>JAZBNJ010000001.1:652454-1257408 GCA_037349165.1 Choristoneura rosaceana
ATTTCCGGGAAACTGGGAAACATACGGGACTAAAGCCACTAACATCAATATCTGACACAACAAAGTGTGCATCTCATACGACTTTATTTCTAGGGCCGATAGAACGTGCTAGATTTATTTACAGGGTATATTTGAATCCATAATATCTTTTGTCCAAATTTCAAAATCCATAACAACTTTTGTCACAATGATCTTTTGCTATAATAACGTTTGCCATAATGTAAATACCATAATATTTTTTCTGAATAATGAATATCCCAATGCTTATTTGCGCTAATTTCAAAATTCATAGCAACTTTTGTTATAATGAGCTTTTGCTATAATAACTTTTGCCATAATCTAAATGCCATAATATTTTTTCCTAATATTGAATATCCTAATGCTTATTTGCACTAATTTCAAAATCAAAAGTAACAAAAATTTGGAGTTGAAATTAAAAATACAAAAGGATTCCAAAAACCATTGTTTATTTGTCGTTAAAGTCAACAATCAAGTTCAATATTGAACTTGTCTCAGGGATTCGGTTTGTAGCATTCGAACATGGCGGATGTAGACAATATCTAATTTTGCTATTTCTGTTTCTTTGGCTAGTTGAAGTATAATTTTGATAGTGTTTTATGCGGCGATTAACCTTAACAGTGAACAGTGATCACAAAATTCTATATTGCTCTCGTGTCTGACATTTTTTAATGCGGAAGCTGTTTCCACGTGGTTTCTGGAATTGTACTATCAAGTTGCAAAAACTACAATCACCGTACAACGTTGCCTCTCGAAAGAGAATACTTTGACACTGGCGAAATTGTCCTATTAATTAGGACAGAAAGCCATATTTTAAAAGAGACGAAGAAGAAGAACTTGTCCCACATTTCACATTTACGTTTTAATGGGATCATTTTTCGACTAAAAGGACATAGTATCGAATCCCCGAGCTCTTGTAAAAACAAGTCGTAACATCGCGTGTCTCGGGACTATATGTCAGGGTTGACTTTATGGTCAAATATTAATGGGGTTCCATATTTATGGGATAATAATAAAACGCCTTCGTTCTTTATTGGCCGTGCCACGTTGGCACAGATAACGGAGGGTAGCTTCGTGTAAGGTAAAATACCATGTTTTTAGGGTTTCATGGCTCACATTAAATAATTATAAGGACTCGCGGACCAAGGGTTCCACACAAATGTGTAGGTGTCAATATCCAATATTAAGGATGAAGCCAGATTTTCATATGTTCAGCAAATTTTCGAAACTCGCTACGGAATCAAAAACTACAGGATACTTCTATAAATATTGTGAATCTGTTTTAAAAAAAAATACCTCGTTCAGTTTCTTGCCGGATTCTTCTCAACAGAGGTTTTTTCCGAACCGGTGGTAGATTTTTAGACGTTCATAAGTGCTTGTCATAGCCTAAATTGAATAAAGAGATTTTGACTTTGACTTTGACTTTCCGTAAACTCAGAATCTTGAAATTTGACACGAAGCAACTTTTTATTATATTATAGCACAGAAAAGAAAAATTGCGAAAAGCATAAATTTTTAGTTACATCATATAATAAAGTATATTTAATTATTGTACGGAATCCTCGGTACGCGAGTCCGACTCGCACTTGGCCGATTTTTCGTCTGTCTATCTCTGTAAGTAATTAATTAAAAAAACCCCACACTGCGTTCATCTTGTTTAAGAGCAGGGCTCAACTAACACTGAAAATTCATCGCTAGACAAAAATTTATGCAGAACCCGACGGTGCTCGAATCTGACTCACACTTTGCATGGTTTTTATATAAGTAATCAAATAATGCAACCAGAACAATGAATATAATTTGCCTAACAACCAGCAATGATAGCTGCAAACAAATTAGTATTTTTTTATTATAATAAGCAATCTGTCGGCCAACGATTAACCGCAAAACTGCTAAACAAGGTTTAAACTATTAGCTCTAATTATCCCTTATTACGATGGAGAAGGATGCGGTAAATGCCTACCTAGGGTCTGTCTAGGATCTTAGAAAAATATTACATGACTAGCTTTTGCCCGCGGCTCCGCCCGCGTGGTATTCGGTTATCGCGCGCTGTTCCCTTGGGAACTGTGCATTTTTCCGGGATAAAAAGTAGCCTATGTCACTCTCGGGACCATAAATTATCTCTATGCTAAAAATCACGTCGATCCGTAGCTCCGTTACGGCGTGAAAGACGGACAAACACACAAACATACAAACACACTTTCGCATTTATAATATTAATATAGCTATATCGACGAATTTTCGGTTAGTGTAAGTTTCCGGTTACAAAATACGTCTCGATCGCGTTCGCGTTCGAATCTCACTTTGTATGGAAACACGTATGTCTAATTTCGACATATTTGAGCTCCTTTAAATGAACTGTCTCAGTGGTCCGAGGGAACAGCGCGCGATAACCGAATACCACGCGGGCGGAGCCGCGGGCTAAAGCTAGTACTTAAAACATATAATGCCGCATCCACGCTTTCCGACGTCTGCCTAGCAACGTCGCACGCATTGTATGCAATGCAACAATACAATGCTTTCGACACTGCATGCTGGGATGTTAACACGCGATGCATAAAGCGCAAGCGGGCGCGAGAGCGGAGGCGCCAGCGGGAATGGGTGCGAGCGTAAAAGACAAAAGAAAAAGTTTTGAAGCTTCAGTTTAGGGAAATTAAATATGTAAGTTATGTTTGCACAGACATTCTCTCAGAGAGTGCTTAGGCTATAGTTCCCACGCGGCCCGATGCGGATTGGGATCTTCGTAAACATATTTACACCGCACTGCTTTGCAGGAATATGATTTTTTTCTTGTGATCTTTTCCTTTGACAAAATTTGGTGAATTTCTAAAAAAATATTGGATTCGAAACCATGACCCTTGTTCTTGGAGCCGTAGCGTAGTAGGTCCAACCACTAGGGTACCACGGGATATATTTGTTTCGAGGAATAGACCGAGATAACCCTTATAATATTAAATCTCAGTAGGTACTCTAAATGATTGTCAATACACGTTTCTTCATATTTAAACATAACCTTTTGTGACTGTCTCTTCTGTGCTCGTTTTACCATACAATTTAGTACCAGCTTTTGTACCACATTTTTACGCAAAATACAGACAATATTTGCATTTGAATTTGATATTACGACGCAGTTGCATACATCATGATCACGGGTAGAGAAGTATCTAAATGTCCTAAGACCCAACGTTCTAAATTTATAAAATATAGGTACTTCAAAGCAAACGTCAGTTTTTTGACTGTCACTAAGTTACAAATTGTACCTCACGATCGAAATTTGACATGGGTCTTACGAGAAAAACTCTCATAAATTGTTTTAAACGCTGCCGCTTGTGACTCACGCCCTAACTAACACTTAAACTGTTTACGCGAGTCTTGTTAACCCGTCCCTGCTTCGCGTCAGCCCACGCTTCGGACAAACAAACGAATTTACTGGCTTATTTTTAACCACCCTTTTAGCCTAATAGGCCAATTTAAAAAACACCTTTTACCATCCGTACCGAACTTTTACCGTCACGAATATGTAAAACCCTGCCAACCGTGTATCATAAGGCTTTTTTCAATACATTTGTGAGAAAATACACAAAGTTGAAAAATAAAAACAAAACAACGCAAAGTCTTACATAAATGGCGCGTCCGTAATACGCATGCGTAAGTTTTGTTTTTATTTAGGTTAAAATTAAAATTATCAGGCATAGATTCCACGCGTTCAGCCACTGCAATTTTGTCGAATAAATGAAAGGTGGAAATCATTAAAATATGAGGTAATTAATTACAGTTTAACATAGTTACAATCAATTTATTTTGCAAATTCATTACTTATTTTTGTATGTTTATACATTTTTCTACGTATAAGTAATTCGATATTTTTATTAAGTATTGCCATTTAAAACTCTCTGCTTGTAAACTTTTAAAATGGAGAATTAAAAAACCTGTATAAAAATCGCACTAGTGCGGTAAAAAGAACTTACGAGTCATGTGAAAGTGATTTTTTCGAGCAATTGTATTGAAAAATATTATTTACTAGGTTTGTAACTCTACCTGTCTGTTACTTATCTCTTCATGCTCAAATTGTGAACCGATTAGGACGTAATTTGGTATAGATATACATAGTCGAAGACCCTAAAAGGGATAGGATAGTTTTAGCCCGGAATATTTTATAATTTCCGCTAAATAGCAGTAAACGAATTCTTCACAGACGGAAACGCAGGCAAATGCTAGTTCTTTCAACATCTTTTTTACTTTTATAACCTACGGGTGTAAGCGAGACAGAACGATTGTACGTCCTTCGCGGAGCCTTTATTCTATTATAGTAATATCTTACTTGTTAATTAAAACAACGCAAACTCAAACGACCTTTCCGTCCCAAATGTGCGTCTCAGAATCGTAAATGCAAATTAATTATTCACTTTTACGTCCATAGCTTGGCACTAATAACCATATAACAGAAGGTATAATTGCAGTGAAGGGTTAACAGTTAACAGGTGTTATTTCGCGTTAATTAGGTGCAAACGGGTTGGGAAACGGTTATTGATTGTTTCATACAATTGACAGGCCTGGGAAGTTTGTGTTAAAAACTGGGCACAATGCGCGTTGAAGAAGTACGAGTAGATAAGTTTGACATTAATATGGATTTGTCGATTGTGACAATTGAACCGACATAATGAAAGTTTGAAAGTATTATTATATATTGTTTTAGACTTTCGTGATTCTCACTTATTTTATCTACACCCATACAGTAAATCCTCCATTATGCGTTGAAAAACCATAGATAATGACCAGCATTACGATATTGCATTCTATTATGAACACGGCTGTATCGTAATGGTCATTACGATACAGAAATCTGTATCGTAATGGAATTTAATTCATATTACAGCACCAGGGCCACCTGCGCACTAGCAGCAGCAGCAGCAGGTCATTCTCAATGGTTCTTGTACACATAATATAGAGGACTTAATTTATGGATGTAGATAAAATATTGTATGCAACTGTACGTAATTAGGCCTTAAAACACTCATGTGACCCTATTATGAAATTCGCACGCCTCATTTCATTTTCCACACCCGTGTTTTAAGGACCCCTATTACGATACAGTTGCGTAAAATACTATTATAATACTAATACTAGTATTATAATTGCGAAAGTATATGAGTATATTTTTATGTGTTGTTTGGTAGCTTAACACGAATGAAGGGATTCGGATGAAATTTGGTATGTAGATAATGTAGGATGGGCGTTTTAAATGTAAGCTACGTTATATCCTGATATTCACACGAGATCGGGACCATATCAAATTATAGCTAAGAATTACTGCAAGGAAACTCACCTTCACGTAATTAAAAAAAAGAAAGTAAGAAATAATAAATTTATTTACCTAAATTCGGCACAAAAAAAAACTACAGCTAAAAACAGACTACCTTATACATTAGGCACCAAGAAAGAAAATAAAATAAACATTGTGACGAAAGAAGTAAAAAGGGCCATACTCAGCGTATTGCTACAGCAAGCCGCAGCGCTGGTTTTCAGTATGACCCTTTAACTTAAAACTAAACTATAAAACTACTAGTAGTGCCGCAACGGCACGAACGTTAGAGATCGGCACTGATCATTTTAGATTAATAATTTTAGACTAATAAAAAAAATGCAAGAGGAAAAAATGCAATATCAAAAGCAATAACAAATAAACCAATCGCATTACCCAAAATTAAAAGTTGAATTTGGATAGCTACAAAAATCCATCGAAATGGATCAGTTTCAGAATTGCGATGTTACAGACAGACAGACAGACAGACATTTAGCGTCAAACTTATAACAAATACTCCTTAGTTTACGGTCTACTTTATTTAAATTCAAAATTCAAATTCAAATTAATTTATTTATTTCGTCAGCATAGGTATAGTTGGGTGACAAACAAACAAGAGCGCAAGCTATGATGTGCCTGTCGGCGTACGAAATCATTTGAACAGACCTGGCAGTAGATTACATAAGATAGAATATATAGATTAATTCAGATGACCAAATTAATAACAACGCATCATAATGAAAATTAAATGTCACAAAGCAAAATACAATAAATAGATTTACAGAATAAACTTTGTTTTTAATCAGCTCCATTGCCGTTCTAGCGCCCGCATAGCAACAGCACAGCGCACGCAGCGGGTGCGTTACGCAAACGGCGTGTAACCGCCGGCAGTAGCCCGCTTTAGTGATACATCGTTAAACGCACTACTCTGTTACCCCTACTATAGTACTATTTTTATAATACATTTTATTTTTATAGTACTATTTTAGTAATAGTTTTAAATAATTATCGATTATAAATATGTATGTTAGTCTTTAAGGTATTTATTGTATGGGCCAAGTTGCCCGAAATAAATTTCTTTATTATTGTTATAGTACTATTTTTACTAAGTTTTTCGAAGAAGAGTGGAATAATCATCATCATTATCACACGTCCCACAGCTGGACACAAGCCCGAATGGAACGAAACTTCACACATACCATTGAAATGTTTCGGAGGGAAACTTGCTAAAATTTTCAGGCTTACTAATGTTTCGGCGGAAAACATTTAGCAACCTGATTCATTTCGCAGCTATTCGTTTCCTAACTGTTATTTCTGAAACTGTAAATATGTCAGAATTCTTCAAAACTTACCTAACCCAGCCTAAAGTGTTCTACAAGATGGCAATCAAATAAATCCTAAAATATTTACAGTTTTAGTTTGCGAAACGAACGGGTATCAAAATTTGCGACGCATAAATTAATAAATAAAACATGAAAAAAAAAACCTAACTAGTTTTGAACTTCAATATTATATTTAACTTATTTTTTTAATACAAATTTAAAATAATTTCATCAAAAAAATAATAATTTAAAAGCTTAATTTTTTTTAACAAGAGATTGTTTTTGTTACGCGAGAGCCAGTAGTAGCGGCGGGAGTGCGTAACCTGCGCCGGCGCATAGGTGTGGTTAGCCAACCGCCTTGTTGGCGCATGCGCGGCGCAAGCCACGGCCGACGCGCTGTAACGGCCATATGGGTCCGGCTACACAATCATACTTGCCCAAATTCCAATTTGCACAAGCAAACGAGGAAGAGATCACACATCGAATCCGATTCGGCTGAGCAGCGTTCGGGAAGCTTCGCAGTGTCTTTTCGTCCAAATTACCGCAGTGTTTGAAGTCAAAAGTCTTAGACCAGGGTAGTGTGTGTTGCCACTTGCCAGTGATGACATATGGATCTTGAAATTTGGTATGCAAATGTAGTTTGGATGACAATCCAAGTACAGTCAACAAAAAGTACATTCAGCAAGAAAAGCACCAAAAACTTATTTGCTTGATTGACAAAAGAAAATACATAGCCAATATTTTCTTCTCATCTAACTGACGGAATAGAAAAAAAAATATTGAGAAACTACTCTATTGGTGTCAAGTGTCCCGTGATTTTTATTTATATACATTTAAATACATGTATCAAATCAAATAACAAATATATCATGGGGCACTTGACATCAATCGACCTAGTCCCAAACTAAGCAAAGCTTGTGCTATTTGTAGTAAATGATAAGTTAATTTACGTTTGGACCATCGACCAACGCGCTTAGTTGCCATCCGCTCTAGCCGGAAGGCTGTGTTTCAACACGCCGCTGATTGGTGCCGAATTGGTAGTACGTGTAATATAATATGTATATGGCATAAGAAAACACTTATCTAAACAACAATGAGGCTTTAATAGTTCTACTGATTCAACAAATGGAGGTATCGAAAGAAGAAACCTGTTTAAAAATATATAAACATTTTAATTTTTTGTTCACTTTTCTCACAAGAGCTGAGAACATTACAGACAACGAATCAGAGATATTGGTACGACTAAGAAGAAGAAATCCCTTTAAGGAAGAGATCACTTTAACGGATAAGTTCGCCTTTGTACATCTTATTATCCTGTGTTCTGTTATTATCATGTGTATTTATGTACAATATAGTATTTTATGTAACAGTTGTATAATAGGGGTCAAAAAATGTGAGTGGCGTAAGTTACGATGTGAGCGAAGCGAACATCGTAAGAAAAAACGCCACGAGCTTTTTTTGACTTATTTATACAACGTTGCATACAATACTTTTTCTACGACTACCTACATAATAAATAAAACATAAAATTAGAGATAGAAAAATTTAATATAATAAAAGAGTCCGATCGATTCTGTTTTTCGTGTTCATCACATGTACTACTAGCGTATCATGGGCATCTATTATGTCATCTATTTTTAAATTATGCAGCTCTTGTCTGCGACAAGCACCCATGATCCCAAATATTACCGCAACCTGTAACAAAAAGAGAAATTGGAAGATTATTATATTCAAATTAAATACAAACTTTGCTTACACAGGAAAAACTGCAATATTTATCAAATAAATACATACATCTCTCGCTCAAAAATATTTTTGAAACAATTACGTACCTTGTTGAAAAGATAGATTTGATCTGGTGTTTCATCGATGAATTTCCTTAAGTCGTCTGGAGAAAAAGTTTTCGCTTTCTTTGCCTTAAAACCTTCAGATCTTCGTTTCAATAATATTTTGATATGTCAGTTTGGTGGTATATACTAAGCGTCGACTTTAATTTGGAATATTCCACCCACAGTGAAGATGGCTTAAATTTTCCAATAAAATTTTGGAAATACGCTAGTAATACGTTCTCCGAAAATGGCGAGGTCTGGTGTTCTAATCTCCACGACATGAAATTTTTGTAGGATTTGGCATATAGGTGCCGTGATTTAGAAGGCAACAAACTCTCAGTCATTACTTGGGCTGCTGCGGATATTTCTTCGGGTGTAGAAATAATATTTTCATCTGCATCCATGTTTAATAAGTTTCACGTAAACTTGCTAAAAATCACTAGTTTCTAACTTATAAAACTTTACTCATACTAAAATATAAAGCAAACAATAATGGCGGGAAAATTTTTAAATGTCAAAAGTTGTCTATGGTGAACTTTGTTTTTAATTGACGTAACTTGCTAGCGACTGTTTTGAAGAAATATGTGTTACTTATGTTGGCAGCTATGAATTATGTTCGGAAAGTTTTTGTTCTATATTAAAACCAAGTAAGTGGCTGCACTTTAGCTTGTCAAAACGGTCGAATTAAAAAAAAAGTAAGTGGCCGCAGTATCGTTTTAGCAACATTACGATACAGTGCTGTTATGGGGAATAGACTATAGATTTCGCCAGAGTCTTGTTAATTATGTTCTTATATTAGCGTTGGTGATTAAGTAAGTCACAGATAACAGTATTGGAGTAGAAAAAAGAGTTTTACAATACAATACAATACTAAGATTATTATGCACGACCTTAATTTTAACTGAAAAAAAAGGTAAAATTGAAATTATTTAATTCGCAGGAACATACACATACATACATACAAATATTACACATATCAGAAGAAATATTATATAGGTGGGAGTTTTAAGAAAAAAGTGTACCATTTCCTATTTTTTGAAATTTTGGTAAAAATATGATTTTTCCTACTGAGAATCAAGAGCACAATCGATTCCGATCGTTTAAAAAAATGTCCTCAGTTTTTCATACAAAATTTTATGAGTCAGTTTTGTCAGTTCATACCTACTGAGTTTATGAAAAAAACGTCGCAAAACTGACATTTTTTTAAACTATCAGATTCGATTGCGATCTTGATTTTGAGTAGGCAAAACTATTTTTTTTCCGAAATTTCAAGAAAAAAGAGAAAGGGTACACATTTTTTTTAAAACGCCCTGGTACAGTCATGTTTGTTCTGCCTCAATTTGGCATGCGAAATCTTAACCTAATTACAAATTAATAATCTAATTTAAAAACTATACTTAAATTAATTTATGCTTCATCAAAATATTCATTCAAGTTATAAAGTGGTGGAATAATCAAGTAGGATTTGCTTCGCTGGTTGTGCAGGTTTCCTCACATATTCAAATTCAAAACATTTATCCAGTAAATAGGCCGAAATGGGCACTTTTACACGTCATTTTTTGAACTACCAGCGCTGTCGGAAAAACCATCCTTGCGAAGAAGAATGCGCCGCAAGAAATAAAAAAAGAATATATAACGTTCTTTGACTATAAAACTATGGAGCATCGATGTATAACAAACCTGTGACATGAAATCTGATATACCTATTATATCCAACCATAGACACAGGTTACACTAGATAACGCAAACACCTCAATCTTCTGTATGAAAACCAACCGTGTCACTTTATATCTACTGTGACGTCTCAAGAGCGAAATAGCGATGTGAATTCCTCGATGTCCGCGCCAAATTGATTCAAATCAGGGATGTAACGGATGTGGTTTTATCGGAACCGAAAGCGGAACCAGATGTTTTCAATTTAGTTTATCGGAACCAGAAACGGAATTAGAACTGAAACCAGAATCGAAGCCTGAGTAATAAGGTGGACGAGATGTTAAAGGTAGGTCTACTAAGCCTGTGGTTTTTTTGCATAACGTTTCCTATAAAAACTATCATTTGAATGTGATCGCGTGTGTCAGAAGTGTTACATAATTAGCTATCTCTGTGTTTTTGATGTAAGCCGTTCATGTCCAGTCGCCGTGGTAAGTATTGACATCCAATATAACTTCCGTCTCAAAAGTAACGGAACCGGAACCGAAACGGATATTTAATATCAAACGGAAGTTTCGACTTAACGAAAACGGAATCGGAGCTCCGTAGCATCCCTGGCTCAAATGCGCCGCCCGCCCGCGCCGTGGGGCTCGAGTCAGTCACTAGTCATGATTACTCAGTTAGCGGTTAGTCTTTGTATGGGGCCAACCCCGACGTTTGGTCGGGGTTCGGACACGCGAAGTATACCACGCGCCATATAAATCTGCCTAAAAGTTCATTACTTAATACTCAGTTTTGACGCATTTTTGAGATACGTTTCCTATGCGACGTCTTTACTTTACTCCCGGATTGTGTTTAAATCGCTTAACGGTATAGTGCCTAGTCAATTATTGGAATTATACCTTTACTAGCTTTTGCCCGCGGCTCCGCCCGCGCGGTATTCGGTTATCGCGCGCTGTTCCCTCGGGATCTGTGCATTTTTCCGGGATAAAAAGTAGGCTATGTCACTCTCGGGCCCGTAAACTATCTCTATGCCAAAAAGCACGTCGATCCGCCGCTCCGTTACTGCGTGAAAGAGGGACAAACATACAAACATACAAACACACAAACACACTTTCGCATTTATAATATTAGTATCCATGGATAGTTTTTGTGGTCCTAGTCGTGGCAATGAACTTTTAGGAAAAAGGCGGCGGCAGGTATAGATGCATTTGCGTTATCTATTATAATCTATATCTGTGTATCCAACCGTGATCCAACCGCATCGGCAAGCCTACGCGGTTGCGCAGCCAATCAGCGCAGTCGATTTAACTGCCAACTGTGGTTATTATGTTTTATTGCTGCTTGCAAAACTATTCAATCCTGCTTAGTATTATAAATGGAAAGTATTTCAAGCAAAGTAAGTAAGCGTTTGTGTATTTGTTACTACCTACTCTTTTTTTTTATTCGACTGAAAGGCAAACGAGCAAGTGGGTCTCCTGGTGGTAAGAGATCACCACCGCCCATAAACATCTGCAACATCATGGGTATTGCAGATGCGTTGCCAACCTAGAGGCCTAAGTTATAATACCTCAAGTGCCAGTAATGGATTTGCAGGGAACATCTAGTTCATAATTAAGTGGCAGAGTTGGATAGTTGTGAATAGGTTTTGTTTACATAACCAAGGGTCGGAAAAACGCCCGTCATTATGATAACATAACCCTGTTCCGTACAATAGAGACTTCCTTATATTAACTAACTAGCTTTTACCCGCGGCTTCGCACGCGTAAACTAATAAAACGGGGATGTATTCGGTCCCTTAGTTATAAAACTATCCCGTGGGAATATCGGGATAAAAAATAGCCTATGTATTATTTCAAAGGTCCAGCTACCTACACACCGAATTTCATGGCTCTAAGCACAGTGGTTGTTATTTCGAGATTTCATCCCCAGGTATCCCGTGGGAATATTGGATCAAAAAGTCGCTTATGTGTTATTCCAGACTTCCGGCTACCTACATTCCAAATTTTATGACTCTAAGCCCAACGGTTATTATTCCAAGATTTTATCCCTATCCCGTGGGAATATCGAGATAAAAAGTAGCCTATCTATTATTCCAGAGGTCCAGCTATCTACATACTAAATTTCATGGCTCTAAGCACAGCGGTTGTTATTTCTAGATTTTATCCCTAGGTATCCCGTGGGAATATTGGGTCGAAAAGTGGCCTATGTGTTATTACAGACGGCTAACTACCTACATACCAAATTTCATGACTCTAAGCCCAGCGGTCATTATTTCAAGATTTTATCCCTATCCCGTGGGAATATCGGGTTAAAAAATAGCATATGTAGTATTTCAGAGGTTCAGCTACCTATATACCGAATTTCATGGCTCTAGTCCCAGTGGTTGTTATTTCGAGATTTCATCCCTAGGTATCCCGTGGGAATATCGGGTCAAAAAGTCACCTATGAGTAATTCTAAACGTCCAACTACCTACATACTAAATTTCATGACTCCAAGCCCAGCGGTTGCTATTTCGAGAGTTTATCCCTATCCCGTGGGAATATCGGGAAAAAAAGTATCCTATGTCCGTCTCCTGGCTCTAAGCTACCTCCCTACCAATTTTCAGCCAAATCTGTTCTGCCGTTCTTGAGTTATAAGTGGTGTAACTAACACGACTTTCTTTTATATATATAGATAATATTATTAGGTTAGTTTTTATAAATTTATCATACGTACCAAAATTTAGTTGTCTCTATAGTTGGAGAGCGGACTGCAAAATTTCGGACCTACTTGATACCGCGATGAAATGTACAATGGTTTCCCATAAAACTGATGCTAAGTCCGAATGTAATAGTCTGCCACGGCGGAACTTGCCGAAAGTACCAAAAAAATGGTCACTTCCGGTGCGAAAAAAGGGGTGTCATTTTACCCATCTGATACCGAAATAATAGTCATGGCATCAGTTAGGAATTTACTGGTAGATACAGAAAAGCGAAATATGTCATCATTTTTCTTGCCGGAAGTGCTCGGCAGACGCTCTCAAAGGTGCCCATCAGGACCCCTAAATATACCCATCTGATACCAGCATGAAACCAATTCCAGACGGTAGGTATAAATCCTCATTACCGGAATATATAAGTCTGCCAGGGCTATTCCTGCCGAAACACCTTGACATACGAGATTATGTGAGCAACCTCTACTCCGCTCAATATAGATATTTCAATTTCCATAAATCCGACAAAGCCCAATTTTGGTGGAGACCTTGGGTACACCATTAGAAATAAAGTGTCAAAAGTCTCCATTGATCCCATGAGTGCAAAAAGTCATTGGGGGTCAAAGTTCAAAATTTGAGGTTTTTTTTTTGTTTTTCGAAAACGGTAAGTTTTTTCAAAAAGTAGCCGAGACAAAAATTATAGATCTTAAAATTATCTACAAAAATGATTTTCATACTTTTTTTCTCAGAATTACCATTCCCGAGATATCACGATTCTAAAAGTTGAAGGAGTCAAGTTCTACATGATAACACATTTATGCCACGCATACCTATAAGGTGACTGGGTAATTCGACCTATTTCTTGAAAGGGGTTATTCTAGAGCTCATTTTCAATGTTTTGTCCAGTAAACCAGGGATCGAATCGTATTGCTCGTTATTAAACGCCCAACCGTACTCGGTGGCAATAAGTTTCACACAATCTTTTTGAGTGGCATTAAGCCACATGGAGGCAACATATGTTGTTCTCAGAATTTTCTGTTTAATTGTCTTCCAACACGGTGGTATAGTATTCGAACTATAAGTTTTTACTTTATTTAAAAAATGTTTTGTATTATGCGAGGTTGCAAAACTCTTAGTAACTCTGAAATAATGTGTGGTATCAGTGCAGTGTTGACGTTGTAATATAACCCTTAACGCGGTATTATTAAGTCACATTATGTTGATTCGAGCGAGTCGCAGTATGTTCTTTTGCTTTTAAAGTTAAGAATTTAAGAGTTTTAAAGTTAGTTGAAATTCGTCAGCCCACTACATTTATGATTGTCTTTAAAATCGAAATCATTGTCTCAGAAACTCGATAATAAGCGTGTTTCCAGAGATAAGAGCAAGATAGATCGATTTGTCATGCTCGAAAACCCCTACCTACCTAACAAATTTTCTCCACGAACAAATATCCTCCGCGAACCTCGCACTAGTTGCGCTTTGTTTACTTTTTATATTTATATACATTTTTTCTGTGAATACATTTCTTCTTCTACTTCTATCATCTTCTATACCTACAATCAATTATGGTGTTTCATTCAACACAACCAAATATACCTAAAACACAATACAATGACTTTATTATACACCAGAAATAATTGACTTGGCAAACTTATAATAGGTATATATATTCCGGAAATGAGGATTTTCGATCCCTGGTTTACTGGACAAAACATTGAAAATGAGCTCTAGAATAACCCCTTTCAAGAAATAGGTCGAATTACCCAGTCACCTTATAGGTATGCGTGGCATAAATGTGTTATTATGTAGAACTTGACTCCTTCAACTTTTAGAATCGTGATATCTCGGGAATGGTAATTCTGAGAAAAAAAGTATGAAAATCATTTTTGTAGATAATTTTAAGATCTATAATTTTTGTCTCGGCTACTTTTTGAAAAAACTTACCGTTTTCGAAAAACAAAAAAAAAACCTCAAATTTTGAACTTTGATCCCCAATGACTTTTTGCACTCATGGGATCAATGGAGACTTTTGACACTTTATTTCTAATGGTGTACCCAAGGTCTCCACCAAAATTGGGCTTTGTCGGATTTATGGAAATTGAAATATCTATATTGAGCGGAGTAGAGGTTGCTCACATAATCTCGTATGTCAAGGTGTTTCGGCAGGAATAGCCCTGGCAGACTTATATATTCCGGTAATGAGGATTTATACCTACCGTCTGGAATTGGTTTCATGCTGGTATCAGATGGGTATATTTAGGGGTCCTGATGGGCACCTTTGAGAGCGTCTGCCGAGCACTTCCGGCAAGAAAAATGATGACATATTTCGTTTTTCTGTATCTACCAGTAAATTCCTAACTGATGCCATGACTATTATTTCGGTATCAGATGGGTAAAATGACACCCCTTTTTTCGCACCGGAAGTGACCATTTTTTTGGTACTTTCGGCAAGTTCCGCCGTGGCAGACTATTACATTCGGACTTAGCATCAGTTTTATGGGAAACCATTGTACATTTCATCGCGGTATCAAGTAGGTCCGAAATTTTGCAGTCCGCTCTCCAACTACTACTGCACGGAACAGGGTTACGTTTTCAAAATGACTGGCGGTTTTCTGATCCTTGTACATATTTAACACTGTAAGTGATGATAATTAAAAAATAAATAAACTAACTAAAGCAAGATCAATCAATCACGCAAGAAGACTCGTTTTTATATAAAAAAACCGCATTGAAATAGCTCCATCCGTTTGAGAGCTACAATGCCACACAGACAGACAGATATTAGCAGCAAACTTATAACACCTCTCCCTGTGCATCGAGGGTTAAAAAAAGCCATCAAAATTTCACGGTGTAGTATTGAACATGAAACTACCATGAGACTCACTCATCTATATATATAAAAGGCAAACCTGACTGGGTTATATATCAACGCACAGCCCAAACCGCTGGGGCTAGAAACTTGAAATTTGGTACAGGGGTTCCTTTTATGACGTAAGTGAGCACTAAGAAAGGATTTTTGGAAATTCATCCCCTAAGGGGGTGAAATAGGGGGATGAAGTTTGTATGCAGTTTTCTCATTTATGGGCTTAGAATTATGAAAATAGGTGTATAAGTTTTTGATCATAATTGGAATTGATCTGTCTAGGTGAAATGGATAAAATACCCCTTTAAAGGGGTGAAATGGGGGGGGTAAAGTTTGCATGGAAATTTCCTTATTTCTGGACTTAGAACTATGAAAATGTATGAGTGTATGAGTTCTCGATTACAATTAAAAATTATCTGTGTAGGTGAAATGGATAAAATTTCCCTCTAAAGGGGTAATTTTAGCGCGCGATAACCGAATTCCACGCGGGCGAAGCCGCAGGCAAAAGCTAGTATTAAATAATATTGCAACGGATAACTCACGTTTTAAATCGAGTTTATCGAGTTTACTTTGTTCTCGAAACAGTCGAGCTAAACTCGGTTTGAGATGTGAGTTATCTGTTGCAATATCATATTCAAAATACCACATACGGGATTTATCACGCTATTTTTACACAAGTTTACCTTGACGTTTCGGCAACGTTACAGTTGCCGTGGTCATGAGTAGTCTGAAGTGTCGGGTGTCAAGTCTGCCTAGCAACGCGAGTTCTTCGAACTACCCGCACTTGATCACTAATAGTACCGGCACTCGTATCACGAACTACCCGCACTTATCAGTCTACTCGTGACCACGGCAACTGTAACGTTGCCGAAACGTAAAAATAGCGTGATAAGTCCCGTATATGGTATTTTGACTATGAGTGAGAATCACGAAAGTTTAAACTGTTGCAATATCATTTAGTATATATTGATCTTATTTATTAACTGCTATAGCTTTTTCAGTTAATATTCACTGTAACTAAGGCTGAAGTTCAGGCCCCAAACTGGTTCGGCAACCGCGGGTTAATCATCATAAAGGTGTAGTTATAAGTTTTATTAGCAAACTTTAGATTAATTCCCTTAAATAATGGGCCAAGTTTAGATTGCTTGTGGATTAAAAACGTCGCTTCATTTCAGTTTGTATACGGTAGTCAATACAAATATCTATTTTACATTTTTGTTTTGATATTTAGAGGACCTTTTTTCATGTGGTAGGACCTTGTGCAAGGTCCGCCCGCATTGCTACCACCATCTTGCTCGCTAATCCTGCCGTGAAGCAGCAGTGCTTCCACTGTTGTGTTTCGGCGTGGAGAGTAAGATAGTCGGTGAAATTATAGGCACTTGAGGTATCCTATCTTAGGCCTCTAGGTTGGCAACGCATCTGCAATCCCCCTGGTGTTGCAGGTGTCTATGGGCGGTGGTGATCTCTCACCATCAGAGACCCACTTGCTCGTTTGCCATACAGTCGAATAAAAAAAAATCTTTCGCAAGGAAATTTTGTGTGAGATAGACTTGACAGACGGGTGGCAGAAAGGACGAGTGAAAAAGCTAGCAAGTTATGGCTTCATGTTATTATTTAGTCATAGTTCATAGTAGAGAAACATTATGTGAGTTACCACTGCACTTTTACACACCTATATACACTAGCTTTTGCCCGCGGCTCCGCCCGCGTGGTATTGGGTTATCGCGCGCTGTTCTCTCGGGAACTTGTGCATTTTTCCCGGATAAAAAGTAGCCTATGTCACTCTCGGGCCCATAAACTATCTCTATGCCAAAAATCACGTTGATCCGTCGCTCCGTTACGGCGTGAAAGACGGAAAAACACACAAACACACTTTCGCATTTATAATATTAGTATGGGTTTTGATTTTAGAACGTTCTCACTCTCAATTTTATTGTTTTTTTAAATCTCTGACGAAAAAATTCTTTGGATAAATACAACCTACAGCATAAACGTGACAAATAAAACATTTAATATGTTAATTTAGACTCGATTTTGCTATAAATAGCAATCGTGCAGTCCAACTCAACGTTTGCTCTTCGTGACACTACTTTTCCACCGTATTTCAGATTCTACGCGTATGGAAAGTATTATCTTACTGCTGGGGAGCAGTTTACCTCAACGTGAGAAGAAGACCAATAAAGTATAGCACAGAAATCAATGATATTTTACAATCAAGATCTTCATTATATTTTCTATGCCTGTGGTTTTTTCGATTTTTGTAAAAATGTTTTAATAGTCTGTAATTCTCGTGCAAAGTTGATATCTTTTTTTTTTGTCGACTTTTGAGCTCCTGTAATTCTGATATTGCACATTTATATGAAAATCTGAAAAACCACAGGCTGAGCACAGGCATAGATAATTACGTCTAGGTTCATAATTTAAAAATAAGGTTTGACGAGGCAATGTGTTATTTCTTTATTTTATTTTTTAATAATTTGACGAAGCCACGTGGCTGAATATTTTTATGTTTTTAATTATTCTTCTTTTTATGCAATGACTGTTATTTTTTATATGTAATAAATGATTTAAAAATAAAAGCAATTATTAGCTATAATTAAAAATATTAGCGTTAAATCGACTTGAAATTTGGTATGCAAATGTAGTTTGGGTGACAACGCAACTGCAGTCAACAAAAAGTAAAGTCAGCAGAAAAAGCTTGTATCAATTTTTTTTTTTTACGGTTAGGTAATTTATTTTTTAATTTTTACAACTTGAAACCTCCGTGTCTCAAGACAACAAAATACGACTTAGTGACTTTTCGCTCCACGGGAACTATATAAGTGTTTACCATGTATAACCATTGAGTAATACGATTCGATTACTTAGCAAATGTCATCGACACCCAAAGCCAGGTGACGCGTTGCCCCATACCATTCAAAGAGTCCCTCAGTAAACAATAATCTCCAATAACTAATTGTCAGTAAAACAATCTTACAAAGTTATTGAGTCTCCTTTAGTACTTTGTTTACTAGAATACTATACGCTATTCTAGAACGTAGGTCTTAATGTTTAAGGATGTATTTCCTGCGCTTAGTAAATCAAATAGGTATCCTATTTAAAACCTAGGCAATCCCTGACCGTCGCAACACGTAGCGAAGCTCATAAACTGTTTTATTTCTTTGTCTTATTTATGACTGGTTTATGTTTTATTTCTGTAGTTAAGAATAGAATATAAGCATTTGTCTTAGGTTCTAGAAGTGTTATCAACTATGTGTGAAATGTATCTCCAGCTATGTGTAGTTAATAAATATTTTACTTAATACCTACGTACAATTGAACAAACTGATTCATGTACACAAGTAGTCAAGTGTAAAAATATGTACGTATCAAAGTTTAAAAAATACTTATGTACCCAGACTCTTATTCCGACGCAGTTTGGCCGTGGTAACATATTTTTTCTGGTTCGAATAGATATTTATCTATGCACTTGACTGTAACAGGGTAGAATATTTTAATAATCAATTTCAATATGACTTCCCCGACAAACTACGGGATGTCAACAAGACATTAGTAGCACAAAGGTACAAACCCTGGTACATGATTAAGTTTGATCGACTGTACCTACCTATTTGATTTGAATCGTTCAATTTTTGTTTCAAGTTCATGATTTTTTTTTAATTGTGGACCTCATCCTGATTTCTGATATATGTTGTATAGATCCCAGACATCCAATTAACAGACGTTGCCAACCAGTTTTGTGGTCCTCCTCCCCCCCCCCACTCTCAAATATATTTTCCCGGATAACTCCAGTCTTAAATCGGGTTTAGCTCTACATGTTTCGGGCTAATCCGTAACCCTTCTTCCTCGGAGCGACGCGACTCGGCGGCTGCTGCAATACGAAAATATTATGGAATTTCGTTAGAAAATTATTACTTATGGGTGCCTATACATGTCATAAATAAAATACAAGCCAGTACACCAATAGAAAACTTTAATTTCTTTAATTCTCGACGCCGCACTTTTTCTTCACTTACGTAGCTTGCCATACAATAAGGTAATATACAAGATAGTCCACGCCGTGCCTGGTTTTACAACAGAAGGCCTACTCCGAAGATCGTATCGCACCGTCCCTCTCACTCTCGTATTAAATTGTATAAGTGTCAGAGGGACCGAACGACACTTCGATTTAAGAATTTCGTAGTAGCCCTGCTGAACGTAGCCATCTTTTCCCGTGGGCGTCGTAAAAGGCTACTTTATAATTATAAGCCGACCGTGTTTAAAATTAATTTTTATTAATAATGTTTGCTAAGACCAATAAACTTTTTATATATTTTAGGTCTTTAGGAGTGGCGGGAGTGACAGGAGAATGGTGGGGGAATTGTTTTCGAGTTTTTTTTTTTTGTTTGGATAGCTAGTGGTAGTCTTGCGTGATAACTTTCCGAAAAAACTGAGGCCGTATTGCCTAATGTTTTTGACACTCGCGATCGCAATCAAATGACATATTTCGCTTACAAAAGCTGTCATTTTATTGCGATCGCGAGTGTCAGAAACGTTAGGCAATAAGGCCTCTGTTTTTTTTGTACACGCCCATACAAACTGACAAGAGTTTCTATGGGCGAGTACACGAAAAACAGAGCCGGTCTTATCCGGGCCGGTAATGCATTACACCCCTAATTGCCAAAGCACCTACCGCCATCTCTCGGATTGCGCAACATTCATCGTCTAATCTCCAAAGAAGAACTAACATAAAGAGACAATGTTCTGTTTAAGGCGACACAAGGCAATAAGGCCTCTGGTAGTTTTAACAATCATCATTATCATATCAGCCTCCAGTTGCCTCGGTTAAAAGCGGCTTGCATCCACCGTGAACCTGCGACTCCTAACAATATTTTGACCAAACTAAACGTCTAGCTAGAATAAGATCTAAGTAAGCAGTCTAAGTTTTGTCCCGATATTCCCACTGGGTTATAAAATAATAAAGTTTCGAAATATCACACTAGGTTTAGAGCCCTGAAATTTTGCACGGTTGTTATTAAATTTCTCTCTCTCTCTCTCTCTCTATTTTAGTAAAATCCCGGAATTTCTGCCCAGCCGAATCTAATGCATTTCGTGCGCGTGCACAGCCGCGGGAAAAGTCTAGCGGTTCATATTTATAAAAGACTAGCCGTTACTCGCGACTTCGCCCGCGCAGGATTCGTTTAATCGCTATCATGCGGGAAATATGCAATTTTCCGGGATAAAAACTGTCGTGACCCTTTTCCGAGACTCAAACTATGTATACCGAATTTCATCGAAATCGTTTGAGTAGTTTACAAATAAACAAAGTCAGTCAAAATATCTATAGTCAGTCAATTTAGGCTATAACAAGCACTTATAAATGTCAAAAAATCTACCACCGGTTCGGAAAAACCTCTGTTGAGAAGAATCCGGCAAGAAACTCAACGAGGTATTTTTTTTTAAACAGATTTACAATATTATTAAATGATATCTATAAGTATTTAACACAACTTTATTTTTAACACAGCAGGTTCGCTATTTGAAGGGATCGCTAATGCGGATCGGAATTATTTCCGAATATCCCTGTCCATGATTATAATTATTAACTTTATAATACGCCCAATTTAAAAACAGACTTAGGTAAAAACTTTCTTATTTATAATATCAGTGTTTTGTCTATAAAAGTAATCACAGGCAGTTATTTATTTGAACAATAACAATACATATTCATAATACTAGTGAATAAATCGATTACAATTGATTAAATACATAATAATTATAAAATTATACGGTCTGGTCTGCAAATAGAACAATTATAATGATCGTAAACATAAACAGGTAAATGTAAAATCAAGAGGCTATGAGCATTGGGCACAAAGGAAACGAAACAAACCAGCCAAGTTCGAATTGGACTTGCGCATGGAGGGTTCCAGACAAATTTGTAGGTACTTATCCCACTAATATAAATGCGACAGTTTGTAAGCTTGTTTGTTTGTTACTTCATCACGTCTAAACTACTGAACCGATTTAGATGAAATTTGGTATACAGATAGTTCGAATCCCGAAGAAGGACATAGGGTAGTTTTTATCCCGGAAAATTGCATAGTTCCTGCGGGAAATCGATAAATGAATCGCAGACGGAGTCGCGGGTAACGGCTAGTACCAAACTGTTCATACTAATATTATACGTGCTACAGTAAATCTGTATGCATGTCTATCCGTTCCATCAAGCATTTCATTAAGACCCAGAACTAAATTAGATGAAATTCGGTACTGAGATTGTTTGAGATTCCGAGAAGGACATGTGAAATATCATAGTTCTAGCCGAATAACGAAAAACGAATCCTTTGCAGACAGAGTTGCAGGCAACAGCTAGTATATCAACTTAGCAGCTTCTGTTCTTGAGATATAGTTCTGTTGGACAAACAGACAGATATACAGTAGCTACATTAATAGAGTTCCGTTTGTCGCCCTTCGGGAATGGAACCCTGAAATAGGTAGACCACTGGAGACTGATAAGTAACTAAATAAGTAAAAAAATAAATAAATAGAATATTGGCCAAAAATGGAGGAGACTTTATAATATGCGACATTTGACATTTTACACGTTATTTTTTAAACTACCAGCGCTTTCGGAAATACCATCATTGCCAAGAAGAATGCGCCGCAAGAAACTGGCAAAAAAATTTTTTTTTCAAAACAAAATAATTACAAATAAAATACTTAAAAACTGTAGTAACAACTAAATAAAAAATTACAGAAAAAATAATAATACAGGGATGTATTGGGGTCTCTTAGTAACAAAACTAAACACTTTATTATCAGGACAGGACAAGGTTTGTGCGTAACTAAATTTAAAAAAGACTGGAACTCGGGCAAAGCCGCGGGCAACAGCTAGCGGAAAATAAATATTCGTATATACTTAATGGTCATCATCATCTATCGAGATGTATGTCGAACGCACGACGCCGAGCGAATTGGGGCGACACGCGTCGCGCAACGTGACGGCTAATGACCAGTTTTGCATGCATTTTTATTGACTTACACTTATATAACATGAGAAAACTTAACTATAAAATTTTCGGTCTAAAAAAATGATTGAAATTACCAATACGACAGCCTAAGACAGCCGGGGAAATTACTGGCACTTGAGGTATCCCATCTTAGACCTCTAGGTTGGCAACGCATCTGTAATACCCCTGGTGTTGCAGATGTTTATGGGTGGTGGTGATTTTTTACCATCAGGAGACCCACTTGCTCGTTTGCCACCCAACCGAATAAATAAAAAAAAAACGGCCATAGGGCTGGTGCATTTTCTCGCTCAACTTCTTGAGATCATACACGGAAAAAAAGGAATTCTTTCAAAAAAATATTCAGTCTCAGGAATATTGTTTAAATCCAAGTAATTATTTTCTTTAAGTAAGAAAAAAGTTTTAACCCAAGACAATATTTGTCTTCAATACAATATGGCATCCGGTTATTTACGAAATATTATTGTCTTGACCAAGGGTATAGTGTCTGAATCTAAGACGATGCACGATACAGCACGAAAAATGCAGCCAGCCTTATAATAATAATAATAATAATAATAAATCCATTTATTTCGGGTAACTTAGCCCATACAATAAATACCTTGCCCGGATTGCTACCACCATCTTGCTCGCTAATCCTGCCTTAAAACAGCAGTGCTTGCACTGTTGTATGTATTTCGGCGTGGAGTGTAAGACAGCCGGTGACATTAATGGCACTTAAGGTATCCCATCTTATGCCTCTAGTCTGGCAACGCATCAGCAATACCCTAGGTGTTGCAGGATGTTTATGGGCGGTGGTGATCTTTTACCATCAGGAGGCCCACTTGCTCGTTTGCCATCTAGTTGAATAAAGAAAAATCCTACAGACTAACATCCGTTAATCATACTCCATAATCATCATAATCCATAATATGTATTTAAAACTAGTTAGGTGACAAAACGCACTTATGGGCACTCTTCCGCAGGGACAAGACTTAGGCGAATTGTATATAGATACCTACATTAAGTTAAGCCATTTTTATTTAGGATAGTTCTTAATTTCAATTCTACCCTTACAATGGTGCCAAAACCATTGCAAAAACCAGAGGCGTTATTGTCTATCACACTTGAAATCATAATCGTTTATCTCACTTTTTTCTGTCATACTAGGGCTGAGAGATGCTGCGAATGCGATCACGAACGTTAAAACTTTAGATAATACAGCCACAGGAGAGATTATCAGCCGACAAAATCATCATCATGTCAGCCGAAAGACGTCTCCTGGACATAGGCCTTCCCCAAGGCTCTCCACTCAGACCAGTCGATTTTCACTGCATTATTTACTAACTAGAGTTTAACCGCGATTTCGCACGCGTAAGTTATTTGATCTGGTACAATTGAGATTCCGGGATTTTATATAATTCCCCTGGGGATTTCCAAAATTTATATTATTAAATTTATACCATTGAGGTTGTGTTAAGAACAACTGTACAAAATTTCAAGACTCTAAGCCCAGCGGTCGAAATTTCAAGATTTTGTCCCTATCCCGTGGAAATATGGGGATAAAAAGTAGCCTATGTGTCATTATTATGTAATAGAAGAGTGGGGTCTCCTGACACAGGTATTTTATACTTACTAGGAGATTCCAACCTTTGTACCATGAACCATGTACTTTTAACACAATAAATATTTTTAATTTTCATTTTCATTCCTATCTACATTACATACCAAATTTCATTCAAATCCATCAAGCCTTTTTAGCGTGACGGAGTAACAAAACACACAAACTTTCGTATTTATAATATTAGTATAATCTAGGCATAAATTAAGTTTAGGTATCGGCTCTTTTAACTGTACATGACGTGTCTACTATTATTTCTGTTGTCATGTCAATCGTTCAAAGGTTAACTGGAAAAGATCCCGTTATAGGATAAGGTTGCATTTGTACAACAGTTTCTCAATTTAAACTGCAATTGTTGTGTGTTTTACGTACAATAAATAATTATACAATACAATAGCTGCACTTGATTACGAGCAATTAACTCTAGCCGTGACTCATCAGCTCACAAAATGAAAAGTAGGTACATAACTTTCTAGCCATTTGTTCCTTAGCCTAAGTCCTGAAGTTTATTGAAGCAGACGTTAAGTACTTCACGGAGGTTCATATATCAATGAACTAAAAGAACAACAACCCTACTATTCAATTCAAGCTTATCTTAATGAGAGTTTTTAGCCGTAACAGGTCGTATTTTAATGTAATGTGTATACTTAGTTATATGTGCATTAGTTTTATTTGTATAGCATGCTGCATGACTTAGTGCCAGCTATTTTGTATGCCTTATGGCGAAGTATAGCGATACCACCCAATTTTATGTAACACCTGTAACACTAATGACCTATGTTCACAAATAAATTATATTGATTGATTGATTGAACACAAAAACAACAACTGGTAGCATGGTGTACGGGTGTGTTACTCTGAAGATGAGCTCTGGTTGAGTTCGAAACGCCTCAGTGTGATGTGGTGTGATAGATGGTTTTGTGTAATTTGTGTGTGTTCTTACAGTGTTGAGGTGGAGAAACAGTATGAACACGCATATTTTGCATAAGCGTAGCTGTTGTAAGGTCGCGGGTGAGCAAATAAATTATTTTAGTTCATTTTAGTCCTGTAGCCTTGTTCTGCGCGCCTTACAATTCTATTCTTCTTATTATTTCTGCCTAAAACTTGATAAAATGTAGGTACTTTTATTTACAATGTATTATTTTAAAAACTAAGTAGTTAGTTGCATAACAGTCTTTCAAGTACTGCTCTCTAAAGGAAACCAGCCGCTAGCTCCGTCGATAATTAATAGTTTCCTTCAAAACATAAATCAACTAAACGTATCTTTTTATTTAAATCCACAGCCTTTTAAGGGACGAGAATAAAACTCGTGCTGTGCAAAGTAATCCAGTAAAATCTGTCTTACGACATCTTTTTCCATATAAAACTCACTAAGAATGCATTTCTAGACCGTTTTAGAAAACCCTGTCCCAACCTACATGGGGACATCCGCCATTTAAAATATAACTCCATGTGCCAACAAGTTTTTATACTAAACCTGTGTACTGCTAAGCAACCTAGAAAACTGCTATGATTCTATGAACCGCTACCAAAGTATTAAGATTCGTTGGAAAACTACATTACAAAGTCCCACGACGTACACTGCTGCGTTGCTCCCGCTTACACTGAATCCTTTTCTTTTACGGTACGCAATCGATTTTGAATTGGTTAAAGTGTTTATTGGGTGAAATAGAACGTTTCTGCAGTAGTAGGAGTCGATGTAGTAGATCTCTCTGCCTTTACTTCGGTTGCTAAGCGAGCGCATTACTTGTGTGGGTGAGTGCAGTGCCCGAGGTCCTAGGGTTGGACTCGTGACAGCGACATCGATTTATTGAATCGATCTAATCGATTATAATCTGTTGTCGTAATAAAATAGATAATAAGCATTAAATTAAAAAAAAAAACTATTCTACATTTAAAAAACAAAACAAATTACTAAATTAATTAATTTAATCTGTTGATGCCTTTGTTACAAGCGAAATTAAGAACAATAATCCCGAAATATCTGACACGTCCTTCCGGCCCTAGAAATAGAGTCGTATCAGATAGTTATGCACGCTTGTTGTGTCAGATATTAATGTTGGTGACTGTAGATACCTGACTATGCTGCGCAGGTAAAGTCTACTAATATTTTATAAAGAGAAAAGATTTGATTTATAACCTAACCAACAAAAAGCTGGAAAACCTCCGACTTTGTGACTTTAAAGTTCAATATCTCTAAAATGGCTGAACCAATTTTGATGAAACATATCTAAGAGCCATCGCTAGAAAACCTGCTATCAAATAAAAAAACCGCATTCAAATCGGTCCACCCATTTAAGAGCTACGGTGCCACAGATAGACACACATTGCGGTCAAACTTATAACACCCCTCTTTTTGCGTCGAAGGTTAAAAAATACATTAGATAGAAAGAATAAAAATTACACCGAATAGTATAAAGTGGGCCCCACTCAGCATTAATGTTACGGCAAGCCGCGACGCTGTTTTTCAATGGGACCCATTTAAAAACTAAAACATATACTTGCAAAATAGTCCATTTGGACTCAATTCTTCATTCCCATGTTAAACTTCAGACCTTCACGATAATAAATCACGCTTCACCAATCGTTGCCTAACCGGAACGCCAAACCTAAGACAATTGCCAGTTCATTCACTCTTAATGATGAATTAA
Source organism: Choristoneura rosaceana (assembly GCA_037349165.1). Lineage (NCBI taxonomy): Eukaryota > Metazoa > Arthropoda > Insecta > Lepidoptera > Tortricidae > Choristoneura > Choristoneura rosaceana. The sequence goes on from JAZBNJ010000001.1 coordinate 679,396, forward strand.
CCCATTAGCTGTTGCGTCAGGCGGCAATGGTCCGGCAAACACCGTGATAATGGTCAGATTTCGACAAAATATCGCAACCATTGCACAGCTCTAGTGCAGTGGCACGCACACAGACGCAAACGCATTCGATTAATGCCAACAACCAACTTAAGTTTACCGCTAGACGAATTAGAGTTAAGCTATTTTGAGCTCTATGTGTTAGGTGGGGTGGTTCGAGGTTACGCTTGGACTGTGGAGGTTATTTGGTTAGAATAAAAGTGTTATCGCGTGTATGTGTGTGCGCTAGTGCTGTAAAGTCAACGACCCATGTCGTGAGCCTACCCCAATATGAAAAATATAAGTACTTACCTAATTTTGGTGCTGTCATTTTAGTTTTACTCGTCTACTAAGTATAGGTATATTTGACTTTCATTTATGTTGTCATCACGACATAATTTCTAGTCTGGGATTAATATTATCTTTTATTCTACTCGCTATTTTTTTTATTTGACTGGATGGCAAACGAGCAAGTCGGTCTCTTGATGGTAAGAGATCTCCATCGACCATAAACATCCGCAACACCAGGGGTATTTTTTTGCCAACCTAGAGGCCTAAGACGGGATACCTCAATTGGCAGTAATTTCACCGGCTGTCTTACTCTCCACGCCGAAACACAGTGCAAGCACTGCTGCTTCACGGCAGGATTAGCGAGCAAGATAGTAGTAGCAATCCGGGCGGACCTTGCACAAGGTCCTACCACCTGCATTAATATAAAAAGTTTCAAGCGTTTCAAATTTTTCCGACATTCCCCATTCAACTGCAGGTGGTAGGACCTTGTGCAAAGTCCGCCCGGATTGCTACCACCATCTTGCTCGCTAATCCTGCCGTGAAGCAGCAGTGCTTGCACTGTTGTGCTTCGGCGCGGAGAGTAAGACAGCCGGTGAAATTACTGGCACTTGAGGTATTCCAATTTAAGCCTCTAGGTTGTCAACGCATCTGCAATACCCCTGGTGTTGCAGATGTTTATGGGCGGTGGTGATCTCTTACCACCAGGAGACCTACTTGCTCGTTTGCCTTCCAGTCGAATAAAAAAAAAAAACTGCGTTCGGGTTCACGCGCGAAAAGCCACAGGGTAAAACTAGTGCAGGATAATGTATGACAGCGTCGTCAAGTCTCGTGTTGGCAAAGTTGAACGCTCGACAGATTCTCCCGTCAATTATATGAGCATTAGTTGCATAACGACTGAATTAGAGTACACGCGCCATCATTACGGTATCTCTTTCTAGTCATTAAGACAATACGAGAATTGGCTTGTGCCCTACTGTGGATAATCATCATCATCATCATCATCATCATCATCATCATCATCATCATCATCTCAGCCGTAGGACGTCCACTGTTGGACATAAGCCTCCTCCATAGACCTTCAGTCGCTTCGGTTGGCAGCGGCCGCATCCACCGTGAACCCACGGCTTTAACCAGGTCATCCGTCCATCTCGTTGGTGGACGTCCCACCGGCGCTTTCCGATCCGCGGCCTCCACTCGAGAACTTTTCGGCCCCAACGGCCGTCTGCTCTCCGTGCTATATGGCCCGCCCATTGCCACTTCAACGAGCTAATTCGCTTGATATAAGATGATTATAAAGAACTGCAAAGCTCGTGTACACTAACTGTTACATGTTGCATCCGAAGACATACCTAACCTACGATTCTCTTATAAATCATCCCAGCCTATACACGTCCCACTGCTGGGCACAGGCCTCCTCTCGGAATGAGAGGGCTTGGGCCATAGTTCCCACGCGGGCCCAGTGCGGATTGGGAACTTCACACGCACCATTGAATTGCTTCGCAGGTTTGTGCAGGTTTCCTCACGATGTTTTCCTTCACCGCAAAGCTCGTGGTAAATTGCGCACATGAATTTCGAAAAACTCAAGAGGTGCGAGCCGGGATTTGAACCCACGACCCTCTGCTTGAGAGGCGATAGGTCAAACCACTAGGCCACCACCTAGGCTCGTAATCGTCAAACTGAAGAAAATTAGTTCAGCGACTTTTAAAAATAATGGAGTCTTTAGATTCAATTCTGCTATCAATGTACGCCATCCTAAAACCCAACTGACGTCGCCTGTCACGCTACAAAAATCAAGCATTTTGCTTTACATTGCTTCTTCGAATAAACTTTAAAGTATAATAAAAAATCCGGTGTAATTACTTGAGGTATCCCATCTTAGGACTCTAAGTTGGCAACGCATCTGCAACACCCTTGGTGTTGCAGGATGTTTATGGGTGGTGGTGATCTCTTACCATCAGGAGACCCACCTGCTCATTTGCCATCCAGTCGAAAAAAAATGCGAGCCCGGTTTTGAACCCACGACTCTCTGCCTGAAAGGCATAGTTTAACCAACGCCATCAAGGCTTTTTCTGATCGCTTTGCGGAAATATTCACATGCGACTGTTGTAGTCACGGGTGAGTTAGCATTGTACTTAGCAACGCATGTTTTGTATCTGTTACCCATTAGCCTAAAAAGCAAAGCTAAAACTCATCAAATCATATCTTTAAAACAAGAGACACGTGAGCACGTGCCGGACAAACGACGATTTTCTTAGCCCACAATCGATTTCGCTTATAAAAGCTATATAATCAATAAATGCTTATTGTTCACACGTGAATATCAGTTCACGTTTGTAAGATGAACTGCCAGAATGCAAAGTATTAAAAAAATATGATTAAGATTTGTGTAAGCAAAATATTTGAGACTAAATTGCTTTGCAGTTATTGCTAATGTTAAGGAGGACATGTACAGTCAGCTGCAGAGAAAAGGTACCCCCCTGTAACGGCGGCATCCATACTTAACGCCATACAGGGGGGTACCCTTTCTCTGCAGCTGACTGTACAGATCAGACGTAAGTAATAACTCTGAGTTAAGTACTAACCCGAGATTAAAGACGTCTTGTAGACTTTTGTAAATCTCGATTTAAGGCTTAAACTGACAGTTCTTACATGGATCTGAAAGGACTTAACACTGCTTAAATCTAGATTAAAAAGTCTGCAAGTGGACTTAAGTCTAAAATCTATCGAGTATTAAAATCTATGGAACAGCCATCCTTTTTTTTTTATTCGACTGGAAGGCAAACGAGCAAGTGGTATCCTTAAAGATAAACCATTTATTTTTTTAAATCTAAGGGGAATACTACCATCGAGATAAATTGTTGTCCTGAGACCTTACGTTCAGCTTAACACACTTATGGTTACTTGCTGGAAACACATAAAAAGGTAACTTTTCCTCACTGACTGAGGGTTCAAAGTGCAACTTTTCTGTTGAAGGCTTTTCTAAGTATTTTTTTTTTGAAAATGCAATTTTTTTAAATTGATTATTGTACAACCACGCCATTTTCTATGCTGGTTGATCATCCCAGCCTATATACGTCCCACTGCGGGGCACAGGCCTCCTCTCAGAATGATAGGGCTTGGGCCATAGTTCCCACGCGGGCCCAGAGTTCCCACGCGGGCCCTGTGCTGGTTGCTCTTTAATTATATTTAGAATTGTTTTATTTCAATTTTCTTATTCTTATTCTTCTTTAAAATATGGCTTCTGTCCTAATTAATAAGACAATTTCGTCAGTGTTTTCGTCATACTCGGTGTGAAAAGTACGAGTCACTCTGGAGCAAAATTATTTTAATCTTGAGCGTACACACTTGAATCCCTCATTACGCTCAGGATTCTACTTTAGGATCCCTCGCTACACTCAGGACTCTATTGTAGAATCCTTCGCTACATTCTGGATTCAATGTGGCCTCGCCGTAAATAGGTACCTACATCATTTTATTTAGCATCATAAGACCGGTCAGAGTGGAGAGCCTTTGGGGAGGCCTATGTCCAGCAGTGAACGTCTTTCAGCTGACATGATGATGATGATGATGATCATTTTATTCCCTTGTGACGCAAATAACTATTTTAAAGGTGCGGAAAATATCTCACGCACAAGTTTGTCAAGGTACATAGTAGAATTTCAAACTCAAACTCACAATATTTATTGACAACAAAAACACACAACATCGCAGCAAAAACAATAACAACAGAAGAGAGAACAATTAGAGACGTTATGCTGTAGTGTGATGCCAAAAGGACTCAGCTCAGCATGTGCCGTAGCCCTGTAACCAGAGCTACAGCGCTGGTTTTCAGCTGAACCCCGGTGAGTGTGCACCCATGTAACTGAACGCGTAATTATTGCAGGGAAAAAAAAATATATCATGACGAATATGAGAATTATAAAATACCTATAAACATATATAATATGCGTGGAAATTTGTAAAAAGATGATTTAAAATAAAATAAAAAATAAACAAATTATAATTTTTTGTTATAAATTTTGGGAAAAACACTCGTATTCGCAGCTCGAGTTTGATCTAAAGATACAAGGGCTTCTAAACTCGAGGCCACACCGCCGAAACTTGATTATTGCGTTTCCCACGATTTCCAGTAAAGTTATTAAAAGCGTGTTCTCCAACTTGTTTATTTATCAATGTCGCCTTGTCACCGCAAGAAAGTCAAAAACACAAAGTGACTATAGCATTAGTATTTGGCGCGACGTATGCAAATGGCCGAGAGCCACGGAACCTGTTGCTAGGCGCAGAGACAGGTACAGTCGAACACAAAAGGTTGAAAAAATCTGCACTACGCTAACGACTACGTATGATGAGATGACATGAGCAGATGCTATCAAAAGATCAGCGCCGTTCGCAGGGCATATTACTGATTTGGAACCATTTTGTAACATGTACATTTTTGTTTTATGTGTTTGACTATTTTTAGGGTTCCGTACCCAAAGGGTGCCAATGGAACCAATCGGAAAACAATCATGTTTGTGGTATGGGAGCCCCCCTTAAATATTTATTTTATCCTGTTTTTAATAATTGTTGTAATAGCGGCCGCAGTAAACATAATCTGTGAAAATTTTAAGTGTCTAACTATAAAGACTCAAGAGATAGAGCCCTGTGACAGACGGACAGACAAACAGACAGCGGAGTCTCAGTAATAGGGTTCAGTTGGCACCCTTTGGGTACGGAACCCTAAAAACTCATCTCCATAAACAGAATCAGGGATTTGTTCAAATGATGGGTGACACTCTTTCCCGGCCCGGATAATACCGACATGGAGATACCGACCGTGTTTTTCATGTACACGCCCATAGAAGCTCCTGTCAGTTTCTATGGGCGTGTACACAAAAAACAGAACCGGTATTTCCATGTCGATGCTATCCGGGCCAGGAAAGAGTGTCACCCCAAATGATCAGTCGCAGTCCTGTTGAAGTTAGATTTCAGTCTGTCTTAGCCTTAAAAACATTTAGTGCGCGCTATCAGCAGCGAAATCTGCAGACGCAAGCTTTTGCTGTAAATTGCACTTCCGAGCCCGACTGTACGAGTACAGTCGATATTAGAAAGTGGGCTGGCGCCGGCGCCGCGCATGCGCCTTTAATTATACCAATCAGCAATAATATAATACCTTCGAACCTTCGGTTTCACATTGTTACGTGACGCGGTTTTTCTTTATGCACCGTACCCAATAGAAATGGCGGCCATTTTTGTTGGAAGTACCTACATGAAGGGAATAAGAGTACAATTTGACAAATTTACGAAATGCGTGAAAAAAAAGTAACCGAGAAAAGTATGGTACGGCCGTGTCATTGTTTTGCGCGACTTGGCGGGGGCACCACCGTGCCCCCAGATTTATAAGTTACTAGCTATTGCTGCGGCTTGGCCCGCGTGGGATTCGGTTATCGCACGCTGTTCCCTCGGGAACTGTGCATTTCCCAGGGATAAAAAGTAGCCTATGTCACTCTCGGGCCCATAAACTATCTCTATGCCAAAAATCACATCGATCCGTCGCTCCGTTACGACGCGAAAGACGGACAAACATACAAACATACAAACACACTTTTGCATTTATAATATTAGTATGGATTATTTTTCCGACATAATATGTTTTAGCCCTCTACCTTGCCTCGAAGATTTTGATTCTTGTATGAAAACTTCGTGATTACTATAAATAAATATTTGTTATGCTGAAAAGTGACGGGACATCAGCTTCAATCAAAAAAAAATTAAAACATACAATTTCGTGTTACAAGTCATATAAACATTTTTAAATGAAAATTGGTGTTATTGTTAGTTTTGACAGTCTATTTAATTTATAATTTTGGTACATTTAGTGCGTTACAAAGGCGTTTTACTTAAACTAATGTATGTTTTCAATAAGATAACAACATAATTTAGGTAAAAACACAATATTTTACGGAATTTAACATAACAGTTTTTTTTTTCAATCTTTAAATGACAGTGGAGTAGAGGGCTCAAAGTAGGTTTGAATATTTTTATTTTTCTCATAAACTTCTGAACAAATCGCAATTTTTTAGCACTATTCAGCATTTAAAATCCAAAAAAAAAAACGCTCCGCCCTACCACCCACTGCCACTTCAGTTTCGCAATTCTTCAGGCTGCGTCTGCTGATATGATGATGGTAAACATTCATCATCATCATCATCATCATCATCAGCCGGAAGACGTCCACAGCTGGACAAAGGCCTCCCCCTTAGAACGCCATAATGAACGACAACTCGCCACTTGCATCCACCGGTTTCCCGCAGCAACTCTCGCGATGTCGTCAATCCACCTGGTGGGAGGCCTGCCAACGCTTCGTCTTCCGGTTCGTGGTCGCCACTCGAGGACTTTTCTCCCCCAACGGTTTATCTCTTCGAGCGATGTGGCCCGCCCATTGCCACTTCAATTTGCATATTTTTTCAGCTATGTCAGGTAAACATTAGTTGCTGACTATATCTTCCTGGGCAACATAACCTTTAAAAGCATGAAAGTTTTAACGCAGTTGTATACTAATATGTTTTGCGAGTACACATCGCCCACGCTACATGCTATGCGCTGTACTGAATTAAACATACAAGCGTTGGAACAGCGGGCGGTCCCGTAGTCTGTCTGTCTGTCACTCACGCGATAAACATGTCCAATGATCTGCTCTAGGGACTCGTTTCTTTTTAGGGTTCCGTATCCGAAGGGTGCCAAACGAAACCCTGTTAATATAATGTTTGTCCGCCATCCAGCCCGCTATCCATACTCCATACTAATATTATAAATGCGAAAGTAACTCTGTCTGTCTGTCTGTCTGTCTGTCTGTCTGTTACGCTTTCACGCCAAAACCGCTGAACCGATTTGGATGAAATTTGGTACAGAGATAGAATAGACCTTGGGAAAGAACATAGGCTACTTTTTATCCCGATATTCCCACGGGATAGGGATAAAATTTCGAAATAAGAACCTCTGGGCTTAGAGTCATGAAATTTGGTATGTAGGTAGTTGGACGTATAGAATAACACATAGGTGACTTTTTGACCCGATATTCCCACGGGATAACTAGGGATAAGATCTCGAAATAACAACCGCTGGGCTTAGAGCCATAAAATTTAGTATGTAGGTATCTGGACCTCTGGAATAACAGGAAAGCTACTTTTTATCCTGATATTCCCACGGGATAGGGATAAAATTTTGAAATAAGAACCTCTGGGCTTAAAGTCATGAAATTTAGTATGTAGGTAGTTGGACGTATGGAATAACACATAGGTGACTTTTTGACCCAATATTCCCACGGGATAACTAGGGATAAGATCTCGAAATAACAACCGATGGGCTTAGAGCCATAAAATTTAGTATGTAGGTAGCTGGACCTCTGGAATAACACGAAGGCTACTTTTTATCCTGATATTCCCACGGGATAGGGATAAAATTTCGAAATAAGAACCTCTGGACTTAGAGTCATGAAATTTGGTATATAGGCAGTTGGACGTATGGAATAACACATAGGTGACTTTTTGACCCGATATTCCCACGGGATAACTAGGAATAAGATCTCGAAATAACAACCGCTGGGCTTAGAGCCATAAAATTTAGTATGTAGGTAGCTGGACCTCTGGAATAACACGAAGGCTACTTTTTATCCTGATATTCCCACGGGATAGGGATAAAATTTCGAAATAAGAACCTCTGGGCTTAGAGTCATGAAATTTGATATGTAGGTAGTTGGACGTATGGAATAACACATAGGTGACTTTTTGACCCAATATTCCCACGGGATAACTAGGGATAAGATCTCGAAATAACAACCGCTGGGCTTAGAGCCATAAAGTTTAGTATGTAGGTAGCTGGACCTCTGGAATAACACGAAGGCTACTTTTATCCTGATATTCCCACGGGATAGGGATAAAATTTCGAAATAAGAACCTCTGGGCTTAGAGTCATGAAATTTGGTATATACAAACTCAAACTCAAACTCACAATATTTATTGACAAACAAAAAACACACTACATCACAGCAAAAACAGTAAAAAACATAAATAGGAGAAGAGAGAACAGTTTGAGACGTTGTGCTGTAGTGTGATGCCAAAAGGACTCAGCTCAGCATGTGCCGTAGCCCTGTGCCAGAGCTGCAGCGCTGGTTTTCAGCTGAACCCCGGTGAGTGTGCATCCATGTAACTGAACGCGTAATTATTGCAGGGAAAAAAAGAAATTATATAATATTATAAGAATTATAAAATGCCTATAAACATATATATGAGTGGATTTTTTTTTTAAATATAATTTAAAATAAAATAAAATAAAGTAGCAATAAATTCCAATAATGATGACAATATTAATAATGAAATAATAATAAGTAAAATAAAATTAGGGACGCTTCAAGTAAGTTGGAACAACTCGGCCACCAATAGGTTGTTCTTTTTGATAGGCAAAAAGATGCTTCTTGAACTTTAATTTAAATGTGTGTTTGCACATTGGTAGACGTAGAGGTGGCGGCAAGTTGTTCCAACACTTGGTGGCCGCATACTTGAAACTACCACGGAAGGCAGCTGACCCATGCTTTGGCATACATAAAGGCCCGCTCACCGCACGACACGCCGTTTTACGCCACGCCAGCTTCTCGAACAAGTACTTCGGTCGTCCCGTCTGTATTATGCCAAACAAAAGGGTCGCAAGGTGATGTTCACGACGAAGAGACATCTTCAAGAGGCCAGCAGCGTTAAGGCTAGGAGTAACATGTGTGCGCGGAGCAATTTTAAAACAGAAACGAGCGCACGCGTTCTGTATGCGCTGCACGACACGTTCAGTGCGAGCCAGCAGGCGCGGGCCGTATACCAAGTCCGCGTACGAAAGCTTCGAAAGAATTAAGGAGTCACAAAGTTTGATGCGAAGGTCCACGCTCAGAAAATCACGAATGCGGTAAAGTATATTTAGCCTGTAAAAACAGGCTTTTACATTCTCCAGTATGTGATTCTCAAATCGCAGACCCCCGTCCATCAACACACCCAGGTTGCGTGCCTCCGACACGTACTCCACCCGTTCACCCATTATAGACACAGCAGGTTTCTGATTAAATATACTAAGTGTTTGGTTAGGTGACCCAAAAATCATGAATTTGGTCTTCTTAGGGTTAAGGACTAGAGTATTACACTCCGACCAAACAGCTACGTTCGCTAAATCTATGTTGAGTTTGTCCACTGCACTCTGTGTGTCTTTCGGGTTAAATGAAATATAGAGTTGTGTGTCGTCAGCATACATGTGGTATTGGCAGTGCTCAATGACTGCACTGATATCCGCAGTGTAAAGTGTGAATAATAGGGGGCCCAAAATAGAACCCTGCGGGACGCCCCTTGTTACAGCGCGAGATTCAGAAAACGACAAATCGCCACCATCGCCACCCAGTTTCACCATCTGCGACCGACCACTCAGATAGCTAGAAAACCATCTCACCGCAGATGCACTGAAACCATAATAGGTCATCTTGGAGAGCAACAGTGTGATATTAATAGCATCGAAGGCTCGTGAATAGTCCAAGAGTACCATCATGGTTCCCATGCCACCGTCCCGTGCAGTTAAAATATTGTCAGCTATATCAAGTAAAGCAGTGGTGGTGCTGTCAGATTTCCTGAAACCGGACTGAAAGACGGGCAGTATGGCGTTGGTCTCCAGGTAGGAGCTCACTTGAGTGTGTACCACCCTCTCAATAATTTTTGAGACACACGGTAGCACACTGATAGGACGCAAATCTCCCAGATCTGTTACGTTTTGCTTCTTAGGCAGTGGTGTAACCAGTGCCACTTTCCAGGCCTCAGGAAACTCACCCGACATGAGCGACCGGTTAACGATGGCGGTTATGGCGCTAAGAGACTCGGGAAGTGTGAGTAAAAGCATATCCAGAGATATGCCGTCGGCCCCCACAGCGTTCGACTTCAAGGACCTCAGAATTTTTATCACGCAGCATTCGTCAACCGGCTCAAACACAAAGTTGGAGTCTCCGTGGCGGCTAAATTCAAAATAGGTCAGGCTTGACAGCGTTACATTTGGCTTACCGGGTACGGAAAGGAAATGAGCGTTTATTTTATTGGCATCGCGGAGGTGTAAAGGAAGCTCAGACTCATGACGAGCAGTTACATTAATCGTTCGTTTAAGGCTTTTCCAGAGAGCCCGAGGACTGTGAACATTTTTATTTATATGTTGGCTGAAATATGCCTTTTTTTCAAAAAATAGTGCCGTATTAACACAGCCCCTAAGCTCCCTGTAGTAATCCCTATCCCGTTCGAGACCAGATGAACGCGATTTCTCATGAGCCTTATCGCGTAAACGCATCATTTCCTTTACCGTATCCGTAATCCACGGAGAGCATGTTATCCGAGCCAAAACTCGCTTGGAAGGTGCGTGATGATCAAATACAGATAACAACAATGATTCAAAAACAGCGACCACCTCACTCACGCTTGGACGAGACAATAAACCATTCCAGTCAACCATCGACAAGTCGCTATTGAGTCTGTCATGGTCTATATCTTTAAGAGCACGAAAAGTAATGAAGCGCCTAGGTGGTTTTGATTTTTTAATTGTAAGTTCTCCAGTGATTAGTGCGTGATGGCTGAGTGTCGGAATGTAATCAACGACGATATTAACCACTGGAACACTACTGCAAAATAAATCAATCATTCGGGCACTATGATCAGTGAAATGTGTCGGCTGATTTACAAACTGCGTTAAATTCATTGAAGTAAGAAAATTATTAATTTTGATGGCTTCACTGTCTGTGCGTAAATCTACGTTAAAATCACCAACCAATATAATATGGTTGGATTGTGAAGATAAAGCGCTGATGGAATCTGTGAGTGCATCCAGAAATGTATCGATATTAACCCATTCTGGGCGATAGGCTGTGCCGATAAGCAACCTTATTCCCATACAAGACAGGCGAACCCACATCTGTTCGACGGGAGGGGCGACAGGGTGTGCGCATACGCGGCCCCCGAGCCCGCGCCGCAGATAGAAGGCGACGCCGCCGCCGCGCGCACGCCCCGAGCTCCGCGATCGAGAAATGTGACGCAGTTGGTAGTCCGCCAACACGGGGGCAAATAGCATATAGGTAGTTGGACGTATGGAATAACACATAGGTGACTTTTTGACCCGATATTCCCACGGGATAACTAGGGATAAGATCTCGAAATAACAACCGCTAGGCTTAGAGCCATAAAATTTAGTATGTAGGTATCTGGACCTCTGGAATAACAGGAAAGCTACTTTTTATCCTGATATTCCCACGGGATAGGGATAAAATTTCGAAATAAGAACATCTGGGCTTAGAGTCATGAAATTTAGTATGTAGGTAGTTGGACGTATGGAATAACACATAGGTGACTTTTTGACCCAATATTCCCACGGGATAACTAGGGATAAGATCTCGAAATAACAACCGATGGGCTTAGAGCCATAAAATTTAGTATGTAGGTAGCTGGACCTCTGGAATAACACGAAGGCTACTTTTTATCGTGATATTCCCACGTGATAGGGATAAAATTTTGAAATAAGAACCTCTGGGCTTAGAGTCATGAAATTTGGTATATAGGTAGTTGGACGTATGAAATAACACATAGGTGACTTTTTGACCCGATATTCCCACGGGATAACTAGGGATAAGATCTCGAAATAACAACCGCTGGGCTTAGAGCCATAAAATTTAGTATGTAGGTATCTGGACCTCTGGAATAACACGAAGGCTACTTTTTATTCGGATATTCCCACGGGATAGGGATAAAATTTCGAAATAAGAACCTCTGGGCTTAGAGTCATGAAATTTGGTATGTAGGTAGTTGGACGTATGGAATAACACATAGGTGACTTTTTGACCCAATATTCCCACGGGATAACTAGGGATAAGATCTCGAAATAACAACCACTGGGCTTAGAGCCATAAAATTTAGTATATAGGTAGCTGGACCTCTGGAATAACACGAAGGTTACTTTTTATCCTGATATTCCCACGGGATAGGGATAAAATTTCGAAATAATAACCGCTGGGCTTAGAGTCATGAAATTTGATATGTAGGGAGCTGCACGTCTGAAATATTACATAAGCGACTTTTTGACCCGAAATTCCCACGGGATATCAAAGGATAAAATCTCGAAGTAACAACCACTGGGCTTAGAGCCATGAAATTTGTTGTGTAGGTAGCTGAACCTCTGGAATAACACATAGGCTATTTTTTACCCCGATATTCCCACGGGATAGGAATAAAATTTTGAAATAATAACCGCTGGGCTAAAAGTCATGAAATTTGGTATGTAGGTAGCTGCACGTCTGGAATAACACATACGCTATTTTTTATCCCTATACTCCCACGGGATATTTCAATTGCCACTACCAGACCGATTAGTTTACGCGTGCGAAGCCGCGGGTAAAATCTAGTAGACGATATTCTAGCATGTGTCAACAGGGGCAGACTGAAAACCAGCGCTGGCAGCTTCCGCGTAAGCGCAGCATTGCTGAGTCTGCTCCTTTTGCCGCAGGACAGACTACCTACTTGCAAAGTTATACCTATGCCTATTTTTTTTAGTACTCTTTTTATATAATCTGTGCTGTATTGTACTATTTTATCTTGTATTGTTTATATTGTTGTCTTGTATTGCGTGTACTGTTGGCAATTAAATATTTTCTTTCTTCTTTCTTTCTTTTCTTTCTTTCTAACATTGCTACAGTGTCCGTCACAGAGCTGTATATTTTAGAACCGTAACAGATGAACCCGCGTGGTGTCGGGTTAGAATAACACCTCTCCATTTCTTCCGTGGATGTCTTGAGAGGCGACTGAGGATATAGGTTAAGGTATACCGTAGGCGACAGGCTAGCAAACTGTCACTATTGTACCGTTTTTGTTAAACTTAAAACCTAAAATTGCTAAAAGTGGCTCTAAAGCGGTAACGTTTCGTGTGATCTGCCTACCCTATTTACACAGGCGTGATGTGTGTGTGTGTGTGTGTGTGTGTGTGTGTGTGTGTGTGTGTGTGTGTAATAGATGAACAGCTGAATTTTTCACATAGCATACCTTTATTTCTTTTGGTGCTACGACAGCAAATCTATATTACTTTCTTTCTAAAATAAAAAGAAAGTCGTGTCACAATGTTTGTAATCAAACTCCTCCGAAACGGCTTGACCAAGTTTTATGTTTTTTTTTACGTATATTCGGTAAGTCTATGAATAGGACGTAAACTACTTTTCATACTTCTACGCGGACGGACTCGCGGGCAACCGCTAGTAAAATTAATCCCTTTTTTTGGTCATCCCATGACTTGAGAGCAACTTAACCAATTTCACTGTTCCCTTTTAAAGTTTTGTAATACTTTGTAAAAGGATTATACACGGAAAAAACAAGGAATTGCGCAGAATATTACAAAATTTAAGAAAACTTAACACTGTATAAACTTTTCTAATATAATCTTAGCGTGTTACATTACAACAGCGATTGTTCCCCAAAAGTATCTAAATCTAGCGAGATTTAGATTGTTGAAATTTGGCGTGGGTTTCTTTATGAAACTTTAATGAAATTTGCGAGGAAATTTTGGCAAATTTACACGTGATATTTTGGGGTATCTCGCAATTTACGACGAATTAGAGTACGTAAATATTGTGGACAGCTGGAAGTCCGGAATAACATAACAGTACTTTTTATTCCAAAATTTCCACGGAAATGGGATAAAATTTCAACATTTTACCACTACTACGTAGAGACGTAATTTGGCGCAACTTTTATATGCAACGTTAGTGAAATTCGCGATGTATTTTTTTGGAATTCCCGCGGGAATTTTTGCAAAATCCCGGAGCTTCAATTCATTTGCTAAGCCTCATAGTTTACACGTACAAACCCTCGTGTAAAGACTATAATAATCCATCCATCCATACTTAATATTATAAATGCGAAAGTGTGTTTGTGTGTTTGTATATTTGTCCGTCTTTCACGCCGTAACGGAGCGACGGATCGACGTGATTTTTGGCATTGAGATAGTTTATGGGGCCGAGAATGACATAGGCTACTTTTTATCCCAGAAAAATGCACAGTACCCGAGGGAACAGCGCGCGATAACCGAATACCACGCGGGCGGAGCCGCGGGCGGAGCCGCGGGCAAAAGCTAGTAAAAATAAATAAAAAAGGTGTCCTTAGCTGGCTGCAAAAACATAACAATCAACAGATACGCTACAGCTAATCGGTGGCCATCACACATGATTTAAATAAGAGCAATCTAATTTTAGAAGCAAACCCAGTGAGGCCACTTGTCTATTTGACCCGACTCAACGTCTTAACAACCAAGCACTGAACCTTATTCAACAGGTCTAAAGTGATATCACAACTGTGCAAACTAAAATTACAATACAATACAATACAAATATTCTTTATTGCACACCATAAAGCAGTACAAAAACTTAAATATAAACATAGAAATATAGGTAAAATTACTTACATAGTTATCGTGATAGATTGATAAAAAATACTTATTTAAATAAATAAATAAATAAATAAATAAATAAATATCACGGGACAATTCACACCAATTGACCTAGTCCCAAAGTAAGCTTAGCAAAGCTTGTGTTATGGACACTAGGCAACGGATAAACATACTTATATAGATAAATACATACTTAAATACATATTAAACATCCAAGACCCGAGAACAAACATTCGTATTATTCATACAAATATCTGCCCCGGCCGGGATTCGAACCCGGGACCTCAAGCTTCGTAGTCAGGTGCTCTAACCACTGGGCCATCTGGTCGACAACGTTATTTGGTACGGCAAACACACACAATCAAGATTAGATACAGATACAAAACATCAGTCCAGACTTATGTAAGTAAACATAATGTACAATTCATTTCTGCAGGTGGTAGGACCTTTCCTATATATACAATGTACTCTATGGACCTTGTGCAAGGTTCACCCGGATTGCTACCACTATCTTGCTCGCTAATCCGGCCGTGAAGCAGCAGTGCTTGCACTGTTGTGTTTCGACGTGGAGAGTAAGACAGCCGGTGAAATTACTGGCACTTGAGGTATCCCATCTTAGTCCTCTAGGTTGGCAACGCATTCGCAATCCCCCTGGTGTTGGTGTTGGTACGGTCCTGCTTGCTATCGGCTCATTTTACATTAACTATCTTGTCCCAAAAACTTTCGTAGTAGATAGGCTTTGGTAAGATACATAGCGTTATTGGTCCTAAGACAAAAATATTCAAATAGTGTGTATTGCCAGTGGTAACAAATGTCGCTGGCTATAAAAGGCTAGGCCTAAAGTCTCTCAAAGAGAAATAAAAAACTTGACCGGTTTTTTATATCACTTGGACACACTCGAATAAAACGCTCGAGCAAATATGCGGAGCACATGTGCTTTTTGTGATAATTTACTTTAAAATTGAGTATTTCTATCGTTGTCTTCTTACGCCTTAGCGTTTTAGGTGTAAGTGGGAGAAGGAGGGCATAAAATGGAATTTGTTATTCACTTGTTATTCATTATGCGTCAGACTAAAGAGTGTGCTTTAGTGGGAACGGGAACTATCTCGAAGTATTTACTTACACGTGTTGCAATACTGTTTCAGCTTTAGGATTCCGTAGTCCCTCAAACCCTTGTGTAGCCATTCTTGTCCGTCCGTGGCTTTGCAAGACTGTTGGTGCTAGAAACAATGATGTTAAGCCATACCTAAACTTCCATCATCATGTCAGCCGAATGACGTCCACTGCTGGACATAGGTCTCCCCCAAGGCTCTCCACTCAGACCGGTCTTGAGCTTTTCGCATCCACCGCGATCCAGTGATCTTATCCAGGTCGTTGTTGGAGGCCTACCGACAGCTCGTCTCCCGGTCCGCGGACGCCATTCGAGAACCTTTTGACCCCATCGGCCATCAGTCCTGCGAGCCACTGCCCCTTCAGTTTCGCAATTCTTCGGGCTATGTCAGTAACCTTAGTTCTACTGCGGGTATCATCATTTCTGATTCTATCCCGTAGAGAAACCCCGAGCATAGCCCTCTCCATAGCCACTGTGCCATAGCCCTTTGAGTGACTTTGAGCTTCCTCATGAGGTCCATCGTTAGCGCCCACGTCTCAGATTCGTATACTTCCATACTGATATTATAAATCCGAAAGTGAGTGTTTGTGTGTTTGCATGTATGTTTGCCCATCTTTCACGTCGAAACGAAGCGACGGATCGACGTGATTTTTGGCATAGAGATGTTTATGGGCCCGTGACGTGAGTGACATAGGCTACCTACTTTTTGTTCCAGAAAAATGCACAGTTCCCGAGGGAACAGCGCGCGATAACCGAATACCACGCGGGCGAAGCCGCGGGCAAAAGCTAGTTATCAGTATCAGCTCGGAAGTGATTATTTTCATATTTACACTCAATACTCATATTTATACTAATAAGTCAAATTAAATAAATCAAAACCTATTAAACTACCCACCGCAAAAACTAAAACAAAATGTCAGTTCTAATCAGCCGATTCGCGCTCAATCGGGTAAGATCGGGCGCGTTCGGCACCGCTCGGGGTCGTTGACCCGACCCACATTCGGCTACGACACTGCGTCCGCGCAGATTAAGTGTTAGATGGAACAGATGGAACTATAAATGGTTGGAAAATTAATATTAAAACTCCTCTAGTCATTGTGTTAAAAAGATGGAGTTATGCTGACCTTCATTACAAAGTAAATTTTAGAAACTATACGGATTCCCTTTTTACCCGACTGCGAAGAAAGAGGGTTATTGTCAACTGCTAACCGAGCGCCGAAAACCATTTCTTAGACTTTAAATGTAGCCAAGGGATGGATTTTTCAATCCAATCGCTCGGAAATATCGTTTGAAAATATAAAAAAACTGCACAAGATTTTTCTATAATAATTTTGAACTCTATTTGAATGACATACCTAATTAAGTGCGACACAATAATATATAGCAAAATCACAAATAAAACTTGAAATAAAAACTACTTTAAATATAATTGCATAAAAATCAATATTTAATCACAATTTTAATATTGTTATTAGGTGCAAATACAATACGGTTATTTTTGACAAATTACGATTACATTCAGTTTATCCCTTATCCCTTCTCCCCCCTATCCCTTAATAGCCTTCTTATCCAAGCACAAAAATAATATTTTATACAACGGTTACATAATAATAACGCGATTAAAGTCGAGCACCGTGATCTTGCCAAGTCGGCTAAAAAAGCATGAAATTTTCTTTTTTGTCCGTTCAACAAAAAATTATGAAGATTATAGCCAGTTTTTTACAGCGGCGTGGCGTTACGCACCCAAAACGTCTTTTAAAACTATTGGGGGGTTGCTAAGACAATGTTTCTATTCACTGATCTGTTTGCGAAATATTCAACTTTAAAGTGCAAATTTTCATTGAAATCGAGCGTCGCCCCCCCTGTAAAATCTAAACTGTTGGGCGGAAAAATTTGAAAAAAATCAGAATGGTTAGTAAATATATCAAATTTACAAGGAAAATTATAGCGGCTAAGATTGCTTGAGAATTATTAGTAGTTTAAGTGTAAATAGCAGCCTAAGGTATAAAATATACCTAAACTTGAAAGATTCAGTACACAATACGAAATCCTTAGAAAAATATTATTTCATATGATTTTTCAGTAATGGTCACGGAACCCTATCCTAGGCGTGTACAACGCGTTCTTGGCCGGTTTTTTTTGTTACGGGATAACTCGCCAATTGTGGGCCGAATTTCAAAATTATTTTTTAGTTCTAAAGGTAATACTTTGGGTTGGGTTTAATGCTCGAGTTTTACACTCTGCTTTCCACTTCGACTGCGAGGAAATGAAATAGTCTTTGGAAATAGTAACAATTGTTCGCTTCTAGGTAATTTTTATTTTTCACGCACAGTTATGTAATTATATTTTTAAATTTTACCTATTCATTTATTTTTACTGATCTGGTTGATTTTTAGTTTTAGGTGCATAAATTAAAAATTATTAAAAAAATATACATATAGAAACTTTTTGGTTTGTGGCTGTTGACACCTGATTACCTTGGCGAAACGAAGATTTTAATTTATGCACTAGAGCATAAAAAGTCATTTTATCCAGCATAAATACGAATATAACGAGCATGAGAAGCGAAAATATTTTTTTTTTATCCAGGACGAAAGTACCCGATTGTCTTCAACGCAAACACAGCGTTGTTTGTTCAAAATTGCACACTGTCTTATCCCTGGTGGGCATCAACAATTTTTGCAATGAACCCTGACGGCTAGATCAAAACAAGCGCCTAAATCAATAGTGTACAGTCATCCGCACAATCAGCAGGTCATCAAAGGTCACACTCGCTGCGCCCCGCGGCGCTCCCCGAATCATTCGCGATGATTACCATCCGTTTATGGATAGAACCTTTAAAGGACAAACGACAGGAAAGCAATTTAAAGTTGTTGATGGGTCCTTAAGAGCGATGACAGTTGGTATTTCAATGTTACTGAGTCGTTAGTTGCTCGACTAAGTCATTTAGTTGTAAATGAAGCAGCAGGTGAAGTAATTTTAAATACGATGATGGTATACTTACATATAGATGAGAATCAAAAGGTTAATTTGCAAATAGATCACAATTAAAATCATTAGGTTTATTCGCTTAGCAAGATGGAGCGACGACCTGGTTAAGATCGCGGGATCGCGGTGGATGCGAAAAGCACAAGACTGATCTGAGTGGAGAGCCTTGGGGGAGGCCTATGTCCAGCAGTGGACGTCTTTCGGCTGACATGATGATTCGCTAAGCAGGCTGCAAAAAACTCTTTCAAAATGGCAGAAAGTTGTTTTTGCAAAACAACTTACATTAATTATTTTTACTGCCTTAAAGAATATTTTAACTATGCGTTTTTATGAGTAAATAATTGTCAATCAAGCTGATTAACAATATACATACTACATCTAAGGTCATCATCATCATCGGCCTATAGCGGTCCACCTTCTTGGCTAGACGCCTTTCACGGATCGTCACTCCACCTGGTGGGAGAGCGTCCTACACTACATGTGCCAAGACGCGGTCTCCAATATAAGCGTCTAAGTGCCGCGGTATCTGAGGTGTCTAAAGCAAAGCAACGCCGTAAAGTTACGCCTGATTCAATATATTAGCAAAATACTATCATAACCGAAAGACGTCTACTGCTAGACAAAAACCCAAAGAATCTCTACAGCAAACGGCCCTGTGCCGCCCGCATCCAACTAATTCCTGTGACCTTCACCAGATCGTCGATCCATCTTGCTGCGGGCCTTCATTCGTCTTTCGGTTCACGATCAACACTCCGAAAACTTACTGCCCTTTCGGCCATCGATTCTACCAGCAATGTGCCACCCACCAAAGTCAGGCAACTCTCTGAACTTTTATCGACGCTAATTCTCCAGCGGGTCTCCTCATTTCTGATTCAATTACGTAAGGAAACTCCGGGGGATGAAGTGTTGAAAATGAGCACCTGCGAAGACATTCAGTGTCTGTAAAGTTTCTAATAAACATTGTGCCCGCCCAACCCCTCCCATTCAACACCAACCCTCCCAGCTCAAAAAAACTACGACCCAAGCCTTTCTCATTCCCATAGGAGTGGTAGGCAGTGCCTAACGCTGCCCACTTTGGTGCTGATGGCCGCGTGGTGCAATGCGAACTAGCGCTGCCTACCCTAGAATTGATCAAATACACGCCTATGCTCATTCCTGTAAAATTAAAATGGACACTCTTTCCCGACCCAGATAATACCGACATACCGACCCTGTTTTTTGTGTACACGCCCATAGAAACTGACATGAGCTTCTATAGGCGTTACACGAAAAACAGGCTCGGTATTTCCATGCAGGTATTATCCGGCCGGGAAAGCGTGTCACCCATTAAAATGTTTGTCAAAATTATGGGTCTTATAGGTCTGCACCTTGCAATGAGTAGTCCAAGATGGTAACCGTACACAAAGTTATTTTCACAATAGTCCAAATATAACTCGCCAACCAGTTTTGGCCTAAACGGCCGTAATCGCTGCCTCCAGTGCTAAGTGCGTCGAGTGGCGTGACCAGCGCGCGTAAAGACGCGAATTACGGGCCAACTGTCAAATGTCAGACGCCATTTATATTTCACTGGATTTTATTGAGATCGCAATGTTAGTGAACGGGAGCTGAGTGTATTTTTTGGCCACGATAGAAAGGAGAAGGTATAAGCGGTCAGGGTGAGAGGTTGTTTGCGTGTTGATTTGCTTGTGCGCAAACGAATTTTCCCATTTGTAAGAATTGAAATCACATTTATCTCCAGAACCAATGTAGATGCAATAAGATCGGTAACTTTGATAGTATGTCATCAGCGTAGTGGTTCAGCTATAGCTTCGGACTTTTCAACTGTATCGCTCTAGAGATCATCAACGCGAGAGAGTAATCTAGTTTGGATGGACGTGGCTTAATTTTTTTTATATATTTATTTAGTTTGCGTCTTCTGACAAAAGTTTTCAAAAAAAACTGGAAAGATTTCTCCGAATCTCCTTAAATTACCGAACATTTCCCTTACAAAATGATTTTTCTTTAAAAATTGGTTTAAATAATTGAGATTTAATTTTTGGCTGATATGATAGACCAGATACACAACATTATATATTATGATTTGTCGTGAGCTCCCGTACTAACATTTACGAGCAACGGAAGCCGAGCTTTATAAAGCGATAACTTTCACGATTTCTTTTGAAATTGGGCCCATTATAATCAAATTTTGTAAAACTCACCTAAAATTGGTTTTGGAAGTTAAACATTGTGAACACCTAATTTAAAAGTTTAATCTTGGAGACAAAATACAAGACTTTCGGCTATACCGTTATCTTTTTCGAAATTCAGTTTTGTTTATAAGATTTTTTTCTAAGTACTTACTACTTAACTCGTATTGTAGTTACTGTTGTAGCACATATCCAACTCAAGGACATCTATAAACTTACACTGTGTTGCGTAATGGATTTCCAAAGCATTTTATCGGAAAAGTTCGTACCTATGTAGAAGTAGCTTCAGTACTAATCCATTTTAAAATTTCATCATATCAGCCGAAAGACGTCCACTGTTGGACATAGGCCTCCCCCAAGGCTCTCTACTCAGACCGGTCTTGTGCTTACCACATCCATTGATTCCTAGGCCACCATAGAACCGTGTCGTAATGACATCCAACGTTATTTTTATTTATTTTTTATTCGACTGGATGGCAAACGAGCAAGTGGGTCTCCTGATGGTAAGAGATCACCACCGCCCATAATCTGCAACACCATTATTATTGCATTATTCGACAAATAATAAAATTAATATGATAAAGGTGCCATGGAAGCCCAGCAATAAAATTGGTTGACTGTAAAATAATTAAATAATCTTTGGAGCCGTTTCCAAGATCCCTGAAAATAATCAATAAATATACAGTAACTGCTCGTTTAAAGGTTTAAACAAATGTGGTACGTGTCATCCCAATTCCTTGTATCATTCAATTGTCCATTTCCTTATGTTCCAGCCCTGCCTCACCTTCGCCGTGCGCGCACGCAACTAAATATACCACATAGAGTATTGAATCGGCCATCAGAATTGACCTCCATAGCCCTTGGACCAGTTGCTCTCAAACTTTAAACATGTTTTTGTAAAAAAAATACCAGCTTTTTTGGTGTCTCTACTTTTCGTTAAACTTGCATGGCATGGTCGTCTAACTTATGTATGTACACCAAAATTTCAAGTCTATACGATTACTGGAAGTGTATTAAATCTACCTACACATGCCTATTTCCACAGATTCTCAATTTTACAAAAAAAAATAGTTCTGGAGCTTCGCCGGCCGCTGCTACGGCAACTCGCTCGCACTCTGTAGCTTCACAGTGCTTCCTAACCACTATCGTTCTGACAAACATTACATTCGGACTTCCAATAAGTATGCGAGCCGATATGGGCCCTGGAAATCTGTTGAGTTAAGAACCTGCTCAGTGGAAAATTCCCTCCCCTTCCCCCGTGGAGAAGAAAAAAAAGTGAAAGAAGAAGAAGAGTGAGTGAAGAAGTAAAGTGGAGATCCCTTCAGGGATAAGTCCGCCTTTGTACTTACAACTTCTTTTTGTGTGATATTTTTGTATTTCCTTTTGTACAATAAAGAGTATAAACAAACAAACAAACAAAATTTGTAGAAATAGTAATATATGAGAAAATTTGTGGATCCGGGTACAAGCCAAACATAGGTGAGTCCATGAAGAGCTCTACTAGCAGGAAGATCAAGACTTTTTTTTTATTTGACTGAATGGTAAACGAGCAAGTGGGTCTCCTGATGGTAAGAGATCACCACCGCCATAAACATCTGCAACACCAGGGGTATTGAAGATGCATTGCCAACCTAGAGGCCTAAGATGGGATACCTCAAGTGCCAGTAATTTCACCGGCTGTCTTACTCTCCACGCCGAAACACAATACTTGACAACACACAAGACTTGTTTATGTTTATGCCACTGGCCGGACATTGCTCTAAGTAGAGACATGGAAAACATGGGAACTATTTGGCCAGCACTTGAACAGCTCTCAAAGCTACGAGTAGAATTTATTTGGACTATACGAATGACTAAAAATTTAAGAACCTCTGGCTTGAAGTTCTCTCCTCAAACAAAATTATACCTTGCTCTCACGAATTCAAAGTACAAATTCGTATAAACAGACGTTATGCCTTCTAACAATAAACAAAACCAGATAGTTTATCTATAGCTGTATAGTTGTGCGCATGTTGAAGCCTTATCGTTAGGAGTATAAAGTCTGTTTCAGCGTGGCTTGGCCCCTCAGGTCAGAAACGAGCTATTTTCTGCCTGGATTGATCTTTATTGACTTGTTTTGGGTAACTGTTAATAGCTTACATGTTTGCGTGGAGTGTTGATTGAAACTAATAGTCTAGTTCTCACACACTTAAACCTTACACAATTTGGAAAAAACACACACACAAACATCACGAGTGTTCCCAAATCCCCATTTGGAAACAGCAGTGGCTCCGGAACGTTTCGTGTGCTCTAGGGGTAGAGCACACGAAACGTTTCGGAGCCACTTTAAGCAATTTTTCCAACAAAACGTTGGATAACCCCGACTTTGTCACTTTAAAGTTCAATATCTCAAAAACGGCTGAACCAATTTTGATGAAACATATCTGAGAACCATCGCTAGAAAACCTGCTTGGTATCAAATAAAAAACCGCATTCAAATCGGTCCACCCGTTTAAGAGCTACGGTACCACAGACAGGCATACAGATACACAGACAGACACAGATCTTTTTGCGTCGAGGGTTAAAAACAATTACTTTGCTCACCCGAGCAAAGGAAAGAATTTCGACTGAGCAACGTAAAGCAGTTTCTAAAAACACGTATACGATTTCCAAATCCTTGAGAAATAAGAAAACCCTACAAATTTATTCTGTCAACTCAATGTAACCTTATAAAATCCGTAACAGTGGGTACAGTCATCCAAAAACGTTATTAGAAAGTAAAATGCCCAAGTTAATTAAGGCGTCCTCGGTATTAATATAAAACTGAACCGCTGCTAATGGAATATATAATAAGGTACGAGTTTTAATCACCGGGGGACTACTAAGAAATTTGATTTTCGAATTTCGGATCGTACCGTCCCTATCACTCTTGTATTAAATAATATAAGTGGCAGAGGGACGGCAACATACGAAGTTTGAATTTTCGTATAGGGCCAAGTTTGTTTGGAATGGGTTTTATACTGCGGCACTTTCAGCAACCTGTATTACATACAATACAATGACATTTTGCTGTACATCACGTGGTAACCTAATCATAATCATTTATTGTGTGTGGAATTCAGATTACAGTCAATTACAGATATAGTTGTACAAGTATAGTTTCACCAAACCCTACCCTTTCAGGTGTACACACATGAAAATCTATACCAATTGAAAATATAAAATTAAATTATTACATTAAGCAACATAACATCATAATTAAATGTACGACATTGATATACCTCTACTTACCTACAAATTATTTAATACAAACATTATTATAAATTATTTAAAGCTAAAAACAAGCACATGGAAAAAAGTAGCTTTAGGACGATTTCTTTCAGGCTGAGCACCTTTTACAACAGAAAGAAGTAAGGCATAGATTATACGTAGTTCAATAGTAATTCTGCAGAAATAAATTAGGTAACTTATGTTTTTCGGAATTTATATATGAACGAAAACATCGTAAGGAAAATTCAATGGTGTGTCTGAAATTCCCAATCCGCACTAGGTCAGCATGAGTACTACTACTATGGCCCAAGCCATCTCATTCCGAGAGGAGGCCTGTACCTTATAGTAGGACAATAGGCCGAGATGATGTTGAGTAACTCCTCGAACTCGATAAGATTTCAAAGAAGCCTACTTGGGATTCGAATCCACTTCAGGATCTGAAAATTTCCAAATCGCTTCTACCCAGTTACCAACCGAGATGCGATGAAATTTCTCAATTTATTCTCGAAACAGTTATTTATAAATTACTTCGCGAAGTTTTGTCGCACGCGTCTGTCCACTGGTTCCTA
The DNA here is from genome assembly GCA_037349165.1 of Choristoneura rosaceana. Taxonomy (NCBI): domain Eukaryota; kingdom Metazoa; phylum Arthropoda; class Insecta; order Lepidoptera; family Tortricidae; genus Choristoneura; species Choristoneura rosaceana. The sequence goes on from JAZBNJ010000001.1 coordinate 704,289, forward strand.
CGGGACCTTTCGTGAGCTTTCACGTTTCCAAATTGTCATAAATGGCTTCGTCTTTGCCCAAGCAGCCATAAATAAATCAGTGAAATTTAAATGTGTTCCATACAAATTTATAGTATGTCGAACGAAATATACGTTATGGCATAGAGTAGAATAAGTACAATATTTAGTAACAAAGATCCATTAGAACGTGGTAGTCATCATATCATCATGTCAGCCGAAAGACGTCCAATGCTGGACATAGGCCTCCCCCAAGGCTCTCCACTCAGACCGGTCTTGTGCTTTTCGCATCCACCGCCATCCCGCGATCTTAGCCAGGTCGTCACTCCATCTCGTTGGAGGCCTACCGACAGATCGACAGAACGTGGTAGTGAAAAAGTAAAAACTAGTACTAGTTCAGTAACAATCAAATTCACAGTAAAATCCATATACTAATATTATAAATGCGAAAGTGTGTTTTTATGTTTGTCCGTTTTTCACGTCGAAACGGAGTGACGGATCGACGTGATTTTCGGCATAGAGATAGTTTATAGGCCAAAAATGCACGCCGAAGGAACAGCCCGCGATAACAGAATTCCTCGCGGATGAAGTTGCGGGCGAAGCTAGTTACTAGCTTTAGTACTTTCAATAATTACAATGGATATTGTAACTTTTAAAACAATAAGGTTGAATTTCCAAGTCAATGCATGTGTTCGCTAAATCGCCTCTACCTTTTTAAGGGTTAACAGGGTTCACGTCTTTGGATACGGAACCCTAATACGCTAATACGCTTCAGCATAATGCTGAGTCAGCGACCGTTTCACTTTCGCGGGGACACACAAAATTGTGTATATATTTCATGTGCGATTTATTATTTTTATTTCTTTATTATTTTTTTGGTCTTTTGTGTAAATTTTGTTGTATATGTGTGTCTTTTGTGTTAGTGAATAAATGTCTTCTTTCTTTCTTTCTTCTTTCTTTAATATCCCACAGCGTTCATTGCGTTAACCGTTAATACCTATACGTAACCATATCTGATAACGAGGCAGTCGTTGTGATGGTTGGAGTTTCACAATAAACAAAGGCGAGTTAACTGTCGAACCTTGGTTTTTTAAACAAATGTTGAACGCGCACGTACCGGCCCTCAGGTCGTGCGATAAAGAGGGCCTCTATTTTGTAATAACATTTGATTTAAGTGTTGAGAGAATAGCGAGTGATGTTTTCTTATGTCACAAGAGGCAAATGTTCGGGCGATTAATTTTATGGATAGCAATACAGGCTGCCATTATGGGTATGCTGCCCACCGTTTGAGAAAATAATAGTTGTTTATGGATAAGCTTGTTCAAAAACCGTAAGTTTGTCACTACAACAACAAATAACAAAAAAAAATGATAACAAAAAATTTAACCGACTACAAAAAACCATGAAAATATTTTTCTACCAGTCTGAAGTGGGAAACTATGGCCCAAGCCCTCTCATTCTGAGTGGAGGCCTGTGCCCAGCAGTGGGACGTATATTGGCTGGGACGAAACTGAAGTCGGTGCCTCAGCACGAGCTAGCAGGAGTGGACCTATAGTCGTCTTCTTTACCTACATACCTATACTTTATATATTAGGTAGACTTCAATCACTAAAATTACAGCTTTCTAGCATTGATAGTCTCTGAGCAAAGCCGCGGACGGACGGACAGACAGACATGGCGAAACTATAAGGACTCCATTTTTGCCATTTTAGCTACGGAACCCTAAAAAGCTTCATGGCCCCACATTGGGGGAGACTGTCGTAAGACTCACTCATATTAAAAGATAATGACTCGGATAACTCACGTCTTAAACCCAGTTCAGCTCGACATCATTTCGGGCTAATCCGTAGACCTTCTCCTTAGGATCAACGCGACTCGGCGGCTGCTGCAACACGCGCACTCAACTCGATTAAACTCGATTTAAGACGTGAGTTACCCGGGTCAATATCCTTACTATTATAAAGGGGAAATTGAGTTTGTCCGTTTGTTTGTTTGTTACGCTTTCACGCCGTAACGGAGCGACGGATCGTCGTGATTTTTGGCATCTATCTAGTTTATGGGCCCGAGAGTGACATAGGCTACTTTTTATCCCGGAAAAATGCACAGTTCCCGAGGGAACAGCGCGGGATAACTGAATACCACGCGGGCGGAGCCGCGGGCAAAAGCTGGTCTTTTAATATTTTGAAGAAGAAGAGATCTTTTAATATAATTCACGCATTGTTAAAAATTCCGTAGTAGTTAGTGAATTGCACCGGCTCCAAGATTCTAATGATAGAGGTCTCGTCCGCCGGCCGGCACGACGCGCGTTGTACAGCGTGTAAGGGCCTCTACATGTTTCCGGAACTTTTTTTTCTGCAATTATTTGTTATTAATCATGCAAATGGCTGTTGATGAATGGTAGGTTTTTATTGAGCACTCTGACAAGGAAAGCAAAACCACTATTTTACGCCGGTATTCTGTGGGAGTGTGGTACTAACCCCATTCGTACTGCAGCCAGCAAGGGATTACAGTCAAAGTCAAAGTCAAAATCTCTTTATTCAATTTAGGCTATGACAAGCACTTATGAACGTCATAAAATCTACCACTGGTTCGGGAAAAACCTCTGTTGAGAAGAATCCGGCAAGAAACTCAACGAGGTATTTTTTTTAAAACAGATTCACAATATTTATAAATAATAGCTATATACTATACATTACAAGTACCTATTTAACACAATTTTATTTTTAACACAGTAGGTTCACTATTTGAAGGGATCGCTAATGCGGATCGGAATAATTTCCAAATATCCCTGTCCATGATATAATCGTTGACTTTATAATAAGCCTTAGATATTAACGTCTTTTTGACAGTAGATTTAAATTTTAAACAACAGTAAGGCTCTATCACATGTAGATGGACAAATGACCTGGTTAATGCCACGGGTTCAAGATGGTTTAAGTTCCTTAACATACCGACACGTCAGCATGATTTATGCTATGAGATGTCCTTCTTTTGAGATATATCATCATCATCTCAGCCGTAGGACGTCCACTGTTGGACATAGGACCCCCCATAGACCTCCAGTTTGCTTTGCTTGGCAGCGGCCTGCATCCACCGTGAACCCGCGGCTTTAACCAGGTCATCCGTCCGTCTCGTTGGTGAACGTCCTACGCTGCGCTTGCTTATCCACGGCCTCCATTTGAGAACTGACACAGGTAGCCAGACATTAAAAGTACTATTTTCAGACTTTTTTGTGCTATAAGCTTTTTTGTCAATTGTTCAACAACCACAACTTCAGTACCAGTTCTATCAAAACACTTTGAACATCTCTTATTTACGCTTCCTCAATATCTAATAGCCTTCATTTGCAATTACTTGTCCCAGAACCTTACGGAATAATCCATCTCATTATTTAAGAGCTTAAAACAAGGGGAATATTTAAGGGCGTCCGGTTCGAAGGACCATAAGTATACGGCGCTATAGAAGCCATGGAAGCTTCTGGATCGTGCCTGAGGACCACGCCCCGCGGCATTAAAACGTCAACACTTGAGCATGCCATCACTTAAGGCTTGTGCCGTAGAGATAGCAGTTATGTTTTAAACTTTCGCGATACTCATTTTGTTGTATGTTGAGCTTAAGTGTATTTTTAACCCCCGATGCAAAAAGAGGGGTGTTATAGGTTTGGCCGCTATGTGTGTCTGTCTGTGGCACCGTAGCTCTTAAACGGGTGGACCGATATGATTGCGGTTTTCTTATTTGAAGTCAGGTTTCTAGCGATAGGTCTTAGATAACGGGCTATAGTGACTACATGCCGAATTTTTCGTTAGGCCTTAGGAGGTTCATCATCAGCCGGAAGACGTCCACTGCTGGGCAAAGGCCTCCCCTTAGAACGCCACAATGAACGACAACTCGCCACTTACATCCACCGGTTTCCCGCAACTCTCACGATGTCGTCAGTCCACCTGGTGGGAGGCCTGCCAATGCTTCGTCTTCCGGTTCGTGGTCGCCACTCGAGGACTTTTCTCCCCCAACGGTTATCTGTTCTACGAGCGATATGGCCTGCCCATTGCAACTTCAATTTGCATATTTTTCCAGCTATGTCAGTGACTTTAGAATTCTTCGACGAATTTCCGTATTCCGGATTCTATCGCGCAAAGAAACCCTTTATCCCTTCTAACATTTGATTCCCTCTTTGATATAGTATTATGTGTTAGGAGGTTAAGACACGTATATCTTTAATTGTGGCACCTCCTTGCGAGGACAGAGCCGTCACTAAGGAAATCGTTTCCGTGTCTTTAATTAGTTAAATATGCTAAGCAGCCGCGCCGCCTCCTCGCCGGGGGTTGCCCTACACTGCGGGGCTTGCGGAGAATAAACGTTTAAAGAAAGAAAAAAAGAAAGAAGAAAGAAAATATTTTATTTATAACAGCAATGATACAATAAGGTTAGGAAAAATAACAATAAGAAGTGTTGCCGCTATAAAAAGGTCCCGGCTCAGCATATCAATTGCAATTTAGATTCCGAAATTTACAAGTTTTGAACAATAATAATAATAATGTATAATAATAATAATAATAAATCGACTAACACTAGTTTTTGTAAGACCAATTCTACTAACAAAAATATGGACTTTTGTTATGGTCTGAAATAAAGTATTTTTATTTTTATTTTTTTTTATTTTATATCGCTGGTTGAACACCGGCACTGGTTTTCCGCCGGGCCACACAAGAGTGAAATTACGGAAAGTCACACAAAAGAAATCAAATACAAAAATAGCTACGAGACTAAAATATGAGTTGGCTGTATAGCCCACATTATCATGGCAACAGTACAGGTTATGAAAAACAATTTTGATAGAAATCCAAGTTAAAACGATACGAATAAGAGCTATGAACAGGCTTAAAGAATAAGAAAGCTTAATTTGTGAATTAAAACTAACAGAGTAGCTACCTAATACAGGGCAGACAAAAAGAAGCAAAAAGAAAAGTAAAAAACCCGACTGAAAAAAGAAAGAAAACAAGTCTAGTGTTGAAAATACAAACTGAAATATAGATGCACAGAAAAACCAGAAAAATAAGACCAGCGCTGGGAATCGAACCCAGGTCGTCGGCACTCCGTGCCGCATGCTATACGCTACACCACCGCTTAACAACGGTACAGACACGAATTTCTCTTATGCTTATGCATCACATATCTCAGCTTGTTTGTTTCTTATTTAGCCACTTAAGCAGCGTCACTAGCGACATCTATGCCGTAGCCCTCATCGAGAAACTTTTGGCACTCCATCGGAATTAACCGCTGACCCGGACAAGAGATATCGTTATTGTGCAATCAAATTAAGATTGGTTTTTGGAAACTTTTCGTATTTTTTATTTACAAAAATTTGGAACTGAAATATAAAAAATACAAAAGATTCCAAAAACCAATCTTAACAAGTCTAGTGCTCTAGAACTCTGTTAAGTAGCTAACATAACGTTCGACTTTAAGTAGCTACTTAATAGAGTCCTAGACCACTAGACTTGTTGTTTAGGCTGCAGCGAGGAACAAAGAAATGGACATATACACGCCCACATACATACTACATGTGCTCGAAAAACATAACCCTAAGCTCCTACGAGCGGTCGGGTAAAAAAGAGTAGAGAGAATTTCGTACACACGCGCACGCACAAACAGTCTAACACGCACTCACACACGCACACTTTCATGCTAAATAGTGCTATAAACAATTAGAAATGGAATTCCAAAATATCCAAAACAATATCTATTGTAATTTTCTACCACGGTGCAGTGTACAGTCATTTTCAGTTAATCTCTTCCGACATGAGCAAATAAAAACAAAAGGAAACATCCCCCTCCCCCGGAATGAGATCAAAAAACTTGGGCAAAGTTCACGAGAGGGGGGGGGCCCTTTGTAGCCCGTCGTGTTCCTTGATTGTTTGTGTTTAGTTCAAAACAGCTGGAAGCGTGACCCATTTCGTTGAACAAAGTAGACTTGCTTTTTGATTAAGTTGGGACAAGACAGAATTAAAAATTGTGACAGCAGAAGAGGGTTCAACGGGCTTAGAAGTCAGCCGTCATAACGTGTTTGATATTTTTTGCTATCGAACGGAAGAAGAACTTTTCAGCTACGTTTACACATAACAGAGTTATTACAGATATTTAAAATTCAAGACCATTGTCTACAGAGAAAGAAATACTAGCGTGTGACGTTACATGTACAGTCAGCTGCAGAGAAAAGGAACCCCCCTGTAACGGCGGTATCCATACTACCGCCATTGCAGGGGGGTACCCTTTCTCTGCAGCTGACTGTACACCTACTGCATTTACTAACTTTGGGGGCGGCAGACGTGAGCTTGCCTTCGGAATCCAAAAGCTTAGTGGTTACTTGACCTGAAATGTATATTTCAGAATGAACATACATATATTTTTTAATTTTGACAGTGGAAGCATTGTACACTTCCACTGAACATATATAGTTAGTGTTTAGTTTTGTTACTAGGGGACCCCATAAATCCCTGTGTTCTTTTTTTTGTTAATTTTTCTTTAGTTGTACACTGTAGTTTTTAAGTATTTTATTTGTAATCTAATTATTTTATTTTGAAAAAGATGACTTTCTGCCAAGTTTCTTGCAGCGCATTCTTCTTGGCAATAATGGTCTTTCCGAAAGCGCTGGTAGTTTAAAAAAATGACGTGTTAAAGTGCCCATTGCGGCCTATTTACTGAATAAATGATTTTGATTTTTTTTACTCAAATTCTCTTCATTTAGTTCGTTATACCGGAGCGGTCGTGGATATCACGACGACTACTTTCTTGAAAAAGTGGAATGTGTCAATTGCCCTATAATATTTAGGTATTATTTTACATGTATTACGCACCAAAAGATTCAATCCTTTGACAGACTGGCTGGACTATCTCAGCAATAATAGATTCTGGGGCATATTTAACTACGGAACCCTAACACATAATTAAACCACGTCATGTTTGTATATTTATAAAAGAGCGAAACTGCCAGTATAAAGTATGAGCAGTTAATTTCAAAAATAGGTTAATATGCATATTGATAAACTGGATAACTAATTTAAAATTATCCCAGTTACCATGCCAAGTTGTTAGAGTCATAAATATATGGGGAATATTAAAATTCTAGGTCGCTTATTCTCGGCGATAGGTTTCTAAACATTTGTACGTTATTTTATTTGATTGTAGCCGTACTCGAGATTGTATTGTTTGGGCAAAGATTATGTAAATAACGACAGAGGAGACACTAACCACAAGGAATGAAATTTAACGTCATTTTAAAGGTAAGTTTAATATATTCAGTGTCTTGAAAACTTGAAAATAGGCAAAAATTAAAAATCAAAAGTAGGCTGCATTTTTTATACTACCAGCACTTGCGAAAAGATCATCGCCAAAGAATTAGCAAAAGGAAATTTCATTATAAAAGAAGGAACTTGTCAGTAATACTTTTTTTTATCTAAATTTTTTTTTCTGTCAGCGCTAGCAAAACAAAGTAAATTCGAAGTATTCAGGTACATAAAATATAAAAATTATAGTGATACAGGGAGTCCCTTGGTTAAGTAGGCACCTACCTAACTCTTATCTTATAAGATGAGATTTACCATGTCATGAGAAAATTTTATTAAACTATGCCTATTTATGTTCGGCTGAAGTGTAAAATTCTTCCACGGTCAAAAATCAATGAATTGGAGATGTATATAAAGTCTCTCAAAGTAAAAATTGTATTACGAGTACTCTGAAGTGACATTTCAGCTGCGGATCGGCTAGCGTAGCGGTAGGACGTTCATCGAGGATATAGACGGCTGACTTGTAAAGCCGTAGGGTCCACGGTGGATGCAGGCCGCTTCCAACCGAAGCAACTGGAGGTCTATAGCGGATTTATGTCCAACAGTAGACGTCCTACGCCAGATATGGTAATGATACAGTTCAGCTCAACTAACTATAAAGCTAAAAATTACAGGTGCTCTAAGATTTTGTTGTTTGTATTTTTATTATGTAGTTTCATAGCCACTAGTTACTTAAATTAAAAAAGCGCCGCTCGAAAATTAGCACTCATTGCAAAAGTAACACCAGATCATGTATGGCCAGATTTTATCGTGTAAACACTTAGTTTGGAGTCCAAAGGCAAGCTGTAATTGGGCCAATCAACTATTTCCCCGATACTTTGGGCGTCTCCTGCGTTACCAAAATTGTCTCTGGCGTTACCAAAAAGTCGTACTTCCAACAAGATATTTCACCGTTTAATAGGTTGAACTTACGTAGGATGGCATGCATTCATGTACACCATCTATTAAATTACAGAAAAAACACGTTAAACTTATAAAAATATGTAATTGTTTGAAAAATGTCGCGGACAGATTAGTGTCGGTAAAAAAGTTGATTGGCCCAATTAATAAGCTATCGCGTCTACAAGTTAGTCTTTGTCTCTAGTCCAGAGTCGTAAGTAGGTCGATAGGCCGCCCACGCGGGTGAGGGTACAGCGTAGTGCAAAACAGACTGAACACTGTACTTTATAGTTACGTCCCTTTACCAAAAACAGCGAAGTACTTTTGTTTTACAAAAAAAATATGCCAGTGATCGGGTATAACGTTTTAAACTTTCGTGATTCTCACTCATAGTGACCATATCATCAGTGGTCATACCACCAACTGGACTTATCACGCTAACACACACAAGTAATATCTAGGGTAGTTCGAAGGACCCCACGCTTCAGTCTACTCGTGATCACGGCCACTGCAATGTTGCCGAAACGGCGAGGTAAATATCACTTGTGTGTGTTAGCGTGATTGACTTCCGTTGGTGGTATTTTCACTATAATAAGCCAGTGACTTTGTTTTCATGAAATACCTAGTAAAAAAAAACAGACTATGAAAAGAATCCTTTCATTGTGCTCCGAACAAACTTCAAATAGCTAGCTTGAATGGTTTGGACTGCGAGTTGTCTCTCAGTCCGTAAGTATAACTGCATATTTTTACAGCAAAAAAGAAAGAAAACATTTTTATTCTTGACAAAAAAATACGCAAGTCACGAAATACTTGTTCCGGATTGTATCGCGCAAAGAAACTCTGAGCACAGCTCTCTCCATATAGCTCGTTGCGAGGCTCTGAGCCTCTCCAAGAGGCCAACAGTCAAGCACCACGTCTCCGAGGGCATAGGTCATCACCGGTAACAACGAGTCTTCATGCACTGCGAAATATTGGCCGAAAACGTATTATTCCGTGATCATCTAGTGGTTAGGACCCTACTTTGTGTCATGGCATATTTACGAATAAGCTTTTTAATCAGGTATCTGGGCCAATCAACTTTTTACCAACACTAATCTGTCCGCGACATTTTTCAAACAATGCAGATTTTTGTAAGTCAACATGTATTTTCTGTAATCTAATAGATGGTGTACATGAATACATGCCATCCTACGTAAGTTCAACCTATTAAACCGTGAATTATCTTGTTGGAAGTACGATTTTTTTGATAACGCCAGAGATAATTTTGGTAAAGCCCAAAGTGTCGCTAAAATAGTTGATTGGCCCATCTAACACTGAAATACAGCTACCACTGCTGCTTACATAAGCTGTGCGCCACCGAATCAACCGCGATCCATTTTATAAATTATCACTTTAGTATGATCGTGCTCTACTTGGCTTGGCAGTGCGGAAGCTTGGGGACGGCTGTAGATTAGGGTGTAACTAGGTCCTTACCAGGTCTGACCTTGTTGCTTGACTGGAATGACCATTTGGTCGCCTACAACGACACTAGACCAGGGGCGTCAAATGGCGAACCGTGGTCCGACCGCCAATCTATTTCGTGCGGACCTCAAGTAACTGAGCTGATGTTGTTCAGTTTAACGAGTACGATCTATATTTTAATTTTTTGCTCGTATTGCAGGCCACACCCGGTATTTAATAATTAATAAATTTTTATTTTTCTATGGCGATAGAATCCCGACTACGGAAATTCGTCGAAGAACTAAAGTCACTGACATAGCAGGAAAAATATGCAAATTTAAGTGACAATGGGCAGGCCATATCGCTTGAAGAACAGATCGTCACTACTTAAAAAAAAACTCGTACCTCAAAACAGATAATTTTCTGAGTGAACTTTATGAACATAGGTACGGCAAGTTTCAATTTTGTTGACATGTTGATTTTAGATACGAGATTTTTTTGTTGTGTTGTGACGAAATAACCGTTGGCGGAGAAAAGTTCTCGAGTGGCGACCACGAACCGGAAGACGAAGCGTTGGCAGGCCTCCCTCCAGGTGGACTGACGACATCGTGAGAGTTACGGGAAACCGGTGAATATAAGTGGCGAGTTGTCGTTCATTATGGCGTTCTAAGAGGGAGGCCTTTGTCCAGCAGTGGACGTCTTCCGGCTGATGATGATGATATTTAACAAACTCAAGTAGAAACGGTCCGCGGTGGTATTATTAATTTAAAAACTTCTCGAATGAACTAATCGGCTGCACAATTTCAAAACCTAGTAAGTCTCAAAAACTCAATTTTGCGTTTTTTGCTTAAAACGTGATTTCTAGCAAGTGCCCACAAAATACAAAAACATTTAGAGGCCTATCTCTCTTAACTTCAGAGATATGAGTACTCCAAAACCTAGTAAGTACAAAATAAAATGAGTTTGACCATTTCAAAACCTAGTATGGCACAAAACCATTTCAAAAACCTAGTATGTGACATGCACTTACTAGGTTTTGAAATTGTCAGAGAGACTTACTGGGTTTTGATATGGTCAAACGACTTTAATTCAAACTTTTTGGAAAGTAGTATGTGTTTGTTAGTTGAAGTTACTAGTTTTTGTTAGTCAAATGTTATAGGTACGTTGTTCTTTATTCATTTTGCCGCTTTAAGGTTGGCAGCACTGAGCACCCGCGGTAACTTCATGCTATTGCGCTGGAGCTGTGCGAACTCATTTAAACGCGCAGTTGCTAGCTAAAGTTGAGTTTGCGTATCATTACATTACATATTTTTCAAATTTAAACACAAGACACGCAAATTATAAGTCTGTTTACACCTACTTTGTTTGCAAAATTTTTGGGTAAGTATTTTAATAATATCATAAATCTGTTTCAAAGAAAAAGAACCTATAGGTTCACTTTTTTTGGCCGTTTGTGAGTTAGATTTATGGTCTGCGAAAATTTATACTTACCACACGTTTCTAGAACAACCAGAACAGAAATTTAGTATTTTAATTATTACGCATCATATAGTAAGATTATTTCCACTTTTATACTCAGGACGTCTCAGATTTAACCGTGAATGTTCGAGTTTTCTCATAGGATACTTATACAAAAACCCAGAATTTAATGACATAAAATATCCAAATCTATTAATGTAATTAATAACAAAATCTCTGCCTAAGTATTGCACTTGAGATCTCTCTCGATGTATGTCGAAAATTGCCGAGTGTCAAAGTGGAAAATAATCTTACTGTATTATTTATCTTGAGTGTGGGAGTGTTTGTCTCATGGTTTTATTGAGCTTAAGCATTTATGTTATGTTTTATATCTGTACCTTTTTATACTTCATCACTTTGGTGTTATTTTTTGCTTTTTTATGTTTTTTTAGCCCATTAATAACGACTTACGTTCAAAACACTACCTTGTCGCTTATTTGCTCATCTTTGGTTCTACTAACTGAACCATCTTGCTCTTATGATATACTTCCACAAGAAAATAAAAGTGAGCCCCCAATTCCTTCTGAAATATTTCTAGAAGAAAATAAAAGTCAATCTGATTAATTACGACTTGACTAAAAAAATTATGACTTGGTGCCGTATTTTATACTTTTTGTAATATTTTTTTGTAATGAACAAATACTTAGCTGACTGTTTGTTTTATTTAAGTAGATTGAAAGATTCACGTATTAAAACTTATGATTAGTAGTCTTTTTAATCTCTTAATCATGACAAAGTGACAACACATACTGGGTTTTGAAATCGATCGGTTCACTATAAGTTTTTATTTGAGTTTAATTTCAAAACCTAGTATGGCACATAAAAGTTCATAAAACATGCAATAAAGAAAATTAGGTGCTTATATATATACCTGGATATTCGGCTTAATCTAATAAACCGAGAAAGTATCACTTTTGGAATGAATATTGCAAAATTTTGTACGGCTGAGACAAAACATGTTTTTTCGCTCTCCTGTAAAATTAGCTTAATGTCCCTTACTATGTTTTGAAATTGTGCAGCCGAAATTGGTGATCCCTCCTCTAGACTCTGAGAATCTTGATTCTCTAGACTAGTGGTTTCCAAACTTTTTGACCAGGGATTTTGGTTTAATAGAACGCAGAAAGTGGAGATGGGCAAGACATACTGCTAGAATGCCATGGTCGTTGGACGAGGAGAGTCCTGGAGTGGAGACCGCGTGCTAACACCCGCGGTAGAAGACGACCACCAAATAGATGGTCTGACGATGCGTAACGATGGCGTAAACTGGATGCGAGTGGCAGTGGATATGCAAGACTGGAAAAGTAGAGAAGAGGCCTATGTCCAAAGACGGGCGCTATAAGGGCTGTTATAGATAGAAAAAAAAAGAGAGCCACCGGGTAATGTCTTCAGCACACTAAGAGTTAAGTAGAAGAAAAGAGACAGTTTTATTAGTTTTCTTTTTGCAAATAACAAACTATTAATCGCGTCAGGTCTGGCAACAAATATTAGTAGTAAAAACCCCAAACACCTTCCGAGACTCTTAATATTGTTTTTGAGTCACGTGTTTGCATAATAAATAGGAACAATTTTGATGCTGTATAAAATTAGCCGACGAACCCGTTTGGAATAAATTATTTTATTTTAAAAACATGCCGGAACCATGTCAAGGTTTTAGGCGATCTAAATAAAGTCTGCTTTATTGTAAATTTAGTAAAATTAGGCATTTAGCCTATTAACACTTAAATGAGAGTTATTGGTGGCAATTAAATGCAATCAAATCGTAGTGTTTTAAATAGCCAATGAGTTCCGCTTGGAATATTTTTAACATTAATATTATAAATGCGAAAGTGTGTTTGTATGTTTGTCCGTCTTTCACGCCGTAACGGAGCGACGCATTGACGTGATTTTTGGCATAGAGATAGTTTATGGGCCCGAGAGTGACATAGCTACTTTTTATCCCGAAAAATGCACAGTTCCTGAGGGAACAGCGCGCGATAGGTAACCGAATTCCACACGGGCGGAGCCGCGGGCAAAAGCTAAAGTACAATTCAATAGAATCTTACAATTTTCTACACATTTAACACACCCTAACGTGGGCACGCTTGATTATATATGTCCCTGTTGTTGCAATTATCGTCTAAAAGGAATCAAAAAAGAATAAAAGTCACATCACAAAGCCTTAGGCAGCCCGGTGTTCATATTAGAAGGCTGGAAGTGTCTACAGGATTGTTAAATTCTATTGAATTGGAGTATAGTAATATTAATAAAACTTACCAGTTAAACTCAAAGTCACAAACTCACAACATTTCGAATCCCGGCCGGGGCAGATATTTGTATGAAGAATACGAATGTTTGTTCTCGGGTCTTCGATGTTTCATAATGTATTCAAGTATGTATTTATACATAAGTAAGTTTATCCGTTGCCTAGTGTCCATAGTACAAGCTTTGCTTAGTTTGGTACTAGGTCGATTGGTGTCAAGTGTCCCATGATATTTATTCTTGTTCTTCTTCTTCTTCTTTTCAGGCTTTATCTATCCACTGCTGCATGTAACCCTCTCCTAATCTCCTCCACTTCATCCTATTCTCCGTCTTCCTGAGCCAGTAGGGTCCGGCGTAGCTCTTTATGTCATCCGACCATCTCATCTGGGGTCTGCTTATACTTCTTTTTGTGGTCCGTGGTCTCCACACCAACACTCTATGGGCCCGGCGGTTATCCATTCGGCGTGCCACATGCCCTGCCCATGCCCTGCATGATATTTATTATATTATTATTATTATTTATTGACATAAAAACACACTACATCATAACAAAGACACAGTAAAAGGGCCAATCAATATTTTTACCGACACTAATTCTGTCCGCGATATTTTGGAAACAATTGCAGATTTTTGTAAGTAAACATGTTTTTTCCGTAATTTAATAGATGGTGCACATTCAAGGGCAAAAATATGTATACGCTTTAGTACCTCGTCTGTTTGGTGTCTCGTCGTCGTAAGGAGGTGGTTTTTAGGGTTCCGGAGCCAAAATGGCAAAAACGGAACCCTTATAGTTTCGCCATGTCTGTCTGTCTGACCGTCCGCGGCTTTGCTCAGGGACTATCAATGCTAGAAAGCTGTAATTTTGCACGGATATATAGGTAAACTATGCCGACAAAATAGTACAATTAAAAATTCAAAATATATTTTTTTAGGGTACCTCCCTCCCATAGACGTAAAGTGGCGGTGATTTTTTTTTCTCATCCAACCCTATAGTGTGGGGTATCGTTGGATAGGTATTTTAAAACCATTTTGGAAAAATTTGAAAAAATTCAGGATGGTAGTCAGTATATCAAACTTCCAAGAAAAACTATAACGGTTAAATTTGCTTGAGAATTATTAGTAGTTTATGAGTAAATAGCAGCGTAATGTATAAAATATACCTAAACTTGGAAGATTCCGTATAAAATACGAAATGCTTAGAAAACTATTACTTAATTTTTTCGTAATGGCTACGGAACCCTATTTTGGGCGTGTCCGACACGCTCTTGGCCGGTTTTATAAATTGATTTGAATTATTTTCGTTGCATGGTGATAATGGGCAGGCCATGTTAGGCCGTTTAGGTCAGAAACGTTCTCAAACGAAGATCGTGGATCGGCAAGCGCAACGTAGGACGTCCACCAAACAGATGGCCGGATGATAAGAGCCGCGGGTTCACGGTGGTTGTGGACCCGAGTACTGCCTTTTCGCAACGAAACGTTTGGCAACCTGTTTAATTTCGCAACTTTTCATTTCAAAAACAAAACAGTAAAAGTAAAATAAATTCAGTAAAAGTGTAAATATATCAGGATTTATTTCAGGGCGTCGCATAAAACCCTTTAGGTAAGGTTAGTTTAGTTTTATAAAAATCCTTAAATATTTACAGTTTCAGAAATATTAAACAGTTGGGAAATGAAAAGTTGCGAAATGAAACAGGTTTCCAAACGTTAGGTATTCGCCGAAACATTAGTAAACCATGCAGACCGCTTCCAAACGAAGTAACAAGCATATGTCCAGCAGTGGACAACATACAGCTGACATGATGATGATAAATGTAGATTACGACAGAAGAAGGAAGAATCCAAAAAAACATGTTTTTCAAAATTCACGAGCGTCAATAAAACTGCACATTCCAGTCTAAATTCGTCCAAATTTACGTTTGTGACAAATCAACGGTGCTTCCTGGTTCCTGCTTGGAACGTCTGCCAGAAATTGGACGTCATGACGTCTTCCCGGCGCTACAGAAAACGACAACCCATCCAAAACTACACGTGACAATACCACTTTCTAATATTCATTGCGCGATTTGTTCATTAACCGCTAAAATACGAGCATGTTAACCCAGCAATGGAAAGAGAATTTACTCGCCCCGTCGCTTTTCGCACGTATTCGGGGTCAAGCCGCGACAATCCGCTACTCTCCCAACCTCGTATCTTCACGAGGTATGAAACAACAAAATCATCAGTAAAGAGTCAGAAATAAAGTTGTTTTTTGTAAATCAATCGTCTTTCCAACGCAACAAAGAACGACAACCCTACCACAACTATATGTGACTAGCTCTATTGATTATAATACATTGCGTGTATTGTCATTTAACCGTTAGCCGGTGGGAGAACTAACTGAGCAATGCAAAGAGAACTAGCTCTCTGGTCACTTGAAGATGTGGGCACGATGACAATCGACGGTTTATTTACCCAACCTCATATCTAATTAAGTTGTGATGTGACAAAAGCAACAGTAACTCGTTAAACATAAGAATGTTTTTGTAATAATGTAAATCAAGCATATACGAGGTGGAGGAAGTAAGAGAGACATGTTTGCGTGAGAGGTCGACGACTGCGTCACGGATATTATGAATAAAATGGTTCACGCAGAATTGGATGAACGCATGATACTTTGTAATAATTGGAGATTATTTTCATTTTACATACTTTGAATGGCTAAATAATAGTGAGCCTGCCTTTTCAGAAACTATTTTTTATGGAATTAGAAACATTATGTTTATGGACGGACATCATGCTTTAAGGGGTTAGGTGGGTTTCAGAGGTTAAAGAAGGGTATTTTTTAACCGACTTCAAAAAAAGGAGGAGGTTATCAATTCGGTTGTATGTTTTTTTTTTTTTTTTTTTTTTTTTTTTTTTTTTTTTTTTTTTTTTTTATGTTTGTTACCTCAGAACTCCGTCATTTATGAACCGATTTGAAAAAAATTTTTTGCGTTCGTCTAGGAATGCTTTCAATTAGGTCCCATAAGCACCAAATCAGGATCTGATGATTGGATCTTAAGGAAATCGAGGGAACTCTTCAAATGTTGTAGGGACACCTATGGTAATTTTGATATATTTAGTAGTAACTCGTGCATTTGCTCTTGAAAATCATCATTTGGTAAAGTGGAACTGATGATGAAGACCACAGTTGACCATCGGAGTTACTACTCAATAACAAGTATTTCATGGGTTGAATTTCAATTGCTTTAACACAGTTGCTAAGCAATTTATGCTCCTCGGAACACATATGGTGAAATGGAATGGGTGGTGAAGCACCAGGACTCTTCAATAATGAACATCTCTGCATCGGAAATAGCAATTTTTCGTAAAAGGTGATGAGCAGTTGACATTAAACTATTGTATCTTAGATATTTACACTAAAAAGCGTGAAAAAAAAATTTTATAACAAAAAATAGAACCGACTACAAAAAACCATGAAAATAATTTTCTACCAGTCTGAAGTCGGTGCCTCAGCACGAGCCAGCAGGAGTGGACCTATAATCGTCTACCTCACCTACAACTATACGATTAAATGGCTTTAATCACTCCTGCTGGCTCGTGCTGAGGCACCGACTTCAGACTGGTAGAAAATTATTTTCATGGTTTTTTGTAGTCGGTTCTATTTTTTGTTATAAATTTTTTTTACTATTTTTATTTTAATATATACAATCATATATTTTCTTTAAACAATTCAGCATATCAAAGATACATTATCTAAACAGTATTTTGTGAAATTTTCATTTGAAAATTCCTAAAACTCAGCCGTTGGTAAGTACCTCATATCCCTTGACGTCTCATAAAAAAATGCTCTTGCCGTGGACAGCATAACAACTCATGATTGGTTCATCTAAAATCGAAAAACCAAATTTCCAATTTCGTTAATACATGGATAAATCTCGTTATCGGACGAAGGAAAACGACGTTCAGATCCACCTAACCCCTTAAAAATTAGTAAGTATAGTTTTAAGTAAGAACTGAAACAATATTTGATTTGATGAATATTAAAAATATACATTTCATTATGTCTCTATACACCTGTTTTCTGTACCGCTTATTGTGTTGGTGTTTTAAAGAGTCATTGACATACAAGTTGTTGCGAAGTAATTACTTCTCTATTAATACCGTGGCGTTCGATATTAGGCTTCGTACCATGCCGTGATCGTTGAGCCACTCGCTACTGTTCATGATTTAGAGTTATACATAATCGTAGTAAATATTGTCATTAATAAACAGTACCTATTGCATTACATTTTTGATTTTGTCCAGCTTTTTTTAAAAAAAGCAGAACAAAATCAAAAGTATGGTCATAACACGAAAAACGTTATAGAGCGAATAGACCAAGAGAAATGGAGATGGGCAGGACATATGATCAGGGATCCACAAGAGAAATGGAGCAAGACTGTCTCGGATTGGTACCCTAGAGACGGCAAGCTCTGCCGTGGACGACAACAGACGAGATGGGAGGACGATCTAAAACTAACAGCTGGACACCACTGGAGAAGAGTAGCACGTGATAGAACCGAATGGAAAAGGTTTGAGGAGGCTTATGCCAACAGGCACGCTGAACTACGGGACATTCTTTGACCTATTTTTACAAATTTATTATTATTATTTCTATTTTTTCATGCTTGTAGTTCAGAATAAAGGGCTTTATTATTATTATTATTATAGCATTACATGGTCAGATTAAGAATACAGCAGTCGCTCTACAATCCCGTTTGTGACTGTACCAACATACGTCGGTATAGGTTGGAAATACTAATAAACACGTTCTATGCATTTTTATCCAAAAATTAAGTAGAAGCATGATCTCGATAGGACGAAAAAAGCCGTGGTGGCCTAATGGTTTGACTTATCGCCTCTCAAGCAAAGGGTCGTGGGTTCAAACCCCGGCTCACACCTCTGAGTTATTTGAAATTCATGTGCGGAATTTCATTTGAAATTGCAGTGAAGGAAAACATCGTGAGTTGCACAAACCTGCGAAGCAATTCAATGGTGCGTGTAAAGTTCCCAATCTGCACTGGGCCCCCGTGGGAACTATGGCCCAAGCCCTCTTGTCCTGAGAGGAGGCCTATACCCAGCAGTGGGACGTATATAGGCTGGGATAGATGGATGCTCTCGACAGGGACGAGTGGCGGGAAGAAGGGGAGGCCTAAAAAAATTTAAATTAAAAAATAACAAGCAGTTTATGGCTTACGTAGGCTTTCTAATCAAATGCACAGATTAAAATGAAATTGAACTGATTCACGTGAGCTCAAAACGCCTATCACGTTTTAAACATAAAAAAACCATCTCAGTAATCTATTACATTGCTTCTAAAAACCGTGATAAAGTCGACGAACTCTTAATTTTCATTGAATTATTGAAAGCAAGTGTCATCACTTGCTATTTTTACAAGTAAAAATGCACTTAAAATTCAACCTTGTCTCTATTCGTTACGATATAATACTGAAATTTTCGATTAACTACGCATTACTTTCGTCAAAAACGTAGAGTTGTGGATTTAGCTGAAAAGTAGTGTTTTATATTCAACTGTGGGTGTAGGAGCGATATTGATGCTGTTAAATATATGGAGTAGGATAATTATCGTAATGAAGTGTTCACATAAAGTGTGTGGTCTAGACTTGTTGGACTGTTTGTATTTATTTTCCTTGTATTTTGAGTATTTCTGTTTTTCTTTTTTCTTATCTCTACAGCACGTAATTCTAATTCTATGTCTATCCTCTATTATAATACATTGTCTTCTCGTATTTAGGTTAGCTGGAAGAGATCCCTTTTTAGGGATAAGCTCGCCTTTGTTCTCCTCTCTGTGTTTATATATTTTTATTTTTATGTGCAATAAAGAGTTTACATACATACATACATACATACATACTTTTATGGGGGACGTGTCTGAATATCGAAAATTAATAATAACAATAAACACAGGTTAGGTTCGATATTTTGACCGTCGATATTTCAACTGTAATAAAAATAAAAAAATAATAATAAAAGTAAAATATTTTATTTCCTTTATTTCCTTTTACAAGTAGGTTTATAAATGACAGTTTCCGAGACCTCCATTTAGGCTTACAGTGCCTGTGTTAGGACGTCCCGCTCTTCCTTTGCTTGGGTTATACCTAGGTACCTACTTGTAGGAATCCAGAGGTGTCCAGTGTGTCAGCCAGGTTCATTAGGTACATAACATAAGAGATCTTACATCTAAAAACTTATCATGTAGTAGTAGTAGTAAAAGTAACACAATACACATTTAATGTCTTTTAGGGATGTAAGTAGTATTTATCTTGCATCATTAGTATATTTGCAGTGTTTGAAGTCAAAAGTTTTTTTAGACATAGACATAGACATAGACATAGACATAGACATAGACAGGGTGTGTTGCCAGTGATTAACATAGGTACAGATCTGAGACGTGGGCGCTAACGATGGGCCTCATGAGGAAGCTCAAAGTCACTCAAAGGGCTATGGAGAGGACTATGCCCAGGGTTTCTCTGCGGGATAGAATAAGAAATGACGATATCTGCAGTAGAACTAAGGTTACTGACATAGCCCGAAGAATTGCGAAACTGAAGTGGCACTGGGCGGGGCACATTGCTCGCAGGACTGATGGCCGATGGGGTCAGAAGGTTCTTGGATGGCGTCCGTGAATCGGGAGACGAGCTGTCGGTAGGCCTCCAACAAGATGGAACGACGACCTGGTTAAGATCGCAGGCTCGCGGTGGATGCGGAAAGCACAAGACCGATCTGAGCGGGAGCCTTGGGGGAGGCCTGTGTCCAGCAGTGGACGTCTTTTGGCTGACATAATGATGATGAGCGTTCATGATGAATGATGAGCTTTAGAAGGCCTCCCACCAGGTGGACTGACGACATCGTGAGAGTTGCGGGAAACCGGTGGACGCAAGTGGCGATTTTTCGTTCATTGTGGCGTTCTAAGGGGTAGGCCTTTGTCCAGCAGTGGACGTCTTCCGACTGATGATGATGATGATGATTGGAATTTTCATAATGTATTATCTTTTTACCCGTCTGCCCGAATGAGGGTTATGTTGATGATGATGAATCCATACTTACTTACTTACTAATATTAAAAATGCGAAAGTGTCTTTATGTGTTTAAGTATGTTTGTGTGTTTATCCGTCTTTCACGCCATAACAGAGCGACGGATCGACGTGATTTTTGGCATAAAGATAGTTTATGGGCCCGAGAGTGACATAGGCTACTTTTTATCCCGGAAAAAAGCACAGTTCCCGAGGGAACTGAGCGCGATAACCGAATACCACGCGGGCGGAGCCGCGGGCAAAAGCTAGTAAAGTAATAAAAAATGTAATTGGCGTAATATTCGGTAAACAAATACTTTCTCACAATTACGGCGAAGCGCCGGATGAGCTTCCATAAAAACACGGGGCTTTTTAAAAAGCTTAATTCCTTTTGATTGCAGCTCCCGAACTGTAATTAAATGTGTACATTAAAATTTACCCCCAGCTTTTGGCAGGA
The DNA here is from genome assembly GCA_037349165.1 of Choristoneura rosaceana. Classification (NCBI taxonomy): domain Eukaryota; kingdom Metazoa; phylum Arthropoda; class Insecta; order Lepidoptera; family Tortricidae; genus Choristoneura; species Choristoneura rosaceana. The sequence continues at coordinate 725,216 of JAZBNJ010000001.1, forward strand.
TGTCGAAAAAGATTAATTAAAAGCTTCACCGGAAATGACCTGGTTTCCAAATAATTTCAGGATACATTTTAAATGGCTTTTCAGAGTTATTGACGCTGTCGCTTGCGATTCCGTTCGTAGCGTGAATTATTGTTATTGCCTATCATAGTTTTCCCAGGAATATATTATTACTAGCTTTTACACGCGACTCCGCCCGCGTGGTATTCGGTTAACGCGAGCTGTTCCCTCGGGAACTGTGCATTTTCCGGGATAAAAAGTAGCCTATGTCACTCCCGGGCCCATAAATTATCTCTATGCCAAAAATCACGTCGATCCGTCGCTCCGTTACGGCGTGAAAGACGGACAAACACACAAACATACAAACACACTTTCGCGTTTATAATATTAGTATGGATTAAAATAAAATTAAAGTAGGGTTCGCATACAACAAACATGTTTTCTGTTTTTTTTTTTGCTAAAGTCTAAATGTTGTATAGATAATGGAACGGGACCCTTCGTGCGCGACTCCAACTCCCACTTGGCCGGTTTTTTGGCGTAATACACTTTAAAAACATAAACCTGCTTCGGACAGTCGGTTAAAAAACATTCAATGGCATCTAAACATATCAGCATTTAATACCTCTTCTGAAGAGCAAACAATCCTCTCGAAGTTAATGCAATTGGCCTCGTTACTCAGGGCCGCAACCTTGGCTCCTAATACGATGGCATAAGAGCTATTTTTGGGATAACGTAATCCCTTAAAGGATTAACTGATCTTTGTAAGGAGCTTATTCATGTACAGTCAACCCCGAATCACTTATAACAAGTGCTATTCTCTTGAGAATAAAGGCGTGTATGAATCTTTTTCTTCCCAACGTGTAGTTATATATTTTGCGAACTGTACTTAGTATCCTTGTACTGTAATGTCATACCTATAACTTAAGTCTTTATTCGCTTTATGTAATAAAGTTTTTGTATCAGTAATGATTACAAAATATAATATACTAGCTTTTTCCCGCGGCTCCGCCCGCGTGGTATTCGGTTATCGCGCGCTGTTTCCTCGGGAACTGTGCATTTTCCGGGATAAAAAGTAGCCTATGTCACTCTCGGGCCCATAAACTATCTCTATGCCAAAAATTACGTCGATCCATCGCTCCGTTATTGCGTGAAAGACGGACAAACACACAAACTTACAAACACACTAACATACAAACACGCTTTCGCATTTTTATAATATTAGTATCGACGGATTATATTATATTTTTCTAAATAAATCAATCATCATCATGTCAGCCGAAAGACGTTCACTGCTGGACACCTCTCCCGAATACATAGTACTTAATATCATAAATGTGAAAGTGTGCGTTTGTATGTTTGTCCGTCTTTCACGTCGAAACGGAGCGACGGATCGACGTGATTTTTGCATACTGATAGTTTATGGGCGAGAGAATATGGGCTACATTTTATCCCGGAAAAATGCACAGTTCCCGAGGGAACAGCGCGCGATAACCTAATAGTAAAAAGATAGTAAATTAATATTTCCATTCATACTGGTAAGCGCGGCAGCCTAGTGGTTTGACCTATGGCATCTCAAGCAGAGGGTCGTGGGTTTGCGCCCGGGCTCACACTTCTAAGTTCATAGGTATGTGCGAAGTTACATTTGAAATCTTTTGGTGAAGGAATACATCGCGTGGAAGTCTGTAATCGCTGGAATCGATGCAATAGTGAGGACAAGATGGATGAGGTTATTCAGTGAATGAGCGTTGCTACAAACTTACTTATCTCTGTCAAAGACTTGAAATACCTAGCAGTTGAAAGAGATAAAATACTGGGTGACCTTAGCCTCTGGTATATTTGTATACGAATACTACTGGCCTAGCAAGATATTTAAAACCAAACTGCAAAGTGTCATAACAATCAGTCCAATATTTACCGAAAAACTACACACTTGCACTTTGGAGCAGCCTGTGTATTTGAATGATCTTTTTTTTTCTAGTCTAATTAAGCAAATAACTATTTTAAGATATTGCTAAGCATCAGTCTTACCCATGGTTTCATTATTTGTCCAGAGGCTAAGGTCACCTTGTGTTATGGCCTTACATTTTAATCTAAGCTTTAATTTAATTGTATTTTATAATATAACATTTGTATGGTTGTTTAAATTTTCTTGATAGATAAATCAAACTTGTCTTGTAGAGGAGAACAAACCGCCGCACATACGAAAACAATTTTGCCCAATCTGAAACAACGTTTATCTCTGAGAATTGTACATCTCTGCCGTGATTTGTTCGGTCAATTATATTTGACTGACCCGCTCAAACATAATGGACATATTACATAATAGTACAAATACCATTATATTTGTTTGAACGTCGCTTTTGTCAATAAAAAGACATATTTTTTAGAAGATTATTACCCAACCACGCACGACCCAGTTTCCATGCGTATAATATGACCATTTTTCTATTTTTATGAAGTCTTATGACATATTTTACGATATTTTTGTTTACATTCATATAAGTTTGTTTTTGAACGACTTACGTTCAAAACACTACCTTGTCGCTTATTTGCTCATCTTTGGTTCTACTAACTGAACCATCTTGCTCTTATGATATACTTCCACAAGAAAATAAAAGTGAGCCCCCAATTCCTTCTGAAATATTTCTAGAAGAAAATAAAAGTCAATCTGATTAATTACGACTTGACTAAAAAAATTATGACTTGGTGCCGTATTTTATACTTTTTGTAATATTTTTTTGTAATGAACAAATACTTAGCTGACTGTTTGTTTTATTTAAGTAGATTGAAAGATTCACGTATTAAAACTTATGATTAGTAGTCTTTTTAATCTCTTAATCATGACAAAGTGACAACACATACTGGGTTTTGAAATCGATCGGTTCACTATAAGTTTTTATTTGAGTTTAATTTCAAAACCTAGTATGGCACATAAAAGTTCATAAAACATGCAATAAAGAAAATTAGGTGCTTATATATATACCTGGATATTCGGCTTAATCTAATAAACCGAGAAAGTATCACTTTTGGAATGAATATTGCAAAATTTTGTACGGCTGAGACAAAACATGTTTTTTCGCTCTCCTGTAAAATTAGCTTAATGTCCCTTACTATGTTTTGAAATTGTGCAGCCGAAATTGGTGATCCCTCCTCTAGACTCTGAGAATCTTGATTCTCTAGACTAGTGGTTTCCAAACTTTTTGACCAGGGATTTTGGTTTAATAGAACGCAGAAAGTGGAGATGGGCAAGACATACTGCTAGAATGCCATGGTCGTTGGACGAGGAGAGTCCTGGAGTGGAGACCGCGTGCTAACACCCGCGGTAGAAGACGACCACCAAATAGATGGTCTGACGATGCGTAACGATGGCGTAAACTGGATGCGAGTGGCAGTGGATATGCAAGACTGGAAAAGTAGAGAAGAGGCCTATGTCCAAAGACGGGCGCTATAAGGGCTGTTATAGATAGAAAAAAAAAGAGAGCCACCGGGTAATGTCTTCAGCACACTAAGAGTTAAGTAGAAGAAAAGAGACAGTTTTATTAGTTTTCTTTTTGCAAATAACAAACTATTAATCGCGTCAGGTCTGGCAACAAATATTAGTAGTAAAAACCCCAAACACCTTCCGAGACTCTTAATATTGTTTTTGAGTCACGTGTTTGCATAATAAATAGGAACAATTTTGATGCTGTATAAAATTAGCCGACGAACCCGTTTGGAATAAATTATTTTATTTTAAAAACATGCCGGAACCATGTCAAGGTTTTAGGCGATCTAAATAAAGTCTGCTTTATTGTAAATTTAGTAAAATTAGGCATTTAGCCTATTAACACTTAAATGAGAGTTATTGGTGGCAATTAAATGCAATCAAATCGTAGTGTTTTAAATAGCCAATGAGTTCCGCTTGGAATATTTTTAACATTAATATTATAAATGCGAAAGTGTGTTTGTATGTTTGTCCGTCTTTCACGCCGTAACGGAGCGACGCATTGACGTGATTTTTGGCATAGAGATAGTTTATGGGCCCGAGAGTGACATAGCTACTTTTTATCCCGAAAAATGCACAGTTCCTGAGGGAACAGCGCGCGATAGGTAACCGAATTCCACACGGGCGGAGCCGCGGGCAAAAGCTAAAGTACAATTCAATAGAATCTTACAATTTTCTACACATTTAACACACCCTAACGTGGGCACGCTTGATTATATATGTCCCTGTTGTTGCAATTATCGTCTAAAAGGAATCAAAAAAGAATAAAAGTCACATCACAAAGCCTTAGGCAGCCCGGTGTTCATATTAGAAGGCTGGAAGTGTCTACAGGATTGTTAAATTCTATTGAATTGGAGTATAGTAATATTAATAAAACTTACCAGTTAAACTCAAAGTCACAAACTCACAACATTTCGAATCCCGGCCGGGGCAGATATTTGTATGAAGAATACGAATGTTTGTTCTCGGGTCTTCGATGTTTCATAATGTATTCAAGTATGTATTTATACATAAGTAAGTTTATCCGTTGCCTAGTGTCCATAGTACAAGCTTTGCTTAGTTTGGTACTAGGTCGATTGGTGTCAAGTGTCCCATGATATTTATTCTTGTTCTTCTTCTTCTTCTTTTCAGGCTTTATCTATCCACTGCTGCATGTAACCCTCTCCTAATCTCCTCCACTTCATCCTATTCTCCGTCTTCCTGAGCCAGTAGGGTCCGGCGTAGCTCTTTATGTCATCCGACCATCTCATCTGGGGTCTGCTTATACTTCTTTTTGTGGTCCGTGGTCTCCACACCAACACTCTATGGGCCCGGCGGTTATCCATTCGGCGTGCCACATGCCCTGCCCATGCCCTGCATGATATTTATTATATTATTATTATTATTTATTGACATAAAAACACACTACATCATAACAAAGACACAGTAAAAGGGCCAATCAATATTTTTACCGACACTAATTCTGTCCGCGATATTTTGGAAACAATTGCAGATTTTTGTAAGTAAACATGTTTTTTCCGTAATTTAATAGATGGTGCACATTCAAGGGCAAAAATATGTATACGCTTTAGTACCTCGTCTGTTTGGTGTCTCGTCGTCGTAAGGAGGTGGTTTTTAGGGTTCCGGAGCCAAAATGGCAAAAACGGAACCCTTATAGTTTCGCCATGTCTGTCTGTCTGACCGTCCGCGGCTTTGCTCAGGGACTATCAATGCTAGAAAGCTGTAATTTTGCACGGATATATAGGTAAACTATGCCGACAAAATAGTACAATTAAAAATTCAAAATATATTTTTTTAGGGTACCTCCCTCCCATAGACGTAAAGTGGCGGTGATTTTTTTTTCTCATCCAACCCTATAGTGTGGGGTATCGTTGGATAGGTATTTTAAAACCATTTTGGAAAAATTTGAAAAAATTCAGAATGGTAGTCAGTATATCAAACTTCCAAGAAAAACTATAACGGTTAAATTTGCTTGAGAATTATTAGTAGTTTATGAGTAAATAGCAGCGTAATGTATAAAATATACCTAAACTTGGAAGATTCCGTATAAAATACGAAATGCTTAGAAAACTATTACTTAATTTTTTCGTAATGGCTACGGAACCCTATTTTGGGCGTGTCCGACACGCTCTTGGCCGGTTTTATAAATTGATTTGAATTATTTTCGTTGCATGGTGATAATGGGCAGGCCATGTTAGGCCGTTTAGGTCAGAAACGTTCTCAAACGAAGATCGTGGATCGGCAAGCGCAACGTAGGACGTCCACCAAACAGATGGCCGGATGATAAGAGCCGCGGGTTCACGGTGGTTGTGGACCCGAGTACTGCCTTTTCGCAACGAAACGTTTGGCAACCTGTTTAATTTCGCAACTTTTCATTTCAAAAACAAAACAGTAAAAGTAAAATAAATTCAGTAAAAGTGTAAATATATCAGGATTTATTTCAGGGCGTCGCATAAAACCCTTTAGGTAAGGTTAGTTTAGTTTTATAAAAATCCTTAAATATTTACAGTTTCAGAAATATTAAACAGTTGGGAAATGAAAAGTTGCGAAATGAAACAGGTTTCCAAACGTTAGGTATTCGCCGAAACATTAGTAAACCATGCAGACCGCTTCCAAACGAAGTAACAAGCATATGTCCAGCAGTGGACAACATACAGCTGACATGATGATGATAAATGTAGATTACGACAGAAGAAGGAAGAATCCAAAAAAACATGTTTTTCAAAATTCACGAGCGTCAATAAAACTGCACATTCCAGTCTAAATTCGTCCAAATTTACGTTTGTGACAAATCAACGGTGCTTCCTGGTTCCTGCTTGGAACGTCTGCCAGAAATTGGACGTCATGACGTCTTCCCGGCGCTACAGAAAACGACAACCCATCCAAAACTACACGTGACAATACCACTTTCTAATATTCATTGCGCGATTTGTTCATTAACCGCTAAAATACGAGCATGTTAACCCAGCAATGGAAAGAGAATTTACTCGCCCCGTCGCTTTTCGCACGTATTCGGGGTCAAGCCGCGACAATCCGCTACTCTCCCAACCTCGTATCTTCACGAGGTATGAAACAACAAAATCATCAGTAAAGAGTCAGAAATAAAGTTGTTTTTTGTAAATCAATCGTCTTTCCAACGCAACAAAGAACGACAACCCTACCACAACTATATGTGACTAGCTCTATTGATTATAATACATTGCGTGTATTGTCATTTAACCGTTAGCCGGTGGGAGAACTAACTGAGCAATGCAAAGAGAACTAGCTCTCTGGTCACTTGAAGATGTGGGCACGATGACAATCGACGGTTTATTTACCCAACCTCATATCTAATTAAGTTGTGATGTGACAAAAGCAACAGTAACTCGTTAAACATAAGAATGTTTTTGTAATAATGTAAATCAAGCATATACGAGGTGGAGGAAGCAAGAGAGACATGTTTGCGTGAGAGGTCGACGACTGCGTCACGGATATTATGAATAAAATGGTTCACGCAGAATTGGATGAACGCATGATACTTTGTAATAATTGGAGATTATTTTCATTTTACATACTTTGAATGGCTAAATAATAGTGAGCCTGCCTTTTCAGAAACTATTTTTTATGGAATTAGAAACATTATGTTTATGGACGGACATCATGCTTTAAGGGGTTAGGTGGGTTTCAGAGGTTAAAGAAGGGTATTTTTTAACCGACTTCAAAAAAAGGAGGAGGTTATCAATTCGGTTGTATGTTTTTTTTTTTTTTTTTTTTTTTTTTTTTTTTTTTTTTATGTTTGTTACCTCAGAACTCCGTCATTTATGAACCGATTTGAAAAAAATTTTTTGCGTTCGTCTAGGAATGCTTTCAATTAGGTCCCATAAGCACCAAATCAGGATCTGATGATTGGATCTTAAGGAAATCGAGGGAACTCTTCAAATGTTGTAGGGACACCTATGGTAATTTTGATATATTTAGTAGTAACTCGTGCATTTGCTCTTGAAAATCATCATTTGGTAAAGTGGAACTGATGATGAAGACCACAGTTGACCATCGGAGTTACTACTCAATAACAAGTATTTCATGGGTTGAATTTCAATTGCTTTAACACAGTTGCTAAGCAATTTATGCTCCTCGGAACACATATGGTGAAATGGAATGGGTGGTGAAGCACCAGGACTCTTCAATAATGAACATCTCTGCATCGGAAATAGCAATTTTTCGTAAAAGGTGATGAGCAGTTGACATTAAACTATTGTATCTTAGATATTTACACTAAAAAGCGTGAAAAAAAAATTTTATAACAAAAAATAGAACCGACTACAAAAAACCATGAAAATAATTTTCTACCAGTCTGAAGTCGGTGCCTCAGCACGAGCCAGCAGGAGTGGACCTATAATCGTCTACCTCACCTACAACTATACGATTAAATGGCTTTAATCACTCCTGCTGGCTCGTGCTGAGGCACCGACTTCAGACTGGTAGAAAATTATTTTCATGGTTTTTTGTAGTCGGTTCTATTTTTTGTTATAAATTTTTTTTACTATTTTTATTTTAATATATACAATCATATATTTTCTTTAAACAATTCAGCATATCAAAGATACATTATCTAAACAGTATTTTGTGAAATTTTCATTTGAAAATTCCTAAAACTCAGCCGTTGGTAAGTACCTCATATCCCTTGACGTCTCATAAAAAAATGCTCTTGCCGTGGACAGCATAACAACTCATGATTGGTTCATCTAAAATCGAAAAACCAAATTTCCAATTTCGTTAATACATGGATAAATCTCGTTATCGGACGAAGGAAAACAACGTTCAGATCCACCTAACCCCTTAAAAATTAGTAAGTATAGTTTTAAGTAAGAACTGAAACAATATTTGATTTGATGAATATTAAAAATATACATTTCATTATGTCTCTATACACCTGTTTTCTGTACCGCTTATTGTGTTGGTTCTCTATTAATACCGTGGCGTTCGATATTAGGCTTCGTACCATGCCGTGATCGTTGAGCCACTCGCTACTGTTCATGATTTAGAGTTATACATAATCGTAGTAAATATTGTCATTAATAAACAGTACCTATTGCATTACATTTTTGATTTTGTCCAGCTTTTTTTAAAAAAAGCAGAACAAAATCAAAAGTATGGTCATAACACGAAAAACGTTATAGAGCGAATAGACCAAGAGAAATGGAGATGGGCAGGACATATGATCAGGGATCCACAAGAGAAATGGAGCAAGACTGTCTCGGATTGGTACCCTAGAGACGGCAAGCTCTGCCGTGGACGACAACAGACGAGATGGGAGGACGATCTAAAACTAACAGCTGGACACCACTGGAGAAGAGTAGCACGTGATAGAACCGAATGGAAAAGGTTTGAGGAGGCTTATGCCAACAGGCACGCTGAACTACGGGACATTCTTTGACCTATTTTTACAAATTTATTATTATTATTTCTATTTTTTCATGCTTGTAGTTCAGAATAAAGGGCTTTATTATTATTATTATTATAGCATTACATGGTCAGATTAAGAATACAGCAGTCGCTCTACAATCCCGTTTGTGACTGTACCAACATACGTCGGTATAGGTTGGAAATACTAATAAACACGTTCTATGCATTTTTATCCAAAAATTAAGTAGAAGCATGATCTCGATAGGACGAAAAAAGCCGTGGTGGCCTAATGGTTTGACTTATCGCCTCTCAAGCAAAGGGTCGTGGGTTCAAACCCCGGCTCACACCTCTGAGTTATTTGAAATTCATGTGCGGAATTTCATTTGAAATTGCAGTGAAGGAAAACATCGTGAGTTGCACAAACCTGCGAAGCAATTCAATGGTGCGTGTAAAGTTCCCAATCTGCACTGGGCCCCCGTGGGAACTATGGCCCAAGCCCTCTTGTCCTGAGAGGAGGCCTATACCCAGCAGTGGGACGTATATAGGCTGGGATAGATGGATGCTCTCGACAGGGACGAGTGGCGGGAAGAAGGGGAGGCCTAAAAAAATTTAAATTAAAAAATAACAAGCAGTTTATGGCTTACGTAGGCTTTCTAATCAAATGCACAGATTAAAATGAAATTGAACTGATTCACGTGAGCTCAAAACGCCTATCACGTTTTAAACATAAAAAAACCATCTCAGTAATCTATTACATTGCTTCTAAAAACCGTGATAAAGTCGACGAACTCTTAATTTTCATTGAATTATTGAAAGCAAGTGTCATCACTTGCTATTTTTACAAGTAAAAATGCACTTAAAATTCAACCTTGTCTCTATTCGTTACGATATAATACTGAAATTTTCGATTAACTACGCATTACTTTCGTCAAAAACGTAGAGTTGTGGATTTAGCTGAAAAGTAGTGTTTTATATTCAACTGTGGGTGTAGGAGCGATATTGATGCTGTTAAATATATGGAGTAGGATAATTATCGTAATGAAGTGTTCACATAAAGTGTGTGGTCTAGACTTGTTGGACTGTTTGTATTTATTTTCCTTGTATTTTGAGTATTTCTGTTTTTCTTTTTTCTTATCTCTACAGCACGTAATTCTAATTCTATGTCTATCCTCTATTATAATACATTGTCTTCTCGTATTTAGGTTAGCTGGAAGAGATCCCTTTTTAGGGATAAGCTCGCCTTTGTTCTCCTCTCTGTGTTTATATATTTTTATTTTTATGTGCAATAAAGAGTTTACATACATACATACATACATACATACTTTTATGGGGGACGTGTCTGAATATCGAAAATTAATAATAACAATAAACACAGGTTAGGTTCGATATTTTGACCGTCGATATTTCAACTGTAATAAAAATAAAAATAAAATAATAAAAGTAAAATATTTTATTTCCTTTATTTCCTTTTACAAGTAGGTTTATAAATGACAGTTTCCGAGACCTCCATTTAGGCTTACAGTGCCTGTGTTAGGACGTCCCGCTCTTCCTTTGCTTGGGTTATACCTAGGTACCTACTTGTAGGAATCCAGAGGTGTCCAGTGTGTCAGCCAGGTTCATTAGGTACATAACATAAGAGATCTTACATCTAAAAACTTATCATGTAGTAGTAGTAGTAAAAGTAACACAATACACATTTAATGTCTTTTAGGGATGTAAGTAGTATTTATCTTGCATCATTAGTATATTTGCAGTGTTTGAAGTCAAAAGTTTTTTTAGACATAGACATAGACATAGACATAGACATAGACATAGACATAGACAGGGTGTGTTGCCAGTGATTAACATAGGTACAGATCTGAGACGTGGGCGCTAACGATGGGCCTCATGAGGAAGCTCAAAGTCACTCAAAGGGCTATGGAGAGGACTATGCCCAGGGTTTCTCTGCGGGATAGAATAAGAAATGACGATATCTGCAGTAGAACTAAGGTTACTGACATAGCCCGAAGAATTGCGAAACTGAAGTGGCACTGGGCGGGGCACATTGCTCGCAGGACTGATGGCCGATGGGGTCAGAAGGTTCTTGGATGGCGTCCGTGAATCGGGAGACGAGCTGTCGGTAGGCCTCCAACAAGATGGAACGACGACCTGGTTAAGATCGCAGGCTCGCGGTGGATGCGGAAAGCACAAGACCGATCTGAGCGGGAGCCTTGGGGGAGGCCTGTGTCCAGCAGTGGACGTCTTTTGGCTGACATAATGATGATGAGCGTTCATGATGAATGATGAGCTTTAGAAGGCCTCCCACCAGGTGGACTGACGACATCGTGAGAGTTGCGGGAAACCGGTGGACGCAAGTGGCGATTTTTCGTTCATTGTGGCGTTCTAAGGGGTAGGCCTTTGTCCAGCAGTGGACGTCTTCCGACTGATGATGATGATGATGATGATTGGAATTTTCATAATGTATTATCTTTTTACCCGTCTGCCCGAATGAGGGTTATGTTGATGATGATGAATCCATACTTACTTACTTACTAATATTAAAAATGCGAAAGTGTCTTTATGTGTTTAAGTATGTTTGTGTGTTTATCCGTCTTTCACGCCATAACAGAGCGACGGATCGACGTGATTTTTGGCATAAAGATAGTTTATGGGCCCGAGAGTGACATAGGCTACTTTTTATCCCGGAAAAAAGCACAGTTCCCGAGGGAACTGAGCGCGATAACCGAATACCACGCGGGCGGAGCCGCGGGCAAAAGCTAGTAAAGTAATAAAAAATGTAATTGGCGTAATATTCGGTAAACAAATACTTTCTCACAATTACGGCGAAGCGCCGGATGAGCTTCCATAAAAACACGGGGCTTTTTAAAAAGCTTAATTCCTTTTGATTGCAGCTCCCGAACTGTAATTAAATGTGTACATTAAAATTTACCCCCAGCTTTTGGCAGGATGTCGAAAAAGATTAATTAAAAGCTTCACCGGAAATGACCTGGTTTCCAAATAATTTCAGGATACATTTTAAATGGCTTTTCAGAGTTATTGACGCTGTCGCTTGCGATTCCGTTCGTAGCGTGAATTATTGTTATTGCCTATCATAGTTTTCCCAGGAATATATTATTACTAGCTTTTACACGCGACTCCGCCCGCGTGGTATTCGGTTAACGCGAGCTGTTCCCTCGGGAACTGTGCATTTTCCGGGATAAAAAGTAGCCTATGTCACTCCCGGGCCCATAAATTATCTCTATGCCAAAAATCACGTCGATCCGTCGCTCCGTTACGGCGTGAAAGACGGACAAACACACAAACATACAAACACACTTTCGCGTTTATAATATTAGTATGGATTAAAATAAAATTAAAGTAGGGTTCGCATACAACAAACATGTTTTCTGTTTTTTTTTTTGCTAAAGTCTAAATGTTGTATAGATAATGGAACGGGACCCTTCGTGCGCGACTCCAACTCCCACTTGGCCGGTTTTTTGGCGTAATACACTTTAAAAACATAAACCTGCTTCGGACAGTCGGTTAAAAAACATTCAATGGCATCTAAACATATCAGCATTTAATACCTCTTCTGAAGAGCAAACAATCCTCTCGAAGTTAATGCAATTGGCCTCGTTACTCAGGGCCGCAACCTTGGCTCCTAATACGATGGCATAAGAGCTATTTTTGGGATAACGTAATCCCTTAAAGGATTAACTGATCTTTGTAAGGAGCTTATTCATGTACAGTCAACCCCGAATCACTTATAACAAGTGCTATTCTCTTGAGAATAAAGGCGTGTATGAATCTTTTTCTTCCCAACGTGTAGTTATATATTTTGCGAACTGTACTTAGTATCCTTGTACTGTAATGTCATACCTATAACTTAAGTCTTTATTCGCTTTATGTAATAAAGTTTTTGTATCAGTAATGATTACAAAATATAATATACTAGCTTTTTCCCGCGGCTCCGCCCGCGTGGTATTCGGTTATCGCGCGCTGTTTCCTCGGGAACTGTGCATTTTCCGGGATAAAAAGTAGCCTATGTCACTCTCGGGCCCATAAACTATCTCTATGCCAAAAATTACGTCGATCCATCGCTCCGTTATTGCGTGAAAGACGGACAAACACACAAACTTACAAACACACTAACATACAAACACGCTTTCGCATTTTTATAATATTAGTATCGACGGATTATATTATATTTTTCTAAATAAATCAATCATCATCATGTCAGCCGAAAGACGTTCACTGCTGGACACCTCTCCCGAATACATAGTACTTAATATCATAAATGTGAAAGTGTGCGTTTGTATGTTTGTCCGTCTTTCACGTCGAAACGGAGCGACGGATCGACGTGATTTTTGCATACTGATAGTTTATGGGCGAGAGAATATGGGCTACATTTTATCCCGGAAAAATGCACAGTTCCCGAGGGAACAGCGCGCGATAACCTAATAGTAAAAAGATAGTAAATTAATATTTCCATTCATACTGGTAAGCGCGGCAGCCTAGTGGTTTGACCTATGGCATCTCAAGCAGAGGGTCGTGGGTTTGCGCCCGGGCTCACACTTCTAAGTTCATAGGTATGTGCGAAGTTACATTTGAAATCTTTTGGTGAAGGAATACATCGCGTGGAAGTCTGTAATCGCTGGAATCGATGCAATAGTGAGGACAAGATGGATGAGGTTATTCAGTGAATGAGCGTTGCTACAAACTTACTTATCTCTGTCAAAGACTTGAAATACCTAGCAGTTGAAAGAGATAAAATACTGGGTGACCTTAGCCTCTGGTATATTTGTATACGAATACTACTGGCCTAGCAAGATATTTAAAACCAAACTGCAAAGTGTCATAACAATCAGTCCAATATTTACCGAAAAACTACACACTTGCACTTTGGAGCAGCCTGTGTATTTGAATGATCTTTTTTTTTCTAGTCTAATTAAGCAAATAACTATTTTAAGATATTGCTAAGCATCAGTCTTACCCATGGTTTCATTATTTGTCCAGAGGCTAAGGTCACCTTGTGTTATGGCCTTACATTTTAATCTAAGCTTTAATTTAATTGTATTTTATAATATAACATTTGTATGGTTGTTTAAATTTTCTTGATAGATAAATCAAACTTGTCTTGTAGAGGAGAACAAACCGCCGCACATACGAAAACAATTTTGCCCAATCTGAAACAACGTTTATCTCTGAGAATTGTACATCTCTGCCGTGATTTGTTCGGTCAATTATATTTGACTGACCCGCTCAAACATAATGGACATATTACATAATAGTACAAATACCATTATATTTGTTTGAACGTCGCTTTTGTCAATAAAAAGACATATTTTTTAGAAGATTATTACCCAACCACGCACGACCCAGTTTCCATGCGTATAATATGACCATTTTTCTATTTTTATGAAGTCTTATGACATATTTTACGATATTTTTGTTTACATTCATATAAGTTTGTTGCGTAACAAATTAAATGTTAATATTGATGGGATTATGGGTATCATAATAATGCAATCCTTATTTTTAGGAAGTTGGTGTCCGTGTGTGAGTTTTTACTCATTCACACTAAACAAATTAACGGATTTGGATGAAATTTATATTACTAGGTATATTTAGATACCTGTACCATTATGACAGGAGGCCTGTGCCCAGCAGTGGGACGTATATAGGCTGGGATGACGATGATGAGATACCTGTACAAAGATGAACTTACCCTATAATGGAACTCTTCCAGCTGACCTTTGAGCGATTGATAAGACATCAGAAAGAATGTACGCAATGAAGAGCTTATGGAACCGAAATCTAAAATTAACTTGAGTCACTCCTGCTGTCACTTTTATTGTTGATGATGCTGAAATAGGCAGTGACTACCTCTCAAAGGTTTAACTGTGGTTTTTTCTCTTGGTCGTATTAAAGTATGGCTCACGAGCGTTTTGCCCGCCCGTTCCAGAGTGTTATGAATATTGCTGCATACGATAACTATTTGCATCAACTTCTGATACAAGTAGTTTCTCTTTTAAGTGAGGTATTCATCCTTATATTAGTAGAAACGGGCCATCGTTTGTATGCATCAATATTCATTCATCCGTCGATTCTTGTTCATCGTATTTCTCACAACTGTGATCACATACACACACACATTCCCAAATGGGGTAGGCAGAGCACACGCGTTACCGCTTCAAAACCACTTTTAGCAATTTCAGATTTTATGTTTTACAAAAACGGTACAAACAGTGACAGGTTGCTGCTAGCCTGTCGCCTACGGTATACCTTCACCTCTATCCTCAGTCACCTCTTACGACATTCACGGGTTATTCTTTTCATGACTCTAAGCCTAACGGTTGTTGTTTGGAGATTTTATCCCTATACCGTGGGAATATCAAGGTAAAAAGTAGCCTATGTTTTATTCCAGATGTCCAGCTATCATCTTCATAGCATCATCCAAATCCGTCTAGCCGTTTCAGCGTGAAGGAGTAACAAACATACTCACTCACAAACTTTCGCATTTATAAAATTAAGTAGGAAGATTAAAAGGAGTCGGTATAATTACCAAGTCTTGAATCACGATCCATTTAAAAACAATACTCTACCAAATTAACTAGGAAGTTGCATCAGCCAATAATAAAAAGCATTAACACTATGTGGCCAAATATTGGGCCCAATTATAGGTCAAATAATACAAGGCCGTGTGTGTTTGCGGTTTGTACAAATATGTACAAACGTTGGCCTGTGTTTACGGATTATCTTGGACATAGACTAAGGAGTTGGCAGAGGGGCTGTGGGAAGCACGCGGGATACGCGTGATTAATTTCGAACTAGTTTTTGCGCGCTGCATTGTCCGCATCGCGAGGAACTTTACACGTTGCCGGGAGACATTAAAGCTTATGTTCAGAGGCGGCCATAGGGGGTGGCGAACAGGGCAACCGCCCGGGGCCTCGGTCTTGCAGGGGCCTCGCGCAACAACCCAAACAAATTTAAAAATATACAGATTTTTTTAGCTATATTTTCGCATCACATAGTTTTCACGAAGGACAAAGGGCCTCGCAAAGACCTGCCGCCCTGAGCCTCGCAATGGGTATGGCCACCGCATTAACATTGTTACTCCCATACTGTAGCTTCCTAAAGTGAGAAAAATCGGTTCAATCCATACTAATATTAAAAATGCGAAAGTGTGTTTGTATGTTTGTCCGTCTTTCACGCTGTAGCGGAGCGACGGAACGACGTGATTTTTGGCATAGAGATAGTTTATGAGCCCGAGAGTGACATAGGCTACTTTTTATTCCGGAAAAATGCACAGTTCCCGTGGGAGCAGCGTGCGATAACCGAATACCGCGCGGGGGGAGCCGCGGGCAAAAGCTAGTTATTTATATATCAAACGTTAGGTACCACTTTGCGAAGGTCAATGACCAATGAACTATAAGCAATTGGGTACTTTAAGTTTTCTGGGATGATACATATTATATTATTTATCAATAGTAGCCTTGTAATGAAGCTCGCTCCTGTAGACAGATATTTTTTTCCACTTGCCGTTTTTTTGTAAATATAAATTAAAACTTTATTTCGACAAACCACACGTTTCGTGGGATAAATTGGTTTTGTGGTTTGGTCTTGTTGATTTAAAAAGGCACTTATTTCCAGTCTAAAGCACCCTCTTTACTTGCTGATCTTTGCCTCCTCAGCGCCATACGGAGCCGACCTCGCGCAAAGCAAATAAACTTCATTGTGTAATCCCTGCGCCAGCGCAGCTCTCGCACGCGTGTACGGCTCCACGTGGCAGGGGATTACGAGCTTTGGGAACGCTTAAGACGAGCTTAATGGAGGCGCAGGCTGCACTGCCTCAGAACCGGGAAAGGGTTGGGATGATAGCCTTAAAATTTCGTGTACATTTATTTCGTGTAGCAATATCATTGGAGGAGGCCTATGTTCAACAATGGAGGTCCTACTGCTGGTGATAATGATGGTTGATGATGATGATGAATAATACTAAACTAAAGTTGTATCAGTATGAACACAAAGTAACATTAGTTAATTAATTAGGATTTAGTAGTAACTACCTAAGTAAGTCTGATTCGTTGGCAAATATCCCTTAAAGGAATTAGTACTTCTTTGTTCGGGTACAGTCAGCTGTAGAAGTGGATAAACGGTTACGGTGCTCAAAATTAACTATCTAGACAAGACTCTCTCTCTCTCTCTCGTAATAAGAGAGTGTTTAGAACAACCTCAACAGCTTATATTCTTCTGTTGCTGACTGCACATCTATTTGTCATGTAATATGTTTGCTTTTTTATGTTTTCTATTATATACCAAATGATTTCTACCATAACATAATATCATCTGGTATGATCCAGCGAAATAGAAATATAATAAATTGTAAAAATCGAGCGAAGATTATTAGCAATACCTCTGTCAAACTGAGATATAAAACGGCATACGTACTTAATCCATTTCGAAAATGGACGAACAATTTTATTATTAGGCTAAATCCACGTCGAATTAAAACACTGAATTGCAATATCTGGCACTCGGTCAAAACTGAACTAGCCTCGCCCCATTTCAGAGTTAGAGGGCTATAAATATACTAACTGTACGCGGAAATCTGCTCCGCTACCGTTTTACAGAGATCCCTCGCCTCTCCCACAAACCGCCGAAAAGTGGTGACTTCAGGGGAGCGAGGATGTGCTTTCATATTTCAAGTTATAGAAGTCTAGGACCACCACACGCTGAGAAATCGTAAATTGCCAGTTATACGGTATGAATGCGACGAAGGGTTTTATTAAGATTGCGGTAATACGAATCTTGGGAGAACTTTGTTGGGTTTTTTCATGGATGTTTGTGGTTATCTTTTGTTCTTTCATCATGATGTATTTTAATAGTTCCTATTGTTCGTGGGTAGATTGACCCATATTCCAGGCTAAAAGGCTTATAGGTACATGAAACAACTTAAGATTGGTTTTTAGAGTCTCTTTGTATTTTTTATTTTTTTATCCCGTGAAATCCAACGAAAATACAAACTGAAAAATGGATGCACAGAAAAACCCAGAAAAAGAGACCAGCGCTGGGAATGCTTAAGTGACTAAGAAACTACCAGGCTGAAATGTGTGATGCATGGGAGAAATTCGAGTCTAGATTCCTGTCCAGTGTTGGTGTAGGGGTATAGCATGCTGCACAGAATGCTGAGGATCTGGGTTCGATTCCCAGCGCTGATCTCTTTTTCTGATGTATAAAAGGCTACCGTTTGATCGCAATCGGGCCTGATAATGAGTGCAAATGTGCTGTAAGAATCTTTAGAAAGAACACGCTTATCTGTGTAACCTTTTTACCTGGTTAACCTTAAATTTAATGACGGCCGTGTTGTAGCTTTCAGGGATCACAGATTCACAGCTACTCCCCAGCTCTCCAGATAATAAAGAACGGGCAAAAACGGTTTGAGCCATTTGAGAAAATTTCAGGGATACTAACAACATACGAGTATGGATGAAGCCTCCGCCCACGTCTAGTCGACCTGTGGAAGAAGGGATTTCTAGATATGAACTCATGTAGTTCCAATTCATACTCTGAAATGTACCCGCAGATAATTTCTTCTGCACATTTATTACAGTCAAAATACCAAAAACGGGACTTATCACGCTAACATACACGATTATTAAACCGTTACATTTATTACATTCCAGCTATTATATCTTGGAACGTTTGTATCTTTGTAAGTTGGTAAGTCGCAGTTCCATATGAAAATCTTTCTTTGACCACCTATTGGTATCCGATTGAGCTGAAATGGCATAGTTGTGTAAATTCGGTCACAATATATATGAGTAATAATCTGGAGTGAAATTCTTGTGATCCTGCCGGACCTCGGAGGTTGAAACTCTGCAAGTGTTTATGGCATCAACTCGAAATTTGGTATGACAATGCAATGTAGTTCTCATGACAATGAAAGTAAGAATGAAATTCATTTTATGGGATCTCTGATTATTAGAGAGCGTATTTGAAGTAGCAATTACAAGTTTAATATGGATAAGACTAGTACAAGTTAGTATTTATTTTTATCAAAAAGTTTGCGTAATAAATAGGATCACTTATGTTTGAGCTGTAAAACACAAGGAGTTTAATTACAATAGAATATATCCCTTTACATAAAGTTTGTTGCAAGAATAACATTTATTGAATTTAATTATCTTTAAGATTGCATTGCAATAAGTAAATAAAATAACTGTAAGACAATGAAACAATATGATATCTAATGAATAAATCTATCTATCTAACCAATCGCACTAGTCATATCCACATTAAACTTGTAATCGCTACTTCAATGCCGCTCTCTACTGATTATACAGTATTAAAAACTGGTAAATTTCTATATATTAATTATTAAAATATGAAAAAGATATAGGTCCATAGAAAGGTAGAACCAGATCGTATGGTATGGTAAAAATATTCTAGTATAATATTCAGGGAGGAAACAGAGTAATATTTGTATGGTATAACGGCCGCTCATATGGCCCCCCTATGGGTATAATATCCCCATACCGGTAACAACAAAATGTATATCTAAACACAAAAAGTCACCATTATTAATCTAGTCAACGTTTAAATCGTTTCAGACCTAAAAGATAACGGTACTGCTACGTGAAAGTTCCCCCACATTACATAATAGGAAATTACATGTTTCCTCCAATATCATTTCACGCTGTATTGCTGGTTATTTGTTATCTCTATTAATCTTTAGCTAACCGGGAGATAGCGATCGTGATAAGCTCGCAGTTAATTGTCTAGTAGTTTGAAACGCCGTAATTACTACAACCAATTTGACCTTACTTTCTAATTTTTGCTCGTAATTTTTGACCTTAGCAAAAGCAGGCCAAAAAATGGATAGATCATTTGAAGCGTTTTGACCCAAACTGACAATATTTTGGATAAAATAGAGTGGGTGGTGGGGAAAAAGAAAAAGGGAATAAATGCTTTTGCTCGCTGGAAAAGAACGATTAACTAGATTGAAAATACGAGTAATTGCCTTCCTACAAAGGAAGTATGATAAAAGTTTTAGTAAGTAATTATTTTTGTAAAGATAACATTTTGAATATTGGATAACAGTTTAAAATTATACCAATGAGTGTTTGACTTATAGTTTTAAATGATAGAGATTGCAAATTAAACTAAAAATTGTTAATATTGCGATGTATAGTTCCGATTCCTTTTAAGTTTTCGCAACATATGTTTAACATGATGTAGTTATCAAAATGGTTCTCCAAGCTTGATCTCTTAGCTTCCAATACGTGTTACAGAATTCAGCAAACCTTATCATGTGGGTTTATCTCTTTATTCCACTCTATCTCAACAACCTCATTTCCCTAGGCGATGCCGATAAAAAATCTCCAACGACCCCCAGCGCAAACTCAACTCAAACTTAACACGGCAAAGTTCCTTTTTCCTTGGGAGGTTTTTTTGCTATTTTTGGATTTTTCATCCTTGAAAGAAAGTTAGTATAAATGTAAGAAGTTGATACAGTCGGCCCCGGAATAAATGGACGCTTTGAAGTTTATTTATGAGCTTAAGAATATGGCGGTGTTTTTTGGGAATTCTGAAATTGGTCTTAATTTTTTGTGATGTCGAAGGGAAGGGTTGCGCAGAGCCCTACGAATGCTTTAAATGTGAAAGTATTTTAGGATGTAGATATATTTCGTTTTTTAGCATTAGAAAAGAAAGTAAACAATCTTGACGTGTCTTTTTATTGAAAAACACTTTTGAAAAATAAGTCACAGCAAATATGTAACAATTAGCAAAGATATGATGGTCATTTACATGCTTTTGGAATCATAAGAAACATTACTGATTTTTTTTAAAACGTTTTTCAATAAAAAAGTTTGTCAAGATTTTTTTTTAATCTTTATTTATCATGGAACTTTGATCAAAAGATGATGAACATGTCAATTCCAAAAGGCCTTAACTATAAAAACACCATTTGTCAAGATTTTTTATCCCTTTTCTAATGCAAAAAAATGAAGTATAGGTACCTATAGATGTTTGTTGGATAGATAGTTGGTGGGTATTTCGGCTAAAAATAACTGTATGAATCTACGAATAATAATTCTTCAGATGAAATGTATCAAATATAAAATTTACACAAATAATACTTTTTAATAAGCTTTACGATGAACGATAAATCGTGAGGAAACCTGCACAAGCCTGCGAAGCAATTCAATTTATTAAATGGTGTGTGTTTGAAGTTCCCAATCCGCGCTAGGCCCGCGTGGGAACTACGGCCCAAGCCATCTCAATCTGAGAGGAGGCCCCCAGCAGTGGGACGTATATAGGCTGGGATGATGATGATGATGATGAAAATAAAAAAAAATCGCGTGCCTCGCATTTTTAAATAAAATAACAATTATCATTTTATTATGAGCACAAAAGCCAAAGGAATCCTAGTGTCACAGGAAAAGTGACTTTCCGTGAAAGTTATAAGGGTAGTAAAAGTGTATAAATATTACGGTTTTTTTGTACACAGCATGTCATGTCAGTTTAATTTCTTGTCATAAAACCTGTGTGGCATTAAACGCAAATCCTTTGAGTGCCGCCATGAATTTCCGTTATATTTGACAAAGAAATATAGTCGTTATTCCATACGTGTTAAGGTAACTTTTGCTTGTTAAACATCGGTGGTAAAATAGACGACAGTCCGCGGTGATGTAGATTAGAACAGCGTGCTCTGTCGCTCTGTCGTGCCTAGAACGCACATAAGCGTTTGTTTACAAACACATAAGTTTCACGCAGTGCATGCATTTAAACGCTTAATAAATTATCCGTTTAATATTTAACGCGAAAGTTTGTGAGTGTGTGTGTGCGTTAAAAAATACATGTTTTAACACTTTTAAGCTACCATTTTCACAGGAGCATCGAAACATTATGAAATAAAAAATAATAAAAAAAAAATTTTTGAAGACAAACTTAAAGTTCGACTAGTAACTTACTGGAAGTTACTTGTAGACTTCTTTTTAATAATAATAAACTTATTTATTTGGGCATTTTTTTTAAACCCGTACAATTTACAAATTAAAAAAAAACCATTATATTGTTATTTAAAGTTTTTTTCAACAGTCAGATTTTGTTTTCCGGAGATTTTGGTTAAGGTAGTTCTTGCTACGCTCGATATAGCGCTTCGCAGCGTTTTTCCGCTTTGCGAAAACTGCCTACGAACAGATAACACTGAATGTGTTAAACATTCAAACTAAACAAACAAACATTCGTATTTATATTAGTTAGGACCTCCTAAAAATTATACTTAGCGGTTTTAAATGAAACGAACTATCTTCCATCTCCCACGGCTATACTTTCGTGTAGTCCAGAGTTTCTGAACTAGGACGAAATAAATACGACATCATGCGATAATCTAACGTGTCGCGTGCGCAGTTATCGAGTGCCGCGCGATGCCCGGCCCTCGCGGCATTTGTCATCGAGAAAGGGGTTTTAAGTCAGGGGTTTTAACTCAAGGAGTCATCGAGAAAGGCTCGCGACGTCGAAGTTCCCAAGACGATCCCATAGAGCTTATGGGAACGGAAGCAATACCATGTCCTCGGTACCGCTCTGCTTCCAGAGCATGTCATGAGTGCGTGTGAGCTAACTTTGGGGGCGGCAGACGTGAGCTTGCCTTCGGAATCCAAAAGCTTAATGGTTACTTGACCTGAAATGTATATTTCAGAATTAAATTATTTTTATTTTAATTTTGACGGTGGAAGCATTCTACACTTCCACTGAACGTAGATATAGTTAGTGTTTAGTTTTGTCACTTAGGGAACCCATACATCCCTGTATTATTATTTTATTTTTTATTTTTTGTTTAATTGTTTACTGTAGTTTTTAAGTATTTTATTTGTAATTATTTTATTTTGAAAAAAAAATTACTTTCTGCCAAGTTTTACTAGGCGACAAATAATGCTTCCTAAAAATAAAAAGATCATCGAACTATTTTACACAGGCACTGCAAGTTGGCAGCATAATCCAAACACCCTTTTCTCAGTCGGGTAAAAATGGCAGTAAATCAAGCAGTATCGGGTTCCGCGGCGGTCCTTATCGCTGCCCCCTGACCCCTGATACAGGGTTATTAATGTTATACATAATAATTAATGCTCTCCACGTTGCTTATCGAAGAGGTCATGTTGGGAACTATTGTGAACACATACAGGGTCCCGTGAGAGATTAATAAGTTTTTTAAGAAGAAAACCCATCGATTAGAAGTAGAATGTAGGTATAATAAGTTGTGCGTCGACACAAGGAGCTGTTTCACCACCCATTGATTTATTTTAACTGACGGATAAATGTGATGCTGTCTCCGTCTATTCGAACAAAACAAACAGAGACGACATCATATTTATCTGTCAAACAAATTTAATCAATGGATAGTGAAACAGGGGGTAAATATATGGAACAAAACGCTATAATTTGGACATCTTTAAGGTCAAAGTGAACAGTACACCTTCTAGGCCAACGTGTACCATCTTGGGCCTCATCTTCGCCTTCCATTTAGGGAGATTGAAGCCAAACGTAAGCCTTTTTTATAAAAAAAAATTGATCCTTTTTTTATCTTATGTTTTTAACCTCTGACGCAAAGAGGAGTGTTATAAGTTTGACGTGTATGTGTGTCTATCTGTGGCGACATAGCTCCTGTCCTAAGCGGATTAAGTTATTTTAATACGGGTTTTTCAAAATAAAGGCAATTGAAATGGTTCTTAGGCGGAAAGGTAGATAAGTTTCATTTAAATCGGTTCAGCCGTTCATGACATATTAAACTCTGAAATAAAAGAGATGGAGTTTTATAAATTTTTCTATGTTGTTTTTTTTTGTTTGATTATAAAGTAAGTTTGAAAGTTACTTTAATAATTACGAATACTTAAATAGATACAGAAGAAAGGACGATGAGCTAGTAAGATGATTCCCTTTATTTCTTGTACGGATCCCTAAAAATTTACTTTTATCGTAAAATATTATGAAAGTTTAAAAAACCGTTTCATTGAATTGTTTTTAGTGACTGATTGGCCCATTTAGTTATTTATTGTCCATTAGAATTTTATTGTTTTACTAAATGAGTAAACAAACAATTTATTTTGTTTGTTTCGTTTATATTACGCCTACACAATAATCTATGGGATAAAAAGCATCCATTCTGATACCTACACGTTAAAGTTTAGACTTTATGATTATCAACATATCGTCTATATTTGAAATCGAACCAAGAATGCACAATTAAATCGAATGTAAATTATAATAAAATAAACATGAATCTGTAAAAAGGGCCAATAGAATTTGGTTACGTAACCATAGATCATGAAAATGGCCAAGAGCGTGTCGCAATAGTCTTAAAACGGGTAAATACACAAAATGCATGAAGTTTAAAAAGACTAATATTCGAAACTCATAATAGTTAATTGATACAGTCGTGTCAGAAATGGACATCTTTAAAGAATTTTTATATATAAATCATGGACGCAGTGATTAATAAGATATTAATAAGATAAATAAAATAAAACAATTTATCACTTGGTCCACAACATATTTAAACCTAACTAACCTAACCTAAATCAGTCTGTAGATTAATAAAAGTTAGCTATTGGAGTACGTTCTGTTAAGAAGAGATAATTGTTAAGAAGTTAGGTATATTTGCTTACTGTTTACGTTAAGTTAATATATTATTATAATTATTTTTTGTCATATTTTTGTTTGTCAAAAGTAAATAAATGTATTTCGTAGTACAAGTTTACTGTAAATGTAAATTGTAAACGCAACGAGATCTACCACCGTTTAAAATTTAAATAAAACACACTTTAACTTAAGCACCTCGAAACAGGTTGATCATTAAAACCTTTGCTACCCGACTTCGCAACCGAATGAGGGTAATGGCTTTAACGCGTCTGTGTGATTTGATTACTAATTTATGAGCTCCTAACTTCATTACTGAAGTGTTACGGCATTCGGATAATGGGTTTAAAAGTGCAAAGTAAGTACAAGTGGTCTTTAGCAAAATTTATTACTATTTACTAAGGATGTGCCGACTAGTCGGTAAAGCCGACTATCCGGCCACTATCGTAGTCGGCGACTAGTCGGTGAATAGTCGGCTAGAAGCGCCGACTATCCGGCTTCTTACTTTGTACGTATATTTGAATACAAATACAATACAAATACAAAAACACCGCTTTGATAGGTAAGTACAAAACCAAAAATCTAGAAATAAAATAATACGAATAAAATAAAATAAACAGGTTCCGACACGCTTACAGGCGTGGGTTGCGACTTGCGCCCACATCAGCTGGTTAACAAAACGTCACGGCAACCCCCAAAGCTGCAGGGCTACTACGAAACTCAAAATTCGAAGTTCGTATCGTACCGTCCCTCTCGCTCTCGTATTAAATAGTATAAGTGTCAGAGGGACCGCACAACATAAACTTCGAGTTTCGAGTTTCGTAGTAGCCCTGCTGTGAACGGCTCGGCCGACTAGTCGGCCGATTAGTCGGCTTCTTTACAACCGACTAATCGGCTAGTCGGCTAGTCGGCCAAAGTCATGATCGGCACATCTCTACTATTTACATAGACGACATTGTGTCAGGCCAGTGTTAAAAAAAGTAAAGCAAAACTGCAATGGTTATATTTACACGAACCCACTCGGATGCCATGTGTTTGCTTATTTCACACCTCTGTCATTTTAGGGTTCCTTACCTCAAAAAAACCTGTCACTCTATAAAATATTAAATATATTCACCTAGATAACTCACGTCTTAAATTGAGTTTAGTTCGACATGTTTCGGGCTGTCTATTACTATCCTATGTTCTGCCCCGGCACTCGAACTATCTGTGTACGAAATTTCATCTAAATCAGTTCAGCGGCTTAGACGTGATGATAAAAACAAATAAACAAACAAACAGACTTACATGCTTTTGCATTTATTATATGAGTGAGATAAAAACAGCTCTTATAGCACAAATAATAAAAGTCTGAAAATCTTGTACTAGTCTTGTCTATGTCAGCAACCATTTAAAATTACCTTGCGTACATTTTGCTTCGGAGGAAGGCTCTGCTAACACTGGCTTAGATATCAAACAGCCGTTATTCATAAAAAATCACCTCGTGCCGAAAATAAACACTTTATACGCCACTTTATCTCACATAAAAGTCATTTGGTAACATAATGGCTCCTTAAATAGCAACTTTTTGCTACCACATATGAACTCAAGCTCTTACTGTCACCCGACTTACCTAATAAAAGATCTGATCACGTCTCGAAATTACGAAAAACAATTCTATAAGTAAACGAAACACGCAGTTCAAAGGTGAAACTACCCTTAAAACTACTGACAATGTATTTAAGTTATAAAAAGAACCGTACTCACGTTTATATGTTAGTCAAACAAAGTTTTCTTCGACGGCGGCAAAGTCATGAGCTAAAAGTTTTACATACTCTTTTTACCTTCAGCTTAGACAGAAGCGACATCGTCAACCGCAATGGTAAGTTGGTGTAGTTGTAAAATGGTTGTATAGTGGTCGTATAGCCGCCATATTGTTTAGCGTAAGGACGTTTTTATCACGTCATTATGGGATATAACGGCATCGGTTATGGGTTCGAATTCCCATAAGGATTTGTAATGGCAGTCATAAAGGTGTGAATTTTTTTAAGTCTATGCAATAGGAATGACGTTTGAAAACGTCAGGATCATATTATCATAAATTCGCTACATGTAAGTACATATTTTATTGCGTTAAATGTTATGATGAAGATCAAGTGAAGATCTTAAAAAGTATGCAATCTCTACATTTATTCTTTTTGGGCTCTGCTAACTTTTCGAAGAAAGAAGGAGAAAAAAGAAGATAAAAGAAGTCCTGGCTTCGCAACATAGGCGAATGGACGAAAATAGCCAGCGTTGAAGAGCAATATCGCTTGGCTAGAGACCGGAAACAGTTCGCAGAGCTGACAACAGACCTCCAGTAATGGAGGGTCATAAGAAGAAGAAGAACTATTCACAAATACATAATAACTATATTTATTGTGCTTAAAAAAAAATAACAAAGAACTAACAACAACAATATATAACTTTGCTTAATTATGCCCAGGATCAATTTGTTATACGAAAATAAAATAAAATACAGTTCCAGACAAAATAAGTTACAGCTTATTAAATTACCTACTTAATACATGTGATGTTATAGATATCATGTAATAATACTGTGAATCTGTTTAAATATACTTCGTTGAGTTATATACCTCGTATAATATACCTCGTTGAGTTTCTTGCCGGATTCTTCTCAACAGAGGTTTTTCCGAACCGGTGGTAGATTTTTTTGACATTCATAAATGCTTGTGCCTAAATTGAATAAAGATATTTTGACTTTTGATTGAGCATAGTTCGCTAAAGTTACGTCAACGTTTGAACTACATTGCAGAATAATTAACACGTTATAACGCTGCAATAGCTGCAGTCAAAACTTGATAGTTTCAGCAATACGTATAACTTTACTGTATTCTCATGGTGAAAAGGTTCCACGTCGGCGCTGGGTCGTGCCAGCAGTTGGACGCAGCCTCTGGGTCGACGCCGACAATGGCGGCGCTTGCGCAACTCTGTTGCTAGGCCGCAGAGCGGGGACGCAGATGCGACGCGCTTGTTTATGCCTAAGTGCACCACAGTGATGATGATGATGATGATGACCCACTAATATTTTAAAAGCGAAACTTTATGACTGTTTGTTTGTATCATCACGTCTAATCCGCTGAACCGATTTAGTAAAAAATAATAAATAAATAATAATAAAAAAATATTTATTGTACAATCAACATACAATCAATGAGTATGGAAACTTTGTACAGAGAAGTCGCGGGAATGGTCAAATATTCTGACCCCCAAACTAGGTATAGGCCTGTGTCTTGGGGGGCCTGAGTTTGAGTATCTCCGGCTTCGGCGATATTTGCACAATTCGGTACACAAATATTTTGAGTCCAGGGAAAGGACACATGATAGTTTTTATCCCGGAAAATTGCACAGTTTCTGCAGGATAGCGATAAACGAATTCTATGCGGATGGAGTAACAACAACAGCTAATTATTTTCTTTGACTAATTATTTTAAATAAACAAATAAATTAAAAAAAAATACGTCGTAATCTAAAACCGAGCACAGCCCATTCCAAGCATGTTAAGCGCTCTTTTATTTTATGCAATAAACGCAATGCGTTTGAGGCACGTCAATTTTGCCTCAGATAATCTTATTACCAAACATTGTCTTACGCGATGAACGCATTGCGTTTAACCAACGGTGCTGGCTGAAAATCAGCGCTGAGGTGTTTATTATTAACGCTTCAGCATTATGCTGAGCCAGTGTCCGATTCACAACTGCAATGGCGCATAATTTCCTATGTGTTGTCTATTTGTACTTAATGCTATTGTTGTGTCTTGTATTGTGAATAAATTTTCTTTCTTTCTTTCTTTCTTTATCACACAAATGACTCTAGCGCTTAATTGTAACTTAAAAAAAATCCTGTCCTCTCTGCGGAATAGTCTTTGGGCAGGTCGTCGACCTCCACTCGAGGCCTCTCGGTCCTAACAAATAACAGCTGAGCTGCACCCACACAGGCGCGTTGCGTCCATGCATCGCGTGTATGTGTGCACTTAATAGTACTTGCACTATGAAAAGAAAAGTGCTTGGTTACGACGTTGATGGCTGATGTTGAGATTTGAAGTATATTTTGTTAGGTAATAAAAAATCCTATTAAGTACTTTAAACGAGAAACTCTGGTATAATACGTAACTAGCTTGAACCTGCGGCTTTGCCTCGTGAAAGAATAAAATCCATACTTACTAATATTATAAATGCGAAAGTGTGTTTGTGTGTTTGTATGTTTGTCCCTCTTTCACGCCGTAACGGAACGACGGATCGACGTGATTTTTGGCATAGAGATAGTTTATGGGCCCGAGAGTGACATAGGCTACTTTTTATCCCGGAAAAATGCACAGTTCCCGAGGGAAGAGCGCGCGATAACCGAATACTGCGCGGGCGGAGCCGCGGGCAAAAGCTAGTATGTACATAATTAGAAGTTAGTTTTTTAGTGCACTTAGTCATCAATACTGGGTGACCTTAGCCTCTGGACAAATACGAATACTACTGACTTAGCAAGATATTTAAAACCAAATTGCAAAGTATCATAACAATCAGTCCAATATTTACCGAAAAACTAACGGTTTTCAATGTATCACTTTGGAGCAGCCAGTGTATTTGGATGACCTGATTTCATAGATTTTTTTCTTGTCTAACTAAGCAAATAACTATTTTAAGATATTGCTAAGTAGCAGTCTTATCCATGGTATCATTAATTGTACAGAGGCTAAGGTCACCTTGCATAAGTTGGTCAAATATCATATAAATCATATCATATCAATCATAATATCATAAATATCAAATATCAATGGCGGTGTGAATGGAGTCACCATTTATCCCTCCCCTAAATAGACTGTTTGTCTGTCAGCCAACGCACAGCCTAAACTAATGCACTTGAAATGTAGCAAACATACCTTGAAGACCATAATTAAATAAATATCATGGGACACTTGACACCAATTGACCTAGTCCCAAACTAAGCAAAGCTTGTACTATGAATACTAGGCAACGGATAACCATACTTATATAGACAGATATATACTTAAATACATATTAAACATCCAAGGCCCGACAATAAACATTCGTATTATTCATACAAATATCTAATATGGGGGAGGCTTATGTCCAACAGTGGACGTCCTACGGCTGAGATGATGATGATGATACAAATATCTGCCCCCGCCGGGGATCGAACCAGGGACCTCAAGCTTCGTAGTCAGGTTCTCTAACCACTGAGCCGTCCGGTCAATTATTGTAATGCACCTGAAATGTGGCCAACATACCATGAAGATGTACATACACTAAGACTAAGAAACTATTTTTCAAGCTCACAGGTAGAGGTAGAGAGCTTAGTTTGTTATAATTTCGTTTCCATCCCAGCCTGCGGATGATTTCCATGCCAGTGCGGATTGGGAACTTCACACGCACTATTGAATTGCTTTGCAGGTTTGTGCAGGTTTCCTCACAATTTCCTACCGCAAAGCTATTGATAAATTTCAAATGTAATTGCGCACATGAATTTCCAAAAACTCAGATGTGCGAGCTGAGGTTTGAACCCACTACCCTCTGCTTGAGAGGCGGTAGGTCAATTTAATCCATACTAATATTATAAATGCGAAAGTGTGTTTGTATGTTTGTGTGTTTGTATGTTTGTCCCTCTTTCACGCCATAACGGAGCGACGGATCGACGTGATTTTTGGCATAGAGATAGTTTATGGCCCGAGAGTGACATAGGCTACTTTTTATCCCGGAAAAATGCACAGTTCCCGAGGGAACAGCGCGCGATAACCGAATTCCACGCGGGCGGAGCCGCGGGCAAAAGCTAGTAATTTATAATTTCGTTTGTCATCATTTAATTTGCCATAAAAATAAGACACCGTGCGTTTTGGCGGCATTTTAAAATGGCGTCTTACAAAATGCTGTAGGTCGAATACAACTTACAAAGGTTGGTTCTACTTTTCTATAGGTTAGGTTAGTCTGATAGCAATTCTAAAATACTGTTTCAAACGATAGAACCGTCTCCACCGACTGGTACAAGTGTATATCACTGAGAACACGTTTTTCTAAATTGCCTTTTGTTGCTCGCTGCCAGGCAATTAGAGTGCCCTTTGTAAATGTCGAGGGCGATGCCGAAACAGTTGCTTTGTAATATCACCACGGTTTTAGGTCGGGCAATGTGTTTCTGATACAATTTAGAAACTATTTGGAACTAGACTTTATAAGAATTTCTTTTGTATTAGAAACAACAGGCCATGTCCGCAGAGAGCGAGAGAGGAAAAAGCGAGAAGACAGTATTTTAATATTACAATCCTCACACTTATAAATAACTAGCTTTTGCCCGCTGCTCCGCTCGCGTGGTATTCGGTTATCGCGCGCTGTTCCCTCGGGAACTGTGCATTTTTTCGGAAAAAAAGTAGCCTATGTCACTCTCGGGCCCATAAACTATCTCTATGCCAAAAATCACGTCTATTCGTCGCTCTATTACGGCGTGAAAGACGGACAAACACACAAACATACAAACACACTTTCGCATTTATAATATTAAGTATGGATTTAAAACTAGACAAAGAACTTAAAGAATTTCTTTGCTCACACGCGACCTTATTAATTGATATGGACCTCCGCAAAGTAACACCTGATTCAATAAATTATTGAAACTAGACTTAAAACAATTTATTATATAAATAATTAGCAAAAAAAATTTATAGGCAAGATTCCTAAAATTTATAATTAATTGGTCAGATTTATTATATCAGACACGTCCTCCGGCCCTAGAAATAGAGACGTATTATATCGCTTGTTGTGTCAAATATTAGGCTGTTGACTGTACATACGAGCGAAACCGGGCTGGGATAGTTAGTTATAAACAAGATAAACAGGCCAACAAACATAATTATTTGAAAAGTAAGCGAATTTCCATAACAAGTAAAATTACGACAAGCACCGGACAACCTGTTTGATTCAATGCTAAGCAAGTGTAATAGCTATTTATTAACAGGTACAATCGGCAACATGGTCATTGGGAGTAAAATAAGTATGTATATTATAAGTTATATTATAACATAACATCAAGTGTAATGAACGCTTTAAAGTATTTTTTTGATATCCATTACCATCGACTGATGATACAGTCCATTGTAAGAAAACTACTTGGTATTCTAATTTTCGGTTATATGTTGTATTTTTTCATGGGTATTAAAAAAAAATCAAACAACAATGGCCTAGTACTTACCTGTTAGCTTTTGTGAAATAAAGCTTAATCAAGCGCAGAACCTTGTCATTGCGGCATTGTATTATAATTTGTTGCTAAAAAAAAACAAATTTATTTATTAGCTTTTGAACGCGGCTTTACCCGCGTGTTATTCGGTTATCACGCGCTGTTTCCTTGGGAACTGTACATTTTCCGGGATAAAAAGTAGCCTATGTCACTCTTGGGCCCATAAACTATCTCTATGGCACGGCATAATATAAAAATCACGGCGATCCGTCGCTCCGTTCGACGTGAAAGACGGACAAACATACAAACACAAACTTTCGCACTTATAATAGTATGAATGGTGGGATTGTATGGTAGCCTAGTAATTAAATTGGTTGACTGTACTTGTATGTACCAGCGACAACCGACACTGTTTGAGCTCGTTGGCGAGGCCCCGCTAATTCGCGGCGGATGACTGTTTATGGCTGCTCTATGAATTAATACCGACATTTATACAGGAATATTGAATAAGTGCTTCGTCATCATCAGCCGGAAGACGTACACTGTTGAACAAAGGCAGTGTTACCACCTCAGATATTTTTTTCACCCTAACGCTACGCTAAATAGGGATGTTGACACCACCAATCAACTGACGTACTTTTTATGATCTGTCAAAACACAATTCTCCCATAGAGTCTCAATGGCAATAGCGAATTATGACGTCAGTATCCGGCAACTCAATCAACTGACTATTTATTTGTTTTAAAGCCACAAAAAATATAATTTTACAGTAAATCGAAAATTAATCTGGTTTTCAGGGCTAAAATAAAGCGTTTTTTTTTTACTGGAGTTGTGCCTTCGAATTATTTTTTAATGGCGTCATCATCCCTTTTAGGCACTTTTACTTATTTTTTACCCTAAAATTTTTTGAAATAAAAAGCAAAGAAAATGATTGCGATTTATTAATGAACTAATAGCTAAAAAACTACCGTTTTGAAACATTCTTGGAATGTATTTATAGTCTTGGCTTCTAGTCAGCTGCAGTATTTTTTTCTTGAAATCGTAAATTTTATTCGAAAACTTTAACCCTAAAAATACCCTAAGTATTTTTCTACCCCAAAAATACCCTAAACGTGTGAAAATACACCAAATTTAGGGTAAATTACCCTAAGGTTTACTTTTAATTACAATAATTTTGTGAATGTTTTGCAATTAATACCTGAAATGAATTTTGGTAAATATGCGTAACGGGGCCATGAATCTGTTTTGAGATAGTTTTGTCTTTCGGAAACCCTTTGTCCTCCCTTTTTTCCGAACAAAACGGGACTGCGCAACACTGTGGCGTGCTCGATATATTTATGGTACGGTTTTAAAATTAAATATGATTTCATTGACGAC
Organism: Choristoneura rosaceana; assembly: GCA_037349165.1. Classification (NCBI taxonomy): domain Eukaryota; kingdom Metazoa; phylum Arthropoda; class Insecta; order Lepidoptera; family Tortricidae; genus Choristoneura; species Choristoneura rosaceana. The sequence goes on from JAZBNJ010000001.1 coordinate 758,292, forward strand.
CGGATGGTCAAGTGGTTAGAGAACCTGACTACGAAGCCTGAGGTCCCGGGTTCGAATCCCGGCCGGGGCAAATATTTGTATGATGAATACGAATGTTTGTTCTCGGGTCTTGGATGTTTAATATGTATTTAAGTATGTATTTATCTATATAAGTATGTTTATCCGTTGCTTAGTACCCATAACACAAGCTTTGCTAAGCTTACTGTGGGGCTAGGTCAATTGGTGTGAATTGTCCCGTGATATTTATTTATTTATTTAATGTAAATTTTGTTTTCACGCCTGTAATAACAAACTAACCACTGTACTTTCAAGACTACTTTTTGGAGTCCTTTTGTATTTTTTATTTCAACACCAAGTTTTTGTTACTTTTACGGTCATCCCGTGAAATCTATATCTTTCACACGAAAACACAAGCTGCATGAATGGTCAGAAAACCAGAAAAATAGACCAGCGCTGGAAATCGAACCTAGGTCCTCAGTAATCCGTGCTGCATGCTATTCATCAGTGCATAGGCCTCCCCCGCCTATGTCCAACAGTGAAAGAAAGAAAGATTTATTTTGGCTCCATAAGTACCACCTAAGACTACGACTAAAACTAGAACTAAAACTATATTACTAGGTCACACCACAGAGTACCAAAAAGGGTCTCCACTCAGCATGTGTTGCCGCACATTATGTGCAGTAACGCTGGTTTTCTGTGGAGCCTAGACGGTAAATATGTATGCATGAGCCAGTTCCTTTGCCCCAGTCAGACGAAGAAAAAAAATTAAAACCATAGACAAGGAAGAAGTGACGTGTCTCAGTGTAAAAGATAATACAATTACTGCTGTCGTGGCAATAAATAACCTTAAAACATTTTCTTTTGCGATGAGTTTTCCTACAGCTGAGATGATGATGATGATTAACCATCTAAGGCCCTTAGACCCAGCCTCAAAGCCCTAGCGGCCTCCTCGCGTGCGCGGGAGCAGCTCATGCAAATCAACCGCTCCAACCTTGGCTAACACAAAACAACCACACACACAACCACCTCCTTATCCTTTAACAAATAGAGTCGACTTTAGCTTGCCCCAACCGTATTTTTATAATTGTATTAGTGTGTGCGTGCGCGCAGGTTTGTATTACATTGGGTTATGGTTGATTTTTGCGTGTTTTTTTGTGGTCGGAATAGCATTGTTGTGTCAATTACAATGTGTTTATTGCATTTAACTACCATTATGCTGATTAGCTTGAACAATAATAAGTAATGAAAGAATGGCAACTGAACATTATAATGGTAGCATTATTAATGAGATACTTAATACATGCATTTGTAATTACATTAAATACAAGCGTTATAATTATAAAGTTACAATAATCTAACCACTTATAAAAAGTTTAAAACATTCCATCCCATCTCAGCTTATATACGTCCCACTGCTGGGCACTCTCAGAAAAAAGAGGGCTTGGGCCATAGTTTCAACGCGGGCCCAATGCGAATTGGACACTTCACACGCACCATTGAATTGCTTCGCAGGTTTGTGCAAGATTCCTCACCATGTTTTCCTTCACCGCAAAGCTTGTGGTAAATTTCAAATCCCACCAAAAACATGAATGTAAAAAGGAGAGTCAAGTTCAATACAACAATAACATTATGAACAAATATTAAACTCTATTTCTTTGCTTTATTGGATACCTATAACAATTGGTGTTATTTAAAAATGTGAGATCTTAAAGTAGGTTAGATTTGACTTGGCCAGTTTTCATTACATCAGTCATTTTATAAAGTTATTCAAAATATATTATATATTATTTAATTCTGATCTTGTCAGTCGAAAAACGTTTTTTCAAGCAAATTTGCGTTTGTTTAAGCAGCGCTACTTAAAAAATAATTTGTGAAAAAATATATCGGCGAAATAGATACACCACGTGACGAACATACAGAGCGTAGCGACTGAATAGTGTTCCGTTTATCCCCTTTTTGGCTACGGAACCCCAAAAACCGTAGTACCCCTAGCCGTCCATCATTACTCTAGTCCGTAACGAGCACTAATTTAATCAGAGCTCTATCCGAAGGCTCCGAGAAAACATAAATATAAATAAATCATGCAATTAACGTCAACAGCGCCCAAAATACGGGCAGTCATTAAGAGTGGCACCGAGTCACACCGGCGCGTAACACTTGCGCATCATTTTATTAAAATAAAAGTTTTTTTACTTGGGTAAATAGAGACTAGTTAGATTAGTATTACCTCTTTTACGCTGGTACTATGTAATTTTCCGGGATAAGAAATTATCACATGTCGTGTACCTATATCCTGTGTCTACGTTGTCAAACTATTTACTTAACCCCCGACGCAAAAAATGGGATGTTATAAGTTTGACCACTATGTGTGTCTGTCTGTGTGTCTGTCTGTGGCACCGTAGCTCTTAAGCGGACCGATTTGAATGCGGTTTTTTTACATACTAAATTTCGTCATGATCGGTTGAATACATAAACCTTGAACAGTGTAACATATTATAAGCAATTTCACAGTCGTGTTTACAATATTTGGTTAAGATGCGAATGCGAAAGTTTGTGTGTGCGCGTGCGTGCGTTCCACGTGCGTGCAATATATTGCACTTGTTATGAAAAGTAGCAAATTAAAATACTTGCAACCATTTGAAAGTGAGTTCGTCCAAATTTCATAGCAATTTCACCGACACAGAATTTAAAATTTGGCAAAGTAAGGCAAAAATAACTAATACACAGAGATACACTTCATGAGGCAGAATCGGTACCTACCTATTTAAACAATATGCAACCTCGCTCAGACATTTAAAACCTATCTATCTATAACAACCCTTATTAATATAGCGCCCATCTTTGGACATAGGCCTCTTCTCTACTTTTTCATCATCCAGTTTACGCCAGCTTGTTGCCGGATATCGTCTGTCCGTCTTTTTGGTGGTAAAACAGCAATCTGGTATAAAATATAATGTAATCGATCCTCCACTCGATTCTGAACTACTAATTTCAGATTTAAGTTACTTTATTAACACCTTGCACAGTGTTAGAAAAAGACCGTTGGTTGGATGACATCTGGCAGTCAGCTGGTAAACTGTGAATGAGACTGACACAGCACCGGACGAAGTAGTGAGAAAACTTTGTGAAAATGAAGAGATTACTCTGCTGAGTGCTGAGTAGTCTCTTCATTTTCGGGTGAATGTAGGCTGATTTGATTGATTTTTTTTATTCGACTGAATGGCAATCGAACAAGTGGGTCTCCTGATGGTAAGCGATCACCACCGCCCATAAACATCTGCAACTCCAGGGATATTGCAGATGCATTGCCAACCTAAGGCATAAATAAGATGGGATACCTCAAGTGCCAGTAATTTCACCTGGTATCTTACTCTCCACGCCGAAACACAACGGTGCAAGTACTGCTGCTTCACGGCAGGATTAGCGAGCAAGGTGGTGGTAGCAATCCGGGCGGACCTTGCACAAGGTCCTACCACCTGCAAACCTGCTGGTTGAATGACATCTGGCAGTCGGCTGATAACTGTGAATGAGACTGACACAGCACCGGATGAAGTAGTGTCAAAACTATCAAAATGAAGAGACTTCAGACTGATTTGATTGATAATATTAGACAATTACTTTGTAACGTTACGACACGGTGTGACGCACGTCCTTAATTTGTACCACCAAAATAAACATAGCAGGAGCGCCGTTTTTGGAAAGTCGTCCAAACAAGTCGTATCATGACAGCTTTAGGGCGAACAGAGCTTTGATCTTTATCAAGCTGCTAACAAACTTACAGTTTTTTAGTGCTCAATGGTAACCAGTGGAATACTAGGGTATTACTGACACCGCTGTCCGTTTGTCTATTACAGAACTGTATCTTTTGAACTTGGGATGAGATGGAAGAGATTGGGGGAGGATTATGCCCAGCAATGGACGTCCTACGGCTATGATGATGTTTTGAACTTAGAATCCTATCAACAATATAAAGCTACAGTTTGTGAGTGTGCGTGTGTGAGTTTATTACTGCATGATCTTTAGTGATTGAAGCCCAATATGTAGTGCGTAGGTGAGTTAGGCTACCTATAGGTCCACTTCTGCTGGCTCATGCTGAGGCACCGATTTCAGACTGGTAGAAAATTATTTTCATGGTTTTTGTAGTCAGCTCAATTTTTTGTTAGAAATTTTTAACTCTCCGGCCGATCCTTTATGACAAAACATACACTTTACGAGTTCCTCGTCCGTGTATCTTCTTAAAATAGCTCGCATATAGCATAACATTAATGCTAACTGCCTTGTTTGTTTCGTGAGCGTATATATTCAAATGTTTTTTTTAAATATCTGCGCTATTTTAAGAGCTTGACGTACCTTTTTGAATGTTTCGTAGGCAGTTTTAATCATTGTTTTGCATTTTGGGGATCCTCGCGTGTACAGTTGACAAAGTTTTAACTTTTAATATTTGTATGTTTATTATTTTTAAATCTTGCAAGTTGAATTTGACCTACTTTTAGAAGTCTGATTTACTTCCATCCCGGACCATATACGTCCCACTGCTGAGCACGGGCTTTCTCTCAGAACAAGAGGGCTTGAGTCATAGTTCCCACGCGGGTCCAGCGTGGATTGGGAACTTCACTTCGGATACTTAAAACTTTTTTTGTATACATTGATAAAAATAATTGTACTAGTTATTTTACAGTCAACAAGAGGTACAATCAGCGAAAAAATAACCGGTCAATTGCGATCCGGACTCCCGCACCGAGAGTTCCATACAAATTTGTAGATATCTATGAATATACAGTACTAACAAAGCCCCTCGCCTAAGCAAAATGTACGTGTTTTGGGACTATTTTAGATGATTATTGACGTAGACAAAAAACAAGAATTAAAATTTGAATGCACTAACAAAAACAACAGTCTCAGAGCTAATTAAGCTATACCTACAGACAGACAGACAGACAGACTTACACACATGACGAACTGTAGACATTCCTTGTAGGACTACAAAACCTTAAAAAGCAACGCTGAACTATACCACTCTTGTCCAGTGGCGTTGATCAAACTACGTCCACAACCAGTCCGCAACCAATCCGCAACTCCAAAACACGATTCAACAATACGAAGATAACTTTAATAATTGACATCGAGTTTAGCCTCTGGCCCGTTGGGTAAGAGGGCAACGGACGCAGAACAATACGGTGACGTCACGGCTTTCACCGGGTTGAAACTGTGACCTTTCCGCACTAGGGGGTAATAACTAGCGAATATTGTTGCGTTTCCATTGTTGCTATGCTGTACAGTACAGGCACAGGGCGGCCACGCCGCACAAAATACGCGTTCTTGAATCTACATAGGATAGGCACGACGGCGTTTGTACACGCGTCAATGTGTGCGTAAGATTTCCAAACTCTTTAACAAACTACAGTACTTAATTCTTTTTTATGTATTTTTAAGTTTTTGGTAAAAAACATTTTTTATTTTATTTTATTAAGATACACAGGGCTGACTATTGCAAAACCCTATCCATACTTATACTTACTTACTTACTAATATTATAAATGCGAAATTGTGTTTGTATGTTTGTCCATCTTTCACGCTGTAACGGAGCGACGGATCGACGTGATTTTAGGCATAGAGATAGTTTATGGGCCCGAGAGTGACATAGGCTACTTTTTATCCCGGAAAAATGCGCAGTTCCCGTGGGAACAACGAGCGATAACCGAATACCACGCGGGCAAAAGCTAGTAGGTAGTATATATAAGTGATACCAATGACATATACATTTGTCTGTGTCATGTTATGTATCGTTAGAGTTACTTTAAGTTACTTTCCGAATAATTTATTTTTCTTTTTATTTCTTTAATTGTATTTTCTTTCTTTCTTTCTTTCATTTGGCTTAGGAATCAAGCGATTTAATAGTTTGTTGTAGTTGGTAAGGTAATGGAAACAATCCTGAAACAGGTTATGGTAATGCGCGCGCGCTGCTAATTGGACGAGCGCACAGACACACAGTCACGTTTACAATTTAGTATACATCTATTATTGAACGGCTTTGTTTATTTGTTTTCTACTGTTGTTAAGATTTTAGTTATTGTTTTTTGTTAGTGAGTTTTTTTTTAAGCTATTATCGGGTTTTTTCTGTTGATCATGCTTAAAATGTCTTTACAAATCGGAAGCCGTGGTGGTCTAGTGGTTTCACCTATCGCCTCTCAAGCAGAGGCCCGTGGGTTCAAATCCCTGCTCGCACCTCTGAATTTCATGTGAGTTCGAAATTCATGTGCGGAGTTACATTTAAAATTTACCACGAGCTTTGCGGTGAAGGAAAACATCGTGAGGAATTCTGCACAAACTTGCGAAGCAATGAATGGTGCATGTGAAGTTCCCAATCTGCACTGGCCCGCGTAGGAACTATGGCTCAAGCCCTCTTGTTCTGAGAGGAGACTGTGCCCAGCAGTGGAACATGTATTAGGCTGGGACGGAATCGGACTGAACTTCTGGATTATCCAAAATCGTCATCATTATCATCATATTAACCGTAGAGCGTCCACTGTTGGACATGCCTCCCCCATAGATCTCCAGTTGCTTCGGTTGGCAGCGCCCGGCCTGCATCCACTGTGAACCCTCGACTTTGACCAGGTCATCCATCCGTCTCGTTGGACATCTTACGCTACGCTTGCCGATCCATGATCTCCATTTGAGAACTTTTCAGCCGCAATTGCTATCTTTTCTCGCTGCTATATGGCCTATCCATTGCCACTTCAACGAGAATGATTATGATGATATATTAAATGATTATTGTAACGGATAACTCAAGTTTTAAATCGAGTTTAGCTCGACTGTTTCGGGCTATTTCGTAGCCCTTCTTCACAGGAGCACGCGACTCGGTGCGTTGCCGCAACACGCGCACTATGCGCCACCGCTCAAGACGCTTAAGACGTGAGTTATCCGTTACATTATCATTTAATATGAGTGAGTCACACGGTAGTTTCATGTTCAAAAATGATGATATATTACCCAAAATGCATGCAGCAGCATGATATCATCCCAGCTTATATACGTCCAAGTCTCCTCTTAGAATGAAAGAACTTGGGCCATGGTTCCCACGCAGACCCAATGCAGATTGGGAACTTTACACATACCATTGAATTTCTTCGCAGGTTCAATTCAGTAAGGTTCTGCCAATACCAGCAGATCTCCACATTTCTTATTTTATTTTTCATGGGACAATTCACACAAATGGACCTAGTCCCTTCAGTAAGCTTAGCAAAGCTTGTGTTATGGGTGGGCTTGAGCAATGGATAAATATCATTATATAGATTAATACATACTTAAATACATATTAAACACCCAAGACCCGAGAACAAACATTCGTATTTTTCATACAAATATCTGCCCCGACACGGGAATCGAACTCAGGTTCTCTTACCACTAGGCCATCTGGTCGTCTAAAGTTGCTTTGCTTAAGGTTATTTATCTAAAAACTTCATTTGAATATTATTTTCGTACGTTGTACAAGAACGGGAATAAACACCTGAGCGGAGTCGAGTTTAGCAAGTCGTAACGTAAAACATAACTGCTCTGCTTTGAAGGAAGCAGGAAATGGTGCTTTTACGTCACTTCACAACTTAGCTGAGTGTTTTTGCGAGTAATTTCTTAGAGTGGAGTACATTGTGGGGCCCGCGACGTTGGTAAATTGTACCCATAGTAAAAATGGGATGTTAGTATCGTGGATGCTACATGGTGGTGACTCTTAATCCAGTCATTGCCGAGTGCCAGATTACGTAGCTAGCCGCGATGCCGACGCTTCTTTGTAGACAAACGCCCATCGGCGTCCGCGGCATCTGAGACTAAATGAAACATGAAACATGTCTAAGAACCATCGCTTAAAACCCTGATTTTAAATAAAAAAAAAACCGTATTTAAATCGGTCAACTTGAACTGTCGCTGAACTAAGTTCAGTTTGACGAGGACGATCTATGTTTTATAATTTTTTGCTCTTATTACCTGCCTGTTGCAGTCTTATTTTTTAGACTGGGCACAATAAAAGCGGGATTTAAAAACACAAACACAACCTAATTTAAAACATATTGTAATCGATTTTACTCTCGATTCTGAGCACACTACTTTCTGGTTTTAGTTATTTAATTAACATCTTGTATATTAATTATGTATTTATCTATATTTATGTAATGTTAATCCGTTGTCTAGCATCCATAGTACAAGCATTGCTTAGTTTGGGACTAGGTCAATTGGCGTCAAGTGTCAATTGTCCCATGATATTTATTTCATTTTAATTTTGATGTTTCAATTCGTTCTCTTTTTGGTATCACAGTTGAAATGAGGGTCCGCGGCCAATAACAAAGTGTCAAATCCTTTCCCAATGTTGTATTACCATGCGAGTATAGCCGGCGCGCACGCAGCATATTAATGCTTTGTTTACATCGCGGCAGACGACGCGGCTGGAATACCTAGGCATTATAGGCTAAGAGCACATTAGAAATTTTACACGAATTTTACGGCGAAGGAAACCATAGTCAGTACCTAAACCGAAGCAATGCAATGGTGCGTGTGAAGCTCCCTATTCGCACAGAGCTCGCGTCGGAACTACGACCCAAGCCTTCTTATTTTGTGAGGAGTGTGCCCAACAGTGGGACGTCTATAGGCTGGGATAATTTACTTTGCCTATACCTATATATATTACTAGCTTTTACCCGCGGCTTCGCACGCGTAAACTAATCGGTCTGGTAGTGGCAATTGAAATATCCCGTGGGAGTATAGGGATAAAAAATAGCGTATGTGTTATTCCAGACGTGCAGCTACCTACATACCAAATTTTATGACTTTTAGCCCAGCGGTTATTATTTCAAAATTTTATTCCTATCCCGTGGGAATATCGGGGTAAAAAATAGCCTATGTGTTATTCCAGAGGTTCAGCTACCTACACAACAAATTTCATGGCTCTAAGCCCAGTGGTTGTTACTTCGAGATTTTATCCTTTGATATCCCGTGGGAATTTCGGGTCAAAAAGTCGCTTATGTAATATTTCAGACGTGCAGCTCCCTACATATCAAATTTCATGACTCTAAGCCCAGCGGTTATTATTTCGAAATTTTATCCCTATCCCGTGGGAATATCAGGATAAAAAGTAACCTTCGTGTTATTCCAGAGGTCCAGCTACCTATATACTAAATTTTATGGCTCTAAGCCCAGTGGTTGTTATTTCGAGATCTTATCCCTAGTTATCCCGTGGGAATATTGGGTCAAAAAGTCACCTATGTGTTATTTCATACGTCCAACTACCTACATACCAAATTTCATGACTCTAAGCCCAGAGGTTCTTATTTCGAAATTTTATCCCTATCCCGTGGGAATATCAGAATAAAAAGTAGCCTTCGTGTTATTCCAGAGGTCCAGATACCTACATACTAAATTTTATGGCTCTAAGCCCAGCGGTTGTTATTTCGAGATCTTATCCCTAGTTATCCCGTGGGAATATCGGGTCAAAAAGTCACCTATGTGTTATTTCATACGTCCAACTACCTATATACCAAATTTCATGACTCTAAGCCCAGAGGTTCTTATTTCAAAATTTTATCCCTATCCCGTGGGAATATCAGGATAAAAAGTAGCCTTCGTGTTATTCCAGAGGTCCAGCTACCTACATACTAAATTTTATGGCTCTAAGCCCATCGGTTGTTATTTCGAGATCTTATCCCTAGTTATCCCGTGGGAATATTGGGTCAAAAAGTCACCTATGTGTTATTCCATTCGTCCAACTACCTACATACTAAATTTCATGACTCTAAGCCCAGAGGTTCTTATTTCGAAATTTTATCCCTATCCCGTGGGAATATCAGGATAAAAAGTAGCCTTCGTGTTATTCCAGAGGTCCAGCTACCGACATACTAAATTTTATGGCTCTAAGCCCATCGGTTGTTATTTCGAGATCTTATCCCTAGTTATCCCGTGGGAATATTGGGTCAAAAAGTCACCTATGTGTTATTCCATTCGTCCAACTACCTACATACTAAATTTCATGACTCTAAGCCCAGAGGTTCTTATTTCGAAATTTTATCCCTATACCGTGGGAATATCAGGATAAAAAGTAGCTTTCCTGTTATTCCAGAGGTCCAGATACCTACATACTAAATTTTATGGCTCTAAGCCCAGCGGTTGTTATTTCGAGATCTTATCCCTAGTTATCCCGTGGGAATATCGGGTCAAAAAGTCACCTATGTGTTATTCTATACGTCCAACTACCTACATACCAAATTTCATGACTCTAAGCCCAGAGGTTCTTATTTCAAAATTTTATCCCTATCCCGTGGGAATATCGGGATAAAAAGTAGCCTATGTTCTTTCCCAAGGTCTATTCTATCTCTGTACCAAATTTCATCCAAATCGGTTCAGCGGTTTTGGCGTGAAAGCGTAACAGACAGACAGACAGACAGACAGACAGACAGACAGACAGACAGAGTTACTTTCGCATTTATAATATTAGTATGGATATGGATTAGTAACCTATACTGTTTTCTTTGTCTTTCTTTTATTTAATTACTAGCTTTTGCCCGCGGCTCCGCCCGCGTGGTATTCGGTTATCGCGCGTGGATAAAAAGTAGCCTATGTCACTCTCGGGTCCATAAACTATCTCTATGCCATCTCGATCCGTCGCTCCGTTACGGCGTGAAAAACGGACAAACATGCATACAAACACACAAACAACACGCTTTCACATTTATAATAATAGTATGGATTTTAAGCCACTGTTCTGTTCTTTCTTTCTTTCTTCTTTTCTTACAGTTCACTCACTGATTCTTTTACCTTTTGGCACAAAAATTCGTCAGCCGTCTCTTGGCCTACACTGCGCTTGCGCATATCGATAGCCAATGACAGCGTCAAATTATAATTCATACGTTATTCGGCGCACATAAGGCCACCACAATGGATTACGGGCTGTATGTCTTACTGTGTTGCTAACCGCTTGAACAGAATCCTAATCGAGGTTTGTTTGTATGAAAGCTGCTTGGAAAAGTGAGGATTGTATGTAGATGATATCGTTTTTATCCACGACTGAACTGCAAAGTTTTGCGAGGCATATCTAGAATACTTTAGCAGAAAGGGGATCATGCATTATTACCATAATTACGTCACACATTTCGAGGGGGGGAGGTTTTTTTTATCATGGGACATTATTGACACGAATTTACCTGGTACCAAACTAAGCAAAGCTTGTACTATGGATACTAGGCAACGGATAAACATACATATCTTGTATATATAAATACATATTTAAACACATATGAAACATCCAAGACCTGAGAACAAACATTCGTATAACTTATCGAGTAGGGTATCAAACGAAAGCTAATAATTAGCCTATTCTAAATATATAACTTTTAGTGATTAATCTACCATTTTCACAGAACTATTAAAAAAGTGTGAAATAAAACAATTAATTTAAAAATTCAATAAACCCGACTGTCTTAAAAAATACTAAATAGAAGAAAACAAATCAAGATTACCTACTATTTGGAGTCTTTTTGTATTTTTTTATTTCAACTCCAAATTTTTGTTTCTTTTACGGTCATCCCGTGAAAGTCTATATATTTACACGAAAACCCAAGCCGAAACATGGATGCACAGAAAAACAAGAAAAATAGACCAGCGCTGGAAATCGAACCCAGTTGCTCAGCATTCCCTGCTGCGTCCTTTTCCCCTACCCCAACAAGAAAACAAGTCTAGTGGGCTAGAACTTTGTTAAGTAGCTAACTTAAAATTCAATAGTCGGGACCCATTTAAATCTTGACGCTCAAAAATTCTTAATACCTAATGAGTCCCGACTGTTGAACTTTAAGTTAGCTACTTAACAAACTTCTAGCCCACTAGACTTTATTTTTAGTATTTTATGGTAGTCGACTTTTTTGTTTTTTTATTTTTATTATTCGTTGTTTTTGTAAGTCCGGGAGTTATAGTCAAATTAGTGTCCATTGTCCCATAGTAATAATTCTTTACCAATTCTTTATTTACCTAGTATCTTTCTACCTCAGTGCTTTATAACCCAGCCCCAATCAATAAACGGCCCATTAAATCATTCCCTATAACTAAATGCGTTACTTAACTCCAAGTACAAGTACCTACACCAGCCTATATTTAAGCCCAGCCAAACAAGACCCGATATTTATTACCACAACAATCTAAGCAAAACGCATAAGTTATCGGATTTACATAAATGATAGTTATAGGCTTGATATAAAAATAATTTGGGCTCGAAAAGATGGCGCCAAGGTACGATATTAGCATACAAACGATCTAAAAAAGTGATGTCCGACGAAACTTGGAGACCTTGGGTTCTTAAAAAATTAAAATAGACCGTAAATGGCGCTAGTGTTTACACAGATGTCGCATATACCTATCGATATATGAATTGGGTCATACACTTTCACAAAGACTGATGTTTTCAGGCCCTCCAGAAACCTAAATGGTACTTTGATGGTACTATACCGGCTAACTCACGCTTTAATCCGATTTTACCTCGTCGCTTTGCTCCTAGAAGAAGGTCTTCGAATTAGCCCGAAACATGTCGAGCTAAACTCGATTTAATACTTGAGTTATCCGATATAATAACATTTAATACGAGTGTGTCTCACAACAGTTTTACGTCCTTAGACACTTGTATTTACTCGTACACTTGTGTAGGTATTTAAACGACTATTTAAATTTATATAATATGTATGTAATGATGGAATCAAGAGCATCTTTTTGGATCGAGTCAGTCCAGAGCTTGTCCAGAGGGTTAGTCGGCTGCATTCTCTCTTACCTTCCACCTAACCCTAAACCTTTCTCTCCCTCTCTCTTTCTCTAAATTGTCCAAAAACGAAAATAGTGCCAATACGAATGAACAAGCAAACCGCTGTTTTTTTTTTACTTTAAGCTTTTCTACAGCTTCTACTGACCCCTAAACCCGTGGGTTCCGTCACGCGTGTACAGTCGGCGCCAGACGACCGCGCGACCAGTTTAAAACGAGTTGCTACTTCAAATTATTACTATGATAATGTGACAGGTTAGGGAGGAGTTTCTCTGGCGCGGATGGCAAGTAGAAACTCGTTAGAAGTTATTCGCTTATGTACGTCTGTACATAATGATATTAATTATATTATTATACTTACTTAGTAGTTAAGGCCAGTTAGTAAAATTATATACTCCTTTAAAAATAAGCTTCAAAACTGGTAAAAATCTCTCAGCTAATGGTAAAAAAATAAAAATCAAGTTACTCGTAACAAATCTGTTTTGGCTGTCCCATAAGATACTGCAATTTTCTGAACAGAAAGTTTTTTTTTTTGTTTTCGTTTCGTTTCTTCAAAAGTTGCCGGATAGCAATCAATTATACCAAAAAGCTAACGGTTTCATATTAAAAGCAAAGCTAAATGCTGCCCCCGTAAATCCAACACTGACATAACATTTCACAGTAGGTAGTTTTAATCTAAAAAATAATAAAATCATGATATAACAACTAGCAAAACACTCACAAGTCATCAAAATAGAATCTAACACTTATGATCGTACGTGGCGGAAAAACATTTAGGGTCAACTGTCAAGAACTATTCAAAGTAAGACTTCACTCGGCAAGTGAGGTGCTTTATTTTGTCGAGATGACTTCATCGACCCTGTGCCCTTTGGTCTTATAGGTACAGTCAACGTCATAAATAAGTGATCACTTTTATACCTTGTCACTTATAACGTCATGTTTGAAAAGCCATACGAGATCGTGTAATGACTGAAAGCGACGAGGTACAGAAATTATCACTTAGTTATTACGTTGACTGTACATCAAAACTGAAACTCAAAAGATTTTATACTACCGGGTGTGGCCTGTAATACGAGCAAAAAATTTAAACATAGATCGTCCTCGTTAAACTGAACAACATTAGTTGAGCGACTTTTAAAAATAATGGAGTCTTTGAATTTTCCTTTTTTCATACAAATTAAATACTGCCATCAATGTACGCCATCCTAGAACACAACTGACGTCGCCTGTCACGCTACAAACATCAAGCATTTTGCTTTACATTGCTTCTGCGAATAAACTTAAAAGTGTAATAAAAAACAAAAAACTAATTATTTTTAAAATTCGCTGAACTAATGTTGTTCAGTTTGAGGAGTATAATCTATGTTTTAATTTTATGCTTATATTACAGGCCACACCCGGTATACTTTCCAACTAACACCATGTTTTTGTGGATTTTTACCAAAAATTTCTAACGATAAAATAAAAGCATACAAATCGCAGCAGCCAAACCGCACCCTAAAACCAGTACAATTGACACGTATCGACAATGCCCCGTTAGTGCGCCGGCGCAGGCTCCTCGTGCTAACCCGCTTCGCCGGCCTAGCAACAATACCATTTAACTTTAATGGCCACTTAACTAGTTTTCTAGTTTTTTAGGAAACGGAGAGGAGATCGAGCAAGAAATCACTTGAAGATTTAGTGTTGTTCATTGTAACGGTTGCCTGGAAGAGATCGCTATGAAGCTAGGTCGCCTATTGCTTACCTTTGAAAATCTCTATATATCTGTGTGTTTCTGTACTGCTTACTGTGCTGGTGTCCAATAAAGAGTAGTTTCAGTTTCTTTATTGTCCTTCCTACTAAAAGTATAAATGTGAAAGTTTGTGAGTGAGTGAGTATGTTTGTTACTTCTTCACGCTGAAACGACAAAACGGATTTGGATGAAATTTGGCAGAAAGTTAGTTTATAACCTGGATTAAAACATAGGCTACTTTTTATCCCGATATTCCCACGTGATAAGGATAAAATTTTGAAATAACAACCGATGGGCTTAGAGTCATGAGATTTGGGTAGATAGCTGAACGTCTGGAATAACACAAAGGCTACCTTTTCCATCCCGATGTTCCCACGGGATATTACTGCTAGTTATAACCTGGATTAAAACATAGGCTATTTTTTATCCCGATATTCCCACGGGATAGGGATGAAATCTAGAAATAACAACCGCTGGGCTTAGAGTCATAAAATTTTGTATGAAGATAGCTGGACATCTGAAATAACACATAGACTACTATTTATCCCGATATTTCGATGGGATAGGGATAAAATCTAGAAATAACAACCGCCAGGTTTATTCGCTTCGTTATTTTTTTTTTAAATAGGATAAAAATAAATGAAAGTGCCTGATTTAGGGTAATTTCGCGTAACGTTAGGGTAAAAAAAATATCAGATGTGACAACACTGAATAGACGTGTCTGTCAACTTAAAAGTTCGACTTTAGCGACATATTCATTTGGGATTCGATTTGTAGCATTGGAACATGGCGGA
This sequence comes from Choristoneura rosaceana, assembly GCA_037349165.1. NCBI lineage: Eukaryota > Metazoa > Arthropoda > Insecta > Lepidoptera > Tortricidae > Choristoneura > Choristoneura rosaceana. The sequence goes on from JAZBNJ010000001.1 coordinate 773,602, forward strand.
TCTAGACGATGTCTAATTTTGGTATTTCTACTTCTTTGGCTAGTTGAAGTATAATTTTGATAGTGTTTTATGCGGCGATTAACCTTAACAGTGAACAGTGAACAGTGATCACAAAATTCGATATTGCTCTCGTGTCTGACATTTTTTAATGCGCAAGTTGTCTCCGCGTGGTTTTTGGAATTTTACTATCAAGTTGCAAAAACTACAATCACCGAACTACGTGAAGAAGAATATATTTATCTTTATTTAACTGACATTGGCCCAAGCCTTAAAGGCCGCCATTGAGGAGAATAATTATAACATATTCATTTGATAGCAGTGATAGGAATTTGTTTAAAAATTGATAGACCACTTATTTGCTTAGTTTGGGACTAGGTCAATTGGTGTCAAGTGTCCCATGATATTTACTATTATTTAAATTACTAAGTATTTAGTTCCAAACACAAACAATAAATCTGTCGTCGTAAAGTAGCCGCAGGCGCAATGTTAGCTTCAAACAGTCACCAATAGCCATCATTGCACCACACTCAGTTCGAGGGTGTCCAGTTTCTATGAAGTGGGCGGATGATTCTTCGAGAATCGGTATTGTACATCAACCTATAACAACGGGAGATGCCATTCAGTTCAGTTCAGTTCAATCATTTATTGCTTTAAAGAATTCCATCCAATACAATATAGTTTTCAATACAGAGAATTACACTCATACAAAATTTCAAAAAGTATTCATTCTATTCTAATTTCTCATTATAAGTCACTACACATCTTTACACTTCTCATAAATATTATTAATAATGTCAAAAGAGGTACAATTATAATTTACAAAATCTTTGGACTACCAGAAAATACAATAATGTATGTATGCAATTAAAATTTTAATTAAATACAATAAAGTACGGTATCATACAAGGTGACCTTAGCCTCTGGGCAAATAATGAAACCATGGATGAGACTGATACTTAGCAATATCAAAATAGTTATTTGCTTAATTAAGCACGGTTTTCAATGTATCACTTTGGAACAGCCTGTGTATTTGAATGATCTGATTTCATAGATTTTTTTTCTTGTCTAATTAGATTGTTTTTCGGTAAATATTGGACTGATTGTTATGATACTTTGCAGTTTGATTTTAAATATTTTGCTAAGCCAGTAGTATTCGTATTTGTCCAGAGGCTAAGGTCACCCAGTATATTGCAATGGCAATGGGGGCCATATAGCATGAGAACAGATGGTTGTTGGGGCCGAAAGGTTCTCGAGTGAAGACCGCGGATCGGCAGCGTAGGACGTCCACCAACGAGATAGACGGATGATCTAGTTAAAGGCTCAAGTTGCTTCCAACCGAGGCAACTGGAGGTCTATGTGGGAGGCCTATGTCCAACAGTGGACGTCCTGTGGCTGCTACGATGATGATGATCCTATATTGAACATAACACTACCGAGAGACTCAATCGTAGTGAAATTAACCTGGATAACCCACGTTGCCTGCCTGCTTGCTGGGAAGAGATCGCTCTAAAGCGAAAATTGAAATGTCAATCCGCCTTGGCCGCGGGTGAGCAAAGTACGTAACTGCTTTAGTTCATTGATATGGACCCAAGCAAAGTAACGCTTGATTCAATAAATTACCAATGTGGTCATGTCTGTTTTTAACCCCGACGCAAAAAGTGGGGTGTTATAAGTGTATGTCTGTCTGTGGCACCGTAAACTGAAACGCGTGGACCGACTTGAATGCGGTTTTTTTTAAAGCAGGCTTTCTAGCGATGGATCTTAGACATGTTTCATCAAAATCTTCTTAGCCGTTTTTGAGATATTAAACTTTGAAGTGACAAAGTCGGGGGTTTCCAACTTTTTGTTGCTTAGGTTATTTGGTAAAAGGAAAGCACGTAATCATTTCCTGTCATAAGTACTACGAGATTGTACATAAAATATTATTTGAATAGCCGCACCTCCGCGCCCACTATGCACTAGAAGTGGTAATTAAGCGCTACTAAATCTTTTTAATGAGTAAAATGTTTACGTTCTTTAGTTTATGGTCAATGAGGTTATCAAAATCGTAAAAATTTTACTCATTAGGTTATTTTCTATTAGAATCATCATCATCATCGTCCCAGCCAATATACGTACCACTGAGACAGAGAGAGAGAGAGAGGGGGAGAAAGAAACATCTATATACACATATTCGATACACATAAAAATACATTATATGACAAAATCACGCGTCTACGTGGATAGCTGTAGATATAAAGATTTAAGCAATAAAGAATTGTCTCACTTTTAATTGCCAGTTTTGTGACGCAGTTAACCATAGGTACATGCTGTTTGGACCGTCATAAAACTGACTAAGTTTATGAAAAAAGGATAATTAATTAACGCAAAACCGGTACATTTTTTTCTGAAAACCCCCGTACATGGAAAGTGTGTTTAGTGGAAAGGGAAATGAGCTGCCCTTTTACTTAGTATTCGTGGAAGTAGTAAGATAGGTCCAAGATGGCCTAATTGGCCTATCAGAGTGGCCATATTTCCAAAGCTACTTGCATTTATTCCCGATTAGGCCAGCCTCTTTGTCCCGCTCGCACGTATAATTTCCTGTTTCTCGAGCACTATGGTTAATATCTTAATGCAACTGAGAAAACTCGTTTATTCTATCCCTTTTCAAAGACAAGAGAATAAGCAGAAGGGAGGTTGGTTTAGACCAGGGATGTAACGGATGTGGTTTTATCGGAACCAGAAACGCAATCGGATCCGAAAACGGAACTGGAACCAGAATCGGAGCCTGAGTGATAGGTGGACGAGATTTTAAGGGTAGGTCTACTAAACCTGATATAACCGGAACCGAAACGGATGCTTTAACAACAAACTTTTATGTATATCGAAATACAAACTGAAATATAGATGCACAGAAAAACCAGAAAAATAAGACTAGCGCTGGGAATCGAACCCAGGTCCTCGGCATTCCGTTATACCGCTACACCACCGCTGGACAACGGTACAGACACGAATTTCTCCTATTAGCCACTTATCTCAGCTTGTTTGTTTCTTTATTTAGCCACTTAAGCCGCGACACTAGCGACACCTATACCGTAGCCCTCATTCGAGAAACTTTTCGGCACCCTATCGGAACTAACCGCTCATCCGGGCAAGAGATATCGTTGATACGGCAATGCAATTTGTAATGCGATACTTTTTCATTATTTTTTTATTTTTTTAAGCATTCAAATTAAGATTAGCTTTTTGGAAACTTTTTGTATTTTTTATTTCAATTCCAAATTTTTCGTTACTTTTACGGTCATCCCGTAAAACCTAAATCGAAAATATAAACTGAAATTGTGAATTATTAGTACCTTTTTGTGGTTTGTACCTACTCTATGGCTAGATAAGTAATTTATTTATTAATCAAATGTGTTTAGTTTCTATGATCTGTATTATTTTTCTTTTTTGTATGTGACAGTAAAAACTGAAATATATAAACTTTTATGTGTTGTATTTATAACGGTTGTCTAAATACCGCTACTGTGCCACCCCGCCCTGTCCCTAAAACGACATAACGAAATTATACAAATTACTGCATAGAATTTTACGAGTCTCGTTATTGCTTTGTGAGGGAAATCCTGGATCGGGAACAGCCCTGGATGTCTCTGGATGGCTTTATTATGAACGTGTTTGCTTCCGCCAACTTTGGATATTAAGGCATAAAGAATAAAATCGCTTAATTATCTCATTGTTTATTCGGAAAAGTTTACGTTTATTGGGGGCTGGATGGGGTTGGTTGAGGTAAGAAGGTGTAAGGCCGGAATGTTGAGGAAAAGTTATGTTTGTAGTTGTAAGTTGAGTTGAGCACAAAAATCACAGATTCACGTAAAAGTTATTAAAGTTTATTATAAAAAGTAACAAGTTAAAGTAAAGTGCTTGGCTGTGACCGATCGCGGACAAAGTTTATTGTCAACTCATTCGAATCGAGTCCGATGAGTAAAAGTAGGCTGCAAAGTTAGCAATATTCTGTACGATGTCGATCGTACAGAAGGTTTGTATGGAAGGAGCGGGGTTGAAATACTTAAGGCCACTTTTGAAGGTGATTTAAAGTCAAATAACGTATAGTTCTCTGTAGACATATATTTACGGTACAAACTGAATGTTAAAATCGCTCCTTCCTTCAGGAAAAAGAAAAGCATACTATACAACGTGTACCTATTTTTGATACTACCTCAAACTTTAAGGGCAGTTAGTGAAGGCCCTAACAATCACATTTTATTATGTTTTAGTAAACAACTTGGACTTATTATTTTCCTTACAAAATTTATTAGCACGCAATGTGTCACTACGCGATACTACTTTGTTTTTATTCAAAACGTCGCACTTGTTGACGTGACAGTTGTCACAGAACGCTTCTCTCTCGTATCAAATTATTGTACGCATTACATTGCTGCTCTAAAATATTGCAAAAATTAATAACGCTCTGGTAGTTAATTCTAAATTAACAATTGTTTTGATATCGGTTCACACCACTTAAACCTTCGACTAATTACCGTTTGAGGTAGTATCAAAAATACACACTGTATACTAACTCGTTCATAAAACTATTTTATCTGGGACACTTATAATCCACCCGAGCCTCAGGCGAGGGTTGATAGTTAAAACGACTTATTAAACAATCTGCCACTACGAATATTTAGAATCTCCATAGACTTTTTATCATAAATAGATAGTAAAACCACATGAAAATATGGTGGCCTAGTGGTTTGACCTATCGCCTCTCAAGCAGAGGGTCGTGGGTTCAAACCCCGGCTCGCACCTCTGAGTTTTTCGAAATTCATGTGCGGAATTACATTTGAAATTTACCACGAGCTTTGCGGTGAAGGAAAACATCGTGAGGAAACCTGCACAAGCCTGCGAAGCAATTCAAGGATGCGTTTGAAGTTCCCAATCCGCACTGGGCCCGCGTGGGAACTACGGCCCAAGCCCTTTCATTCTGAGGAGGCCTGTGCCCAGCAGTGCGATGATGATGATGATGACATGAAAATGTATGTCCCTAAAATATTAACACCCCAAGTTTTTACACGTGTCTCAAACACTGCGGTTAAACATCCCGAAAAACATTCGACCCGTTTAAAACTTTTAACCGCCTTTGTGAAAGGGTTCCTTTTGATCACTTTGTCCGGAAGCAAGGTCCGGGATGCCGGGAACCTTTGAGACTTACGGACTTATGCCCCGGGCGAATCTGGACGATTTACAAATCAACGCCACAAGCTGCTTTTCTGTTACAGGCTCTAGAAATGAGACGAGCGCGTGTAGAGATTGATAAAATCTTTATTCTTCTTAGCAAAAATAAGGCTTTACTCTATAAAAAATTTAATGATATAGTCCCGGATAACTCACGTCTTTAATCGAGTATTAGCTCGACATGTTTCGGGATAATCCGTAGCCCTTCTTAGGAGCAACGCGACTCGTCGGCTGCTGCAACACGTGCACTGCTCGCTGTCCGGGACAATACTATTTAATATGGGTGAGTCTCACGGTAGTTTCATACTTTATTCTATACCCTAAAATACTATTGCTGTGATTTTTTTTACGAATTACTTAGGCTTACAATTGACACCAATTAAATTAAGAGTGTCGTAATATAAGATACATCGAATAGATAGAAACTTCATTGTTTATAATTACTTATGACATAACCTACCCAACAAATAGTTGGAAAAGCCCCGCCTTTGTCACTTCAAAGCTCAATATCTCAAAAACGGCTAAACCGATTTTGATGAAACATATCTAAGAACCATCGGTAGAAAACTTGCTTTCAAATAAAAAAGCGCATTCAAATCGGTCCACCCGTTTAAGAGCTGCAGTGCCACAGACAGACACATACACAGACATACGTAACAGTCAAACTTATAACACCCCTCTTTTTGCGCCGGGGGTTAATAAAAAGTAACATCCAAAAAGGAGCCATTTGTGACCCTCTTAGGTATCTACTGAGCAAAAGATTGATTTTTAAATTTTAATTTTGATTAAGTAGTGTACGTGCATGCATGCGTGTGTTTTGTGTTTGTAAATAATAGTTATTTGTGAGTCCAGAAAAATTATAAATTTTCAGTTCAACTGCCTTTTCTAATTCACACGAGCAAAGCTACTAAACAAAAGCCACCGTACCTGCCATGTAAAATGTATATATTATATAGGGCCACTTTTCAAAGTTATTTTATGTTTAACTAGCTTATGCCCGCGACTTTATCTGCGCGGATCTAGTTTATCGCACGGTGGCGCCCTCTATCAGAATAAAAGGTATCCTATGTTGATCCTTTGAGTCCGTTGTTGGTCTTTGTGAGATCGGTTCAATGGTTTTGACATTAAAGAGTTTACCTACGAAGAGAATATTATAAAAACATCTCTTCTTCCAAAACCCTGTTCCCCGGTGAAGCAAAAAAGTAACTATCCAAAACTCCCCCAACTTCGAGTTTAAGTTTTAATTACCCCCCTGGTCAGTGCCCCGGGTAAAAATTAAACCTTAATCAACTTTGCTGTGTACACTTGGGTAAATTTTAATTAATCCACTGTTGACTCCGATTCATTAGCGGAAGGGACACGGAAATGACTGGATTTAATGGTTTTAGATTCCCCAAACTCCATTAACTAACTTTCTTGTAATATGGGGCTGAGCTTTACGAGGTCTTTGAGTCCTTAGCCATGTACCCTGACTGGGGATTCAACAAAGTAAAAAAAAAAAGAAAAAAAAAATACCTCGTTGAGTTTCTTGCCGGATTCTTCTCAACGGAGGTTTTTTCCGAACCGGTGGTAAATTTTTTGACGTTCATAAGTGCTTATTGTAGCCTAAATTGAATAAAGAGATTTTGACTTTGACTTTGACTTTGTTAAACGTTATAAAAACCCTAATACTGTTTCGTTTATAAAACTAAAGTAACATATTTCGAAGACTAACTACAATTTCTTTAGTTGTCTGCATTAAACAGCGACATCTTCGTGTTTTTAATAATAGTTATTTGAGATATTGGGAGGATTAAGATTCAAAAACTTCTTTAACAATCCGTTTTGTCAAAGACTAAAGATACAAACGAATTTGAACGAAAATAAAAAAAAACTTGCATATTCGCTATTCGGGTGCGGCAAAACTTGCAGATTTTTTAATTCCTATTTTTGAAAGTCATCATCATCAGCCAGAAGTCGTTCATTGCTAACAAAGCCCTCCCCCCCCCCCCCCTTAGAACGCCACAATGAACGACGATTCGCCACTTGCATCCACGTTGCAGACCCTATACCACAAAGTGGAAAACTCGAACTTCGTATGTTGCCGTCCCGCTGACGCTTACGTCATTTAATACGCGAGTGAAAAGGACGAACTTCGATTTGCGAGTTTCGTAGTAGTCCCTTTTTTTTATTCGACTGGAAGGTAACGAGCAAGTGGGTCGCCTGGTGGTAAGAGATCAACACCAGGGTTATGCAGATGCGTTGCCAACCTAGAGACCTAAGTTGGAATACCTCAAGTGCCAGTAATTTCACACATTTCGTGGTCACAGGATCACGTAGCCACGTTTTCCGACTTTCCGCCATAAACCTTATCTTGATCGTCGCACGCGCAAGTGCGTGTGGCCACTTTCGCGATGACAATCTTTTGCGATTGCTTATCGATTGTTCCGATTTATACGTCCGATTATCGTATAAATAAACAATATTTTATGGCGTAAGTGATGACATGCATTATATTGAAGCAGTCGTAAGATTTCTTAAGTTTGATTTTTAGGGTTCACAAGAATAGGGTCACTTTATCCGTTTGTGTGTCCTTCTATCAAGATGCTTTTTCTCAGGAACTCGTGGTAGGTTAGTACCTATTAAGATGAATCCATATCGATACTAATATTATAAATTCGAAAGTGTATTTGTATGTTTGTATGTTTGTCCGTCTTTCACGCCGTAACAGAGCGACGGATCGATTTTTGGCATAGAGATAGAATATGGGCCCGAGAGTGACATAGGCTACTTTTTATCCCGGAAAAATGCACAGTTCCCGAGGGAACAGCGCGCGATAACCGAATACCACGCGGGCGGAACCGCGGGCACAAGCTAGTAATATACTTAATATCATTATCGCAATATGGAAGACAAACTGAATTTCTTGCAATATCGGCCAGACGGTCCGATAAACTAATGTACAATCAAGGGCAAAAATATGTATACAATTTAGTACTTTGTCTATTTTCGTCATATTTGCTGCCATATACTGCCATGTATGAGCTGTTACAGTGGTTGTCACTTTAACCACTGTGACAGTTCATACATGGCAGTACATGGTAGCAAATATGACGAAAATGGACAAAGTACAAAAGTGTATACATATTTTTGCCCTTGACTGCACGGTAGAAAATTATGTCACAGATCTTAAATTTTATGATAATGCACGCAACTACCAACTCACACTTTAAAAGCAAGGGATAGAGTCAGTAAAGCCAGGTTTAAGGGGCTTAGCTTTTCCTTAGATCTGATAACTTTTTAGAGCGAAAGCGTTGTGAGCTTGTGTCTTGGCCGCCATTCTTGCATGAAATGTTTTTGGTGGGTTTTTTTATGCATAGTAACTGCAAAGTCAAATTAGTCTTAAAATACATAGTTTCAAGTTTGAACCAGTTGGCTACATTTGCAAGCATTTCGAGCGTCGATTAAAAAAAAGAAAAACCGCGTACCAATTTTTTTTTGCAATTTGAATTATGAAAAGAACAGATGGCCATTAGGTACTCGTATTGAGCGTAGGCACATTGAAAAGAAGGAATAGATATTATAATTTTGTATAGAACGTCGTTTTTTTTCCTCGCATTCATAGCGAAAAGTAGAGTGTTTAACGCGAGACTAAACTAAACAACCATAATTACACTCGAACACACATCATCTTAAACATCTCCTGTGATTAGTCTTATTTTAGTCCCTTGTTGAACAATCTATTATTATTCTGTGAAACTTTACCAATTATAATAATACTTAAGTTCTTCGTTTACCTTATATTCAGTATTAGATAACAAGCCCAAATTAAATTCTATTATTAGATCAATACAAGGTCCTTTACAAAGCCGAAAACACTCTTATCGGCTAATTTAACTCAATAAAGTCTTCCTTATTTAACGAGCCAAAACAAATTCGCCCACTTATGTAACATTTTATATAAAGAAAAACAAAAACCAGCTAAGTTGTAATCAACTTCACTCAATTTAAAATTTTGACTAGCACCGTTAAAGTCCGAACTAAAATTGCTAGATTTCAACTTACATCGTTTTACTTTTGAAACAATGTAAATATAGGTTACACTATTCTACCAAAGACATCTGTTTTATACACAACTGATAACTGCCGTCCTTGGAACCAGTCCGTCCTGTCAAATATACCATTCTTATCACAAACCATTAAAACTCAAATTCGAATAAACTGTACGTACAATTAACTTGGTTTTTGTACACGTGCTAGCTGGTCAGAACGAGCGAACGACGAATAAAAAAGCAAATTCGAATTTTAAATACAGCTTGTAAACGGTTATATTCGTCTGGGTCACATCTTGAACGAGTTATCCTGAAACAACAATGGCTCCTATTCCTTACCCTATTTGGTTCGTTTTCGATTGTATTTTCGGAGTAAACAACATTTCGCGAACCCGAGGTCACTTCCGCGTGCAAATAGAAGTAAGTATTATTTAAATAGTTAATTAAAATTGTTGTATGACCTAATTACGAATAATTAAAAACACATTTCGCTGATAAATTTATCGTGGCCGGTGTGTAATTTCAAAGTGCGTACGTGCAGTAGACAAGGAAGTGGAGTTAAATTACTGAAATATGTTTATTTCAGAGCGTAATTTAAACAAATTAATTGATGCATTTATTGATAACTTTTTTAACCGACTTCAAAAAAGGAGGAGGTTATCGATTCGGTTGTATTTTTCTTCTTAACTGACTTCAAAAAAGGAGAAGGTCTATGCTCCATTGTGTAGGTACATTTTGTTTGATTTCTGAAACTCTTTCAAGTCCCTTTCATGTAAAAAAACTGAATTAAAGTCGATCCGCCCATATAAGAGCTACAATGCTACAGACAGAGAGACAGCCAGACATTGAAGTCGAACTTACAACACCCCTGTTTTGCGTCGGTTAAAAATATGAAAAATTTTATCTTTTTAATATGGACAGGTATGTACGATAAGTACTAAGTACATTGAACTAAGTCAGTTATTAATCCGTATTATATTAGCTCTACATTATGTACCAATTTCCATAAATCCCTACTAATATTTTAAATGCGACAGTAACTCTGTCTGTCTGTCTGTCTGTTACGCTTTCACGTCGAAACCACTGAACCGATGTTGATAAAATTTGGTATATAGGTAGTTTCAACCCCAAGGATCAACATAGGATACCGCGCGATAACCTTGATCCGCGCAGACGAAGTCACGGGCATTAAGCTAGTACCTATATAAATATAGGTGATATGAGTAAATTTACTCATATCACACGTCATAACGTAGGTAACTAAATTATAAATATTGATGGAAATAAATCACTCATCATAAACAGGTTTGATTGGTTGTTGATGCACTTGTCCACAACAGACAGACACACACGCATCCGGTGACGAGAGCCGAGAACATATTTATTTATTGTGTATATTTATTTATTATCGTGAAGAATGTTTATATGTTCTTGAACCCGTGGGATAAGATTTCTAAACGAAGCAGGCTCTGAGTTAATCGGTTTCATCCTACTAATATTATAAACGTTGTGAGAGAGTGAGTGAGTATGTTTGTTACTTCTTCACGCTGTAACGGCTAGACGGGTTTAGATGAAATTTGGCAAAAAGTTAGTTTATAACTTGGATTAAAATATAGGATACTTTTTGTCCCAATATTCCCACGGGTTAGGGTTAAAATCTCGAAACAACAACCGCTGGGCTTAGAGTCATAAAATTTGAGCATGATTGTTTTTAATGTAAAGCCAATGAAAACAACAATTTATTTATTTATTTTTCGTCGGTTAAAACGAAAAAGTAATCTAGTACAGTCAAAACAGTTATAACGACTTATCAAATACAAATGTGTACATTTGTGTTTAATTTAATTCTTGTTTTCTTTTAGTTATAGTTTAGTTTATATATATAGTGATATGCAATTAATGAATAAATAATTTTAATTAAAATGAAATGAAATGAAATGAAAAAATGAAATGAATGTTTATTCACAGAACATATAACTAACTAATACAAATAACTTTAATACAAGTAATTAATACAAATAACTTTATTTCGCTTGAAATACGGTACGGTATCGGATATAACAACCAAAAAAATGTCAACACGATCTTATATACCAAAGTAACACTGGTTATAACGACCAACCGTGTATAAAGACTTAATATTGCTGTCCCTTCGATGTCGTTATAAACGGTTTTGACTGTAAGATTACTTTCACCCCAAAAGTAACCTTAATTTGATTGATTAATATTAAATAATAACAAATAAATATCACGGGACAATTCACACCAATTGACCTAGTCCCAAAGTAAGCTTAGCAAAGCTTGTGTTATGGGTACTAAGCAACGGATAAACATAATTATATAGATAGATACATACTTAAATACATATTAAACACCCAAGACCCGAGAACAAACATTCGTATTTTTCATACAAATATCTGCCCGACATATTTAATAGATTATTATATAGATTATATTAATAAAGATTAATAGCGACATCTCTTGTCCCTGGTGAGAGGATAGTTCCGAGGGGAGTGTTTGATGTATCTCGATGAGAAACTAATAGATGGCGTTAGTGTCGCTGCTAAAGTGACCATGAAAAGAATGCAAGTTGAAATGTTGGTGCATAGGAGAAATTCGTATTAGTCTCCTGTCCAGCGGTGGTGTAGGGGAATAGTACGCAGCACGGATTGCTGAGGACCTGGGTTCGATTCCCAGTGCTGGTCTGTTTTTCTGGTTTTTCTGTGCATCCATGTTTCAGCTTGTGTTTTCGTGTGAAATATATGGTTTTGCGTGTAGTTTAAGACTATTAACCCCTACCTTTTCAGCTGGTCATGATTTTGACCAAATGTTTTTTTTTTAATATATGTTTTATATTATATTTATTACTCAAACATAACATACTTAACATGATATTGTAAGCATACCTAAAGGTACAAAAACAAACAAACACATAAATCTTACCCGTCCATGTAATAGCTGTTTACCTGCATCCTGCATAATTATGGAGTCATTAAATGCACTATTGTTATACATGATAGTAATTACATAAAGATGGTTATGTATATTATAATGTTTGTTTGTCATATTAGAATTGATATAAATTTAATTTAATGCTAAGGTGAACAAGGGTATCTCTACTGGTGTTTCAACCGCTATCAGTTTCCTGTCCCAAATGCAATTTTTTTTGGCTGGATGGTAAACGAGCAAGTGGGTCTCCTGATGGTAAGAGATTACCATTGCCCATAAACATCTGCAACACCGCAGGGTTATTGCAGATGGGATACCTCAAGTGCCAGTAATTTCACCGGCTGTCGTACAATACAATACAATACAATACAATACAAAGACTCTTTATTGTACACCAAAAATAGTAAGTGATACAGAAAACAAATACACAGAGAAAAAAAAATACACAATTATTATTATTAAAACTACATTAAAAATTATTATTCTTACTCTCTACGCTGAAACACAACAGTGCAAGCACTGCTGCTTCACGGCAGGATTAGCGAGCAAGATGGTGGTAGCAATCCAGGCAGACCTTGCACAAGGTCCTACCACCTGCACCTGCAAATTTTTTTAATTAATTGTAACTGTACCTACCGCATGCACTCTAAGGGGCTGTTTCACCATCCAATTAGTCTTAACCGACGGCTAAATGTGATGCCGTCTCTATTTGTTTTGTCCGAATAGACGGAGACGGTATCACATTTAACCGTCAGTTAATACTAATCAATGGATGGTGAAACAGCCCCTAAATATATCTTTTATAAAATCCTTTCTCTGACTCATTTCTTTAGTATAAGCGAAACGCTGGCAGAACTACCTACCCATATATCTTTCTGCTTCTTCGATTCTCTGTCATTCTGCCCTGCAGTGAGATAGGTATAGTCAAGACGAAATAAATGTTTTGAGTTTGAATTCGCACTTTAATTATAGGTAAGGATTTGTTAGGTAAAAGCTCTAACGCAATATAAATATTATATTGTTTGGATAACGAGCCTTATGTTATATATTTTTCAATAAAATCGTTTCCAATTATATAAGTGATACTAGCTGTTACCTCGCAACTAAGTCCGCGTAGAATTCGTTTATCTCACGGGAACTATGCAAATGTGCGAAAAACAATTTCCCGCGATAAAACTATCCCTACGTCCTTCCACGGGACTCAAACTATCCCGAATTTCATCTAAATTGATTCAGCAGTTAAGACGTGATAAGGTTACAAATAAACAGACTAACAAATTAGTAGGATATTTTTGAATAAAAATGTTTCCAATTACATAAGTTTATTGTGTTATCAACATTGTGATTATAAATAATGCGCCTGGGTAGATAGAGTGTCGCCGGCGCATTGCATAAGCCACACGTGTGGCCTTGCGCATTATATACTCCGTATATACAGTAGGTACATAGTATTATTATGTGCATGACACGTGGCACTCCGCGGAGATATAATTGTGGATTTGTTTACGTTATTCCTGATTTAATGTGGATATACATAAGTTTTAGAGATGCACCGAAAGCTGTGAATATTTGGCTGATTTGTCGAATAGTTAAATTCGAGAAAATTATAGTATGGTTTGTCTGTTTTGCTCGAAAACGGAGGCACTGCCGTAACCCTGGACTAGATGAATGATCTAAAAAGTATCATGAGTATGTATTGTTAAGTATTACTTTATTTTTGACTATGAAGCTTTTTCTATATTCCTTGACGTCGTTTATATTGACATTGTTTCCTCAATTAATGTATTCATGTAATATTAGTTTTTTTTTGTTTTTGTAATTAATGTGTGAGTGTTTTGGTTTCGTACTGTAAGCTTGCATGTGTTTTATTCAATAAATAACAGTAATGAGTGATTAATATCGTGTACGCGTACTCAAATTTTTAGGGTTCCGGAGCCAAAATGGCAAAAACGAAATCCTTATAGTTTCGCCGTGTCTGTCTGTCTGTCCGTCCGCGGCTTTGCTCTGAGACTATCAATGTTAGAAAGCTGTAATTTTGCACGAATTTTTATGTTAACTATGCCGACAAAATGATAAAATAAAAAAAAATTTTTTGGAGTACCTCCCATATACCTAAAGTGGGGGTGATTTTTTTTTCTCATCCAATCTTGTAGTGTGGGGTATCGTTGGATAGGTCTTTTAAAACCGCTACAAATGGTTCAAGTTTTCTATTAAATACCTCAAAGCCACTCAAAGTGCGGTGAAGCGAGCTGTGTGGCCACGTTCTGCGATATTCATAACATAATATAGTTATGATATGGAACAAATAATTAATGAGGGTATTAGGTATTCATAATGCCCGGGAATTATGAATAATGAGAAGCTATACCGGGCCAGAATCATTCCAAAACTTAATTATTTATCACATTGCCTGGCATCATGAATACTGCCAAGTGATCGCTGAGTTCTTTGATTAAATATTCTTTTTAGACAACCGAAGTATGATTAATCGAATCAGAAAATTTAGGTGCGATGACGAGCGTGTTAGGTTCAACTTTACTGTCACTAAGACAAGCACGAGCCGAGCGAGCGAAGCGAGCGGGCCTCGATAGCGGCCGGCGAGAGCCTGAATTGAATTCTACCATTATAGATAAAGCCAAGCCAAGCCCTCTTATTCTAAGAGGAGGCCTGTGCCCAGCTAGCAGTGGGACGTTTATAGGCTGGGACGGATTATAGATAACTTACTTTACAAATTTTGATAGTTATTTAATTTCATAGGTAATGAATCAATAAAACGACTGAATATAGTAATGATTTTGTTTTATTCCGTTTCTTTTGTATTGTTTCACATATTGCACTCCAGGGTCCCAAGATACAGGCTCAGCCTAGTTTGGGGTCCGCTGGGTATAACTATACTGTAATCTTGTGAATTAATAAGCTAATAAATATTTTTGTATTTTTTGTATTTTTTTTTTTTTTTTGAAATATGTTTTGTTGTATTATTCTGCTCAATTATGAAAAAGGGGCTAAGTCTTCAGAAATTACACAGCTATTTTCTATTTTATGTGTATATAGGGGTTTAAGTCGAAATCAGCTGTTCAACTTCTGCAGAATTAACCCCTTTTTCACTAGGGCCCCAGTAAGGCGATAGACATTATTCATCTGCCCGGGCATTATGAAAAATGACCGATTGACTGATTTACCTATCACTTTGTCTACAACACTTATACATTAGCGACAATGCGCACTGTCTAGAGATAGTGGCTAGACGGACATGACTATATCTTATCACTTATCAGACAGACTTGCTCTCACTTTTATCAATCAGAAGACAAGGGCTTAAGGCCAGACAGTTGTTGATGCCATTAAGTCTCTTCAGTTAATTATTATCTTAATTATTATATGGCTCGATGGTTATGCAAGTTGAAGTGAAAATGAGCGAGTCACATCACTCAAAGAACAGATAAGGGAAAGTCCTCGAGTGGCGACCACGAACCGGTAGACGATACGTTGGCAGGCCTCCTGCTAGGTGGATTGAGGATATCGTGAGAGTAGGGATGATGACGCCATCAAAATACTTAAGGCATTAAATTCGAAGGCACAACTCCAGTAAAAAAACGCTTTATTTTAGCCCTGAAAATCAGATTAATTTTCGATTTACTGTAAAATTAGATTTTTTGTTGCTTTAAAACAAATAAATAGTAAGTTGATTGAGTTGCCGGATAATGACGTCATAAGTCGCTATTGCCATTGAAACTCTATGGGAGAATTGTGTTTTGACAGCTCATAAAAAGTATGTCAGTTGATTGGTGGTGTCAACATCCCTGTTGCCGACAACCGGTGGATACAAGTGGCGAGTTGCCCTTGTTGACATTAATCAACAAAAAAAAACAAGCAATGATTTTAGGGCTTTTTAAGTACAGTCAACTACAAAAAAAAGGACGACCTTATTGACTTAACATTAAGGTCATTGTACGTTACATTGGGCAGATATAATTAGTAATATGTGCATTAAAACCTCCTGCACATATCAAAAACATACTGGCTGAATGAACATTCCGCTTTCTCCCGCACGGCGGCGCCACCAGTCAGTTGCGCAAATTTGACAGCTCGAAATGAATGCCGGCCGGCGCGCGCTCTTTTAAATTATTCATAAAAAACTCTGAAAGTGCTGTGATTGTGTCTTAAATGTGTCCCTGGGACTGAGGAAAAGAGCCAGAACAAACTGTAAGTGAAACCTATATCTTGCCCAATTTGGTTTTGCTAATTATTTTCAATATTCAAATGTCGTAGTTCAAACATTTTGGTCAATCGAACCGCATCCTCAGTTTGCAAACTAAATACACATTCATACACATAAAACACACATTTCACGCAGTTTTAAGGTAACAGGCTTATTTCTAATCTAAGTTATTTACCTAGAATAATACGTATAAAACAAACGTTTTCAATTTTCGTTCTTTGCAACGCGTCGCGCGCGTCTTTTGTTTTGAATTCGAAATGGACGAGAAGGAATTTGATGTCGAACAACTTATCAACAAAAAAGAACTGCTTTTTATACGATGTCAAACGTTATTTGAACTATCCAAATCAACTCCACCAGAGCGTTTAACCGAATTTAATTTGCGACTCAAAGAACTTCATTCGACTCGGGAATGTTTCGAACAATGCATATTCGAGTTAAATTCTTATAATAAGAAACAAAACCCGAAATTTAAACCAAATTATCAGGAAATTCAAACCTTTGACGACATGTATTTCCGTATTCTGAGTGTAGCGGAGGCTAATAGCGACACTTGGCAATCGTGTGACGGCAGCGGTAGCGGACCTTCGTCGCGCTCCGCGGGCCGCGGCCCGGGCGCTGCCGGGCCAGACTCGCGGTCGGCTAAGCCGCGGCTGCCTAAACTAGAATTGTTCCATTTTGATAGCAAATTAGAAAACTGGCAAACATTCTATGACACGTTTACGAGTTTAATTCATAATAACAATGATATTACGAACATTGAGAAGTTTTATTACCTGCTCTCCGCAGTCAGCGGTTCGGCATTGACTGTGGTCAAAGGGATGCCAGTGACGGCCGATAATTATCCGATAGTATGGGCTTTGCTAGTCAAAAAATTTGAGAACACGCGTGCCTTAGCTACGAGCTATTTAGATCGGCTGTTTCAATTTAAGCCTTTGTCAACAGAGTCGGCTACTGGTCTAAACACATTTTTACAAACATATCAAGAGTGTGTTAAAGCATTGAAACTTTTGAAAATCAGTAACCTATCGAGTTTCATACTGTTTTATATGGGATTGCGGAATTTAGACCCCGTCACTAGGCGCGAATTCGAACAATCAGTAGATCAAACCGATATACCTACTTACGAACAGCTGATTAATTTCGTAGAGAAACAGGCGCGTGTTTTGGAAATGTCTGAGGTTAAAATTAGTACATCAAAAATTCAGTTTACGCCTAAGAGTGTTCCTAACACCTCTGCAAAGCCGAATTTTGTTCGAGTAAATAATAATAATGCTGCTAATTACAGTAGTGCACCGAAGCAGTTCCAAAAGTCGTGCTTGTCAGCTGTGAGTAAGAGTAATAGCGAACGATCAAATAGATGTCTATTTTGCGACAAACCGCATTCAACTTATCGATGTTTCGAGTTTTTTGATTTATCACCGGTGCAGCGTCTTGACAAAGTGAGACAGCTTCAATTATGCGAAAATTGCTTTCGTCAGCATTCGTTGTCCGAGTGTACGTCAAAAGTGCGTTGTGTGCTGTGTAAACAACCGCACCATCACAGTATTCATTTAGATACAGTTCCAACTATTCAAAATTCGTCAATTAATCAAAACGATTCAAGTAGTCAAAACATTTCAAGTGGTCAAAACATTTCAAGTATTCAAAACGTTTCAAATGGTCAAATTCAAAGTCAAAGTTCAATGCCAAACGTCGGCTTGACTTGTTCGTCAAATTCAACCGTGCTATTAGGCACTGCCATGGTGCACGTCGCAGATCGATGGGGAACTTACCACGCCGTACGTGCAGTCATTGACAGCGGTGCCATGTCCGGTTATATGACAAAAGAGTGTGCCCAGCGCCTGGGTTTGCCTCGACGCAAGTGTCAGTTTGAACCCATGGGTCTGGGAGGTGCGCCAGTGCAAGATTTCGGTCTGGTTACATGTTCAATTAAACCACGAAACTCATCTGGTCCGGTGCTTAGCACTGATACTGTTGTCGTAAGTAACATAACTAGCAACTTACCTACAGTAACCTTGTCAAACAAAGTTATCAATAATTTCAAAAATCTCGAGTTAGCAGACCCGAACTACTTTTCGGCGGCTCCAGTTGACTTGTTAATCGCAGGTGACTTGTTCCCCTACATTTATGACGGTCAAAATATACTACCGCGTGACCCGGGTTTACCCCTCGCGATGCATTCCATATTCGGATATGTCATTACTGGTCAGACAGTACTGAGTGACGATTGTGAGTCGAATACAGCCTCGCTCAACTTCTTCTCTGCTAATAAAACTAGTAGTATCGATAAAATCATGAACTCTTTCTGGGAGACCGAAAACGTGCCGTATGACGTCACTAAAAAACCAGAAGATTTGTATGTCGAACAATTATTTCAAAACGAACACAGTCGCGATACTACGGGGCGTTATACAGTGAAGTATCCGTTCAAACCCAGTTTTGATCTCGGCGATTCGACTCCACAAGCGTTACGCCGTTTCCACAATTTAGAAACAAAGCTGAATCGTCTTCCGGAACTTAAGGAAGAATATAATAAATTCATGTCCGAATATGAAAGCCTTGGTCACATGACTTGCGTAGGTGATTTTGGTACTGTGGATTCTAAGTACATAATTCCTCACTTTTGTATTCTCCGACCGTCAAGTACCACGACAAAACTACGAGTAGTTTTTGACGCCTCATGCAAAACGACAAATAATAATTCTTTAAATTCAGTCGTTTACGCCGGTCCTAAGCTTCAAGCAGATATTAATGAAATTTTAATAAATTTTCGTATACATGAAATTTGCTTGTCAAGTGACATTTGTAAAATGTTTCGAATGACCTTGATCGAAAAATCTCAACGCAATTACCAACACATCTTGTGGAGGTTTCAACCTGATCAACCTTTAAAGGTGTATGAGTTAAACACGATCACATACGGTGTTGCTAGCAGTCCGTACCTAGCGATCCGTGTCCTGCATCAGCTGGCTGACGACGACTGCGAGAAGTATCCTTTAGCGAGCAAGGTTCTAAAAAAGGGTTTCTTCGTCGATGACCTTCTGTGGTCAGTGAGCAGCTATGATGAAGCAGCTAGGCTACAGGATGAACTGTTAGAGTTGCTGAGTGGAGGAGGATTTCTGCTTCGTAAGTGGGCTAGCAACTGTCCCCAGGTACTGGCTCGGGTTCCAGCTGATCACCGCGAAACGCCCATTGCATTCGAGGATGACAAGGACCTGTCCATAAAAGTTTTAGGTCTGCAGTGGCGACCCGCCGAAGATGTGTTTTCCTTCGTATTCCACCCACTTCCAGCTTCACAGGCGATCACCAAGCGTAGTGTCTTGTCACAGATAGGTCGTCAGTATGATCCCTTAGGTTTCGTGGCTCCTTGCATATTCTACGCGAAATGCTTCATGCAGAAACTCTGGCTCCAACAGCTGGGTTGGGATGAGCGGCTGCCTCCGGAACTGGAAAAGGAGTGGCTCACCTACATGTCAGAGCTCCCGCTGTTGTCGAACTTTAGCCACGAGCGCCAGGTTACTGTCAAACAGCACAGCTACTACCAGATACTAGGATTCTGCGATGCTTCAGTTCAAGGAATAGCTGCGGTCATCTATTTGCGTAGTTTTAACAATCAAGGTGATTCGAAGGTCAGTCTAGTCATTGCAAAATCCAAGGTTGCACCCTTGAAGACAGTGACCATTCCACGTCTCGAGCTAATGGCTGCGCATTTGTTAGTCAAGTTAGTCAAATATACGAAGTCAATATTGTCTGAACGAATTCCTGTTCATGAAATACTCTTGTTTACCGATTCCTCTGTGGTGCTGAGTTGGTTGAATACACCCAGTTACAACCTCAAAACCTTTGTGGCTTCACGTGTCTCCAAAATCTTGGAGACCGTGCAAAGCGATTGTTGGTTTCACGTGAGCGGCGCGGCCAACCCCGCTGACGTGTGCTCGCGCGGAGCGCTGCCCTCCGTGCTGCTAGCGACAGCGGAGTGGCTCGGGGGACCGAACTGGCTACACGCACCAAGAGATAATTGGCCAGTAAAATCAATTGATCAATTTAAATCGGCAAATGTGCCAGAACTCAAAATTCCATGCGCGACTTTGGCTCAAACTAGCGTGCAAAACACAACACGTGACTCAAATCTTGTTTATAATTTAACTGAAAAATATTCGAGTTTTAGCAAACTTCAAAATGTCTTAGCTCGTTGTTTTCAATTTATTAACAATTGTAGATCGACGAAGTCTAATAGGAACACAGGTCCTTCGTCTCTATCAGATTTAAAGAACGCACACGATGTGCTCATTAAATCCGTTCAGCGAGAGCATTTTGCAGCTGATATCCAAGCAATTTCCAATGGTTACAGCTGTAGTTCTTCACTTAAAAGGTTAGCACCTTATGTCGACCCCCTCGGTTTTCTCAGGGTGGGGGGTAGGTTGTCTTTCGCCGAACTACCGTATCAAAAGAAGTATCCATTATTGCTTCCTAAAAAGTGCAACTTTACAAAAATTCTTATCGACTATTTTCATAAAATTTATTTACATATCGGTCCGCGTACATTGCAATTAAACGATTATTTGCACACGCTGCAGCAGCGACAAAATGGCATAGGAATTGTCGTAATATTCAAGTTGATGAACTCGTTCTTATGCATGCTGACGCTCCTCCGCTTCAATGGCATCTCGGTCATGTGACGGAACTTTATCCAGGAGCTGATGGAGTTGTACGGGTGGTAAAAGTAAAAATCCAGAATGGCGAATACACGCGACCCGTTGTAAAGCTTAGACCACTTCCAATGGAATTAGATTCAGCATAATTTTTATTTTCCTTTGTTTCTTTGCATGAATTTGACGCAAGAAGGTGTCAAGTTTATGACAATTTTAGGTTCGAAATAAGTCATTTATTTTACTCAATTTACAGCTACACGTGTTTAGTTCACTAAGTCAACAAATACTTACACTATACAGTCCACTTACCTTATTCAATACCATCCCTGGTTTTGTTTGTAAACTGGGGAATCTGGGGTAGATTCCCGGTGGGGGGTTTATGTACGTTACATTGGGCAGATATAATTAGTAATATGTGCATTAAAACCTCCTGCACATATCAAAAACATACTGGCTGAATGAACATTCCGCTTTCTCCCGCACGGCGGCGCCACCAGTCAGTTGCGCAAATTTGACAGCTCGAAATGAATGCCGGCCGGCGCGCGCTCTTTTAAATTATTCATAAAAAACTCTGAAAGTGCTGTGATTGTGTCTTAAATGTGTCCCTGGGACTGAGGAAAAGAGCCAGAACAAACTGTAAGTGAAACCTATATCTTGCCCAATTTGGTTTTGCTAATTATTTTCAATATTCAAATGTCGTAGTTCAAACAGTCATTATCATATAATATAAGATATATATTTTTTTTTATTCGACTGGAAGGCAAACGAGCAAGTGGGTCTCCTGGTGTTAAGAGATCACCACCGCCCATAAACATCTGCAACACCAGGGGTAGTGCAGATGCGTTGCCAACCTAGAGGCCTAAGTTGGAATACCTCAAGTGCCAGTAATTTCACCGGCTGTCTTACTCTCCGCGCCGAAACACAACAGTGCAAGCACTGCTGCTTCACGGCAGGATTAGCTAGCAAGATGGTGGTAGCAATCCGGGCGGACCTTGCACAAGGTCCTACCACCTGCACCTTACCTTTTACCTTTTGTACCTTAGGCCATATCTATATCTTTTTAGCTGACTCTACTTATAAATTACAGTTTCTTTTTAGGGTTCCGTATCCAAATGGTAAAAACGAAAACCCTATTACTAAGACTTCGCTATCATCCGCCTATCACCAGGCTGTATAGGCGTAACCGTGATAGTTACATAGTTGAATTTTTTACCGATTATGTATAACTGTGGCCGCTATAACATCAAAATACTAAAAACGGAATATATATTCCAGGGGGGCTCCCATACAACCAACTGGATTTTCATTGGCCGTTTTTTGCTAATGTCTAATGAATGTTGTATAAAGTAGGTATAAATCGTACCTACGGAACCCTTCGTGTGCGAGTCCGATTCACATTTATCCGGTTTTTTATATAATTAAGCTTATTTATTCTTATTGCTACTTATAAATGCTCTGTGCTTCCAATTAAGATCGTGAAATTGTAATTCACATGTTGTTTACAAACAAACAACTAACAATCAACACGAGTGGCCTTCAGTGGACACGTGGAATAATGAATCATTTGTTTGAACGCAGTTTAACTACCGTAAACTAGGTAATAGCAATGAGGGCTATCGTTTTTTGTCTATCTAGATGGCGCCACTGTTGCGTGGCTTCCAATTCAAAGTCTGTTATTACGGGCGTGAAATCAAACAAAGTTTAGATTAAAATAAAATAAATATTTAAGGGGGCTAATGTCTAATTTCAGTCGAATAAAAAAAAAAAAAAAAAATTATCATTGGTTATTTGGAGTCTTTTTGTATTTTTTATTTCAACTCCAAATTTGCTACTTTTAGATGGGTTCGATTCCCAGCGCTGGTCTCTTTTTCTGGTTTTTCTGTGTATCCATGTGTCATGTTTGCATTTTCTAATGTCCAATATTGTATAGATAGTACGGAACCCTTCATGCGCGAGTCCGACTCGTACTTGGCCGGTTTTTTAAACAGAACATTTAGGGGATGAAAACCAGTATCGCTGTGCTTAAGAAAAACTGACTACACTTTACTACACACAATCCTCTCAAAGAGAGGTGGAGATTTTTCCCAAAGACTCATCTTGCTGTTAAAATGGACGGCAGACATTCCGGGCCTGGTCGAGCGCTATATGCGTTGTAAACAGGGGATGCGTGGGCGCAGCCACGTGGCGCGGGCATGCTCGTACAGCCGGACACAAAAGTTTACACTCTAGTACCTCGCCTTGGCAACCATTTGGTTCATCATCATCATGTCAGCCGAAAGACGTCCACTGCTGGACATAGGCCTCCCCCAAGGCTCTCCACTCAGACCGGTCTTGTGCTTTCCGCATCCACCGCGATCCCGCGATCTTAGCCAGGTCGTCGCTCCATCTTGTTGGAGGCCTACCGACAGCTCGTCTCCCGGTCCGCGGACGCCATTCGAGAACCTTCTGACCCCATCGGCCAGACCATTTGGTTACGTTGGTGATAATTCGTCATTTTTCACACTATAACTATCATAGTATAACTACACTATGTTCAAGCCATTACGACCAATTTATCGTTTAAATTTTTTTTTCGACTAAGCCTACCTTTAAGAACTATTTTTTTTTATTCTACTGGATGGCAAACGAGCAAGTCTGTCTCCTGATGGTAAGAGATCATCACCGCCCAGAGACACCTGCAACACCAGGGGGATTGCAGATGCGTTGCCAACCTAAGATGGGATACCTCAAGTGCCAGTAATTTCACCGGCTGTCTTACTCTCCATGCCGAAACACAACAGTGCAAGCACTGCTGCTTCACGGCAGGATTAGCGAGCAAGATGGTGATAGCAATCCGGGCGGACCTTGCACAAGGTCCTGCCACCTGCAAAACAAATTATAATCCAAAAATTATAATCCAAATTATAATGCAATCCAAATTATATTCGTATTTAAATACCGAGTTTCAGGCTGATGCCATTAACCGTTGAACAATTGACAAGATTTCATATTTCTAAGACTATAATTTGATTCGTTCTCTGTATTCTGCTTGGAAATAGAAAGACGCTGGTATTTTTAAAATTTCGCTATGATTATTAATTAATTTATTACAATTTTTTTAAGATGTGCTTATTCTAAAAGGGCTTAACTCCAAAACTACGATATAATAGATCCATTACTTTTGTCTAGTCTCTATTAAAAAAAAGATCACGTAAATCATGCGTAAATCTGAAGTAGACGTTGTCAAAATTATGACAGCTACTTTTTCTAGTGAAAAAGGCAAAGGAAACATATCTATTCTGTCGTAGTATTGGCAAATTCAGATACATTTTTTATTTATTTTGTATTTTTTTAAATATGGAGAAATAAATTATAATAAATATTTTGCCATGTTCAGGAGGCAAAACTCTTTCGATCCCTGTAGTAATTTACAGGTGTTGAAAAAATGAAATCTTGTCAATTCTGTATACTCGACGATCTTGGCTGGACTACCAGAATTTCGCTATCAGAAAATCTTTAACTTTTTCGGTTTTTCATTAGTAAATTTGTAAGCACTTTTCTGACTGACTGCCCTTCAAGTTGGTCGAAAGACACGTCTATGGAAATCTTTTTATGTTGGCGATAAATAAATAAACCATCGCGCGCTCGTAGGAAGACGGCGCAAGCCAGCCCGGCGGCCACACAAATATTAACACGGATATGCAATACAATACAATACAATACAAATACTCTTTATTGTACACCAGAAATAATAAGCGATACAGAAAACAGGTACACAGAGAAAATTACAAGGTAAGCAATAGGCGGCCTTATCGCTTAAGAGCGATCTCTTCCAGGCAACCTTTTTACAGAAAGAAGGAAGGACTAGTTTACAGCAGGTGGTGCATTAACAGTAGATCAGAAAATGAAAAAGCATCAAAAACACATCTACACATACACATTATTGCACATATACTACACGTCTAAAATAAAAATAGGAAACGGGATAAACAGTCACATATAAGTAAACGAATAAATAAATAAACTAGGATAAAGCTAATTATTACACGATGACAGATAGTGCTCTTTAAGCATAGATTTAAAAATTGAAAGAGATTTTGCCCGTCGTAAGTCAATCGTCGATAATTATTGAATCAGGGGCTACTTTGCGGAGGTCCATATCAATGAACTAAAAGAATTCCTTGCTCACCCGCGACCTTACGATAGCTAAGCTTATGGAAAATATGCGTGTTCATGCAGTTCCTCCACCTCCACACTGTAAGAACACACACAAATTACACAAACTCATCTATCACCACCACCATATCATACTGACGCGTTTCGAACTCAACCAGAGCTCATCTTCAGAGTAACAACCGTACACCATGCTACCAGTTGTTGTGTTGTGTGTTGTGAGTCTAACAACTGGTAGCATGGTAAAAAATTCAGGATGCTAGTAATTGTATCAATCTTACAAGGAAAACTATAAGGGTTTAGTTTTCTTGAGAGTTGTGTTTTATTGTATTGTAAAACTCTTAGAATTATTAGTAGTTTAAGAGTAAATAGCAGCCTAAGGTATAAAATATAGCTAAACTTGGACGAAATAGGAAATCCTTACAAAAATATTACTTAATTTTTTCGTAATGGCTACGGAACCCTATTTCGGGGGCGTCCGACACGCTCTGGGCCGTTTTTTTAAACTATCTCAATTACGGTTACATTGCAGTTACAAAACAGTGCGTCTATACGACCCTCAGTGCATACCGGTGTGAAGTTAGCGGCCAAAAGTTGGCGGCGATTTATTTCGAACATTTGGCCGCCAAATGTTCGCCATAAATCGCCGCCAACTTTTGGCCGCTAACTTCACACCGGTTCAGTGCATCATCTTTGTATGAACCAGCGGGCTTGTAGTACAGAACATTATGCTTTTTAGCTGTTTCCCGCTAGCTTTCGTAAAGCTCCCGTATCGTATTATAATTAATGGCCGACGTTTAAACTGCAGAGCTTTTATTTTTGGTAGAGATAAAATTAAAATTATGATGAATCCGCACTCTAGTGCTGCTCGACGTATAATGTTAACCAATGAGCTAGTATTTAATTATTTAGTTGTTTCACCATCCATTGATTAGTGTTAACTGACGGTTAAATGTGATACCGTCTCCGTCTTTTCGAACAAACATTTTTTTTTTCGTTTAATAAATAGCTGGAAAACGAGCAGGCTGGTCACCTGATGGTAAGTGATCACTGCCGCCCATGGACACCTACAGCATTATTAGGACTGCGGGTGCGTTGCCGGACTAAAGGGGGAGGGGGGGGGAAGGGGGGAGGGGAGTTAGGCCTCCGGATCTCCCACTCACCGGACAAAACACCTAAAGTTTGTGAGTAGGTATAATTTTTGTATATACTCGTATGTAACTCCTAAATGTGTTTGTGCATACGTGGATCAAAATATACGATTTTCAGACTTTTCTATCGATTGTACTGTAAGACATATATATTCTTTTCAAGTTTATAGGACAACTGATAGTAGGTACCATATAGATCTTGATTCCCCGGCAATTATTATTTCGAACACATTTTTAATGACTGTGTCTATTGATTGCCTTGACTTATAAGTTTGATTTGTTAACTAATCCAAGGAGTACCAGGCTTGAGCAAGCGTTCATCATAAAAAGGGTCTTGACAGACAAACGTACAGACGAAACAATGAACGGACAGCAAAGTGATCCTACAAGATAAGGAATCCTAAAACAACTCCGACTTTCACCCATTTCTTAGCGAATAAAATGGCACCAAATAAATAGCTATTTAAAAATCGGCTTCAAAGCTAAACTTTGAGTATTATCTTAACTCGTCCCCAATGTTCCTCTCACCGCAACGGGCTTGTCAATCGCCGGCAGCTGCGCCGGAGGCCTTAAGTCCCCCTTTGATCTTGTTTTCCCTTATCTGTTTATACAAAAATAATGTTTACATTTTCTGCTGTTGTCGGTACTGACTGGGCCGAGCTGGTTTGAGCGTAAAAAGGGAAAAACATGGAAATGTACTAGTTAATAAAAGTAGGATCTGTTTATTTTCTCAATTACGTAACGAATTCAACGCATACAATAATGTTTTTGTATACATTTTGAAGATAAATAAAAACATATTTGCATTGTAACCCGGAAGAGGCCTGTGTTGTACGCCTCTCGGCAAAATATAGCGACCCATGTAAATCTGTAACAACTTTATACCTGTTTTACAAATAAAATTGGTATTTTGAACATAAAACTTCCGTGAGACTCACTCATATTAAATATATTGACCCGGATAACCTCACGTCTTAAATCGAGTTTAGCTCGACATTTTTCAGGCTAATCCGTAGCCCTTCTTCCTCGGAGCAACGCGAATCGGCGGCTGCTGCAACACGCGCACTTGTGTCGAGCTAAACTCGATTTAAGACGTGGGTTACCGGGTCAATATATTTAATATAAAATTGGTATGACTGATTACGAAAAAAAAAGAGAGAAAAGCGCTTGTTTTGCTGGAAAAAGTATTTCGCAGCGGAATACCGCTCTCCCCATTTTTAAAAAGGCGTCGTTTAGCCAAACATTATTTAGTATTTGTCCGCCACAAAATATTTAAAAATTAACCAAGTGCTAGGTTAGATTAACGCGTGCCATAACTCTTCTCGTAGGTATAGAATCCTGAGAAACCAACTTCAACAGAACCCAACCTCAACCTTTTAAGTTTGAGCTACCAGGATATTCAATGGGTCCCGAAGGTCCCGAACAATCGGGACCCATTCATTTTAAGTTATTCAATAGAGTTCTAGAATACTAGACTTATATTTTCCTTTTTAGATTCTATTTAAAGTTTTTACTAGGCATTCGGATTATTTTGATTTTCTTCTGTCTAACTCTTGCGGTAGTGGTGATAGATGGGTTTATATGATTTGCGTTCTTACGGGGAGGTGGAGCAACTGCATGAACACGCATATCTTGCATAAACTTAGCTGTCATAAGGTCGCAGGTGAGCAAAGAAATTCTTTTAGTTAATTGATATAAACCTGACGACTGAAAGTAACGCCTGATTCAATAAATTGTCTCACTCTTGTAAAAAAACTTGCAAATTTATAACCATATCGCGACGACGAAATGTAATGCATTCGTTTCTGCCATAAAACTCAGCTTCATTCTATTTTCTACCAAAGCAACTTCTGGGATACACTTTGTTTTCCCCCTACTACAGTAATGGGGGACCAGGAAAGGTAAGTTTCGGGAAAACAAGCAATAAATAATATTGATACGGTAAACATTGGGGCGGATGCTTTTGCTAGGCGATGCTCTTTCAGTTCTCAGGTAAATGTTTATATCTCTGAGATAATAAAAGAAACAGGAAGGTGACGTGAGCTTAACGATAAAGGCGTCTATCTGGATAAGAAGCCATCTATAAGTCGCTGGGAAATGGCCAAAACAGAGATTTGAACAAATTATATAGAGATTGAGTGAAATGATAAAGCCAAATGAGCTCACTAACGGGTGTTGGGGATTTTATCAAATCACTAAACAAATCTGGTGAAATTAACTACTACTATCTATTACTGCCTACCTACCTTTTTTGGCTGATTTCGTCATTTCACTGAGCAGATATTCAGGGATTTGATCAATTGACTGTTTTTTTTAGGTAAATGATAAAATGGATTCGCCATTGGTTATAGATCCTTCGTGATTTGGTCATACCCCTTACAAATTTGTTCAATGCTCTGTTTATACCATTTCCTTGCGACATAGATACATTATTTCCAAGCCTAAATCATAACAACATCACTCAAGTGATTTCATATCTAACAGCTTATTATTTAGCATGTTACTCGTAGTTGGATCTGAGTCTGAAATAATATTGGCCAAAAACATAAAAAAAATATGAATCATGTTGGAAGTTAAGAAGGCGGCCATGTTGTTTTCCAAACACGATCGCGGCCCGAAGCGATCGAAGGGCAGGCGAGGGCATCTGATCTATTGCTTCATATTGCCCTTAAGAGGTTTCATAGAGTCGGCAACTACGAGTACTACTTATTGCTAAAGTTTGTATATTTTCGCGGTAAGTGAAAAAAAAATTAAGTGTCGTTCCAAACTGTCCTTAAGGACTAGTTTCGTATATATGCACAACTAGTTGTGTCATTTGGATTTTTTTAAATCTTTCCCATAAGCACAACGCACAACTAAATTATTGTTGTTTAATACAACTTATTTAGTTCATCTTGCAATTCGATGGATCCCCGCCCCGCGGGGCTCCTATTTCTAGGCGGTTTGCCCTTCGAACAGAAAAAACTACCTAACTAACGTAACCTACCTATTTTCTGGACTAAATTATGGTTGGGGGGTGCATTTCCTATTTATACATAGCACGGATTGCTGAGGATTTGGGTCCGATTCCCAGCGCTGGTCTCTTTTCCTGGTTTTTCTGTGCATCCATGACACAGTTACCCGAAACATACATACATAGCCCGAAGAATTGCGAAACTGAAGTGGCAGTGGGCGGGGCACATTGCTCGCAGGACTGATGGCCGATGAGAGGCCCGGGAGACGAGCCGTCGGTAGGCCTCCAACAAAGATAAAGAAAGAAAGAAAGAAAATACATTTATTTAACGCCATAAAACAAACATAGAAATAAACATAGAACAAATAAAAACACACATGACGCTAAATAGGTCCCCACTCAGCATAATGCCAAGATGGAGCGACGACCTGGTTAAGATCGCGGGATCGCGGTGGATGCGGAAAGCACAAGACCGGTCTGAGTGGTGAGCCTTGGGGAAGGCCTGTGTCTAGCAGTGGACGTCTTTCGGCTGACATGATGATGATGTCTCAGTTTGTATTTTCATTTAGACAACTGGAGGATTTTGAGGAGGGCTGTCCAGCAATGGACGTCTTGGAAGGTTACGGTTGATAATGATGATGATGATGATTATTATCCGCGTTAGCAACAGCGACCCCAAGCAAAAGCGCGAACGACCGGTTGCCATAGCACTGCGCCTAGAGAAAGGTCACACCCACAGCACGTAAATACCAAAACACCAATCATTATTATTGAGAAACTGTTTACAGTACCCTTAGTGTAAATTTTCGGTTACAAAATACGTCTCGATCGCGTTCGCGTTAAAATCTCAATCTGTATGGAAACACGAACATCGCAAACGTTCCGCTAGAGGCGCTGTTCGTGTTTCCATACGAATTAAGATTTTAACGCGAACGCGATCGAGACGTATTTTATTTTATAACCGAAAACTTACACTAAGTGTACAGAGGGTCTACAACGAAACTCGCGAATCGAAGTTCGTATCGCACCGTCCCTTTCACTTACGTATTAAATGGCATAAGCGTCAAAGGGACAACATACGAAATTCAAGTTTTGCACTTCGTGGTATAGGGCCAGGAATCGCATTTCCGTTGATATTTTCGATTGCTTTTTTTTCTTACCGATGAATAAAGATTAATTCTCCTTCAAAGTCGGTACAGTCTTCACATAGTATGGCGGTTAGTGATCGTTGGTAAAAACTGCCAGATGACGAATTTTCTAGGCATATCGTGAAATGGCGCCATTTCATGAATTGGGTAAGGGACATCCGCATAATCGTTCAAAGTTAACCATTTAACAATTCACCTAGGACGTTTAGGCAGATCATGAAATTCCTAGGCATATCATGAAACGCCGCCATATCGGTTCTGGCACTTCGCCGACCGCTGCTTCGCTTGTCGTACCTAATTTTTATTTTTTTCGGATCACGGGAATGTGCCCGGTATAGAGCCAGGAATATCGACGAATGCATTGCTCTAATCGATCTGCCCTATTGTTTCTCAGGCACATCGTGACATGCCTGGCCAACTTCTAGGCATATCATGAAATAGCTAGCGCCATCCTCTCCTGTCCAGTTGTAGTGTATAACACGCAGCACGGGATGCTGAGGATCTGTGTTCGATCGAGCGCTGATCTCTTTTTCTGGATTTTCTGTGCATCTATGTTTCAGTTGGTATTTTCGATATTTGCGATTGTGAACGGTTGATCCAAAATTATTCTAACCACGTATTAAATGATTTATGACATTACTAGCTTTTGCCCGCGGCTCCGCCCGCGTGGTATTCGGTTAAGTATCGCGCGCTGTTCCCTCGGGAACTGTGCCTTTTTTGGGGTTAAAAAGTATACCTATATCACTCTCGGGACCATAAACTGTCTCTGTGCCAAAAATCATGACGATCCGTCGCTCCGTTACGGCGTGAAAGACGGACAAACATACAAACACACTTTCGCATTTATAATATTAGTAAATTTGAATAAGAAATTTGTGCTTTTTATTCCCTAGTTTTTGTTTTATCTAGTTTAAGTTTTCGGGAAATATTTTTTGCCTAGTAACACTAAGAAATGTCAGAATTAATTTAAAAAAAAACTATAGGTCTGCAGCTAAACTTTGGCGGCAATGCGCGTGACGTGCTATGCGCGACTTTCTTCGCCGCGCCGGCGCCTGCCGCTCGTTAGAAAGGCGCGTGCGCAGATTTATCCACCGGCGTGCCAACCACTTGCGACAGGAGCTGGCTGGTAACGCTGACAGATTTTTATAGCGGCAACACTTTGCTGCTGGGCACAGGCCTCCTCTTAGAACAAGAGGGCT
Organism: Choristoneura rosaceana; assembly: GCA_037349165.1. NCBI lineage: Eukaryota > Metazoa > Arthropoda > Insecta > Lepidoptera > Tortricidae > Choristoneura > Choristoneura rosaceana. Next base: position 805,273 of record JAZBNJ010000001.1, read on the forward strand.
TGGGCCATGGTTCCCACGCAGGCCCAGTGCGGATTGGGAATTTCACACACACCATTGAATTGCTTCACAGGGTTGTGCAGGTTTCTTTACGATGTTTTTTTTGCGAATGGAAGGCAAACGAGCAAGAGGGTCTCCTGGTGGTAAGAGATGACCACCGCCCATAAACATCTGCAACACCAGGGGTATTGCAGATGCGTTGCCAACCTAGAGGCCTAAGTTGGAATACCTCAAGTGCCAGTAATTTCACCGGCTGTCTTACTCTCCGCGCCGAAACACAACAGTGCAAGCACTGCTGCTTCACGGCAGGATTAGCGAGCAAGATGGTGGTAGCAATCCAGGCGGACCTTGCACAAGGCCCTACCACCTGCAAAATATTGCATTATGCTCGTGATAAATTCCAAATATAATTCCGCACATGAATTTCGATAAACTCATAGGTGCGCGCCGGGATTTGAACCCACGATCCTCTGCTTGAGCCATAGGTCATACCACTCTGCCACCACGGCTTCAAACTCTTAAACTACACTATCCCTGATTGAAACTGAAGTGGCAGTGGGCGGGGCACATTACACGCAGGACTGATGGCCGATGGGGTCAGAAGGTTCTCGAATGGCGTCCGCGGACCGGGAGACGAGCTGTCGGTAGACCTCCAACAAGATGGAGCGACGACCTGGTTAAGATCGCGGGATCGCGGTGGATGCGAGAAACACAAGACCGGTCTGAGTGCCGAGCCTTGAGGGAGGCCTATGTCCAGCAGTGGACGTCTTTCGGCTGACATGATGATGATGATAAAGATCTCTGATTGACATCTTAAAGTGCGAAACGACCGCGGCACGCAGGCAGAGTTGCGGGCATCAGCTAGTTCAGGATAACGCTGTAACAACGGAACGCCACGTCATGAATAATACACCCAGTATACTTACTGTTGCGGCCGTTTGTCACACCGATGCGTGTGCACGCTCGCGTAACCTGCAGGGCTACTGCGAAAATCGAAACTCAAAGTTCGTATTGTACCGTCCCTCTCGCTCTCGTATTAAATAGTATAAGTGTCAGAGGGACCGCACGACACGAACTTTAGTTTCGAGTTTCGTATTAGCCCTGCTATCCAACTTAGAAAAGTCTAAAAATCCTGTCACTGTCATTTTAAAGTCAAAAATAGCTGAACCTATTTAAAAGACTCATTGTACGCCCCAGGATGCCATTAGGTAGAATAGGCAACTGTAAAATGCTTCATAAAGTAAAAATTAAATTGTACAATATGCATAAGTGGATAGATATTCGGGCGTTGGAACCGCCTTCGTTATTCTCGGCACTTTTTTTTATCAGATTTCTTAAAAAAACTAATACAATAAATATCCTCATCCGTCACATATTGGAGCAGTGATTGGCTTAATATTAACTTGACACCAGTTATAATAATTCTAAATTCCACTAGAAAGATGGTGAGAATAATGACGGTCCGAATATTCGTCCTAATATGCGAAAGGATTTTTGACCCATGCTGTCATTTAATTTTATTGAAATTGAAAAGCTGATGATTTGCAAATGGCTGAAAAGAAGCCCCGAGAATTAGGAACAACCAACCTCGACATGGTTATCCGGCCCTGGGTCAAACTTATAACATTTTTAGCGTCGGTAGTTTAAAATCGATCCGTAAATTCAGTCCGGTGTGACAGACGTCCGCAACATAACACAAACAGCGGGGCTACTCCGAAATTCGGAAATCGAACTTCGCATCTTGCTTTCTCGCTGACGCTTATGTCATTTAATACGAGAGTGAAAGGGACGGTACGATACGAACTTCGATTTTCGAATTTCACCGTCCGCCAATTGCACCCCCACAAACACCGAACACGTGAATATTTTAATAACCCAGCGTTAGCCCGTTGCAGCGTCCTTTGGGGCTACTACGAAATACGAAAATCGAAGTTCGAATCGTGCCATCCCCCTCGCTCTCGTAGGAAATAATATTAGCGTGAACGGGACGGTACGATACGAACTTAGATTTTCGAATTTCGGTAGCCCTACTGAATTACGGGCGTGTTTGTTTTTGTTAAATTTGCATGGTTCTGTTTGTTTTGGAGCGAGGTGGGTTGCCGTGAAGTGTAATCGATGAGAATTAATATTTGGAAAGGCTGAGGCGGAAATAGCTGCCAGCTACCTTCTGCGTACAAGAGGACAACCGCTCGTAGAGCCCACCTTTTTACTCTACTGCCCGAAGGACACGTTTACAGAGCGCATGTAGGTATGTAATATATTAGTCCGTGAGCCCAGCCCCTAGGTACCTACGTAACATGACATCACCATAAGATGCCTGGCAACAGGTGGGGAAAGTTGTGCTGAGCTAGAATCAAAAAACTAACGCACTTAAAATTAGCCGGAAGTTTGAGAAAATCCTTCACTTCCGGTCAAAATTTTAAGGTCAATTTACGTCACGTGACATCATTACGAAACACGTGGCATCATGAAGCCCTTTATCCGTAGAGAGGGGCAACATAAGTCTGTCAGTTCTGAAATAGCCGGAAGTGCCTGACAGACTGCGACAAAGGTGACCCCCAAAAACGATTTCCTACGTCATATGACATCGTGACCAAAATTATTACAAAAGTTTCGTAATATTAGTGTCTTTAATAATATATAAGTCTGCCAAGCGTTTTTTAGCCGGAAGTCCTTTAAAAGTGTAATTTTAACTACAAGGAAAATGTAACCGTATCATGTTAAATGAGAATAATTTAACGAATTATGATCGATTGACAAGGATTATCGACTAATTCGTCGTGGTCGGTATATTTAGTATGTAAGAAAATAAAAAAATACAATCTTTTATGTTATTTCACCTGTCCCGTTGTCTGTAATCAAATCTCGCAAGTATAGTTATTTGGATCTAAGTACTGTCAGTGGTTGGATTGAGTTGAAATTTGGCATTGTAATATAAAATTGGTGGCAAAGAATCTGGTCGTGAAATTCCGGTGATCATCACCAGGTCAGAATTGTCTCCACAGGAGAGAACTGTTTAACGGTGAATGGTATAGACTTAAAATTACACGAATGGATTTCCGATAGCAATACAAGTAGGTACAGTCAGCAAAAAAACTTCTACTAAATTATTTTTTTACGGGAACTAATAGTTTCAGTGAGTTTCAGTAGTGTCAGTTCCGAAACTGCTGGAAAGTGCCTGATAGACGATGGCAAAATATTAAATATAAATAATTTAGTCTGCAATAAAACTTCTACTAAATATTTTAAGGTCAATTTACGTCACGTGACAACATTACGAAACACGTGGCATCATGAAGCCCTTTATCCGTAGAGGGGCAACATAAGTCTGTCAGCTCTGAAATAGCCGGAAGTGCCTGACAGACTGGCAAAGATGACCCCCAAAAACGATTTTTTACGTCATATGACCACGCGACTAAAATTATTACAAAAGTTTCATAATCATAATATTAGTGTCTTTGACAATAAATAAGTCTGCCAAGCGTTATTTTGCCGGAAGACACTAATATTACGAAACTTTTGTAATAATTTTGGTCACGATGTCATATGACGTAGGAAATCGTTTTTGGGGGTCACCTTTGTCGCAGTCTGTCAGGCACTTCCGGCTATTTCAGAACTGACAGACTTATGTTGCCCCTCTCTACGGATAAAGGGCTTCATGATGCCACGTGTTTCGTAATGATGTCACGTGACGTAAATTGACCTTAAAATTTTGACCGGAAGTGAAGGATTTTCTCAAACTTCCGGCTAATTTTAAGTGCGTTAGTTTTTTGATTCTAGCTCAGCACAACTTTCCCCACCTGTTGCCAGGCATCTTATGGTGATGTCATGTTACGTAGGTACCTAGGGGCTGGGCTCACGGACTATATAGTCAAGGGCAAAAATATGTAAACACTTTAGTACCTGTGGCAGTTCAAATATGACGAAAATAGACAAGGTACTAAAGTGTAGGTATAGGTATCTTTGCCCTTGACTGTATGTACAGTCAGCTGCAGAGAAAAGGTACCCCCCCATAACGGCAGCTGACTGTACCTACTTATGTAGGGCTTGTCTATTATTTGATCCTCTCTGTGTGATATCTGGATAGTTTTCAATTGAACATAATATTAGGTATTCTTAGATTCGTCAAAACTGTCAGAGTGACCTAGATTACCTATATAATATTTGACAACCGGATGGCCAACTGGCAAGAGAACCTGACTACGAAGCTTGAGGTCCCGCGTTCGATTCGCGGCCGTGGCAATATTTTGTATGAATAATACGAATGTTTGTTTTCAGGTCTTGGATGTGTAGTGTATTTAAGTATGTATTTATATATATACGTATGTTTATCTGTTGCCTAGCATCCATAGTACAAGCTTTGCTTAGTTTGGGACTAGGTCAATTGGTGTCAAGTGTCCCATGATATTTATTTATTATTAAGTATTTATTTATTTTATTTAAAAAAATGAGTGGGGATTTTTTTACTGTAGGGTTCTTGGCCATTCTAGCCTGAGTCAACGGGGGCAGGCTGAAAACCAGCGCTGGCAGCTTCTGAGCAAGCGCAGCACAAGCTGAGCCTGTTCCTTTTGTCACAGTGCAAGGGACTGGCAAACACATAAATATATTAGTTTATTGTTTATTTGTATTCTGTGTGCCTATCCTGTATTAATCATGTTGGCAAATAAATCAATCTTCTTCTTCTTCTTGACCAGCAGTGCACGTCGGACGTCACGTCGCTAAGTAAGAACTAAACTGTCGTCAGACAGACAATATGGTGAAACTAAAAAGATTGTTATTTATTTCAGTATGACAACGGAATCCTAAAAACCAGTGAAACGGACACTTTTGTTTGCGTTCACTCCTCTTGTTTACTCTACTGATACTGCTGTCACCAACCTTGACAGTTTGCTTGGCTTTAGATCGGGGAAAACTGTAAAATAGAGTAGGTAATAACTATTCATACTAATATTATAAATGGGAGAGTGTGTGTGTTTGTATGTTTGTGTGTTTTTCCGTCTTTCACGCCGTAACGGAGCGACGGATCGACGTGATTTTTGGCATAGAAATAGTTTATGGGCCCGAGAGTAACATAGGCTACTTTTTATCCTGGAAAAATACAGTTCCCGAGGGAACAGCGCGCGATAACCGAATACCACGAGGGCGGAGCCGCGGGCAAAAGCTAGTAATTAAATATTTTGAAAAACTTCGGAAATTTCTCCATCATTATATACCAAGCGCCTGGTGATATTTTATAAGGACGCATCTCACGTATGCATTAAAATTATTTAAACACAGGAGTTTTTAATAAAATTATAATAATACCCAAACCAAACCAAATAGAATCAAAATAAACACAATAAAAATCACATTATCTTATTACACCTCTTTGTAAAAAGATGATGACTATAAGATGGTAAATTTCTGGATTCCAATTCCTCCATTAAGTACACCGTCGTGCATTCTACTAATACTATAAAACCGAAAATAACCTGTCTATCTGTATGTTACTGTTATCTCCACACCTAAAGTTCCCACGGGATATAGCGATAAACAAAATCTTCACGGACTCGACAGTCGCGGCGGCAACGAGTGGTATTACAAATCCTACAAATATTATAAATGCAAATGTGACTATGTACCTAAGTATTGTTTGTTACGATTCTACGCTTAATACCTATTCAACCAATCGTGCTGAAATTTAGTTTTGACCTAGTTTGAGGCCCCGACATGACAAGGATACAGGACAATTTCTATCTCTGAAAATAGTGTAAGTCTCACGGGCGGCCAAAAAGCCAATTGTTCATAGACAAAATTAGCAATGGCCAATATTAAAATCGCCTAAAAACTCCAAAACAAACAAATTCCTCGTCGATTCACTACGTTTATTAAAAAAACTGAAGGACTATCCTGCGAAAACTTTTCTTCCTTATTTTTTTTTTTGATTGCTCTTCTCTACCACTCAAAGGTTGACTGGAAAAGATCCCTTCAGGGAAAAGTCCGCCGTTGTACTCAGCACTTTCTTTTTTGTGTAACATTTTTGTATTTCCTTTTTGTACATTATAGAGTATAAAGAAACAAACAAACAAAACTGCAGTTCCCTAAGATAAAAGGTATAAACAGAAAATATAATTTATTTAGGAACAAATAATACATTTACAATGGATTTCAACAATAAAAACTTAATAATAATAATTAAACACTACTTAAGATAAATCTAAAAAAGGCCCCTGTGGCATGGTTCCAAGAATGCTGGCAGCATTTCCTCGCTGTATGGCGATGCTAAGACGCTGTGCGAGGAAGCTGCCAGCCCTCTTGTCCCCGGTGGCGTCGAGATAAAAGGTACGAGTATTAATTTTTTAGATAGAATCCGGAATACGGAAATTCGTCGAAGAACTAAAGTCACTGACATAGCTGGAAAAATATGCAGGTTGAAGTGACAATGGGCGGGCCACATCGCTCGAAGAACAGATAACCGTTGGGGGAGAAAAGTTCTCGAGTGGCGACCACGAACCGGAAGACGAAGTGTTGGCAGACCTCCCACCAGGTGGACTGACGATATCGTGAGAGTTGCGGGAAACCGGTGGATGCAAGTGGCGAGTTGTCGTTCATTATGGCGTTCTAAGAGGGATGCCTTTGTCCAGCAGTGGACGTCCTCCGGCTGATGATGATGATGATGATGATGATTAATTTTTTGCATGCCAACGCAACAAAATCTATACCTACCAACGTAACAAAATCCATACACAAATATTTGCAGAGCAGATGTTATTAGGATAAGGTAATGAGTGGACCCAGTGGTGTTACTGCAGTATAATTATACCACATTGGTTATACGTTACATAACAACTCACGTGTTAGCAAACAGACCCAAAGCCTCCCTATATATATGTACTGTAGTCTTTGCCCAAAGCCCCACCCGTTGGCGAATACAATGGTCTGTACATTTCCAGAGATTTGCCTTACTACTTTATAGCATAAACCAGAAGCTATCTAATATAGACCTTGCCACGAGAGTTGAAGTGAATGACACACAGCTACAAAAAGAACTGATTGCGCAAAAGGAGAATGAATGGAATTAATATTAAATATAATGACATGTTTCGGGCTAATCCGTAGCCCTTCCTCTTCGACATGTCGAAACATGTCGAACTGAACTCAATTTAAGACGTGAGTTATCCGAGTCAATATCCCTACTCCGTCTGCTCGTGTGCCCCCTATACCACAAAAAAAAATGCGAAAGTAACTTTGTCTGTCTGTTACGCTTTCAAGTCGAAACCACTGAACCGATTTTGATGAAATTTGGTATACAAGAATTTTTAGTGTACCATCAGCCAAATAAGTGGTCTATCAATTTTTAAACAAGTTCCTATCAAACGAACATGTCGCTAAAGTCGAACTTTCAAGTTGACAGACACGTCTATTGGCATTATTGTTTTATGACATGCAAACGATTATCAACGTAGGGTGGTCCCTACAAAGTGGGATCGATTTTTTTTTCACAACTAAACCTATAGCTTGTGAGTTGTTTGCGAAATATTCAACTTTAAAGTGGAAATCCCCCCCACCCCTCTGAAATCTAGTGTTTGTTGGAAAAATTTGAAAAAAATCAAGATGGTGTAAGTACATTCGAGTACATAAAACTCGTGAGCAAAAATATCTGAACACGCTTCTACGCCGTTAACAACAGTCGTGTTCAGATATTTTTGATCAAAATTTTGCCCACAAGTTTATGAACTAGACTGTACAAGACTTCAAAACAGACGCATACACAGTTCCTGGTTTAACATATATTCTGAGACATAGCTATTAATAGGTCTTTTGTCGATTCCTTAAGTATACCTCAAGGGGCTATTGAAAGTTATGTAGATCTACTAAGTATTTAGGGCCGGTACTTTAATGTAAAGTTAAAGAAAAAATTTGACGGTAATCCCTACTTCCCTACTAATCTCTAACTCTGTCTGTCTGTCTGTTACCCTTTCACGTCTAAACCGCTGAACAAATTTCGATGAAATTTGGTATAGAGATAGCTTAAGCACCAAGGATTCAAAATAGGATACTTTTTATTCTGGCAGAGGGCGTCACCGCATGATAACCTAGGTCCGCACAGACGAAGCCGCGAGCAAAAGCTAATACAATATACAAACAAGCACGCAAGAAAATATGTATATCCTTGTTTATGCAAATAAAAATATTTGAATTTGAATTTATTCGTAAAAACACAAAACTATGTCGGTGAATATTATATTTTCCATTAGCAGCGATAATCGATATTTTATCGATAATTTATCCCTGTATTATTATTATTTAGTATTTTTTTTCTCTTTAATTGTACACTGTAGTTTTTAAGTATTTTATTTGTAATTATTTTATTATGAAAAAATGACTTTCTGCCAAGTTTCTTGCGGCGCATTCTTCTTGGCAATGATGGTCTTTCCAAAAGCGCTGGTAGTTTAAAAAATGACGTGTAAAAGTGCCCATGGCGGCCTATTTACTGAATAAATTATTTGAATTTGAATCAAAAACACTTCTGGTTTCATTATCAACGCATATTGAATTATTATTATTATTATTATTTTCAAACCCAACTATATAACTGTATTTAAAAACATACCAGTTTATTTAAATCACAACACGGCAAACATGTGTTTACAAAACCGTGTCCAAGTAAAAAACTTGCTAAAGTGTTCATTTCAACGTCAAAATTAAATTATTCTTTTAAAACAATCCTTTTGTTTCGTAATTCACAAAAGCTAAAATGATTTGAGGAAAAGCCCCTTGGCAATAAATAAATTAAATTTCTAACAATACCGAGCGCCGGGTAACGGGAGATTAAAGGGAAGTTAACGCTCGGTCCACCGGGCCCCGACTGGCCGATTAAGGTGAAACTAGGGACGCGCGTTACGATTCGATTTTTAAAAAGATCGATTCAATCGGATACGACCTAGCGATTTTTTGAATCGATGTGTTTCAATATGATCTACAACCGATTCAATTCATTAGTAAGGTGAATCGTATGTATTAATTTGTTATAAGTATTGGATACTTAAATAAATAAAAAATATCACGGGACAAGTCACACCAATTGACCTAGTCCCAAAGTAAGCTTAGCAAAGCTTGTGTTATGGATACTAAGCAACGGATAAATATAATTACATAGATAGATACATACTTAAATACATATTAAATACACAAGACCCGAGTACAAACATTCGTATTTTTCATACAAATATTTGCCCCTACACGGGAATCGATACCGGGACTTCAAGCTTCGTAGTCAGGTTCTCTAACCTCTAGGCCATCTGGTCGTCAAAGGTCGTCAATATTTATTACCTAGTATCTCCAATTCTTAATGAATACAGATCGATTATAAGTGGATGCCGCAACAAATTCACATTACTAGTTCGCATTGTTTATGTTACCAAACGAAGTAAATAAATGTACACAAAAAAAACAGAAACATGATGCGGTTAGTTAATTGTAATTATACAGATTGCTCCAACGATTAAATATATCCAATATGTGGTCAGATTTAGTGTCGAAAATGTGTTTTATTTATGAAAATAAATACAAATTTTGAATCCATTTTTGATACGATCCGATTTTTGTGAGATCGATTCAAGAGCATGCGATTCGACCTGTGTATCGTTTCAGAGGTTTACACGATCCATTACGATTCAAAAGATCGATTCAAAACGAAAGATCGTGCATCCCTAGTTGAAACTTGGCCACTGATTTAAAACTAGGGCTGTTCTGCCCCATTTATTTATGAATGGCTTTTGAAGTTGAGACGTGAGGGCTTTTGAAGACGCTTGGATGTTATTACGCAAGGCTTTTAATAAATAAATATCACAGGACAATTAACACCATTATTTGCTGCAAATGTGCGTGGTTTTAATTTAATGTAGGTACAGAGTTAGTGTGGGTCAAATCTTGCACTTGCTTACATATGTATAGCTGTGCGTATTTGTCGCTTACTGTTTCTAGTGTACAAGAAAGAGTCTTTGTATTGTATTGTATACTGAACCAAAATATAACTACAAATATCGAAAAGTACAGTCAACAAAGGGGCCTAATTAGATTAATTATTCTTTCTCCGTGATTTTTCTTTTTTCTTGTGTTTTTAGCTTAGGTATTCTATTTGTTTCAATGTAAAAGTGAGTTGCAGTACAGATTCGGAACGTGCCAGGCTTCTGGCTGTGGGAACGCACGAGGCCGGCTACTGGCTTCACGCTTTCCCATCGTCAAATACGGGAACATTTCTTGAGCCTGACACGCTTCGAATTGTAACCTGTCTACGGCTCGGGGTTTCGGTCTGCGTTCCCCATAAGTGCCCCTGTGGCAATGACGTCGACCAGCTAGGACATCACGGACTCTCTTGCCAAAAGAGTGCAGGCCGCTTCTCCAGACATGCTGCACTTAATGACATAATACGCCGGTCCCTTGCCACCGCCAACGTGCCTTCGTTGCTTGAGCCCGCAGGTATTGCAAGAGACGATGGTAAGAGACCGGATGGTATGAGCCTGATTCCATGGAAGATGGGTCGTGTGCTTGTGTGGGACGCCACTTGTTCTGACACGCTGGCTCCTTCCCATCTCCATGGAACCTGCAACAGAGCCGGTGCAGCATCCGAAGCGGCTGAAAAGGCAAAAGTATCCAAATACAGGGGTCTAGGCACCGAATATGACTTTGTCCCATTCGGTGTCGAGACCCTTGGTCCGTGGGGTCCTAGTGCCTTAAAACTTTTTAAGGAAATTTCTAAAAGGTTAGTAGACGTCACAGGTGACCGAAGAGCTGGCAGCTTCCTCGGACAAAGAATTAGCCTAGCTATTCAAAGAGGAAACGCTGCCAGCATCTTCGGGACCTTGCCTAAGGGGTACTCTTTGGACACTTTGTTTTAGTTTTAGGTTAAATTTTTATTTTATTTTAAGTTATTGTTAGAATGTTATGTTTAATATTTATATTATTTAGTTTCTTTTATCAATAAAGTGAATTAACAACACTAATGTATAATAATATTGTAAAAAATCAATAACGTTCACTACTAACATGCATGATTTCTCATTAAGTGAAATGTAAATTTCTTTTGAGAATAATAAATTCATCTAGTCCTAAAGTACCTGAGCGAGCTTGTATAATGGGTACTATACTACGACCATCACAAACGTGCGAATTGAGTCCTAAATCATTTTAAAGGTACCTCTCGCTCGCACGCACAGGCCTTATGGAACTAACCTAGTGTCTCACTGTACACTAGGGCAATCCTATAAGGACTGTGAGTGCGAGCCTGTTATCTGGACACTTTAGTATCAAGTGCTCAAGTGAAAACTACGAGAGTTGAAACAATCAACAAAAGCCTTCGAGAGAAGTTAGGCACCCTTTTTTGTCGTCTTGGCGGAGACGCTACCGCGTCCCTTAAACAACCCTGTCACGGACGGCCAGCCAACGGAACCTGAGTAATATGATCCTACGGAACCCAAAAAATATCCCAAACGAAAATCACGTGAGCCCATCAGTCATTGTAGCTTCGATAACCCGTACCCTGATGGCTCGGTGCCCGATACTTCTGACGATGACACGTAGCCAATACGAAACGTGACAACTCACTGATGCCTCACAAACGTATACAAACAGACCTGAGACCTCATGCCACGCTGTTACAGCCTTTTTGGTATATTTTGAACAGTGTGTAGGCTCAAGATGCAGGTGTTGTGTTCCTTGAGGGATGTGACGCCATTAAAAAATAATTCGAAGGCACGACTCCAGTAAAAAAATAGTACCTATATTTTTTATCGAGAGACTAAAATAAGCCAATACATACCCGAGGCTGTTAGCCACCCGAGCTTTAGCGAGGGTGGCTATTTATCCGAGGGTTTGTATTGACTTTTAGTCTCGTAGTGAAAACTCTATTTTTCACTTTGATTGCGAGAAAAAAATAGTCAGTTTGGTATAAAAAGATTAAATCAAAAAATAAAAATAAATCTTTCTAGATTTCGGCGACAGAAAATTATCAATTATGTCTTTTGCTTTTATTATTATTTCCCTTGATTGCTCGACATCATAATTTTCGCTATCACTTGACGACATTGTGAGAATAATCAATTTATTTTAATCGTTTACGATTTACCTACGCTCTACAACAATGTCAAAGTTTTCGCGGTAAGTATTTTTTTCCAAGACACAGACATAGCAAAATTGCATCGATGAAATGGTCCATACACAAACGGAAAAATAGAATGGCGCCACCTTCTATGCGGAATAAGCAAGAACTAAGACCACGTAGACCAAGAACGTAACATTTTCGTCATTAAAATGGTCCACACACAAACTTATTTTTTGCAAGTAACTGGCTGTTTGAGTTTATCTAAGTCACTCGACGTAAATTAAAAAAATAATTACTTTTACTCCCTAGGGAGTAGAGTGCTCACTTTACTCCCGTCTCGTAAGGCTGTATTGACCCACTTTTAGAGCATGAGAAGTGAAAACGCTATTTTAGCCCTGAAAAACAGGTTAATTTTCGATTTACTTTTTTATTTGATTTTGTTGCTTTAAAACAAATAAATAGGTAGTTGATTGAGTTGGCGAACAAATAGCGAGTTATGACGTCATAAGTCGCTATTGCCATTGAAACTCTATGGGAGAACTGTGTTTTGACAGCTTATAAAAAGTACGTCAGTTGATTGGTGGTGTCAACATCCCTATTTAGGCACGTCGTAACATGTTTGTTCAAATAACTGATTTCATAAGTATCATAAAATAAAGAGGCACGTCGTATATACGAATTTAGCAAAATCCTTGAATATCAACGCACCAGTTGGTTCGAATACGCGCAAAAAGCGAAGAAGCGGGTAAAATGTAATCCCAATAATATTAAAAAGAAGGACCGGTCTGGAAGAGAGAGACAGATAAACGATCTGGATAGAGAAGGGTTGGAGAGGCGTTTGCCCAACGGTGGGCGAACACACACTGAAGTTAAGAAGAAGAAGAATATTTTAAAAAAGCGAAAGTTTGTGAGTCTGTTTGTTTGTTACTTCATCACGTCTAAACCATTGAACCGATCTAGATGAAATTTGGTATACAGATAGTTAGAGTCCCGGAGAAGGACATAGGATAGTTTTGATCCTGGAAGATAGGATAGTTCCCGCGGGAGCGATAATCAAATTCTATGCGGATGGAATTGATTACAAAAACAACTTTTAATTAATTCTCCAAAAACAACTTCGTTAATCTCACGAACAAGGCTCGGCTTCCGTGTCGTAATCCGAGTTGGTCTAAAAACCATTAAAACATCTCGGGGCTCGTCAATAATTCATGCTGGCTTACGAGTTGCCGTTGCTTCGCGAGGTATGAGGGATTGGAGACAGGAAACTTGTAAAATTACCTTTTGTTCCTACCATCTTACCTTGCCCATGATCTGTACCCCTAGTGTATTTTTTCTGTCACAAAATACGTCTCGATCGCGTTCGCGTTAAAATCTCAATTTGTATGGAAATACGAAAATTGCAAACGTTCCGCTAGAGGCGCTGTTCGTGTTTCCATACAAATTGAGATTTTAACGCGAACGCGATCGAGACGTATTTGTAACCGAAAACTTACACTAAGGGTGCTGATCTTTTTAGGGTTCTATACCTCGAAAGGAAAAGACGGAACCTTTATAGGATCACTTTGTTGTCCGTCCGTTCGTCGGTTTGTCAAAACCTTATATCTCGGGAACGCGTGGAGATATCAGTTGTATCAGTATATTTCGACACTCTCAAAGGAATCAAAATTTGGAGGGTATATTTGCCGTAGACCTAGATTCTAGATCCTAGAACTATGAAATTTGGACTGGATATTCATAAATACCTACAAATTTATACGGAGCTCTCAGTGCTCGAGTCCGACTTTTTAGGGTTCCGGAGCCAAAATGGCAAAAACGGAACCCTTATAGTTTCGCCATGTCTGTCTGTCTGTCTGTCTGTCTGTCCGTCTGTCTGTCTGTCTGTCCGTCCGCGGCTTTGCTCAGGGACTATCAATGCTAGAAAGCTGTAATTTTGCACGGATATATAGGTAAACTATGCCGACAAAATAGTACAATTAAAAATTCAAAAACAATTTTTTTTAGGGTACCTCCCATAGACGTAAAGTGGCGGTGATTTTTTTTTCTCATCCAACCCTTTAGTGTGGGGTATCGTTGGATAGGTATTGTAAAACCATTAGGGGTTTGCTAAAACGATTTTTCTATTCAGCCATTTGTTTGCGAAATATTCAACTTTAAAGTTCAAATTTTCATAAAAATCGAGCGTCCCCCCCCCCTCTAAAATCTAAACCGGTGGGTCGAAAAATTTGAAAAAATTCAGAATGGTAGTCAGTATATCAAACTTCCAAGGAAAACTATAACGGCTAAGTTTGCTTGAGAATTATTAGTAGTTTATGACTAAATAGCAGCGTAAGGTATAAAATATACCTAAACTTGGAAAATTCCGTATAAAATACGAAATCCTTAGAAAAATATTACTTAATTTTTTCGTAATGGCTACGGAACCCTATTTTGGGCGTGTCCGACACGCTCTTGGCCGGTTTTTTTTTATACCTACGACTGGAAGGCAAACGAGCAAGTGGGTCTCCTGGTGGTAAGAGATCACCACCGCTCATAAACATCTGCAACACCAGAGGATTGCAGATGCGTTGCCAACCTAGAGGCCTAAGTTGGAATACCTCAAGTGCCAGTAATTTCACCGGCTGTCTTACTCTCCACGCCTTGCACTTGCACTTGGCCAGTTTTTTTGGGATGAGTCGTCTTAAGGTCCTTTCTTGAAACACAGTTCCTTTCCAGACATCCGTTCAGTTTCCTCATACGGCGTATAATGAAACGCATCGCGGCGTTATTTACGAGCAGTCATTAATGATACATTAATATAAATTAAGCAAAATCTCGCTGCGAGCCTTCCAACTTTTAACAGATGGTTTATATCGCGGTGTTACTAGAATTTGTCATGGCGGCGAGGGAAGACTGCCCTGTACGGAATCTTACGGTATACGCAGAATACAGGGTAGGTTCAACATCCACGACTCTACATTTATATAGAAAAAAGTAAAAGAATAAAAATAATGTCACAAAAACATAACACTAGAACAAAGACAAAACATCATCATGTCAGCCGAAAGACCACTGCTGGATATAGGCCTCCCCAAGGCTCTCCACTCAGACCGGTCATGTGCTTTCCGCATCGCGTCCCTCCATCTTGTTTGAGGCCTAGATAGCTCGTCCCCGGTCCGCGGACGCCAGAAAGTCTTGAAGGATCAAAATAAAATGCCAATCCTCAACCGACTTCCACGACCACACGAGTGTAGCGACTTAAAAAATATTGGTGCAGCCTGATTAGCGCAGGCTTGTCTTGTAAGGTTGTGGCGCAAAGTTAATTTGCGTGTATCCCGCACGAGGCGGCACCGGCACCGACGCGAACCATATCTTGGTCACAGCACACCTTGGTACGACAGTATAATATGTAGATGAGACGATCGATAGATTTAGGCGTGGTCCTACTTTCAGCCGTAAGTGCGTGATCGCAATTACCATTTCTTTCTACCTACAGACAGAAAGATGTGTTGAAAACGATTGTGATTCCAATGAGGGCTATCGCGAATGGATTTTCCGCTAGAGGCGCTAGTGTAGCGTGAGGTCAACGAAATGTCAAATCTCATAGTTTTTGGGTGAGCTACGCGGGTTTATTTATAATTAGAATAATTTTGTGAATATTTTGCATTACCTGAAATTAATTATGGCAATTATACCGGTGTGAAGTTAGCTGCCTAAAGTTAGCTGCCTGAGATAATCCGACCAAATTAAGAAGTTTCTTTTTTGAAGGTGTTAAAAATACAAAAAAACGTCATGAAATAGGTCGCAAAGTACGCAAAATAAACACACCATAAGACAAAGGCTTTGATTAAGCGCAAAAGAAGGGACAACCGGCGAGAAAACAAATTTTGGGTAAAATTGCCTTTTATATCATAAAAATAAAGTCTAATAAGTAAAGCCAGGAGTGGTGGCTGTATTAAACACAAAACCATGTGACTACGGATCTTAAAACTGAAGAGTCTAAATTTATACCTCACTTGGTTTAGTAGATAAGCGCCGATCAAAGTTAGCTGCCTAAATCCAACGAACAAATCAAGTCGAATTTCTGACAAATACGATGCCAGCCAGGACTGACTATTATATGTGTTTTATAGCCAAGATATATATCTTTCAAAATTACCAAAGAATTATATGATACCTCACTCTGATAAAAAAAAATTAGAGGGAAATTCTCAAAATATAAAATTTTTGTCCTCGCTGCCTAGAATGTTATCGTTTTTTGCAAAATAGAAGTGAAGCCAGGAGCAGTGACTATATAGGTCGTTTAGCTACACAACCATGGATATAGAAACAGGTACGTACTGAGTGATACACAGTTTGGTTATGGAAAAACAGGACAATCAAGCGAAATTTTCGAATAAAGCTGCAAAAATTTGAGTTTATGTCACATTTCCGCGAGATAGAAGTGAAGCCAGGAGCAGTGGCTATATTTATCATACAGCCACACCATCAGGCATCATAAAACTGAAAAGTCTAGGTTGATACACAGTTTGGTTTAGGAGATAAGCGCCGATAAAAGTTAGCTGCCTAAATCCAACGAACAAATCAAGTCGAATTTCTGCCAAAGACGATGCCAGCCAGGACTGACTTTGATATGTGTTTTATAGCCAAGATATATATCTTTCACAATTACCAAAGAATGGTATGATACCTCAACCTAATAAAAAAACATTAGAGGGAAATTCTCAAAATATAAAATTTTTGTCCTCGCTGCCTAGAATGTTATCGTTTTTTGCAAAATAGAAGTGAAGCCAGGAGCAGTGACTATATAGGTCGTTTAGCTACATAACTATGAATATAGAAACAGGTACGTCCTGAGTGATACACAGTTTGGTTATGGAAAAACAGGACAATCAAGCGAAATTTTCGAATAAAGCTGCAAAAATTTGAGGTTATGTCACATTTCCGCGAGATAGAAGTGAAGCCAGGAGCAGTGACTATATAGATCGTTTAGCTACATAACTATGGATATAGAAACAGGTACGTCCTGAGTGATACACAGTTTGGTTATGGAAAAACAGGACGATCAAGCGAAATTTTCGAATAAAGCTGCAAAAATTTGAGGTTTTGTCACATTTCCGCGAGATAGAAGTGAAGCCAGGAGCAGTGGCTATATTTATCATACAGCCACACCACCAGGCATCATAAAACTGAAAAGTCTAGGTTGATACACATTTTGGTTTAGAAGATAGGCGCCGATCAAAGTTAGCTGCCTAAATCCAACGAACAAATCAAGTCGAATTTCTGACAAATACGATGCCAGCCAGGACTGACTTTTATATGTGTTTTATAGCCAAGATATATATCTTTCACAATTACCAAAGAATGGTATGATACCTTAACCTAATAAAAAATCATTAGAGGGAAATTCTCAAAATCTACAATTTTTGTCCTCGCTGCCTAGAACGTTGCCGTTTTATGCAAAATAGAAGTGAAGCCAGGAGCAGTGACTATATAGGTCGTTTGGCTCCATAACTATGGATATAGAAACAGGTACGTCCTGAGTGATACACAGTTTGGTTATGGAAAAACAGGACAATCAAGCGAAATTTTCGAATAAAGCCACACCACCAGGCATCATAAAACTGAAAAGTCTAGGTTGATACACAGTTTGGTTTAGAAGATAGGCGCCGATCAAAGTTAGCTGCCTAAATCCAACGAACAAATCAAGTCGAATTTCTGACAAATACGATGCCAGCCAGGACTGACTTTTATATGTGTTTTATAGCCAAGATATATATCTTTCACAATTACCAAAGAATGGTATGATACCTTAACCTTATAAAAAATCATTAGAGGAAAATTCTCAAAATCTACAATTTTTGTCCTCGCTGCCTAGAACGTTGCCGTTTTATGCAAAATAGAAGTGAAGCCAGGAGCAGTGACTATATAGGTCGTTTGGCTCCAAAACTATGGATATAGAAACAGGTACGTCCTGAGTGATACACAGTTTGGTTATGGAAAAACAGGACAATCAAGCGAAATTTTCGAATAAAGCTGCAAAAATTTGAGGTTATGTCACATTTCCGCGAGATAGAAGTGAAGCCAGGAGTAGTGGCTATATTTATCATACAGCCACACCACCAGGCATCATAAAACTGAAAAGTCTAGGTTGATACACAGTTTGGTTTAGGAGATAAGTGCCGATAAAAGTTAGCTGCCTAAATCCAACGAACAAATCAAGTCGAATTTCTGCCAAAGACGATGCCAGCCAGGACTGACTTTGATATGTGTTTTATAGCCAAGATATATATCTTTCACAATTACCAAAGAATGGTATGATACCTCAACCTAATAACAAAACATTAGAAGGAAATTCTCAAAATATACAATTTTTGTCCTCGCTACCTAGAACGTTGCCGTTTTATGCAAAATAGAAGTGAAGCCAGGAGCAGTGACTATATAGGTCGTTTAGCTACATAGCTATGGATATAGAAACAGGTACGTCCTGAGTGATACACAGTTTGGTTATGGAAAAACAGGACGATCAAGCGAAATTTTCGAATAAAGCTGCAAAAATTTGAGGTTATGTCACATTTCCGCGAGATAGAAGTGAAGCCAGGAGCAGTGGCTATATTTATCATACAGCCACACCACCAGGCATCATAAAACTGAAAAGTCTAGGTTGATACACAGTTTGGTTTAGGAGATAAGTGCCGATAAAAGTTAGCTGCCTAAATCCAACGACAAATCAAGTCGAATTTCTGCCAAAGACGATGCCAGCCAGGACTGACTTTGATATGTGTTTTATAGCCAAGATATATATCTTTCACAATTACCAAAGAATGGTATGATACCTTAACCTTATAAAAAATCATTAGAGGAAAATTCTCAAAATCTACAATTTTTGTCCTCGCTGCCTAGAACGTTGCCGTTTTATGCAAAATAGAAGTGAAGCCAGGAGCAGTGACTATATAGGTCGTTTGGCTCCAAAACTATGGATATAGAAACAGGTACGTCCTGAGTGATACACAGTTTGGTTATGGAAAAACAGGACAATCAAGCTAAATTTTCGAATAAAGCTGCAAAAATTTGAGGTTATGTCACATTTCCGCGAGATAGAAGTGAAGCCAGGAGCAGTGGCTATATTTATCATACAGCCACACCACCAGGCATCATAAAACTGAAAAGTCTAGGTTGATACACAGTTTGGTTTAGAAGATAGGCGCCGATCAAAGTTAGCTGCCTAAATCCAACGAACAAATCAAGTCGAATTTCTGACAAATACGATGCCAGCCAGGACTGACTTTTAATGTGTTTTATAGCCAAGATATATATTATTCACAATTTCCAAAGAATTATTATGATACCTCACTCTGATAAAAAAAAATTAGAGGGAAATTCTCAAAATATAAAATTTTTGTCCTCGCTGCCTAGAATGTTATCGTTTTTTGCAAAATAGAAGTGAAGCCAGGAGCAGTGACTATATAGGTCGTTTAGCTCTATAACTATGGAAATAGAAACAGATACGTCCTGAGCATAGTCCGGAATTCTGCTAGCCATTTTGAGCTGTCATAGGGACTTCTCATTTATCGACTGCTGATTATGTACATTTTATCGATGCATTATATAGAACCAACATATTAAGGAAGATTTAAAAAAAACCGGCCAAGAGCGTGTCGGATACGCCCAAAATAGGGTTCCGTAGCCATTACGAAAAAATTTAGTAATTGTTTTCGAAGGATTTCGTATTTTATACGGAATCTTCAGGTTTAGGTATATTTTATACCTTACGCTGCTATTTACTCATAAACTACTAATAATTCTCAAGCAAACTTAGCCGTTATAGTTTTCCTTGAAAGTTTGATATTTATTTATTTATTTATTGGTAAAAATTATGTTTACATGGCATCACAGTTTACACTAATGCACCACGAAAACGAAATCTATAACTAAACTTACTTAACATACTAACTAACTAAACTTAGGTTTAAACTTATTCTAACAGTAGGTTCAAATTGGAATAGTCGAAATCCTATTATGCACAAGCTCACAAAACCGCAAGCATTCAGCATGCACAGCCGTCCATCTCCACGCTAGCAGGTCGCACTCAGGTGCCGATGCCAGCAACGCATTAAGTTGTGTCAGGACACGGAGTAAAGGCGAGTTCCTACGTGACACCGTACGCGCCGCCGGCACCGCCAACAAATCGCGCCGTCGTGTCCTGAGGTTTATTTTAGGAACATCCGGGGCATACAACCTCACAAGTTGAGCCACCAGCTCGGGACACTCTGACTCGCCCCGCAGAACCTGACAAGCAAATACGAGTAACCCGCAGTTCCGCCTCACCTCTAGAGAGTTGAAACCAAGAGTCCCGAGAAGGTAATTTGTTGGATATAAGAATGGGTAGTATCCAAACTTTTTCTTGTATAAAAACCTAAGAAAAGCTTTTTGGACCTTTTCCAGAAGTAAGGAGTACACAGATTCACACTAACAGATATACTGACTATCATCCTAAAATTTTTCAAATTTTTACACTCACCGGTTTAGATTTTAGAGGGGGGGGGACGCTCGATTTTAATGAAAATTTGCACAATAAAGTTGCAGGAAAATTGAATATTTCGTAAAAAAATTACTCAATCAAAAAATCGTTTTAGCAAACCCCTAATGGTTTTAAAATACCTATTCAACGATACCCCACACTATAGGGTTAGATGAGAAACAAAAAATCACCGCCACTTTACGTCTATGGGAGTTACCCTAAAAAAAACGTTTTCAAATTTTTAATTGTACTTCTTTGTCGGCATAGTTTACCTATACAGGGTGGCCCATTTATATCGGTCAGTATGGGAAAGTATGAAACTATACGACATACGAAAATTTCTTCTTAGGAACCATGACATCGATTTTAATAACAAGAAAAACTGCATTCATGTATTTAAAAAAAACCTGTACTCAGCCCGGGAATCGAACCCGTTTGTTTTGAAAAAAAAAAAAACTTACACTATTTCGATTTAGATATCGATTGTGAACGTCTTAAGCAATAAATGTCTCCATGAAACATTATGTCTAAAATGAATAAAATGCATTTATTTCACATACTTTGATTTATTTTAGTAGGTGTTTTAAGTGTCCACCGTTACAATATTCAACAAATTCTGGCATATAAAATTGCCTCTATGGTTGTTTGTACCTCTTTGCGTGTAAAATCGATGTCATGCTTCCTAAGAAAAAATTTTCGTATGTTGTATAGTTTCAGACTTTCCCATACTGACCGATATAAATGGGCCATCCTGTATATCCGTGCAAAATTACAGCTTTCTAGCATTGATAGTCCCTGAGCAAAGCCGCGGACGGACAGACAGACGGACAGACATGGCGAAACTATAAGGGTTCCGTTTTTGCCATTTTGGCCCCGGAACCCTAAAAACGAAACAGGCGGTCTTCGTTCGATCGATAAAAAACGATCTTTTAATTAAAAACCCCTGAGTAGTTGAAAATATTAAATAGAGATTTGCAATGAATAAAATTAAAAAATATAAGGTAACAATTTCACATTAAATCGCTTCAATTCAGTGAATCATCATCATCATCATCTCAGCCTATATACGTCCCACTGCTGGGTACAGGCCTCCTCTCGGAATGAGAGGGCTTGGGCCATAGTTCCCACGCGGGCCCAGTGCGGATTGGGAACTTCACACGCACCATTGAATTGCTTCGCAGGTTTGTGCACGTTTCCTCACGATGTTTTCCTTCACCGCAAAGCTCGTGGTAAATTGCGCACATGAATTCCGAAAAACTCAGAGGTGCGAGCCGCAATTTGAACCCACGACCCTCTGCTTGAGAGGCGATAGGTCAAACCACTATTCAGTGTACAACGTTTGTCAATTTCATGTTCAAAGTCTGTTTTAGTGCTAACAAGTGTTTCATCATTAGTTTCACGATAAAATGAATGTGTCGGTGGAGGTGAGAGGTGCGTATTTAAAGTAGTTTATTAGATTTTCATCGTCAATACATGAGGCTTCTGGCCCCTCGACATCTCAGAATATTCACGAATATTCTATAAATGCATCGATAAAATGTACATAATCGGTAGTCGATAAATGAGAAGTCCCTATGACAGCTCAAAATGGCTAGCAGAATTCCGGACTCTGGTCCTGAGTGATGCCCATCTTGGTTAAAGAATATTAATTTTTGTTTACAAATGTGAAATATTATTTGTTGTTTATGAATTAGCTATACACAAGTCGCAATGTTTTCGTTTTTTTGTTTTTTGTGTAATATGTTACCGTTTTTTTTTTCTTCCGTCCATAGATATATAACAATTATCATGGATTTGTCTTCGGCACATGCTGCAGTTCAACCCATCTCTGGGCTTTACTTTTTTGCTGCAAAACAAACAACGTTGCTGCATGTTGTCGCTTTTTTGCAATATGAGCTTTTTTAGGAATTTTCTGTAATGGCAATAGTTTTTTTTCTTAGACATTTTCTTTCCTTCCACAATATTATTAAAAATATCAACCATCATTTCGATAGTAGATTTTGAGAATTTCCCTCTAATGTTTTTTTATTAGGTTGAGGTATCATACCATTCTTTGGTAATTGTGAAAAATATATATCTTGGCTATAAAACACATATAAAAGTCAGTCCTGGCTGGCATCGTATTTGGCAGAAATTCGACTTGATTTGTTCGTTGGATTTAGGCAGCTAACTTTGATCGCCGCCTATCTCCTAAACCAAACTGTGTATCAACCTAGACTTTTCAGTTTTATGATGCCTGGTGGTGTGGCTGTATGATAATTATAGCCACTGCTCCTGGCTTCACTTCTATCTCGCAGAAATGTGACATAACCTCAAATTTTTACAGCTTTATTCGAAAATTTCGCTTGATTGTCCTGTTTTTCCATAACAAAACTGTGTATCACTCAGGACGTACCTGTTTCTATATCCATCGTTATGTAGCTAAACGACCTATGTAGTCACTGCTCCTGGGTTCACTTCTATTTTGCATAAAACGGCAACGTTCTAGGCAGCGAGGACAAAAATTGTAGATTTTGAGAATTTCCCTCTAATGTTTTTTTATTAGGTTAAGGTATCATACCATTCTTTGGTAATTGTGAAAGATATATATCTTGGCTATAAAACACATATCAAAGTCAGTCCTGGCTGGCATCGTATTTGGCAGAAATTCGACTTGATTTGTTCGTTGGATTTAGGCAGCTAACATTTATCGGCGCTTATCTCATAAACCAAACTGTGTATCACTCAGGACGTACCTGTTTCTATATCCATAGTTATGTAGCTAAACGACCTATATAGTCACTGCTCCTGGCTTCACTTCTATTTTGCAAAAAACGATACCATTCTAGGCAGCGAGGACAAAAATTTTATATTTTGAGAATTTCCCTCTAATTTTTTTTTATCAGAGTAAGGTATCATATAATTCTTTGGTAATTTTGAAAGATATATATCTTGGCTATAAAACACATATAAAAGTCAGTCCTAGCTGGCATCGTATTTGTCAGAAATTCGACTTGATTTGTTCGTTGGATTTAGGCAGCTAACTTTGATCGGCGCCTATCTTCTAAACCAAACTGTGTATCAACCTAGACTTTTCAGTTTTACGATGCCTGGTGGTGTGGCTGTATGATAAATATAGCCAATGCTCCTGGCTTTACTTCTATCTCGCGGAAATGTGACATAACCTAAAATTTTTGCAGCTTTATTCGAAAATTTCGCTTGATTGTCCTGTTTTTCCATAACCAAACTGTGTATCACTCAGGACGGACCTGTTTCTATATCCATAGTTATGGTGCTAAACGACCTATATAGTCACTGCTCCTGGCTTCACTTCTATTTTGCATAAAACGGCAACATCCTAGGCAGCGAGGACAAAAATTGTAGATTTTGAGAATTTCCCTCTAATGTTTTTTTATTAGGTTGAGGTATCATACCATTCTTTGGTAATTGTGAAAGATATATATCTTGGCTATAAAACACATATCAAAGTCAGTCCTGGCTGGCATCGTATTTGGCAGAAATTCGACTTGATTTGTTCGTTGGATTTAGGCAGCTAACTTTGATCGGCGCCTATCTTCTAAACCAAACTGTGTATCAACCTAGACTTTTCAGTTTTAAAATGCCTGGTGGTGTGGCTGTATGATAAATATAGCCACTGCTCCTGGCTTCACTTCTATCTCGCGGAAATGTGACATAACCTCAAATTTTTGCAGCTTTATTCGAAAATTTCGCTTGATTGTCCTGTTTTTCCATAACCAAACTGTGTATCACTCAGGACGTACCTGTTTCTATATCCATAGTTATGTAGCTAAACGACCTATATAGTCACTGCTCCTGGCTTCAGTTCTATTTTGCAAAAAACGATACCATTCTAGGCAGCGAGAACAAAAATTTTATATTTTGAGAATTTCCCTCTAATTTTTTTTTATCAGAGTAAGGTATCATATAATTCTTTGGTAATTTTGAAAGATATATATCTTGACTATAAAACACATTTAAAAGTCAGTCCTAGCTGGCATCGTATTTGTCAGAAATTCGACTTGATTTGTTCGTTGGATTTAGGCAGCTAACTTTGATCGGCGCCTATCTTCTAAACCAAACTGTGTATCAACCTAGACTTTTCAGTTTTATTATGCCTGGTGGTGTGGCTGTATGATAAATATAGCCACTGCTCCTGGCTTCACTTTTATCTCGCGGAAATGTGACATAACCTCAAATTTTTGCAGCTTTATTCGAAAATTTCGCTTGATTGTCCTGTTTTTCCATAACCAAACTGTGTATCACTCAGGACGTACCTGTTTCTATATTCATAGTTATGTAGCCAAACGACCTATATAGTCACTGCTCCTGGCTTCACTTCTATTTTGCATAAAACGGCAACGTTCTAGGCAGCGAGGACAAAAATTGTAGATTTTGAGAATTTCCCTCTAATGTTTTTTTATTAGGTTGAGGTTTCATACAATTCTTTGGTAATTGTGAAAGATATATATCTTGGCTATAAAACACATATAAAAGTTAGTCCTGGCTGGCATCGTATTTGGCAGAAATCCGACTTCATTTGTTCGTTGGATTTAGGCAGCTAACTTTGATCGGCGCTTATCTACTAAACCAAGTGAGGTATAAATTTAGACTCTTCAGTTTTAAGATCCGTAGTCACATGGTTTTGTGTTTAATACAGCCACCACTCCTGGCTTTACTTATTAGACTTTATTTTTATGATATAAAAGGCAATTCCTGGCAATTTTACCCAAAAAAAATTTTCTCGCCGGTCGTCCCTTCTTTTGCACTTAATCAAAGCCTTTGTCTTATGTTGTGTTTATTTTGCGTACTTTGCGACCTATTTCATGACGTTTTTTTGTATTTTAACACCTTCAAAAAAGAAACTTCTTAATTTGGTCGGATTATCTCAGGCAGCTAACTTTAGGCAGCTAACTTCACACCGGTGGCAATTATGCGATAAGGGGCAATGCAGTGGCGGATTTACAAATTTTCCGCCAGTAGGCTATTAAATTTTTGCCGCCCCTACATTGAGCTATGAAATTCGGTAGGTACCGATATTGTTATTAATCTAATCTCATATTATCGCCAAGTCGAGCAAAAAAGCGGCACGGCCGTATCTGCCTTTTCTCGAAGCAGTTCAAGCCATTTTCGACCCCTCATTATATAATAAATACTTGACAATCGCACTTAAACAATCTAACTTAATGTAGCACGTATTACTTGTGAGTACATTGTGTTTTCATGCGATGGCCAAATCAATCTATTTATTGAAAACATAAAAGATTTTTAATATTGATATGGTCACTATACGATGTTGTTTAAGTTAGCTAATTACGTAATATAATAACAGATTCAGACAGAAGGTCCTTTAACTTGGGACTGAATAAATTAACAACTTTTTACGGTAGAAGAACTGAGTTGCGAGACTTGTTTTTTTAACAAGTTAGGTACGTTTTTGATGGCGTTACTTATACTAGCTACCAACGAGCGACTTTACGATTTGTACTCTATCACCTTCATTACATCAGCTTTTCCATCAATTTTCTTTTAGTTTTTGGGTATGTTTCCGAGCTGAAAGAAGCTTAATCATTCATATATCAATATCTATAATGTGGGATGAGGTTTAAAGAATACTTACACTAATAATGTGAAGTTTGAAAAATACAGCCTTCTTAAAAAAAACGTAGATACGTACATTTAGTAAAAGGTATTAAATATTTTTCCTTCCAACTATGCCTTAATTTCATCATAACCGCCGCACTAAATACCCAGCACAAGCGGGACTTTTCTGCTCTAGAGCATAAAAAATTTAAGAAAATTCTTTATTGCATTGTTTTAGATTTTTTTTACTGCACCACCAAAGAGGTAACGCAAGTATTTTTGGTATAAAATTATTTGGTATAAAAAAAAGCTAGTGTTAGGTTGGTCATCCTGACGGTCTTATGAGATTTGACAGATTTCGTACAACTTAACACTAGACTTTTTACGCTATGCAGGATAATTTTATCCCTTATTCCCCGTACATAACCAACTTACATTACCAGCACTGGGAGAGGACAAATAATTCCTAGTCCAAAACCGGGTTTTGGAGTAGGATTTTTTTTCCTTGTACAAAACCAACGTCATGGCCGGTAATGTACGAGGAAAAATAATTCATAGTACAATACCCGGTTTTGGAGCAGGATTCATTAATGCCTTGTACAGAACTATACTTTTTTACTGAAGCTTATTTTCACAATCGCGTTTGTTCCCAAGTTCAATCGACACATAAACATAGGTAGGTTTAGGTTATGTTAAGTTTGCATTGCATCGACCCGAAGGGCCAAAACTACACAAAAGTAGGAGCTCCATTCTACGAGAGAGTGGGTAGAGTGTCGATCGCGATCGGTTGTGTTTAAATTTCCAATTAGGAAAAAAAAAATATTTTTTGTTTTTTATGGTATAAGTAATACTAATAAGTTGCTATTCCTTGGTTGTTATATGGTGATGGTGTTATAGGTAAGTTTTTCCTGGTTTTGGTTTGGATTTAATTCGTAGAATAGTTTCATTTTTATTTTGTTTGTGTTTGGGGGGTAGTCTATGCCATCTTCCTCATGGAAGAGATGGATGGCTTAGACGACCCTGGAGGAGGGAATTTTTCCTCAATTGTTAGTAATGTTGATTTAGCTCAACACGAGCAATTTGAAAGGGAACAAGCGAAGCTGATTTCACTTTCAATGAAGGAATTTGAGGGAAAAAAAAGTGCGAGGAAGCAACGCAATAAAAAAAAAAGAAATTCTAATAAAAGTGATGGTGAGCGATGCCGTTCAAGGTCCGCTTCATCTTCTGGGGACTCAATCGGTAATAGCCAAAAGGATACGCAACTCCCCTTAGGCCAAAATATCATCAGTCAGACTCCGCCGTCGGCCTCTCCCCCAGAATATTTGGTTACGAACCCACCTTCCCAGAATGAAAGTCAAACTCCTGCCTCCCCCTTTACTCCGATAGGACGGGAAAAATATTCCGAACGTGATCAGGGGCCTTTTATTGTTCACGTCCAGAGGATAGAGGTTTCCCCGGATTCTGGAACCATTTTGCATCCGGTATCGTTTGGTTTTTTTCTACAGAAACGAAAAAGGGAATTCCCTAATATAATCGACGGTACGGTTAAAAGGATTGGGCGCAACAGAGTGTCTCTTAATTTTCACTCAGCTGTAGACGCGAACTCGTTCCTGGATTCTCCTACATTAGCCCACCATAAATACAAGGCATCTATTCCCTCGTTCAATGTTACTAGGATGGGATTAGTGCGGGGTGTCCCGTCTGAATGGTCCCCGGAAGAGATATTAGAAAACATCCAAGTCCCCGACAATTCAGGAGGTGCCCGTCCTGTGAAGGCTCGCAGACTAAACTATAAAAAAAATAACCCAGATGGCACGTACTGCTGGCTTCCCGCACAAACAGTAGTAATAACTTTCGATGGCCAAGTCCTACCGAAAAGAATTTTCATGTGTTTAAACTCTCTCCCAGTAGAGCAATACGAACTACCTACTATTCAATGCTTTCGTTGCTGCCGGTTCGGGCACACCAAAGAAAAATGCCGCTCGACCCCTCGCTGCTTCCGCTGTGGCAGCTCCCACACAGGTGACTCCTGCCGGACTGTTGCAGAGGAAGGTTACTGCTGCAATTGCCCAGAAGGATTGGGTTCAGGTCACTTTGCCAATAGTAAAAACTGTCCTGAATACAACCGTCAACTTTTAATAAAAAAGTCAATGACCAGCGAAAATATTTCATATGTAGAAGCATCTAATCTTCATGCTAAGATCACCCGCAAATCTTATGCAAATGCAACATCATCCCCTTCAGGAGCATCTATGTCGTATAAAAAAACAACCTTTTATACTCCTCGTCCCCCCCCCTCCTCCTCGTAAAGGATATGATAAAGAAGCTCATAATTCCATTATTAGAGACCCAGTCATTAGCACAGGCCCTGCTTTTCCGGAAAAACCTTCTGAAAAATCTAACGAAATTATCATTAACGAGTTGATCAAAATACTGTCTTATTTTGTGAAGGTATTCTCCCCTTCTAGCCCCCTGGCAGATAGTTCTTTGTTATCCCACGTTGCCCCACTTATTTCATCACTTTTGTTATCTTCTAATAATGGATCAAGTAGTAATTCAGTGGAACTGCCGTAGTATAAATAATAAGAAGTCCGAATTCACTTTTCTGATTAATAAATATAATCCTTTTATTCTAGCCGTATCGGAGATATGGCTAAAACCTGATTCTAAGTTCAAATTAAATAGTTTCATTACTCTGACGGACTGCAGGGCGGATGGACGAGCTGGATGTGCCCTGTTCATCAGAGATCATTGCTCCTTTTCTCCTATCCCGACTCCCCGACGCAACACCGGCTGGCATTCAATTTGTGCTCGCGTTGGAGACATAACCTTTTTATCTTTATATTTGCCTTCTCCCTCCTCTGAAATCCTTTCCGAATTAAAACAATTAATTGGAACTCTGCCTCAACCAGTTATTATACTGGGTGACTGTAATGTTCATCATCGTGTTTGGGAGTGCGATAAAAACGACTCTCTCGGTGAACAACTTTTAGAGATATTAGATTCAGTTAATTTGTGCCTGTTAAACACGGGATCGCCCACATTACGCACTCTTCCCAACCAAGCTATTAGTGCAGTAGATTTATCCTTCAGCTCTCCCTCACTGGCCTCTCAGACCTCCTGGGAAGTTCTAGATAGCACTTTTGGAAGCGACCACTTCCCGATTCTTATCAGGCTTCCTTCCTCGTCTCCAAGGCGCCCATCTGTTGTTAAGCCTCTTTTAGTATACAACATTAATGGAGGACACTGGGACTCTTACAAGCAGTGTCTCGAAACTGAATCTATTAATCTTCCTTCAATCACCCCAAGCTCCATAGAAACCTGCTCGGCTGCCTTGGTACGTGCTGTTAAATCGGCAGCTGATAAAGCTTTTCCCCTCAAAAATTCTGCTACAGGCAAACTTCCTTCTCCTCCTTGGTGGGACAAAGATTGCTCAATAGCAGTTAAGAATAGAAAGAAAGCCGAACGGGCATACTCCGCTAATATGACGTTAGAGAATTTTCAAATATTGGGAAATATTATGTCTGAAGCCAAAAAGTTACTCAGTGACAAAAAGTTTGATGGATGGAAAAAATTCTGCTCCTCCTTAAATCCGGCCACCCCAGACACCTTAGTGTGGAACAACATCAGGAGATTTAGGAGGTCATACAATCCTCGCTCTGTTTCATATCCTCCTACAAAAGAATGGGCTGAATCTTTCCTATCAAATATAGCCCCCCCTCATGTTCCGGCTTTACATGATCTAAAAATTGAATCTCCTATCGTCGAATCAACTGACCCCTTAGATCAACCATTCTCTATGCAGGAGCTTAACAATGTCCTTAAGTCTGTTAAGGATTCTTCTCCAGGTTACGATGGGATTCCTTATTCTTTTATTGCCAAGGCTGGTGAATCCTTCCTAATATATTTTCTTAACTTAATTAATTGTATATTACTTTCTGGTCTCCCTCCGTCCTCTTGGAACTCCCAGCTGATTTTGCCAATCCTCGAATCATCCAGGGATCCCAATGATCCTCGATCTCACCGACCAATAGCATTATCATCAGTCCTAACCAAAATTTTAGAACATTTAATCAAAAACAGACTTGAGTGGTTTATGGAGAGCAAGAACCTTTTTGGAAAAACCCAGTATGGTTTCAGAAAAGGAAAGAGTACTATAGATAGTCTGGCCATTTTTACTTCTGATATAAGACTTGCATTCTCGCGTGGAGATTCGGTGGTCGCTGCTTTTTTGGACGTGGAGGCTGCTTATGACAATGTGCAGCTCCCTATTCTCAGGGAAAAATTCCGCAAGCTGAGAATTCCGGTGAGGCTGGCTCATCTTGTAGGTAACCTTCTTGCAGAGCGTCAAATTACTTTTTTCGGAAGAGACCCACTAGTCAACCCATCGAGTCTGGTTTGGCGGGGGCTGCCACAAGGATCAGTACTCAGCCCATTGCTATACAACCTTTATACACATGACTTGGAAGACTCTGCTGGAGCTTCCCATATCCTACAATATGCCGACGATTTACTGCTTTATGCATCAAGTAGAAGTATAGAAGCTGCATCTGAAATTATTTCATTATCTTTGTTGGAAACCAACTCTTGGCTTATAAATAATGGCTTATCTCTTTCATCTTCTAAAAGTTGCGCTGTGATTTTCTCTCGAAAGAAAGTAATCCCAAATATAGAAATATCAATAAATGGGTGTCCGATCCCTGTCAGATCGAATTTTAAATTTCTTGGAGTAGTTCTGGACTCGAAACTGAATGGTGAAATGCATTTCGAACATGTTTTAAAGAAATGTGAACGCAGTCTCAATACACTTAGGTGCCTATCTGGGGTATGGTGGGGCGCTCACCCAGCCTCTCTCAGGCTTTTATACAACGCCACTGTAAGAAGTGTGTTAG
Organism: Choristoneura rosaceana; assembly: GCA_037349165.1. Classification (NCBI taxonomy): domain Eukaryota; kingdom Metazoa; phylum Arthropoda; class Insecta; order Lepidoptera; family Tortricidae; genus Choristoneura; species Choristoneura rosaceana. The sequence continues at coordinate 836,321 of JAZBNJ010000001.1, forward strand.
ATTACGGTTCTTTTCTTCTGGTCCCGGGCAATAAAACAGGCTTTCAAAAACTTGACCTTATCCAATCTAAAGCCCTACGAATCATTTCAGGAGCAATGAGGTCCAGCCCCATAAATGCTCTCCAAGTAGAATGCGCTGATCCTCCTCTCAATTTACGTAGGCAGTTCCTGGCTGACAGTTACCTATTTCGGTCCCTCCAATTTTCTCATCATCCTATTATTAACAGATTATTTGATCTTAAATCTATGAAATGCTGGAATAATAATGGGCCACCCTGCCTTGTCAAAAGCCTTCAGAAATTTCAGTCCATCAAGGACCCTGTCTTCCATTCTTCCAAGCTCCCCCTATTCGAGTTTAGTTATGAGTCCATTACCTATCAACCCAATGTGATACTTAATTTTGACATCTGCCACAATGACCCACATGCTGATGAATATCTTCGTCAAATTCTCAGTAGAGAGTGGCACGACTGGAATACCATTTATTGTGATGCATCTAAGTTCTCTGCGGTTGGATGCGTAGGAGTGGGAGTGTTTCATTCCCAGTTTAATATTGTCCAAAAAATCAAATGTCCACCGGAAACTTCCGTCTATACAGGGGAATGCATAGGGATCTTAGAGAGTGTTAAGTATATTCTGCTTTTCAAATTAAAAAGAACGCTAATTTTCTCAGATTCACGCAGTTGTTTACAGGCTTTACTTTCGAACCCTTTTTCAGTAAAATTTCATAACCCAGTTATTTATCAGATCAAAGAAAAGTTGGTTGCCTGTAAAGCAAAAGGATACGAGGTTACCCTGGTTTGGGTCCCAGGTCACACAGGAGTCAGTGGAAATGAAAAAGCTGATCAAGTTGCCAAGGAAGCTGTAGTATGTGGGGACAAGGTACCGTTTCGAAATTATTGCCACGATATAGTTCCTCTGGCCTCCCAATTCTTGACTCAAGCATGGGCTTCACACTGGACCAACTCTAGCAAATCTCGGGGAAGGCTTTTCTCTTTAGTTCAACCTACAATCTCTAGAAAGCCCTGGTTTGCAAGAACATTTATTCCAAAGCAGTTTTGTTCTACAATAATACGGATGCGTTTAGGACATTGTTGTACTGCATCACATTTAACGAAAATTCGTATTCGTGACTCCTCGCTATGCGAATGTGGGCTAGATGACGGTGACCTTAATCACATCTTCTTTGCTTGTCCTCTTTATGATAATATAAACTTTTATAATGAACTAATAAGGCTTAAAGTTTCTTTTCCAACCCATATTCTAGACCTTTTGCAATCGAAGGAAAAAGACATATTTATTGCATTAGGTCTGTTTTGTCAAAAAAACGAACTTAAATTGTAGTTATGTATGAAACTTTTATAATTTATTTATTTACCAATTTTCAAAAAAACTTAACCGCTACAGTTTTCCCTGTAAAAATGTGTTTAGCAACCCCCTTATGATTTTAAAAGACCTATCCAACGATACCCCACACTATAAGATTGGATGAGAAAAAAAACTCACCCCCACTCTACGTCTATGGGAGGTACTCAAAAAAAATAATCTTTAATTTTTTTATTGTACCATTTTGTCGGCATAGTTCACATATATATTCCTGCTAAATTACAGCTTTCTAGCTTTGATAGCCCCTGGGCAAAGCCGCGGACGGACGGACAGACAGACAGACAGACATCGCGAAACTATAAGGGTTCCGTTTTTGCCATTTTGGCTACGGAGCCCTAAAAATCTAAAACAATGCAATAAAGGATTTTCATACATTTTTTCTGCTCTAGAGCAGAAAAGTCCGGCTTTTTTCTGGGTATTTAGTGCGGTTATGATGAAATTAAAGCATAGTTGGAAAGAAAAGCAGATTAGCACCTCGCATTAAGTAATTTATATGCCCTCGTGCTTCTTAAAGCCCTCTATTGGATCGATTCTAGGATGATTCTAGGATATAAATCATGGAATGTGTTTGTCATGTCATGAACCAATACAATAGCTTCTTTTCCCATCCCATTTTCGCACAGCATAGTTCTAGTAGAAATAGTTGAGCGGAGCGAGGACAGGTAAATAAAGCGTTTTAATTTATTCATTTTATGAGAAAACACTTTCTTCTTATTCTTCTCACTTCTTTGAAACTAGTTTTCTCAATTTATGTAAATTTTATTTTTTTATTTTCGTCCGAATTTTTTTTTTATCAAGGCCAAATTTGCCGCCCCCTAAAATCTGCCGCCCTAGGCTCCAGCCTACTTAGCCTCTATGGTAAATCCGCCGCCAATGAACGTCTGTAATTTGAGACAGTTTTGTCTTTCGAAAACTTTTGTCCTCCCTTTTTTCCGAACAAAACGGGATTACGCAATACTGTGGTTGCTCGATATTTTTATGGTACTGTTTTAAGATGTATTAAATATGATTTTAATCTAAACTTTGTTTTCACGCCCGTTATAATATAACAGACTTTTAAAAACCTCACGCAACAGTGGCGCCATCTAGTGAGAGAAAAAACGATAGCCCTCATTGAAATGTGTGTTCATCCAGTTCCTCCACCTTCATTTCTCAGAATATTAAATAGCAGAACGCTCTTATCGCCGAATATGCTTCTGCACGATACGATGTAATGGTACAGTGTATATATATAAGCTAAAGCAGTATGGAAGCTACGAACAAATCGATCGAAACGAACACACTCACACAGACGCGCGCTCCACACGGCCTCTAAGGGGGTTACGCGGCACTGCAGTACGGCGAGACCCCCTTAGAAGCCGTGTAGAGCGCGCGTCTGTGTGAGTAGCTTCCATACTGCTTTAGCTTATAAATTATATTATATACTGTGGTAATGGGTAAAGAACTTTAAGAGTGACGAGACCCACTGAGCACAGCGACTGTTGCCGTACTGTTCCTCCTCTGCTGCCTGCGCAGGCGTTGCAGTCATTAGCGCGTGCGGTTGGCAGCGTCGTAAAAGTTTAATACGACTCACATATCCGCCGTTGTAATCGCGGCACGTGGCGACAGTATTACTGACGTATTATGAAGAAGTCCGAAGAATTACGAAACTGAAGTGGCAGTAGGTGGCATATTGCTCACAGGAAATGGCCGATGGGGTCAGCAGGGCTACTACGAAACTCGAAGTTCGTATCGTACCGTCCCTCTCGCTCTCGCATTTCGCACCCTTCGTGCAAGAAACGCGTAAAACACATACAAACCTAATGGGACTTACGCGTTTCTTGCACGAAGGGTGCGATTTAACAGTATAAGTGTTAGAGCGACCGCACGACACGAACTTCGAGTTTCGAGTTTCGTAATAGCCCTGCAGAAGGTTATCGAATGGCATCCGCGGACTGGGAGACGAGCTGTCGGTAGGCCTCCAACAAGATGGAGTGACGACCTGGTTAACATCGCGGAATCGCGGTGGATGCGGAAAGCACAAGACCGGTTTGAGTGGAGAGCTTTGGGGGAAGCCTATATATATCCAGCAGTGGACTCTTTCGGCATGATGCAGAAGAAGTAGTTCTAAAGTCAAGTTTTAGAATATGGAATGTCAACTTGTTCGAGCTTTGCTTTCTTTAGCGCCAACTAATACAAAGCCGAGTCCGCTCCTTTTGCCACAAAAACTGCCTTGTGATTAGGTTTAATGTAGGTATGTTCTTTTCTTTTCGAAATGTTTAAATATTTTTTTTTTGTGGCAATAAATGATTTCTTTCTTTCTTTCTTTCTTTCAAAGGACAGCACCTACATTTAACAAAGAAACGCGTAACGGAAATTCTAGTTGCGGAAACCTTATAATAATATCTTCCGTATACGTATAGCTGTTACAATAATTCGTAACAATTCCTTCAGCAGACGAGGACGCGGGATATTGCGGCGCGTCCCTCGCCTGTCTCATATCTGACAAATGGGTAGATGTGTCGCACGCTATTGCGGTAGACACGACATGTGGAGGATAATGCGACAGTGTGGGTTCTTGCGATATCGCTAGATATAACTGCAACACTAGGGGTATTTCAGATGCGATGCTAACCTAGAGGCATAAGATGGGACACCTCAAGTGCCAGTTATTTCACCGGCTGTCTTCTCCACGCCGAAACACTGTGCAAGAACTGTTGCTTCACGGCAGGATTAGCGAGCAAGATGGTGGTAGCAATTGCACAAGGTCCTACCGCCTGCAAATAAGGTTTCGTGAGGTCCGTTTGACGTTTAGAATCTTGCTGTGATTGGCTCATTTGGATGTTTAAAACAAGATGGCTTGTCCATCGAAGGACAATTTTGTCAGTGAGTTTTGCTGATGCATAGTAAAAATTCTATAAAAAGGAACTTATGAGAGGTAATGTTGGATGAAGGATAACCGGCTCATTTAGTTATTTAACCAATCAAAAACTGGCCTAGGGGGGGGCACGTCAGATTTTTTAGGTCAGATCGCCCGTGCTTGTTTTGTCATACACACTACACAAAGACACCTACATGAAACACAAGGTATATGTATGTAATGTGTAGGGCAAACACCCGCACGGGATCCTGCTTCATAGGTAAACGGTAATATATGGTAGAACATACAATTTCCAGGGGGCGGCAGCTCTGCCCTCCCCTGTCCACATGTAAACCTGACACAAATATCAAAGTTGTCAAACGGACCTCACGACCCTGCTGCCAACTATAGCCTGCCACAGTAACTCAATGGTTACTCTTAATTTATCTCGAAAAATTCACACGTTCTTGAAACATCTAATATTTTGTGAAATAAAAACGTAATTAAATGAAAGAAAATAGTTTAATAAAATTTGCACATTTAATCAGAATAGCTAAGTAAGTACTACCACTGCAAGGGAACTCGCTTTCACGTAAAAAAACACGTTTGAGAGCTACAATACCACAAACGAAAAGACAGACATTTTCGTCAAACTTAAACCACCCCCTACTTGCGCCGGGGGTTAAAAAAGTGACGTGTCTACTCCTTTACGTGATCGAGCGGAATGCGTAGAGAACATATTGCTCAGTTTACGGCGGCTGCGTGGAGTGTCTGTCGTGAGGGGAATAACTCGGAAACGGAAGTCGGCAGGTGAAAATTTATGGCAGCTTAGGGGCGGTTGATTGACCAAGTGAACTCGCTGCTGTTAGCTGTTCTGTGGTATTTTGTCATACCAGAGGCCGTATTGCCTATTGTTTCTGACACTCGCGATCGCAATAAAATGACAGCTTTTGTATGCGAAATATGTCATTTGATTGCGATCACGAGTGTCAAAAACATTAGGCAATACGGCCTCAGAGTACACTGAATCACCTACCAGTGTGGAAATTTTGTGCTACTAATGCCGTGTTGACATCCCATACATGTCCCAAAGAAATCATAGTGAATAGGGATGTTGACGGCATTAAAAATAATTCAAAGGCATGACTCCAGTAAAAAAATCTTTATTTTATCCCTGAAAACCAGAATAATTTTTGATTTACTGTAAAATTAGATTTTCTGTTCTTGAAATAAAACCATGGTGGTCTAGTGGTTTCACCTGTTCGGATTATTTTCAAAGTGCTCTCGCTTAGACCACAGGTACTAACTAGTTTTTTCTTCTCACTTTTATAATCCGATTTTTGATTTTACAACTGCGCATTATCACGTATTACTTTAACATCGCAATTAAAACGTAGGTATAATTTCTTTCGCCAATATACTTCAATATATCATTATTATATCGAGCTCCTTTGAAGTGAAATCATTAAGATTGTTCCCTAACTAACAACACAAACAAGACAAACACCTCATTTAGGGCCGTTACAGACTGACAGCATTTGAACTGCAAGACTGCAACCTAGCTGCAAAATGGCAGTTTTTTTTATTCGACTGGAAGGAAAACGAGCAAGTGGGTCTCCTGGTGGTAAGAGACCACCACCGCCCATAAACATCTGCAAGACCAGGTATTGCAGATGCGTTGCCAACCTAGAGGCCTAAGTTGGAATACCTTAAGTGCCAGTAATTTCACCGGCTGTCTTACTCTCCGCGCCGAAACACAAAAGTGCAAGCACTGCTGCTTCACGGCAGGATTAGCGCGAGCTCGAGTGCAGTTTTGCTGCAGTTGATGTAACTGTATCAAAACCGCAAACCGATCGCGCAGACCGCACCCGTGCAGTCCTGTCAACCGCATACCGATTGCAAGCTGGCTGCGAGGTCGTAATATTGCAATTAGAACGACTGCATTTTACAACTCCATTGTAACTGAAATGCCCCCTCTCGCAGTTCTATTCCAGTCACATTGCAGTTTCTTCAACTATAATACGATATACGATTTAAGATTGTTTTTTGGAATCTTTTGTATTTCTTATTTCAATTCCAAATTTTTTACTTTTTTTTTTGTTCTTCTGTGCATCTATATTTCAGTTTGTATTTTCGATTTACGATATACGACTGCATTACGAACGTGCAGGCAGCTTTCAATCGGTGTGCGGTTGACAGGACTGCACGGCAACTGTAAGCGGACTGCACAGTCGGTTTGCACACTCGAACTGCCATTTTGCAGCCAAGTTGCAGTTCAAATGCTATCTGTCTGTACGCCCTTAACACCGAAGCCTCGTCGATCAATGAAAACCTTATAAATATCCGACAACGTAACAACCGACATCAAAGCATAAACTTATTCCATATTTTCTTCCAATTTATCAAAGACGAATGAATAAAAATTGGTGCCTTTATTTAAAAGGTTCCATCAAAGTGATTGCTGGACTTGGGCCCAATTCAATTTTTTCCATCCATTGTGCCCCTAATAATTTGGACGGCCCTCATGGGTTACGGACACAAAGGGACTATTTATTATGAATCCGTCGCGAGGGTCTCGCCGTACTGCTCTAATGTAAAACTGAAATTCATTGGGAAACGATGGGCCTTTTGAACAATGGTTCTGCGTTTGATCGGGGCGCGGTATGAATATGAATTGGTATATCATCATCAGCTCAACCTATATAATGTCCCACTGTACACACAGGTCTCAAAAAGGGGCTTGGGACGTAAAGTACAATTCAATAGAATCTAACAATTTTCTACACATTTAACACACCCTAACGTGGGCACGCTTGATTATATATGTCCCTGTTGTTGCAATTATCATCTAAAAGGAATAAAAAAGAATAAAAGTCACATCACAAAGCCTTAGGCAGCCCAGTGTTCATATTAGAAGGCTGGAAGTGTCTACAGGATTGTTAGATTCTATTGAATTGGAATATAGCTCCCGTCGCAATGCGGATTGGGGAATTTACACTTAAATTAAAACTCACGTGACGTAAAAAAAAACTCAAGTTTTAAATCGTGTTTAGCTGGACACGTTTCAGGCTAATTCGTAGCCCTTCTTCCTAGGAGTAACGCGTCGCCACTCTGCTCGTGCGACTATCCGACGAAACCAGTATCATTTAGGCTGGAAACAGTGCTTGATCGACGGTAAGTCCTGACCGTACGTCCTGACCGTCAGCGCTGACCGTCGGTTGCGAAAATTCATTCAGTGCTACGCTGACGGGTGCGAACTGCGACGCGTTTGTATAGTTCACAGGTCGGTCGCTCCGTCAGCGAAGCACTGAACGCATCCATACCGCAATCGAAGTGGAACATAGAGTTCTCGGGACTAAGGGGCTGTTTCACCATCCATTGATTAGTGTTAACTGACGGTTAAATGTGATGCCGTCTCCGTCTATTCGAACAAAACAAATAGAGACGGCATCACATTCACCGTCAGTTAACACTAATCAATGGATGGTGAAACAGCCCCTAAAAGTCAAAAAACCCTCGTACAATAGACACCCTCGCAAAAGCTCGCGTATATATGTTTATTGGAATATTGTAGTCCCTCGATAAAAATATACTATGTTAAATAGATTACACAATTTTTCTTATCATTCAGCATATCCGCAAGTTATCTTCAACGCAAGTAGACCTGGCCTGGGAATCGTCAAGTGTGCCTCGTTAGAGAAAGTTCTCGATTGATAAAGACCCTAAAAGGGCTCTGCAAAGAACCTCTGACGGATACACACAATTTCCGCGCGTAAAAATATATTTCGGCAAGAAATCAACGTAACTTTCCCACACTCCCATGACTCTACCACATCTCATTGATAATTCGACTTTGTTTCTTATACAGTTGAGTTGTTTTTGTTTCAGCACTGTTAGGTGTCTTAAGAGTTTGTGGAAGATAGCAGGAATGTTCGCTTTATATGGAATATTTCTGTGCGGAAGGATGTTTATTATAATCTGCTGAATGTAGAAAGTAAGGAAAATCGTGTAGCAGTAATAGAGTGCTGGGAATCGACATGTATCTTCTCGTTTTTGTTAAGATAATGTTTGTAATGTTCTCGTTAATATTAAAATTGGTTACCAACTTTTACTTGAAATTTTCTTTTGCCTGGTATTTTTTTGCAAGCCAAAAGCCCTTGGCGATATTTGGTTTGGCGCTGTTATTTATGGAAAGAAAAAGATAATATATTCTTTGTTGATTGTAGGTTTAGGTACAGCTATGTTTCTTTCACAAACTGTATCGCAAATGAACAGGAATGAATGACAAAATCTTTGTGTTAATAACTTTAGAATGTTCTAAGCAACTTTTAAGCCGCTTCTGAAGTAATCTTTCCACGAAGACGCGTGATTTTGTCAAAAGTAGACATTAATGACGTTGTAATAGGAACCACGGCACGCGACATCGTGAAATGACTTTACCCATATTACCATCACTACCTAAATCTTTGACGCATTATTTTTTAAACACGCCATCGACGCACTTTTTCGAATTTATTTTTTTTCATAGAGCAGCCTTACAACCTTATGTGCGTATCGAGTTTGTATTGATACACATGGTGTACCTACTATACATGCCATCCTACGTAAGTTCAACCTATTAAACCGTGAAATATCTTGTTGGAAGTAAGATTTTTTGGTAACGCCAGAGACAATTTTGGTAATGCAGGAGATGCCCAAAGTGTCGGTAAAAAAGTTGATTGGCCCAAAAACAAAACACATCTCCACACATCTCTGGTGGAAATGTAGCCTAACACTTGGTAATAAGTGAATATTTTGTGAAAGATCCAAAAATATCTCATACACAATCTCTTCCGCATAAATAGATCTCTTTATTTATGGCATCAAGTGGGTCAGACACACAGATAATACAAATTTTCCATACATAGAAATAAATAACAAATAGAAACGTGCCTCATATCATATGGGGCAAAAAGCAATGTGTGTCAGGGATGCCAACATGGCGACGTGACACAGTCAAGTACAAACTGCAATTTGGCGGGAAACACTACTTATTTACAAAATGGCGGACGTTGCACAGACTAGGCGTGACAGTGGCTCCGTTCTACGCTGCTACGCGCCGTAGTCGATTTGGCCTTTGTCTGATTCGTGAAATTCTAGCTATTTTTTTAATTATTTTAGTTGCAACTGAGATAGCGGGCAGCGGGACGGACAGCGGTGGGTCGAGCGTTTTCTCTGTCCATGGCGTGTGCCACCAAGTAAACCACTGTGCGAGCGACCCAGCCGGGCAATGAACACGGTACACGCTCGCCGCTCCACTGAACCATAGGGATTTTTCTTAATTTCTAATGGGTTATCCTAAAAATCACAACATGGCCTTTATTTACGCTGCATGCACATTTCTTGTTCAAAACTTTGTATTTAGACTTAGCGTTATCTCTATGCCGTAGATAAACTATATACATGTTATATACCAAATTTCATCCAAATCCGTCCAGTCGCGCATCCAGCAGTCAGCATTAAAGAGTAATAAACAAACACAAAGACACACTTTTTTACTTTGTAATATTAGTAGGGTATTTTTGTAGTTTGGACTTAGAAGATGTTGGCGGTTAAAAGTTAAAATGTCTCAGTGACCCACTGAGTACCACTGCGCTGTGCCCCACAAGGGATATCGCATGCCCGGGGCCCTCATATTTCTATGTATGAATGGAATCCCCGAGTTAATGCGCGCGTTAGTACACTAATTACACCGCCAGAGCGCGCTCTTAGGGCGCTCATTATAATTTTACGTGGGCGGAATGTTTGCCCCAAGTTTTTATGGGAACGGACGGAAGTTTGTTTTGTTATGTTGGTTATGCTGGTAATATATTGCATTATACATGTTTTTTCAGGTATAGGAGAAAGTGAAGTCGAGCATTATTGGAGTTTGTATGAGATTCTCAATTCGTTTGTTAAGGCTCTGTTTCCACCAGAGATGTGCGAGGATGTGTTGCGAGCAATGTTTTTCATTAACCAATAGGAACGCTTCAATTACCTCGCCTCACTCCAATCAGCTGTTTCCACCAGAGATGCTGTGCGAGGATGGATAAATAAAACGTTTCTATTGGTCCATGAAAAACACATACCTCGCAACACATCCTCGCACATTTTTGGTGAAAAAACAGCCTTATAGTTTTTTACGAGCAGATATTTAATTTCTTACCAACATTAATGCCGAATACAAAATATTGTTTCAAACTTACTCTCATCAGAACGGGTTCCTGCATGGGCTACTACGAAAATCGAAGTTCTAGTCTTGCGGTCCCTCTCGCTCTCGTATTAAACAGTGTAAGTGTAGAGGGACCGCACGACACGAACTTAAAAGAAAGAAAGAAAGAAAATACATTTATTCACAACACAAGAGAACAATATTAGGTACAAATAAACAACACAAAGGTATGCGTCATTGCGGTTGTGAATCGGACACTCGCTCAGCATAACGTTGAAGTGTCCCAGCGCTGATTTTCAGCCAGCACCGTCGGCAACCCTCGGACCGTTATAAAACATACTACACACCATTAACTACATAAGACTACATAAATAAATAGATAATTTGTAAACTAGAAAACTCATGTGTGACTTTAAAAATATAAAAAATAAATTTATTAGGTACGTAGACATAACGTCGAGTTTCGGGTATCGTAGTCCTGCTGATTTCTATCTGTCCTCAGGCTAGTAATAGAGTGTTGATAACCCTTTCAGTGAGTTTGCGGAGGCATTAGGCCCGACACAGACAGATGGTGTTTATCCTGCCGTGACTGATGAGAGGACGCGCACCTCCAGATCACGGATACTTGTGGGGCCACGTGTGCAGAGTATCCGGGGTAATTAGTGTCCGGATGCTGCTTTGAAAGGGTTAAGGGTTGCCATTCACAAAATTGCAATAAATAAATAGACAATATACATACGAGAAAACGAATCAGAACAGAATAACGAAACGAAATCAGCGCTGCAGGCACAGATATAGATTACACTAGATAACGCAAACACCTCAATCTGTATTAAAAGCAAAAGCAATAAGAGATAATTTTTATACCATATGAACTAGTACAGTACAGTGTCAGGAACCAATTTTTAACCCCCGACGCAAAAAGAGGGGTGTTATAAATTTGACCACTATCATGTGTCTGTGTGTCTGTCTATGCCACCGTAGCTCTTAAACGGGTGGACTTATTGATTTTTTTTATTTGAAAGCAGGTTTTCTAGCGATGATTCTTAGACATGTTTTATCAAAATCGGTTCAGCTGTTTTTGAGATATTGGACTTTGAAGTGACGATGTCGGCAGTTTCCCAACTTTTTTTTTTGTTAGGTTATTTTACAAGCTTTTATTTAACTTTTCTTGATTGTTGTAGTTGGGTCAACTTTTCCAAGTTCATTTTAACCTACTCTACTGCTAGTGGTCGGATTGACTTGAAATTTGGTATAGTACATTATGTTAGATGACAATGCAAGAACGGTCAATAAAAAATACAGTCACCATAAAGAGCATGTATAAAAAAATAACTAAATAAAAACTTAATTTAGTACTTGACGTCGTGTACTATACAAGCCTTTTAGACAGTTCATCAAACATAACCGGTTATAAAATGGTAACGTTAACCACCGTTTAACAGAGGTAACGCTAATTAAAAATAACGAACGGTAATTTACTAATTTCAGGCACCTTTAAATTGCACCGGTTAATTTTCAAATGTGACATTTATATGGTTCGTGCCCCTCATTAAAACGTTATAACGTAGTAAACGAGGTCTAAAAAAGCATATTTAGAGATGGTGGAATTAAGGTGTGTTTTGTAGCCTGTTTTTATAGCCCACAACGTAATAATAAGTTACATAAACGTTTCTATCTGTTATGTATAAGTATGTCCGTGGTAACGTACAGTCAAGCACAAAGAAGTAGATACAGCTAAAGTTACAAAAATATGTAAACACAACTTTAACATTAAGTGAATAGAGTACCTATGTAGTGTAGGTTACACAAATTTTTTTGTAACTTTGACTGTACCCATTTCTTTGTAGCTGCCTGTACCTTCCAAACTGATTGGCGGATTCAGGAATCGAGACGCGTTCTTCTAGAATTTTCTCAAAATCATTTTTTTTGTGAGATATTGGATTTTAAAAGAAAAATGTCAGAGTTGTTCAGTATTCTAGTTTCCTAAATATTATTAATTATGAAAACAAAGAGGCAAAATTAACATTATATTCACAAAATGTACTAATTCTAATTTCACAAAGCAACAACAACACAGGTCATCTACTATCGAGATAATTAAACAGCAAACTAAATAAATAAAAACTATTATATTGATAGTTATACGGCTTCTCATTTGATGACCAAGATTTAAAAATATTATATGAAAAAAAAAATTAAATAAATAATTTATTGACACAAAGAAAAGAAAACAGTTTTGTATCTTATAGTCGTATGTGTTTACCTTTAACACCATCACCAATACAATAAAGTAAAATAAAATCAATTTCTATCACAGTTCCCATCCTTAACAAGTCCACGATGTTGTTAAAACAATAATATAACGTATTTACACTCCCAATTCGATTAATTAAAAGAGCTACCAAATAAATTCACAATATCTAAGAGTATGTTTGGGTTGCTGCACCTGTTAATGTTAAGTATAACTATTTATAAATAGTTACTTGAATGGAGTAGAACACAAAATTCAAATTCAAAATTACGATAAATTATCTTCATGATTAACATAGTCAAAATATTATATACCGTGTTTTTTATCCGTTAACTTCGGCAGATAGCTCAGGTCATTGTTATGAATTGCCTCATAATTAATTTTTTCGTGAAAATTGAATAAAAATTTTTTTTTTGCGTTTAACATTATAATAACTTCACAGTCATTTTTAACAGTCAAATTTCTAAAATAGACAAAACTAAAAAAACAATAAGGCCGATGTCAGACTGACTTCTATCTGAAAACTACTCTTTTATGTTTTAAGTAGTATATAATAATTAAAAATGACATCGAGCCTTAAGTTTTAAGGAATTTGTTAGTGTCGTTTTTTGTGTGCCAAAATCCCAGCGAAATGCAGCGACGATATATCTCAAGTGCTCTTTAATTACCGTAAACTGCTTCATCTTTGCCTTCTGATCCCAACATTGCCTGGTTTGATTTAGAGTCGATAACTTAGCACTCTAATAGGTTTACAACGTGTATCTACACGGGAATTATTATTACGGGGGATAAAAGTTTAAAACCTTAAAAGGTAAACCTTTTCTTTTGGATATTCATTTTGTGTATTGGTGGGCCTGTGTGTTAAATGGATACTTAGTGTCTGTAGATTGACGCAGTTGTACCTAAGTTCTTTGGGTGAGGGTAGGTAGGTACCGTGGTGTCGACATTGGTTTAATTAAGTCTTTTCTTTTAGTTGTTTAAGTATTGTTTTTCTTTTTTTTCTTTATTTGTGTGCACCTCATGGTGCTCACTGGTATAAATTGTATATTAGTATAAGTTCTCATTAAGTGAAATGTAACAATTTCTTTTGAGAAATAAAGTTCTATAAACATAAAAGGTGTTAAGTTATCGACTTTAAATCGAATCAGGCAATGTTGGGACCAGAGGGCAAAGTTGACACAGTTTACGGTACTAATTACGCTAAGATTTCCTCTTAACAACCTCCCCAGGAGGCGTGTCCATTTTCTCCGACGATATCTCGTACTGTGTGTCCAGTCTGCAAAAAAAAAACAGAATATTTTGAGTTTGAATTTGCAATGTAAATTTCAACATGATGTGAGAGGTACGACATAAATAAAACAGTAGAAAATGCTTCCATTTTTCATCAAAAAGGAATATTTTTATTTGTTGTTGCCATGTGCTCGAGTTTTACGTGAAAAAGATAAGTAAGTAAGTAAATAAAAGTTACGAAGGAAGTGTTTTGGCGTAGCTTAAACGCCTCGAAAGTCAATGTAACTAGACGTAGATAATACCTAAAGCTTTCTATATTTACTCAGTTGACATGAAATGAGATTTCTGAAAGGATTATATTTTAAATAGAAATCATAACTTTTGGTGTGGGAACCTACGACAATCTGTCTGACTGGGAAAAGTGTTATAAGACTTGCTAGGCGTTGCACTCGACTCCGTCCGCGTAAAATTTGTTTATCTCTATCCCACGGGAACTATCCAATTTTCCGGGATAAAACTATTCTATGTCCTTCACCGAGACTCAAAATATCTGTACATCAAATTTCATCTAAATCGGTTCAGCAGTTTAGACGTGAAGAGGTAACAAACAAACACTTACAAACTTTCACATTTGTAATATTACTGGGATAGTGGAATAAAGAAAACCCGTAGTAAAATTTCACACACAATCACATAAGATCGAGTGCGGACAATATGCTAGTAAAACATAAATTAATGACACTGTCTAACTTTTTTGGGAATTTTAGCATTAACGCGATTAAAGCAGGAGGTATACGAGGGCGGTTTGATAAGTCAGTGACTTTGAGTAAAAAAAAAACCTTTTTCACATATGACCTTTTTTTTCCTAATTCTTAACTCTTTGGTAGCTGGCTGTTTTTATTTTTTTCTTAATATTGGGAAAATAAAAAAAGAAATCGAGACATCTATCGGAAAATTCATGGAAAGTTGTTAAATATGGAGAAAAGTGAATTTCGTGTGCTAATTAAACATTACTTTTTACATGGAAAAACTATCAAGGAGACTGAAGACCGGCTTAAAAAATATTATGGGGAATCTACTCCATCTCATGGTATAGTACACAAGTGGTTTACGGAATTTCGTTCTGGACTTATCACCACCAATGATGCAGAACGCTCTAAAAGGCCGATTGAAGTGACTACTGGTGATATCATGAATAAAGTCCACGATATTGTTTTGGATGACCGTCGAGTGAAGATACGTGAGATAGCTGAGACTGTACACATTTCATCTCAACGAGTTTTTCATATCTTGCATAATATTTTGAGTATGAAAAAGCTTTCCGCAAGATGGGTGCCGCGTTTGCTCACAGCCGATCAAAAACGACATCGCGTAACAACTTCCGAGCAATGCTTAACCAAATTTAAACGTAATCCTACTGAATTTTTACGTCGATTCTTGACGGTGGACGAAACATGGATTCACCATTATACACCAGAGACGAAAAATTAGTCAAAACAGTGGACTTCTACTAGCGAACGTGCCCCTAATAGAGCGAAAACCGTTAATTCGGTAGGAAAGGTAATGGCCACTGCTTTTTGGGACAGCCAAGGTGTTATTCATATCGACTATTTACAGAAAGATAAAACAATAAAAGGCCTTTATAACGCTGCTTTTTTGGAAAATTTTAACGTAGAAGTTGTGAAAAAACAGTTACATCTGAAGAAAATACTTTTTCATCACGACAATGCACCTGCAAACTCGTCGGCAGTCGCAACAGCCAAATTAGTAGAATTGCGTTATGAAATACTGCCACACCCACCCTATTCTCCAGATTTGGCACCGTGTGATTTTTTCTTGTTCCCTAACATGAAGAAATGGCTTGGTGGGAAAAGATTTTCATCAAATGAGGAAATCATAGCTGAAACTGAAGCCTATTTTTCGGGGTTTGACAAAAAATATTTTTTGGAGGGGTTACAATAACTGGAACATCGTTGGACGAAATGCATCGAGTTGAAAGGAGATCATGTAGAAAAATAAAATGAAAAAACCTGTGAAAAAGTTTTTTTTTTACTCAAAGTCACTGACTTATCAAACCGCCCTCGTAAGCACTAACAAAAATTTTCAGACGCCACAAATGATAAAAAATCATCCTTCTCACGCCCACACCACGGCAACCAAAACACATAACAGGCCCCAATTATCTCACTTTTCCACTAACGCATCTCTTTCCCACACATCCAGCTAGAAAAAGACACATACAAAGCACGGTAACTCACGCTAACTGTGCAACTCAATTTTCCTCAACTTTTCCCCTCAAATGGTTGTTTATGATTTCTTCAAACTTTTCCTTGGGAAACTTCCGACTTCACCTTTTTACAAATGTAATACAAAAAGTTTCGTTACCAATTTTATTTCTTTTTACTCTGACATCATATTTCTATATTTAAAGGATATTATATTTGGCGCAAAGTCAAATTTAGCACTATTCAGTGCCTGGATGAATAGGCTATTATGCCTTATGCCTATCCAATTTATTAAAAGTCTAAACTAACCGATTTCATCAAAATTCTTGTATAAACACCCACTGATTGTCATGTTGTGAGTTTGCGTTTGTTTACTATATCCCAATTTTGGAATTTGTCATAAGAAATTTGTAATAGTAATAAAATTACAAATTATTAAATAATGGCACTTGATGTATCCCATCTTAGGCCTCTAGGTTGGCAACGCATCTGTAATACCCCTGGTGCTGCAGATGTTTATGGGCGGTAGTGACCCCTTACCATCAGGAGACCCACTTGCTCGTTTTCCATCCAGTCGAATAAAAAATAATCGCCTCTCAACAAAATATAGCATGCAGGCTGAATATACTGAAATAATAATAGTTATACAATGTAAGACCTTCCTGTACGGTATTCAGGCAAATTAAATACTTTTGACTTTGACTTTGACTGGCCAAATCTTCTACTTCGTATTTTTCCTAACGCTGACCACACCCCACCCCCTTCCCCACCGCGCCCCGCCCCGCGCAAACACATTTAGACAAAGACAGACAAACCAGGGTAATGGCTTGTTAATCCAATAACCCGCCGGCTTATTCCGAACTCTGTGCGACATGTTGAAACGACGTCATCTTGAATTTTTAAAACTTTTCCACTCGACATAGTAAATTTTAGAGAGAGACGCTCGATTTTAATGAAAATTTGCACTTTTAAGTTAAATATTTCACTAGCATGTCACTGAATCGAAAAATCGTCTAAGCAACCCCCCAATGGTTTTAAAAGACCTATACCTATCCAACGATACCCCACACTATAGGGGTTAGTAGAGAAAAAAAAATCACCCCTACTTACGAAAAGGTATGTAGGTATGGGAGGTAACCTAAAATTTTATTTTACCACTTTGCCGGCATTTTAAAAATATTGTCTGACAGAAAACTTCTTAAAATATATAAGTTAATGTGTCTACTCCAATAATTATTCGTTATAAACTTTTATTTTCTTTAAAAACCGGTTATAAAAATGAATTAGTTTTTAAAGAATATAAAGTCTACCACGAATAATTATTGGAGTAGACACATTAACGTATATATTAAGAAGTGTTCTATCAGACAATATTTTTAATTTACATTAATTTTTTATGGAATCCATCCCAGAATATACGTCCCACTGCGCTGGGCACAGACCTCCTCTCAGAACAAGAGGGCTTGGACCATAGTTCCCACGCGGGCCCAGCGCGGATTGGGAATTTTTATGGAATAATCGTGAAAACTATCAGAAAATGCATCGTTGCCAGCTCAACATGGTATAAACGCTCTTAAACAACAAGGCCTCAGAATACGCCCCTCGGACACTCCTTCCTAAAAAACACTTGCCATTTATCTTTATTCGTGTTCCAGGCCATAACGGCAGCTAACACCATTAATGCGTACGTCGTACAACTATCAGTCATTGGAATTATGTCGGCACGTTAATGCGTCTGTAACACGTTCTCGTAAATTGTTTACGTTGTTTTATGAGGGAAACAGCTTTTACGACTAAATTGGGATTAAACATGATATCAGTATGAAATTTTACATTTTTGCATCTGTCTCCTTTTTTTTATTTGACTGGATGGCAAACGAGCAAATGGGTCTTCTGATGGTAAAAGATCACCACTGCCCATAAACATCTGCAACACCAGGGATATTTCAGATGCGTTGCCAACCTAGAGGCCTAAGATAGGTTACCTCTAGTGCTAGTAATTTCACCGGCTTACTCTCCACGCCGAAACACAACAGTGCAAGCACTGCTGCTTCACGGCAGGATTAGCGAGCAAGATGGGCCTCCTCTGTGCCACACAAATGCTACAAATAAGAAATCAGACAGACAGACGGACTTGACGAAACTATAAGGGTTCCGTTTTTTCCATTTTGGCTCCGGAACCCTAAAATTGCTTTTCGTGTCAAAAACTTTTCCATACATTTTTCCTCAAAGCATATAGCACCTTCACATTAACATTAACGTACTTGAAATGTAAATCCCGAGAGGGCATCGATTATGTATTAATACGATATCATATGCATTATCGATCAGTGTATAATGCTGTGTGATTATACGACGGTCCGGGAATCGAACCTGGCGAGTGCGATCACCCTGAATCAGGCGGAATAATCGAGAAACTACTATATTTTTTACATATTTTACTTTTATAAGACGCAGAAGTCACTGGGAACCCCAACTGCGTCAAGATATCTACAAAAGTTTTGTAAAACAATTGAATTTAAAAGGCATATTTTTAGATCATGTTGATGTCAAGCATAATACGTAGTATTTGGTTAAGGATATTACCAAAAGAAGTTTATTGAAGTCGCTAAATAACATTTCTAAATGTTTAGTTGGATTATTTTATTTTAATTTTCTGAGAAAGTGATAATGATAACCCTTTGCATTCGAATTGACGAGGCAGGTATGTTCGGAACAAAAGACAGCACTGTAGGCTATTAAAACGGCGGCTTTCTTCAAGATCAAAGGAGTGCAACTTCTGTACGTAGTACTATTATTTATTCTGTGGTTAAGGTACTGTCGAACCAACTGAATTGTGATCCACCATGGAATCTTTACACAGTATAAAAAGTCATATTGACATTTTTACTTCATACTAAGCAATTGGTCACGCGACTCGTTCGCGGACTCCGATCGTGATTGCCGATATAGGAACCTAGAGTTGCAATTCGCGCTTTTTAGCTGCGGAACCCTAAAAAATATCCAAGTGAGCATCGTGAGTGGACGTGTGTCAGAAACGAATATTGATAATTAAATAACGTGCTTTGTAGAATTGAACCTTTCTCTGGCTAATTTAGTACTGCTTTGCATTGAGTGTATTTAATGACTTGCTACGTTTTACAATAACCTCAGTGTGGATACAGATAGTCGGACAAGCGCCCCTCTTCACCTCGGGTAAACGAGACAATTGCTATTTTTTAACTCCCTTGCACAGTTACGACAACCCGATTGTGCGGCTGAGCAAAAAACAAAGATCTTTATAGTCAACAATTACTACGCTCCACGACAAATTATTGCCAATAATGAATGTTATGAGGTCACCAACAAGCGGTCCCGGGGTTAGCGGCGGATCGCATCCCGACTTGTCGAGTTTATCAAAGCTAGATGAACATATTACTCAGCGTAAACGTAAGCAGCCAGAGACGGACTGTGTATGTAGAAAGGAAATAACAAATCTTGGAAACGAAATGAGAGATATGTTCGAAAAATTTTCAATTTCACAAAGAGAGTACTTTTCCACGGTGCATGAAAGCATGGGGGAAATAAAAGCCAAAATTGATACTATTCAGACTACAACTGATTTTCTTGCGTCGGAACATACTAAAATGTTGACTGAAATATCGGAGCTTAAAAACAAATGTAATGCTACGGATGAGAAGGTAAAGCTTTTAGAAAGTAAAATACACGATTTGAATACCGGATCCATCCCAACTACTTGTGGAACATCTACAGAGGAACTCATAAAGGAAATGACAGAACGTTCGGAAAGACAAAAAAACATTATCATCGCAGGCATACTTGAGGCTGAAAAAGAATCTTTACAAGCAAAACAGGAAAAAGATAAATGCGAAGTCGCTAAAATCTTGAGAATTGTATTGAAAACCGATATAATACCGCAACCTTGGAAAGTTGTACGAATCGGTAAATACAAACCTGGACTAAATCGTCCCCTTAAAGTTTGTTTTGAGTCCAGTATGATGGCAAAAGATATCCTCCGAAACCGAGTAAATTATCAACATCCTACAATTAAGCTTTTCTCCGATCAAACTCCTGCTCAACAAACGTATATAAAAAGTTTGCGTGACCAGCTTTCAAATAGACTGGAGAGTGGCGAAACTAACCTAACTATTAAATATGTCAAGGGCTGTCCCAAAATAGTATCGTTACCAAAAAACGACAGCAACCGGAGCAACCAATGAGAACCATTAATGAAGAACCCACAAACAATAACGTAAATTTATCTTACCAAATATTAAACTCTTACGATGATTTGGAACCCATAGAAGGTTCCTTAAATTTTTTCTACACAAATATAAGGAGTCTTGTGAAGCATGGAAAGTTGGATGAACTAAAATGCATTATTAAATTGTTGACTATGCAGTTCCATTTAATACTTTTGACGGAAACATGGATCAAATCCGAAGAAGAGGCGAATTATTTGGAAATCCCTAATTACTTACATTATTACAACTACAGGACGGACAGAAGAGGTGGTGGGGTTTCTATTTACATACACAAAAACATAAGCCATAATCTTATTGGAGAAAAATATGCTAATGGAAATAACTATCTATGGTTGCACACTCACAAATTAGACCTAAATATTGGACTTATTTACAAACCAGGAGATACACAGATGGATGCATTTTTAGAAGACTTCGAAAGACAGTTGCCGCAAAGAAAAACTACTATTATTTTTGGAGATTTTAACATAAATTTACTAATCAAAGACAGGAATTCAAAAAGATACACAGACATGCTCAATGAAAATGGATATAAAATTATTAACCGATTAGATGAACAACACTCAACACGTACAACAGCTACAACAAAAAGTGTTTTGGACCATATTCTTACAAATATGAACAACAAAAACATTCATATAGCACTAGCTGATTCCTCGATATCTGATCACAAACAAATAATTCTTAGAATAAAAAATATAAAGACCAAAATCCTTGGCAGGACACAATACGAAGCCATCAATTATGAAAATCTACGAAAACAAGCGGAAAACGTTATTAATGTAACTTGTAATCACAACTTTGACTTATTACATGATTCTGTGAAAAACTTAATAAGAAATAGTACGATTCTAAAAACTAAAGTAAATAATCCACCAAAACAGGACTGGATTAACAGAGATATCATAGAAAAGATTAATGAAAGAAATAAACTGTGGCAACAATTGAAAAAGAATCCAGGATGTGAAGACTTACTAGTAAAGTTCAAAAAAAAAAGAAATGAGACTACTGTTCTTAAGAACAAAATGAAGAACAAATACTATTATGAGTCTTTTCAGAAATGTAAAAACGACCCTAAAGAAATGTGGTCATTGATTAACTCTTTGACCAACAATAAAAAAAAGGCTAATAGTGCTCCTTCAAAACTTATGACATCCACCGGTGCCACCACGGATGAAAAAGAAATTTGTGAAGAATTTAACAATTTCTTTGCAACAATTGGTCCCCAGCTAGCTAGCAAAATTCCCTCTATTTATCATGGAGGTGCTAATGCTCCTACAAATTCTAATGACCGACATGACTTTGGTAATGGATTGTCAAATTTGACACCAAGTAGCGAGGATGAAATATTGAAAATAATAAATAGTCTTGACCCAAATTGTAGTTCAGGTATAGAAAAAATTACAACAAAATGTATTCAATGTATTAAGCAATATTTAATTCCTAACCTTACGAAGTGCATTAATTACTGCCTAGAATCTGGTATTTTCCCCGATTCATTGAAAATTGCCAAAGTTACACCAATTTTCAAATCAGGAAACAAAATGGATCCAGGGAATTATCGGCCAGTATCTGTACTGCCGATATTTTCTAAAATTTTTGAAAGGGTTATTTATTGCCGTTTAAACAAATATCTTACGGAAATTAAATTTCTTTTTAATCGACAATATGGATTTCGCCCGCAGTCAAGTACATTATCAGCGGTAATTGACTTAGTAAGTTACATCAAATCGAACATAGATGATAAAAAAATATGTCTTGGTATCTTTATAGACCTTCAGAAAGCGTTTGATACGGTAAGTCATTCGCTTCTTCTCGAAAAACTTAAAAACATAGGCGTAACTGGCAATGCACATAAAATTTTCGAATCCTATTTAGAAAACCGTATCCAAATTGTCAAAGTAGGTAATGCAAACAAACAAAGCTCTCCTCAACCAATTACTTGTGGTGTCCCTCAGGGATCAATTCTTGGGCCACTTTTGTTTTTAATTTACATCAATAATATAAGTCAGGTACCTCTTCGTGGGGAGTTAAGTTTGTACGCAGATGACACCTGCGTGTTTTACTTTGGACACTCTGTAGATGAAATGAAAAAATTGGCACAAGAGGATCTCAATGCACTTCATGACTGGTTTCAATACAATTTATTAACTATCAACATTGCAAAAACAAGTTATGTAATATTTAAGGCTAAAAATAAAAAAGTAAGTGATGATATTCCACTTACAATAAACAATATACAAATAAAAAGATCGACAGAAGAAAAGTATCTGGGACTCATACTGGACAGTGAATTGACGTGGAAACCTCACATAAATAAAATTAGATCCAAACTGTCGTCGTTGCGGGGCTGCCTTTTTAATACTGTGCACAGTTTTCCGCGTCAGGTACGATACACTATCTATAATTCTCTTGTTAAATCTCACCTGAACTACCTCATAGAAATATGGGGTAGTGCAAATAAAACTGCTCTTAAAAGTCTGCAGATTGCTCAGAATAAAGTCATAAAAACACTCTTTCAATTTGAATTCCTCACACCTAGTCGTTTAATTTACTCGGAAACTAAAGTTATGAACCTAAATCAGTTATATTTTAACAATACGTGTATTTTAATTAAAAAAGTTATAGATAAAAAAATAAATTCGCAATTAATTTTTAAAACTAAGGCTGAACAAGGTTTTTGTCGTCTGCGCAATGCTAATGATCTGTGTCTCTCAAAGACGCGAACAAAATTTGGGAAAAAAAGTATAGGGTTTGAAGGGGCCAAGTTTTACAATCAATTACCAAAGTCTATTAAAGAATGTAAAAATATTAATATCTTTAAGAGTAAATTGAAAGAGTATGTAATTGAGAAAATCTAAATCCGGCCCTGCGTGTTGCAGTTAAACATGCACGCAGAAACAGGTAACAAACAAGATACTTTTATTATTTTACTACTTCGCTACTTGGAGTTTTCTCCCTACCCGTATTGCTTTAAAAAAGATACCTGTACGTAGTAATACTTTGTACCTACGTACTACACATTTTTGCAGTGTTTTGTTTGTTTTTTATTTATTGTTTTTGTGACTTGGTTGGTAACATACCTACTACTGTTTCTTTTAGATTATTTTGTACTAGCTGTTGTTTAAGTATTGTTTTTCTTCTTTTTCTTTAATTGTGTGCACCTCATGGTGCTCACTGGTATAAATTGTATATTAGTATAAGTTCTCATTAAGTGAAATGTAACAATTTCTTTTGAGAAATAAAGTTCTATAAACATAACCCTATTCAAAATTCAAATTCAAATTCAAATCATTTATTCAGTAAATAGGCCGCAATGGGCACTTTTACACGTCATTTTTTTTAAACTACCAGCGCTTTCGGAAAGACCATCATTGCCAAGAAGAATGCGCCGCAAGAAACTTGGCAGAAAGTCATTTTTTCAAAATAAAATAATTACAAATAAAATACTTAAAAACTACAGTAAACAATTAAACAAAAAATCACAAAAAAAATAATTAAATAATAATACAGGGATGTATGGGGTCCCTTAGTTACAAAACTAAACACTAACTATATCTACGTTAAGCGGAAGTGTAGAATGCTTCCACCGTCATAAATGAAAAAAAATATATAATAATAAAAAAACTGAAATATGCATTTCAGGTCAAGTAACCATTAAGCTTTTGGATTCCGAAGGCAAGCTCACGTCTGCCGCCCCAGTTAGCTCACCTAAAAAATACACAAGAACCAAGCAATAGTAAATGCGCTAGTTCGCACAATACGCAGCACAATACAGTAATTCCGAAGGAAGCACTCGAAAGGGTGCCCCGCCCCGGAACAAAGGTTCAGGAAATTGAAAAGCTATTCAACTGACGAGATTTAGTGGGTGCGAGGGTTTGGGTTGATTGGTGATTCACAGGCCTTTGGGCGCTGAATGCGACGGCGATATACTTATAAAAGAGTAATGTGGACGGCGACAAAGTACAGCCTTATACTCCATTTATTTTCACATTTGAAAACGGTGAAATTTGCACACGTTTTTAAATGTAACAATGAAACCATTTAAAATCGTGTGTAACTTCTATACTAATAAAAATAAGAGATTGAGTGATAGGTAAGAAATGCATGCCTCCGCCTGCATTTCATATCATTGCATTAAATTTTCAAGGACTACCATGGACATTCTGTTTGGTCTTGTATCGATTTCTTTCATTCAATTTTGTTAGCTTTTTATATTTCTAATTTTTTTGTCTTGTTTCGATCTTTTCAGTTCATTTTTGCAGGCGGGTTTTTGATTTTTTAAATTATTATTTTTATTTACGTCTTTTCAGTTAAATTAGTTACTAGTTCCGTAAACAGTTTCCTTTTAGAAGCACGGATAGGCACGGATTTATGCCGTTTTTGAGTTGTTATGTTACCGAAAAACTGCGCTTCTCAACAAAAGGAGGTAAGTGCTACGGAGATGTACTTATTTTTGAGCATTTTTGCTAGCAAACTTTTTCACTTTTTAAAATCGTAACTGCGTTGCTGCGGACCGATCTGTTTTTGTAAGAGGTGAGTGTCGCCCTTCCCTAGCTTTTTTTTTAGTAACGGCCACGGAACCCTACAATGACCATAGTCCGACAATGCTCTTGGTCGGTTTTTCATCATCATCATCAGCCTACAGCAGTCCACTGCTGGACATGGCCTCTTCCATGGCGCTACAACACTATCTTCAGCGCACCCATCCGCCGCCAGCGTCCCTAAGGTCGTCCGTCCACCGTGCCTCAGGCTGTCCTACACTACGTTTTCCGTCCATCGTCTCCATTCGCCCGGTTTTTACACATACGCTAATACCCCGCTACCTTCGCCACATTTACCCCGACATTCATCATCATCATCATGTCAGCCGAAAGACGCCCTGCTGGCCATAAGCCTCCCCCAAGGCTCTCCACTCAGACGTCTTGTGCTTTTCGCATCCACCGCGATCCCGCGATCTTAACCAGCTCGTCTCCCGGTCCGCGGACGCCATTCAAGAACCTTCTGACCCCATCGGCCATCAGTCCTGCGTGCAATATGCCCCGCCCATTACCACTTCAGTTTCGCAATTCTTCGGGCTATGCCAGTAACCTTAGTTCTACTGCGGATATAATCACCCCGACATTTAGGTCCTCACTGAAAACCAGCGCCACGGCTTGCCTTGGCATTATGCTGAGTGGGGACCTATTTAGCGTCATGTATGTCTTTATTTGTTCCTTGTTTGTTTCTATGTTTGTTTTATGGCGTTAAATAAATGTATTTTCTTTCTTGCTCTTTCTTACATTAGAACAATTTAAAACCGGACGTCCTCCCGTGGTTCATTGGCACGGAGTAAACTCGGTTAGCATAATCCCGGACAGATCCGAGTTGGGAACGGTCAGGTCACACCCGTGACGCGGGAGGGCACTGACCCCGCCCTAGGGGTGTCAACATTTTAAATTTATTAAAAAAAATCTGGCTGTACTTTTTTGAGTTGAGTCGCCATGAGAGCCAAAGGCACTACGAGTAGGTCCTTACTTTTATTTAGTTGATTTTAGTTTTGAAATGTTATAAATATGAGGTGATTTATAGATGGCGGCGTGCAGTCAGAAAAAAATATTAAGTACTTATTTAGTCTCACCGGCTAAATACCAAATTCAAATTCAAAGCATTTATTTAGTAAATAATAGAACAGTATATAACTAAAGAAAAAAATTACAAAATAATAATAATAATAATACAGGGATGTATAAAAATTAGAAGTACAAATTTAAATTAAAAGTCAAAAGTTAAAATTTCAGTTAAAATATGATGATGATGGTGACGAATAAAATAGTAAAGTGGCAACCCTAGAAAAATGCACGTGTCCACAGCGTGCACACGATTGGGGGAAAACACGGGACTCATGATATTCAGATGACCAGAATCCGCCGTCTATAGCTTTATTCATATCTTTGTTGGTTTGCACGTGCGCGGGTAGCACGGCGGGTAATGACGTCGTGGGATCTTGAGGGGTCACTCCGCATGCGGCATTGACGCACGACGTCATTTTTATAGTCTCCGTCCCTCAAAATAAGTATAAAGAATGGCTTCTTTATACTTATTTTTAGGGATGCTACTCAAAATAAAATTGTTTTTTGGAATCTTTTTGTATTTTTTATTTCTATTCCAAATTTTTACTTTTACGGTCATCCCGTAAAACCTAAATTGAAATTACAAACTGAAATATAGATGCACAGAAAAACCAGCACAGTGCTACGCGCAGTGGTGTAGCGGTATAGCACGCGGCACGGAATGCCGAGGACCTGGGTTCGATTCCCAGTGCTGGTCTTATTTTTTTGGTTTTTCTGTGCATCTATATTTCAGTTTGTATTCTCAATTTTCCAATGCTACTCAACAAAAGTAAATAAAAAAAAGGTTGTACTCTTTTATAAATACGTACACATGCACGACTTTAGAAGTACATATAGGTACATAATTTAAATTACTCAATTTACTCACTGAGTGCCATGATAGACTCAGTCTGGTATGATATGGTCGGGGTAAGAAAAGGTTCGTCACTTTTCAACTCTATTTCAATTACTTTAAGGTCCATACGGTCCAAAAATGACGAAACTTTTCTTATCCCGACTATACATAGGTACGGAGTATAAATATATAATACTAATCTTGTAATTTGTATATTAATAAACTATTCCATTTTATACTAGCTTTTTCCCGCGGCTCCGCCCTCGGGAACTGTGCATTTTTCCGGGATAAAAAGTAGCCTATGTTACTCTCGGGCCCATAAACTATCTCTATGCCAAAAATCACGTCGATCCGTCGCTCCGTTACGGCGTGAAAGACGGACAAACACAAACATACAACACACTAACACACAAAATCACATTTTCGCATTTATAATAATATTAATATGGATGTTCACTCATTTTTAACAAACTTAAAATAATTACAGTGGTATGCCGCATGCTTAGAGTATATAAGCAAGCTATATAATATATATAAGCTAGCTTGCTTATGTATACGCTAACCCCCTTATTCATAAAACTTAACAAGCCTATGTTAACTAACAAATGCTTTGTCCCTTTCTAACAAATACAAATGTCGAAGTGACAGATAAGGACAAACGAATTTTAGCGGCGTTTTAACTAAAATAGGTTTGATTGTCGTTTATGAAGAAGGGGGTAAGGCCGCATCATAGTAAAATATGGCCGCATGCCACACTGCGGCACCTTAAGAGAAAAGGCGCAATTTGTCCGGCCCAGTGGGCAATTCTCTGGGCATCTAAACATCCCCCCCCCCCTTCCCCCGATAACCCTCGTCAGGCCTTCGAAGCTGTTCGGAACGTTAAAATTTTATGCGTGTAAATAAAGGATCAGAAATTCTTTTTGTGAAAATAGACCGATTGTATAATACATGGGCGGCAAATGTGTAGGTACGCGGGCTTTTTTAACCCGGAAAAGGTATTTCAGTCTTTGTATGTTTAGTAGGGTTCCGTACCCAAAGGGTAAAAACACCACCCTATTACTATAAGACTCCGCTGTCCGTCCATCACCGTCACCATGCAGGCTGTATCTCATGAACCGTGACACTTACAGCTAGACAGTTGAAATTTTCACAGAAAGTAGTATCGAAAATACAAAACTGAAACATAGATTCACAGAAAAGCCAGATAAAGAGACCAGCGCTGGGAATCGAACCCAGGTGCTCAGGATTCCGTGCTGCGTGCCATACCCTTACACTACCACTGGACAGGAGTAGGTACAGACAGGAATTTCTCCTATTCACCACATATCTCAGCTTGTTCGGTTCTTATTTAGTCACTTAAGCATCGACACTAGCGACATCTATGTTGTAGCCCCCATCGAGAAACTTTCAACACCCCATTGGAACTAACCGCTCACCCGGACAAGAGATGTCGCTATCAGCAATCAAATTAAGATTGGCTTTTGGAGTCTTTTTATATTTTTTATTTCAACTCCGAATTTTGTTACTTTCACGGTTTTTACGGTTTTAAGGTCATCCCGGTAGTTCCCATGCGGGCCCAGTGCGGATAGGGAACTTCACACGCACCATTGAATTGCTTCGCAGGTTTATGCAGGTAATTCAGTAAGTACCCACCTGAGATTCCGTAGACGGCAGTCTGAGATGGCGCTGATGTGGGAATGGGAGTCCCCGGTCATGAGCGGCGGCAGCGTCGCGCGGGACCGGCCCTGCACGCTGGAACAGACAGACAGACACAGTAGATAATATTACGAGTTAGCCTTCACCTTCAACTTCACTGGTGTGATCCCTTAGAACCGGCAGTTTTTTTTTTATTTGACTGGATGGCAAACAAGTAGGTAAGTGTCCACAAGGTCCTACCACCTGCACAGTTGAATCTAAATTCCGGGATTTGGTAAAATTCACAGGGGTTATCAAAAATAACATCGCAGTCATTTTTAGGGTTCCGTAACTATATTGCAATGGCAAAAACGGAACCATTATAGTTTCGCACTGTCTGTCCGTCTTTTAGTTTAGATTTATTTATTTTTTATATAATTAAATACAATAACAGGAACTCTAAGTCCGTTAAGTCTAGAAACCGAAAGTATTTATTTGTCGGTTACTAATCTATGAAAGTATATTTTGACACTTCTCATCTCTAGTAAGTATGCCGCGACCCTAATTCATTTTGATTTATATAATTACCAATATGTACCGATTCGTAAAAGACATTTACCTTCCAAATGTTTGTGAAAACCCTTCTTTACTTGCGTAAATACACAGACTGCGGTATCGCTCAACTTCAAAGGCGTCGGCCTACTGTAGGGAACACTTGTTATACTGTGTCACTGCTATACTGATTCAGCTCACCTGGCGTGGCTGAAGATCTTGCTCTTCTGCAGTGACGCTCGCTTGCGCGGGCGCTGCAAGGTGGAGTCCCCAGCGCCGTGCAGCGACCCCTCCACCGGTGTCGTCGTCTTCAGGGCGCTCAGGGTAGATTCCTGCTGACAGAGCTGGTGTGAGGACCCAGCAACTGAACGGCAGCGCGGCGAGTACTCATGAGAACTGGATGAGTGGCCGAGGATCGTGCTCAGCGTGCAGGGGACGCCTAAATTTGCCCTAAGGCCCAGTAGGCCCGGGCCTAGGGCGGCCAGATATTGGGGCGGCTAGTACTCTAGTACTCTATCCGCAGTAGAACTAAGGTTACTGACATAGCCCGAACAATTGCGAAACTGAAGTCGCAGTGGGCGGGGCACATTGCACGCAGGACTGATGGGCGATGGGGTCAGAAGGTTCTCGAAAGGCGTCCGCGGACCGGGAGACGAGCTGTCGGTAGGCCTCCAACAAGATGGAGCGACGGCCTGGCTAAGATCGCGGGATCGCGGTGGATGCGAAAAGCACAAGACCGGTCTGAGTGGAGAGCCTTGGGGGCTATGTCCAGCAGTGGACGTCTTTCGGCTGATGATGATGATGAGTACTCTAGGGGGAAGAAATTGTTGGTTATGCTACATTTATACGCTTGGCGAGGCTTATCAAGCGTCTACCAACTCCAAGCCTATACAAACGCTTGAATGGCCATTCACACGCTTCTGCTGGTGAGAGCTTGCCGAAGTTTGGAAAGCGTGTAACAGAAGCATTATTAGGATTCGAGGGCCTCCTGGGCATGAGGAGGGGGGGGGGGGGAATGCACGCACCGCCCAATCTTCTGATTAGTTACGACACTGAGTCTGCGGTACCAAAGCAACACGCAGTGTACCTGAGATGTCATCTGTATAGACAGTTCTTCGGTGCTGTAGTCCACGACCTTCTGAAGCAGTTCGCTGTCAGCCGCGAGATCCGACGAGGGGGACTCGCTGTCCTCCTGACAAGTGAAGTAAGTCCATGATCAGTCATTATAGCAGCTGGTACAGTACACTCAGGGCCTGATTTACCTACCCACAGGCTAATAAGGCCAAAGCCAAGGGTGCAAGGACCACAGGGGCGACTGGCGCGAAGCTGAGCTGAGATTTAGTAACACCTTTGGTCATTTTAGAAAAATACGTGCGTTTGACACTCAGATGAGAGTGGGATAGGTGGATTGAGTGAGAAAAAGAGAGTTCATAGATCAGTGTCGAACTAGGCTCAGCAATTTGCTGACTTTTCTATAAACTGTGCTATTTACCTTTACACAAAATTTCAAGTTTTTAGGACAACCAAAAGCTGCCACGGTTTCTACCTCGGAATACAAATACAAAACAATACAATGACTCCCTTATTGTACACCAGCTTAGAAATAGTAAGCGATACAGAAAACAGGTACACAGAGAGAAGATTTCAGTACTTACATAACCAAGAGAATATTCTAACGCTTCGTTAGACATTCCAGGCAGTCGGACTTTACCAGGGAACCTGAAAAAGAGGGAATGTTGGTCATAACTTAAACATAGGTTTTTAATTTTGTCACTCTTCCGTTAATTCCGTTCCGTTACGTGTCCACTACAATTTTCGGAATTTCCCGCAGGCATTTATACCAAGCTCATGGTGGATGCAAGTCTACAACAGAAGCAACTGGTAGATCTATCGAGGAGGCCTATGCTGATGATAATGAAGTGGCAGGGTACCTACCTATATTGCTCGTAGACCGAAGGTCGAGTGTGTTTTACACTTACGTACGACCGTCAACCGGAAGAAGGAGCATTGAAAACCCCTCAGCAAGAAGGACCCGAGGTCTAATCAAGATCGCAGGAACCAGGGGCGTACCCAAGGGGGGGCAGGGAGGGGCAGCTGATCATGGCATCTAATTGATCAAGGCTCATTAGACTTTAGCTTGCTTGATAGACAAGTGAAAAGCTTCATGTCATTTCACTTCCCCTACAATTCATACTTTTTTCATTCTCCATATCAACTTGCGACGCCCTTGGCAGGAACTAATTGGATGCGGGCTGCACGCGACTGCTCATTGTGGAACTCTTTTAAGAAAGAAAGAAAGAAAGAAAATACATTTTTATTTTTTTTAGTTAGCCCTTTATCCAGCAGTTGCTGTCTTTCGGCTGAATAATGATGATGAGAAGTTTACCTGCACTCCATCGGTATCTCCTCCACAACAGGATAATCGATGGAGGACGAGCTTGGGCACTTCTTCAAGTCTTCCTCGCATGTTTCTTCCAGGACTGGCAGGTTCTGCTGACCCCAGGTGTCCTTGGGCGAGGGGTCGGGCAACTGGTCCGGCATCCAGGACTCTCGTCGCTTCGGGATGTAGCAGGGTGGGTACGCACTAGGGTCTTCTCCGGGGTCATGCCGGTAGAAGTACCTGGAGGCCATTAATTTTAATAAATAAATGGCTATTTCTACTAGCGTTTCAACCGCTATCAGTTTCCTGTCGCTTATACTGAAGAAATGAGTCAGTAGAATGGAAGTATTGTATAAAACGATGTGGTGTGCATACCTACATTTAGAATTCATTAAAATTTCTTGCTTACAGTCTTTCATAACTAAGCCTATATTTAATTTTATATTCTAAACGATTACAGTTGCGCTTAGCACCTGATTGAAAAAAATAGCTAACCTCTTGTTGAGATATTTTGCAGCGTCGCGTCACGTAGGCCGCATTAATACAAAGACTTGTAAATTTGTTTCTTTAAAGTTTTGAACTGACTTCGTCAAAAAGCTGTATTCTTTACTGTACCAGTCAATAAGTTTCAACCACGCTAGCGCTGCGCAGTGCGCGGTGAAGCACGTGGTCTGCCGCTCCATGTAATGCTCGTAGCCAATCCGCATGGCCTCTTCCAATAGCTCTTCTCGCACGTCGAGGACTATCAGCTCGTTCTCTTCCTTCTGCAGAATCTCGGCCCTTTGATATTAACGGCAATATGTTACGTAAGATTGGGGACTCTGCTAGAGTAGGTACCTACCATAATTAACTGTATCGTTTGCATTGTATTCTATACGCTCTAGGATTGCCAATAATATCAAAAGGAAAATTTGTTTACTAGTGTTTACTCGTCGGAATTTGGTAAAAGTTTCTTCCTCTCTATTGTGGGGGCCCCTAAGCTCTTTGGTGGAGACCCCAGGCCTGTAGCCCCGGATGCCCTCCCCTAAATCCGGCCCTGAGGGCCTACTCTGAAATTCGGAAATCAAAGTTCGTATCGTACCGTCCCTGTCACTCTCATATTGAATAGTATAAGTGGCAGAGGGACGGAAAGACACGAAGTTCGATTTTCCAATTTCGGAGTAGCCTGTAGATGTAGCACTCGGTTGGAGTTTCTACAGTTTGTATAGTCGCTCACTAGATGGCGGTAGGGTCGCTACACTCTTGTGTGCTCTAAGCTGAAGGGCTACTCCGAAACACGAAATTCGAAGTTCGTATCGTACCGTCCCTTTCACTCTCGTATTAAATAACATAAGCGTAGGCGAGACGGTACGATACGAACTTCGTTTTACGAATTTCGTGGTAGCCTTGCTGCACTGCCCTACCTTCTGTAACTCTTTTCTTTTTCGTAGAAGGTTGCGTAGAAGAGATCGCTCTCAAGTAATAGGGCCACCTATTGCTTACGTTTTGTATTTTCTCCATGTACTCCATTGTATTGGACTTTATTATAATGATATGAAAATATTGTGCTTGTGATGTTTACCAAGTCCGTTCAGGGACATCTTTCGGCAGAGCAATCAATGTTCTCTGATCGTCTGAGACCTGCAGCTTGCGCCCGCGCCGTGTGATCCTGTACTTGCTCATGTTCTGCGGCGTAGCACGGCTACTCGACGCCATCTTGGATTGAAATCAGATCAGTCAGATGCAGGGCACCAACTGGAACGTAGCAGTTTCTTGTAAATGAGTGCAACAAAAATATTGCATCCAAAAATACTCAAAAATAAAAGGGATTATTTGACACTGACAGGTAACAAAAAGAAAAAAAATAGGGATTTTACAAAGATGCACTTTATAGAAAAAAATTAATAGTACCTATACGATCTTTAGGGCACAAACTTATTTATGTGCTACATACCTACTTAAACCTTACTACTTACTGTTTGTATTTTTTATAATAATATACCTAAACATTTAAGTACATTTAGGTATCTACCTCAAATAATTCATACCCGAGAATCTTTCCGAAATAGTAGTCTCGTATTATCTATTTAATTAATTTTGCGTGACCTATCACTGATTGCAGCCCGGATTATTCACCGTGGTGATCTATTTATACAATAACGGAATTCCCTTTTATCTGATAATCACTTTGAAACTTGGCGGAAATCGATTTTCACAATTCAAGTCGCGAGTGTGACCAATACTTTAAAACCATAAAGCGTGTACGCAACTGGCCAGAAACCATTTCATAACCATAAAAGTGATTTCATACCATAAATAACTAACGGTTGACAGTTGTTTGAAAAAGTTAAAAGGTGACAAAAACCGAGCGTAAATTTTCACAAAATCCACGGAATTTATAAACCCATAAATATCAAACAGTACTAAATATGAACATTTACATTAATTAGAATGTGTACTGTGCACAATGGACGTTAAATAATGAGTGTATATTTTGTATTCTCAGCTTTGGTTATCGTTGTGTAATAATGTATACTTTAAAAGGTATATTTCCGGAACCAAGTAAGTATCATTTGATCGATTAGTGTCCAATTTTTCACAAATTCCTTTAGTGGAATACCTATAACTGCTTGTTGACAATGAAATGACAGAACAACAAATCCCAGAGGCCAAACCGATTTGTAGTTTTTGCCATACGCTTGTCTGTTTTTGAAACGTTGTCCTGTCATTTGGGCATTGTTGTTGTTGTTATTACGTGTCTCCAACGCTACGCTCACGTCGCCCGTACGATGTTTCAGAGAAGGAGCAGAAAAAAAATTTCATTAGGGAAAACATGAAACAACTAAAGTTCATACAGGGCAAGTCCCCGAAAGAGCCCAAATACACACTAAAAGCGGTGCACCCACCGCGACTGACCAACCCTGCCTCCGGTGCTGCCCTGGGAAAGGTCAAATCTTCACCCTCCAACAAAAGCGGAAAAGTCTCTCTCGCTGTAGGAAAGACAAGCTCAACGAATGCCCGAAAGAAGCTGGCAGATGTCAGAATAAAAAAAGGTGACATGGCAGAGTTCTTGAAGAGAAAAGAACTGCTACACTCCAAGGAAGTCAAAGATGATAATGAAGAATCGGACGAGGATGCCAAGTCTTCGGTATGTTCAGGCCATTTACGAGACATTGGTTGTCAGACTATCGAGTCAAACTTAGCTCAGAAACTAGCAGAGAGCACTAAGCTTACCATGTTGTACCCTAAGGAGGATGATGATGCTAAAATGAAGGCGAGCGGGGACTCTGGGCGTTACCAACGAGGTCTGAAGTCTCCGACAAAGCCTCCCCGCAGGGCTGGAGATGAGGCTACAATTGAATCTGAACGCAATCACAGCAGACTCAATGCAATCTTGGAAAGAAAGGATCATAAAGATCCTTACTTACCTTCAGGTATTTATTGTACATGTATGGTCAGCATCAGAGGCTGGTTACATTTGTGTTTTGTTGTTTTCAAGCCACATACTTAGCGCCATACAAGATTGACAAATGTGATAATGTGACAGAGTAAAAAAGTGACCAGCTACTTTTGATGCTGACCATACAGTTTCATTTTACTCCTCGTATCAGTTCTATGTTGAATATTTTTTCTAGAAAGAACATGTTTTTCCATTAGTGTAGCTATCAGAGGGCTACACAGGGGCATGCAATGAGGACCTCACATTCAGGGAGCCCTCAGACCCTAACCTTCATATTAAATAAAAAAACCAAAGTGCAAACAACACCAAGAAAGAGACAATAGGAAACCAAAATTCAATGTTCAATGCCCAAGTTCAAGGCCCAATGTCTTTTTTGCATGCTACTAACTTCCAGTAAAAATTATCTGGTTCACCATACAACAAAATTATCTGCTTTTTATCTCAAGGCTTGTTAATTAGTTACTCATTAAATTATTTATATTTTTTTATGAAAAATTCATTTCTAGTAAATTATATATTTGACTATTTGCATTGTTACCCAAATTAAATATCCATATCAAATTTTAAGTCAAATCACATCAAAGAAGTCAGTGAATTCAACTTTGACTCAAACAAACAGCAAATAAAATAAAAGCATTCACCACTGCTTTCATGAAAATACAAAAAAATATTTTCCATGAGGAATCAGTGTTCCTTAGTATATTCTTTGCCTTGATAGCAAGTAACCCGTCAGTAATTGGGTAGTTTTCCGTTTTTCAGTTGCCCCCATAAACCCTGTATAATTTCAATGCAACATCTACAACAAAAGGCATTTGGTACACAGAACAAGGTCTTTTAAGTTCCCTGGTTTGATCATGTTGGCCTTTTCAGGAACTATGTGTTCTGTCTGGTCACATCCCACTTTGTTTTTTTTTATTTGATGCCTGGGTCATACATTCACCCCTATGACGGTTTGTAACAAAAATGAGAATTATTCAACAACACAAGTTTTTGGCAATCACTGATTGTCCACATACTATTTAGTATCATCATCATCATCATCATCATCATGTCAGCCGAAAGACGTCCACTGCTGGACATAGGCCTCCCCCAAGGCTCTCCACTCAGACCGGTCTTGTGCTTTTCGCATCCACCGCGATCCCGCGATCTTAGCCAGGTCGTCGCTCCATCTTGTTGGAGGCTTACCGACAGCTCGTCTCCCGGTCCGCGGACTATTTAGTATGCTGTTCTAGATACTTCACTTACTTAAGTTTTCAGTAATCACTAATTATTCAGTAATACTAATTCAGGTAAACTTATCCATTTCCTCCTGGAATGTGACCAACCAGATTTAAGAGATTAGGAAAATATATTTAGATCATGTGAATTTGTATTTTTATTGTATCCTGACGATGAAGCAATATAATCTTTTAAAATCACAGTATACTCCAATTCAATAGAATCTGACAATCGTGTAGACACTTCCAGCCTACTAATATGAACACCGGGCTGCCTAGGGCTTTGTGATGTGACTATTATTCTTTTTTGATTCCTTTTAGATGATAATTGCAACAACAGGGACATATATAATTAAGCGTGCCCACGTTAGGGTGTGTTAAATGTGTAGAAAATTGACAGATTCTATTGAATTGTACTTTAGATCACCTCGTCATTCAAAACACTTGCAAGTTGCGCATTACTTATAGACTGTGACGTTCCAGGGTACCAGAAGGGCGTGGTGCCCAAATACCTGCGCGAGCGGCGGGACAGCGCGCCGGACGCGGCGGCCGCGCGGCCGGACGACGCCGCCTGCCCGCCCGGACACGTCACGCTGCCCGACAACGAGCGGAAAGAGACGCTACGGATGCTTAGGAATAGTACGTACCCACACTACATATCAGTAGAGAGCGGCCTTGAAGTAGCGATTACAAGTTTAATGTGGATATGACTAGTGCGATTGGTTAGATAGATAGATAGATTTATTCATTAGGTATCACGTTTAATTGTCTTACAGTTATCTTATTACTTACTTATTTACTTACCGCAATCGAATCTTGGTAGATAATTAAATTCATTAAATGTTATTCTTGTAAAAAACTTTATGTAAAGAAAAATATTCTATTCTGATTAAAATAGTTTTATACAGCTCAAACATAAGAGATCCTATTTATTGCGCACACTTTTGACTTTTGACTACTTTGTACTAGTCTTATCCATATTAAATTTGTAATCCGCTCTCTAGTTATCAGCTTGAATGAAACGCACGGACGGCGGTAGCGGAGCGGTACGGCGCGGCGCGGAGGGGGTACCAATTGTAGTTGTAATGTTAGCTCGAATATTACGACCAGTACCGCCTTCACATTCCCAGGTTTGTGCAGATTTCCACGCGATGTTTTCCTTCACCATAAAGCTTGTGGTAAAATATAAAACATAATTTCCCATATGAATTTCGAAAAACTGAGATATGAGCTCAGATTTAAACCCACTGTCCTCAGCTTGAGAGGCCATAGCTCAAATCACTAGCCACGGCTTACCAGTTTTACCACTCTTTGAGCGGAGCGGATGTCTGGCACATCCCTACAAATATTATAAATGCGAAAGTCTGTCTGTCTGTTACGTTTTAACGTCGAAACCACTGAACCGATTTTGATGAAATTAGGTATACAGGTAGTTTGAGCCCCAAGGATCAATATAGGCTTTTATTCCGGTAGAGGGCTCCACCTCGCGATAACCTAAATCACAATAAATAGATAAGTCACGGGCATAAGCTAGTAATTTTATAAATGGGTGTTGTAACAGACCCTAACACTTCATTTAAGCTGTCTTCATTTATATTGTTACAAGCTGTTGCCTGCAAGTCCCGCGACTCCTTCAAATAGTGTAATCCTCTGGAAACTAGCCAATTTTCTGGTATAAAAACTATCTTATATTTTTCCTAGGACCTTGAACTATCTCCATACCAAATTTCATCTAAATCAGTTCAGAGGTTTATGAATGCATCCTTACTGCCAATTATAACTCCGAAATTTCTTAAAATTTTCAGGTTTTGCAGAACTCGTAAGTGAACTGAACAAAATGCCGGTGAAGACTGACACTTTACGGATGCGGAATAGAAAGATTGAGCTGGAGAAGCAGCTTTCCAAGCTCGAGGAGGGCATTAAGGTGTTCTCGAGGCCCAAGGTCTTCGTCAAGATAGGAGAGTGACTTTAACTTTAGGTACCATGCTGGGGGATTTACCACACTCCATGGTCTAGCAAGCTCGAGCAGGTTTACAGATGTTTTTGGGATTGATGGAGTGACATGACCCGGAAACCAATAATTCAGGAGTGATTTCTTATAACAGGAACTGGAAGGAGGAATGTTGACAGTTTTAAGTGTAGTTCCCCAGATAAAATTAATTCCGTCCTTGTTAATTGTAATATAAAATAAATTTTAGTGTATTTTATAATTAGTTGCGAAGTAACGCTAAATTCATGTGATCTCTATTATAAAAGTGACTCGGATGTATTGTAGTGTAGTGTAATTATTGTGTTATGTTCTTTTGTTGTAATTAATATAAATGAGATCTTTGTATGGTTTACAGTGTTTCTATAACAGTTTTGGTGATTTAAATACATATATTTTCTATCCCTATTTGATTTCTTTGGTTGACAAAAATAGTAGTTAAAATCAATAGCCGGTGCTGAACAGAAAGTGTGTGAATTATTTGATAGAAAGAAAGAGAACATTTATTCGTGATAAACATAACGTCATCATCATCCCAGCCTATATACGTCCCACTGCTGGGCGCATGCCTCCTCTCAGAACAAGAGGGCTTGGGCCATAGTTCCCACGCGGGCCCATTGCGGATTGGGAACTTCACACGCACCATTGAATTGCTTCGCAGGTTTGTGCGGGTTTCCTCACGATGTTTTCCTTCACCGCAAAGCACATGAATTTCGAAAAACTCAGTGGCGCGAGTCGGGGTTTGAACCCACGACCCTCTGCTTGAGAGGCGCTGGGTCAAATCACTAGGCCACCATGGCATCCAACATAAGAACAATGGATAAAATTGCATCAACCTTATGGTTATTGGTATAAAAGTGTTTAGATGTTTTTGTCGTCTTGGTAATGTACATATTATATATTTATGCCCTTGGCTGTACTAAAACTCTTTGCAAAAAGTTTCTAGTTCTGGTTTGCCTAAAACAAGAGATTATTTTGAAAGTCTATTTACATACATATACCTACGTCACAGGCAAAATATAAAATTTGACCAGAAATAAAGACACAATAAAGTAACCTTATTTTTTTCACTGAAATACTATGGCATACAAATACCTTTAGTGCGCGAATCTGACTTCCATTTCACCGATTTTTTCTTTTGATCTTAACCCAGCATTATTTTTTTGGTACTAGAAAAATAAAACAATTCACTTTATAACAAAATTTATTGAAAACTCAATTTCAACTACTGACTAGGCAACTAATGGTAATATAAATCGCATTATAGAATCAACTTAACAGGTACTTTGGTCTCATGCCATATTTATCTTTGTTTTGTATTTGGTTCAATATCTCACGGCCTAGGATTTTTAGAAGCTATGAGTAATTGTGTATCCAATATTTGATAGAATTACTGCAAAATATTCCAATAAAATAAGATGCATTATTTTAATGTTCTCCAAATATCGAGTGAGTGCATGCATTGACTACGCTATCGTCCTAATAGAACACGAATGCGTGATCATCGCGCGAGCAAACGATGCGACCATCGCGTGTTCGCGCGAAGGGAAAAACTGGGTGTCATATCACGCGCGAATTGACGACGCGAGCGAGCGAGCGCTGTGCCCCGCCGACGCACTTATAGCGCGAATTTCAATTAGTACCCTATTTGAATTCAATATGTTTGGATCGCGCAGTCGTACGAACTAAGTTCGCGCGAATAGATTTACAAACATTTGAGTCGTGCGACCGCATCGTGCGATTGTCAGTTAGGACACCTATTCGAGTTCAATATGTCTGATCGCGCGTTCGTTTGAGTAAAATTAGCGCGAACCTACGATACAATGATCGCACATTCGCGTTCTATCAGGACGATGCCTTAGACCTTAGACGTCGCCAATTTTTGATTTTCTCAATATTTGGTAGCAAAATTGAAGACTATTTTTTTCGTAGAACCACTAAAGCTATAGCTTCCTAACATGTTCAAAGAGGTGGTCGTTGAATATGATGGGCCCCTTCCTGTATAATACTTCGTCTGTGTTGTGCCAGTTGTAGAAAGAGAAGTCTGGGAAGAAGAATTTTATTTCTCTCTCTGCCGATGGTGGTGAATCTGAAATAATATAACAGAATATCTTTGAACTTTCGGTTCAGGCAACAAAGCACTAAGCTCTTACTCTATGCCTACGCATATCCCACAGCAGTCACAAATATGTGTCACTGGCAAAGGAATAAAGTTTAGTTTTTACTTTCATTTTTAGTATTTTTATTGTTATGGAATCACATTTGATTTGTGCCATTTTCAAACAGGATATGAACCCTAAGTGAAAACAACATTATTTCAGACTGTTATCCCATATTCACAATGTTAGTACTTGTACTATTATTACTTATTCTGTGGTGTTAGTTACATTCTCATTATAAGATTTTCATATAAAAATTTTGTTAGTTTACTTTTAAAAAA
This sequence comes from Choristoneura rosaceana, assembly GCA_037349165.1. Lineage (NCBI taxonomy): Eukaryota > Metazoa > Arthropoda > Insecta > Lepidoptera > Tortricidae > Choristoneura > Choristoneura rosaceana. The sequence goes on from JAZBNJ010000001.1 coordinate 876,806, forward strand.
ATATGGCTCTGTGCCTCTGTCCATCATAGAAATATTTTGCGAGTGTCTAATAGGTCTCACTGTTGTGTACTTAAAAAAATCTACAAAACAAAATATGTATAAGAGTTGCAAAAAATATATATAAACAGAAAAAACCAAAAACTAAACTAAAACTGTATTAATATTTAAAAAATATCTTCTGATAGATATCAAATTTCATAATTAATATAATTATCTTTTGTCAGAGCAAAATGTTTGGTTGCTTCACACTGACTGAAAATCTATTGTCTAAATATAATCTTTCATTCAATAACAGATGTCATAAGTCGCAAATAAATCTCTTTCCATCAATTAAAAATTAAAAGAATTTCACCTGAGCCATGGGCAACATTCCTTGTGTCCGAGATGCCGAACATGCCTCGGAGGCAGTAGGGCTCCTGGAACTGGCCCTTGTAGACGCTGGTGGGCCCTAGCAATCGGCGCCACAGGCTTATCGCGTCCACATGACCGATTATGTGCAGATCTACACTGCCACTGGAATGTGAAGTACAGATTGTTTAGGAATAACAAGACTAACGAGGATAAGAAGAATTTACCAAAATTGTATCATCATCATCATCATCATCATCAGCCGGAAGACGTCCACTGCTGGACAAAGGCCTCCCCCTTAAAACGCCATAATGAACGACAACTCGCCACTTGCATCCACCGGTTTCCCGCAACTCTCACGATGTCGTCAGTCCACCTGGTGGGAGGTCTGCCAACGCTTCGTCTTCCGGTTCGTGGTCGCCACTCGAGAACTTTTCTCCCCCAACGGTTATCTGTTCTTCGAACGATGTGGCCCGCCCATTGCCACTTCAATTTGCATATTTTTCCAGCTATGTCAGTGACTTTAGTTCTTCGACGAATTTCCGTATTCCGGATTCTATCGCGCAAAGAAACTCCAAGCATAGCTCTCTCCATAGCTCGTTGCGTGACTCTGAGCCTCTCTAAGAGGCCAACAGTCAAGGACCACAAAACTGTATAAAATTATCAAAAATTAGAGTGAAAATTATGGTATCAATTATTGTTTTGTGATCTTGCATGAGAACAACCTAGACAAGACTCCCATGGAACATCAAATTTCTTGTAAGTATGGACTCATTACCATCATTATTCATAGTAAACAAACAGCTCTGAAGAGACTGGTTTTGAATTAACATAGCAATCATTGCATCATCTGATACAGCATATCATTAGCCAAATAGACCCTTACATCATATCTAAACCACTATTATACATAGCCAAATGTAAGGTCATCAGTTTAATCTAAGAGGTATTATGCAGACCCTCACATGCTAACTAATGTAACAGATTTCTTTTTTTGGATTCAAAAAGTTGTTCTACAGTAAATTATAAAATAAATAATAAATTGGCATTTGTTCAAATAAGAGTGCCAAGAATTTCTAGTCCTAGGTCAGTGTCGAGTTAAGATTTTAATTTATTGGTTATAAATAAATATTTCATCTAAATTTCTACCTGGTCATGAATGTCACCAAGCGGTTATAGAAGAATTTCCCAACGTGCTCATTGTAGAACTTGCCAGCGGATTCTTTATCCAAGGAAACTCTTTTGGTTTTAACAACAACGAACTTATTTTTTATTACGTTTCTGATGAATGACAGAGCCACTGGATTCTTCACAGCGTGTGGCTTTATTATGGCCAGAGTTAGCTGTAGTTTCTGCATGCTGGGATGTTATCTAGGTTTCTTTTTCGTCATTTTTTCGTATATTTTCAAAATGAATAGTTCAAAAATTTTGACAGGACTAATGTCTTATTTTTTTTTAATAGTGCTGCTCTACCATGGTTTCTGAGTGGAACCAACTATCGATTCCAAAGTACTATCTAATGGGAAGGTGATACCGCGTTTGTAACAATGGCTTAAACAGTTTTAAAGTTGTCATAACAATTAACGTGGCTGTATGTTTTCACTTTCTTTTTCCTACCAAGCGAGACAAGTTCGTAAAAAAAAGAAAAGTGACATTATCTGTCAAAACAAGACGCTCGTGTTGGTTATGCGACGCTGTATTTGATATTTTATTAACTAAGAATACTTTGTTAATAAATATGCCTGAATTAGAGAAACGAAAAGCAGACGACTATTCAGTTGTCCCAGCCAAGAAAACTCGACATGAAATATCAGTGGTCGGCACAAGGGAAAAGGCTGTGGTAACCTCTTCGGTGAGTTGTCCTTTACTTTAGTATTCTAAAACGAAATATGTTAATTAAGAACGTATTAAGCTTCATTAACTTGCTTTCTTTCGATTCTAAACTCGCCTGTTTCAGATATGAAACAGGCGAGTTTGTGTTAGATATAACACAAATAGAGAGAGTCTGAAAGTTTTCCGTGTGTTTGCCTATTGAACTGATTTTCGGATGTTTTTTGCAGGTACCACGCACATCCAACCTCTATGCCCCAATCATGTTGCTTGAGGGCCACCAAGGAGAGGTATTTAGTGCCAGATTTCATCCTGAAGGCAAACATTTAGCTTCTGCCGGCTTTGATAGACAAATATGTAAGTTAAACTATATTTTCAGTTTAAACATATTAAATAGCCTACAGATTTAAAATGGACCATCTGGGCAATTGACTTGGATATTTTAATTCTGTTGTGAACTTTTTAGATTGTGAAATTATTTCATTGTTTTCACAACATTTAAAATACTAACATTAAATTACTAATTATTTATTTTAATTAATTATTTATACTAACAAAAGCTTGTTAAAACAACTTAAAAATATGATTCAGTTTTCCGAAAAGCATAGGTAAATTAAATACTCTTTATCTTCTAGTTATATGGAATGTTTACGGCCAATGTGAGAACATAATGGTGATGAAGGGTCACACGGGGGCTATAATGGAGCTGAACTTCTCTCCGGACGGCGCCCACCTCTACTCCTGTGCTACAGACAACTCGGTGGCAGTGTGGGACGTACCCACAGGCACCCGGATCAAGAAGCTGAAAGGACATGCCAACTTTGTCAATTCTGTTGCAGGTATTGTCAGTATTGTTATTATAATTTGAATCATATGAGGTTTCTCCCTCAACAAAATAGATAGGTACTTGCACCTCGTGTTGGTGTCTCTATTCCATGTGGTTGAAAATTCTAGATTTTATCCAGATCCTGTGAGAATATCAAAACATTTTGTTTTTGTATTTACTTTAATACAATAGCATAGCTAAAATGTTTTTATATACATTCTAGCTTTTGCCCGCGGCTTCGCCCGCGTGGAATTCGGTTATTATGGTGCTCTATTCCCTCGGGAACTATACATTTTTCCTGGATAGAAAGTAGCCTGTGTCTCTCTCTAATAAATTATCTCTATGCCAAAAATCACGTCGATTCGTCGCCCCGTTTCGACGTGAAAGACGGACAAACACACACACTTTCGCATCTGTAATATTAGTATATGGATGTTCACTCATTTTTAACAGACTCTTGAAGTACTTTTTCTAAATGTATTTCAGGAGCGCGGCGAGGACCAGAACTCTTAGTATCCGCATCAGATGACAGCACCATAAAACTCTGGGATGCCAGGAAACGGAACCCCATAGCCTCCTTCGACAGCGAGTACCCAGTCACCGCTGTTCTGTTCAATGACACCGCAGAGAAGATCATATCGGGAGGTGTTGATAATGTAGTCAAGGTTTGGGATATTAGAAACAACAAGATATCTTACAAGATTAAAGGACACACGGACACTATTACAGGTATGTGGTATTTATTATATCTACTAATGCTAAGGTGTGTCCCCACTAGTTCTATTGACAGTACTATTTTAGATCTCTATTCTAGTGCTGTCAGTCAATGGAACTAGTGAGAACACACCAACGCTAACACGAAGATCAAAAGTACCCAATGTTGAAAAAAGTGTTATTGAATACATTATTATTATTATTAATTGCTGGAGTGGGCTTCTGCATTACACATTCTTACAAATTGACCAAGACAACAGCGTCTCACAAATGTGAAACACACAACTCAACTGTCACATAAGCATCTTCTGATGCAACCATCACAGTAAGAATCTTTGCCATAATTTTCTTTAGTGCGTCCTGGGGGCAATCCGCTGGGAATCGAATTGTTACGACGGCACGCCACTTCGATTTAGTAGCTACTGCTTGTAGGTAGTGTCGGTTGACTATAGACATAGAATTGTGGACGTCCTTCTCCGAATCTGGGACGAGCGGACGTTCGCGGCCCGGGCTTAATTTAATGATAAAGTTTCCATGAGCAAGGCTCAGAACCGGTTTATAAAATAGCGGTAAATACCGGTTTATTTCGGTTAACTCCGAGCTTCCAAGACCGCGAACGTTTTTAAGAACTTAACTGTAACTTAAATAAACCGGTTTATTCGACGAGTGACACCTGGCCGGCCGGCGGCGGGCGGCAACGTTTATTCTGCCGTTAAACTGGTTTTTATTGTTCTAAACCGGTTAAGCTGACGAGAACTTTATGGAAATGTTCCCTTAAAAACCGGTTTAAAAATAACGGTTTCGCAAACGAAACCAAAATGAAAAGATTTTGGGCCAAGTACATGATAACGGTTTGGAAATTTAACCGGCATCCGAGCCTTGTCCATGCATCCTTTTAATTAGTCCACTTTTTCAGGGCTGGCTCTGTCGTACGATGGGTCATACCTCCTGTCCAACGCGATGGACAGTTCGCTGCGCATCTGGGACGTGCGGCCGTTCGCGCCGGCGGAGCGCTGCGTCAAGCTGCTGGCCGGACACCACCATAACTTTGAGAGGAACCTGCTGCGCTGCGCCTGGGCACCCGACGGATCCAAGGTATGCTAACATCCATACATACTCTCTGTTAGTCAAAATACCACCAACGGGACTGTTATGTATTAAGATGGGTAGTCTTGTGATTAGTTGGTAATGACAGTTGTGGGTAGACTGAAATAAATGAGTTTTGCTTCCTGAATCAACCTTGTTGTATCTTTTATTGGCGACTTCAGAAAATTTGGTGTAATTAATGTGAAAATGAGCAGTAACTTTTCAAATATTGTGTTTCCGGGACAATTTAACCCCAAAAACGATAAGTGGTGTGACTATAAAGAACGATTATTATGTGCTCTCGACATAGCGGGCGTTGCGGGCGACGACGCCAAGTCACGCCAACACAGACAAGTAATATTTACCTCGACGTTTCGGCAACATTGCAGTGGCTGTTGTGGTCACGAGTAGACTGAAGTGTGAACTCGGACTGAAAAAGGACTCGCGCTGCTAGGCAGACTTGACACCCTACACTTCAGTCTACTCGTGACCACAGCCACTGCAATGTTGCCGAAACATCGAGGTAAATATTACTTGTGTGTTAGCATGAAAAGTCCCGTTGGTGGTATTTTGACTATGAGTGAGAATTACGAAAGTTTAAAACATTATATCGTCGTATCCTACGATAAGAGCCACAATTACAAAATGCTTACTTTTCAGGAGAAGCATTTTTGTGTTTCTTTCAAAAGATAAGTAGCGAATTGATAGTTTTGCAATTAAATAATGTGTATTAGGGTTCTAGGGTTCTGTTAAAATAAAATTTATGTTTTTAATGATATATTATAGATCGATTTTGTCCTTTAAATCCTTTTTCGTCGGACTAAATGAATTTTAAAGGGCCATAAGCTACGTTGTGCCTTTTATCGTCGAAAAATTCGAGGCCACAACTGCCATTAGGACCAAATTATAGTTGTTAAAATATTTGCGTTTCAACATTTCTTTTAATTTCGGTATTTTTCTTGTAATACAGAAGTGGCAAATTTATCATGTCAGCCGAAAGACGTCCACTGCTGGACATAGGCCTCCCCCAAGGCTCTCCACTCAGACCGGTCTTGTGCTTTTCGCATCCACCGCGATCCCGCGATCTTAGCCAGGTCGTCACTCCATCTTGTTGGAGGCCTACCGACAGCTCGTCTCCCGGTCCGCGGACGCCAAATGTGCAAGTGGCAAATTAGATGTTTTATTTTCTAAGATCTTTTAAAGCATAAAGCGGAGGTACGCACGCACCCACAGTTATTCTCTTAAATAAAATAAGTCCCATCTAAGAAAATAAGTGAAACTAAAAACTTTTTAATTTTTTATAAATTAAAAATATATGTTTAACTTGTGAAAATCTAAATATTCTCAACGCTTTTAATATTTAAAAAATGCACATTATGTATATATGTATGTAAACTCTTTATTGTACAAAATAAGCAAAATGCACATTATTATTTACTAAGTCTTCAAGATTCATTGGAAATCTTTCCCTATTCTTTCTCATCGCCTGTATCACCCGCAGTAGCAACACCTCCTTTCTCATGAAGTAGTTTTAGGGCCGACAACGCACTGGCATCGCTTAAAGCGTTGCGGGTGTCTATGGACAGTGGTGATCACTTAACATCAGGTGACCCACTAGTTCGTTTGTCTGGCCTCTCTAACATAAAAAAAAAGTAACGTTATAAAAAAGTCATGAAATTCTTCATTTTTTTATTGACACAAAGATGCAAGAGACTTGTTTTTTATATTCACTTTTATAGAGTCTGTGCTTACTCTTTCAATATTTGTAATTACACTCCTTGTCCCTCTTTTCATCTTTCTTAAAACTCATTATTGTTTTGTAGTCTTCGCGAACATCGTAATATAATATTAATTGATAATAGAGACCAAATATTGGACAGTGTAAGTTAAGAAAATAAAGATTAACTTACATTTTTTAAAGACTTCGTTTCACTATTCGCATGCTTAGTAATAAACGGTCTTAACTCAAAAATCGTGAATTTTGGCAAATCGAGTTTAAAGTTTAAGTAATTTACACTTCTCGTTTCCTTTAAATTATTTGGTAGGATTTAATTTTGTTTACTAAGTTTTTTATAATTCCTAACGTTGTATATAATGTCTACTTGCGCTCTTTGCTTTTAAACCAATTTATTTTTATATATGTAATAATATTGCTAAGGTTTAAAAAAAACATTGCATTGATAAATCACTTTATTACTAAATGTAGCAAAATGTAGTGAAATAATAAAAATAATAAATGATGCATGTCTTAATAGAACAACAAGTATTCAAGGATTCTTTTTGATAAAACGAGGCAATCCGAATTACATCACTTCATTTTGCGTTTGATTTTGTGAAAATACAAACCGAAACATAGATGCACAGAAAAACCAGAAAAATAAGACCAACACTGGGAATCGAACTGGGAAACAATATAGATGGCGCTAGGTAACTGCTTAAGTTACAAAGTAAAGTATAAACAAGCTGAGATATGTGATGCATAGGGAAAATTCGTGTTTGTGCCGTTGACCAGCAGTGGTGTAGCGGTATAGCACGCGGCACGGAATGCCGAGGACCTGGGTTCGATTCCCAGTGTTGGTCTTATTTTTCTGGTTTTTCTGTGCATCTATGTTTCGGTTTGTATTTTCAATTTAGGTTTCACGGGATGACCGTAAAAGTAAAAATTTGGAATTGAAATAAAAAATACAAAAAGATTCCAAAAAACCAATCATAATTTGATTGCTTAGTAACGACATCTCTTGTGCGGGTGAACGGTTAGTTCCGAAGCAGATATTGAAGGCTTCTCGTTGAGAGTTAAAAAAAAAAACAATATAGATGGCGCTAGGTAACTGCTTAAGTTACAAAGTAAAGTATAAACAAGCTGAGATATGTGATGCATAGGGAAAATTCGTGTTTGTGCCGTTGACCAGCAGTGGTGTAGCGGTATAGCACGCGGCACGGAATGCCGAGGACCTGGGTTCGATTCCCAGTGTTGGTCTTATTTTTCTGGTTTTTCTGTGCATCTATGTTTCGGTTTGTATTTTCAATTTAGGTTTCACGGGATGACCGTAAAAGTAAAAATTTGGAATTGAAATAAAAAATACAAAAAGATTCCAAAAAACCAATCATAATTTGATTTTGTGCTAAAAAGAAGTAAATTCAAATATGCTTTTATTTGCTTAAAAGTTGTTCAAAATACTCTTGTTTTCCTTATTGCAATAACGATCTATCTCCAAATGGCTCACGAAAGCCAACGTCTTGCTCGCAAGTCAGTCGGAACATGACTGAAGTTAGCTGCTTTAGCACCAAATTAAATTTGCAATTTTGTTGAAAGTAAAACGCACCAAGTCGTACTATCTCTTTATAATACCCGATTTAGGCTGGTTTAAGAAAGAGAGCCGATAGTGCTGTCAGATATAAGCCGTTTTAGTACAATAACTAATTTTACGCCAATTTTGAGTTAGGCCCGTTTATTACTAAGCATGCGATATCTTAATATTTACAGACTGTTACCGACAATAATATGGGGCTTGATGTTTACACAAACCAATACCAACCAGGCAGATTTTTGTCAGAGCTTCAACACATAAACAGGAGACAAAACTTTGATACATTAAAAAACATTAGCCATCATTGTACAAATTAATCGAAAAAAATAAAATATTGGTGATATAAATTCGAAAACATCCCGAAGCCACACCGAACTTTTTGTCAACTTGAAAACGTTTAACTTCCTGCTACTGCTGAATTAATTTCACATGATGACGTCAATGAAGAAAAACTGACGAAAATGCAGGATGCGTAATGATAGAGACTATTTTGAAGTCTACCTTAATTCCGTGTCGGAATGAAAATATTATCCTTCTGCATCTTCATGATTATCAATAGTTGATTTACTAGTAATTTCTTCTATCTGCTCTAGTTATCATCTAGAACTTCATTGGTTTCTTTTTGTTTTTCTACTAAGATAATATTTTCATTCTGACACGGAATTGAGCTAGACTCCAAAATTGTCTCTTAATCATTGCACATTCACATTATCGCCAGTTTTTTCTTCGGTGATGTCATCAGGCGAAAATATTTTAGCAGTAGCAGGAAGTTAAACGTTTTCAAGCTAACAAAAACTTAATCGGTGTGGCTCCAGGAAAGTTTCCGAAATTATATCAGCATTTTTTTTTCGTTTTATTTTGTACAATGATGACTAATTTTTGATGCATCTGAGTTTTATTTAAAATTCGGTCTTCATCAATTTGTCTTTTATTTATGTGTTATTGCTCTGACAGAAATTTGCGATTAATTTGGTTTGTTTCAATATCAAGCCCGCTGTTGCTGTCGATAACAGTCTGTAAATAATAAAAAATATTGAAACGATGTCTTTAAAAAAATATGCTTAGATAGGCTTTATCTTCTTAACTTACACTGTCAAAAATGTGGTCCCTATTACTAAACAAATAATCTAGATCTTGCTCGTTTTCATGTTGTACATGTTACGCGAGACTTTTCGAGTTTTATTTATAGAAAGAGAATTGAAAAAGCATAGCAAATCATTGTTAATAATAAATCAGTCACAGGAAACATCCCCAATTTTATAAGAAGCCATAACAGAATAATATTCTAGCCTATTAACCGATTGACAAGAAATTAGAAGGTAAATTAGATACAATAATGCCAAAATATACAGCGAAAAAGGCCTCAAGTGCCATAAGAACCCAAAAATTAGACGCGGAAAATCAGACGTTGAAAATAATTATTGTTATCAAAAAGTAAGTATGTTCCTTCCATGAAGCCGAAATGTTAATAAAACACCCAAATATATCTTTTAAAAGCGAATATTTAAGCAATAATTCAACAAAACATAATTCGAACATAGAATAAGGACACTACCGAAATTGTGGCCACACATTTGCCATACAAATAAAATTGAGCTATTCCGCGGTAGAAGACCGCTGTAGCCGTTCGGGCTTTATTCTAGGTAATATTAACCACTTCATTAAATTGTGTGATTTTCTTCATTAAACTATGTAAATATATAAATACGTAAACTAAGAACATGTGTAATATAAAAATAAACCTAAAATAAGTAATAAATAGGATCCGAATGATGCAAAAACTATTTAAATAAATTTTCTTGGTGTTTTCTTTTTTCGATCAGCGCCATTTTTTGTAACTATTTTTACAAATCTAAGTTTTCGAAGATTCGTTTCAGGTTTTTCATTGTTAATTAACGAAAAAAAAGACGATCTTACAAATTAAATAACCATTACAATTTCACGCCACTCTTACGGCGCTGTCCGCCGAGTACCGCAGAAATGGCGCTTGCGCCCCCTCCTCGCGCCCGCGTCGCTCCTTTTTGCACGGCGAATAAGGACAGCAGAGTACTTCTGGCTTTTCTCCGCGTTAGAAATGAGACATACGTAAGTGTGGCTTTTCTTAAATATTTTTTTACTATTTAATAAAAAAATATTAAAATTATTATTTAAAGTTGTAAACATGTATCTTGACGTGTAGAATTCAATTTTACAATAAAAACTAAAAGCCCCTATGGTGATAGTGGCTCTTATCGTAGGATACGACGATATACTCTCTGTTATCTTGTAATAATTAGCGTTTTCATAGTTTATTTATATGACGTACAATAAAGAGTCATTGTCTCATTGTCAGTCATTGTTTTTTTGTATTGTATGTATGAGAGGGTAAATATTCAGCGTTTTCGCGGCGTTTTTTTTTCATTAGTACTTATTTTGGCAGTTATTATTAAAAGATTTATTGAACCAGCTATTTTTTGGAACTCCGGATTTTAGAACTGTCTGAAACAGCTTGTGGTGTTTTTGGTGGAAAAATACACCTAAAGTTTTTTTTTCTATTAAAAAAATGCGGCCTTCTTCCATGCCACGACCATAATCTATTGCAGGGGTTTTCAAAGTGGGGGGCGCGACAACATTTTAAGGGGGGCGCGGAGCCTCAGGAAATTTGAACACGTACCTAATTATTAGGTAATGAGAACTATTAGGTCCTATTAGGTACAAATTAAAAATCATAGGAAGGGGGGCGTGAGAATTTAATTTTTGGCAGCAGGGGGCGTGCCTAAAAGAAGTTTGGGAACCCCTGATCTATTGTAACCCTGTGTTGCCAGGTGACGGCGGGCTCGTCGGACCGTTTCGTGTACGTGTGGGACACGACGTCGCGCCGCGTCCTATACAAGCTCCCGGGGCACCGCGGCGCCGTCACCGACGCGTGCTTCCACCCCCGAGAGCCCGTCCTCCTCAGCGCCTCCAGCGACAAACTCCTCTATCTCGGCGAGATCGAGCCCTGAGCACCCTAATGCCGCCATATCAGACCCTGTACAGTCAGCATCAAACTTGTTACAAAAAAAACTGACGGGCCAATCAACTATTTTACCGACACTTTGGGCGTCTCCTGCGTTACCGAAATTGTCTCTGGCTTTACCAAATAATCGTACTTCCAAAAAGATATTTCACGGTTTAATAGGTTGAACTTACGTAGGATGTTATGTATTCATGTACACCATCTATTAAATTACAGAAAAAACATGTTTACTTACAAAAATCTGCAATTGTTTGAAAAATGTCATGGACAGATTAGTGTCGGTAAAAAAGTTTATTGAAACTGCTGAACCGATTTTTATCAAACAGTTAAGAACCATCGCAAGGAAACCGCGTCGAATACGGTACATCCGTTTGAGATTTCAATGCTACAGTCAGAACAGAACATTAGCGTTAAACTTAAATATAACACCCCCCCCCCCCCTCTTTTGGGTCGGGGTTAAAAAAGGTGTGTTGAGAATTAGCCTGACTGCCTGAGTATCCTGATATTCCTGATGTATTCTGGATACATTTTATTGTTGGTTAAATTATATAAATGTAATTGTAAATAATGAGTGCCGGCTGCCACAGAGTAGAAATGAAACTAGGGTGTCATTTTATACGTAACTGGCACAGTTATGACGTAAAATATTTGAATATGGCAACATTTTTGTAAGGATACAGAATGTTTAGTTCCTCTTTCATCCATTTTCTACTTACTGTTGGAAAGTCATATTTTATAAGGAATAAATAAATTTAAGAAATATTGTGTTTTCTTTGACACTTGCCTTTATCCCGGCTTCACTCGCGTTAATCACTGGCAGTCAAATTGAAATAGTGGGATTGTCTTATGTTCGTTCTGGGCCCGCGTGGGATTACGGCTCAAGCCCACTAATTCTAAGAGGAGGCCTGTCTCCATGAGTGGGACGTATATAGGCTGGGATGGGACCTGGATATTTGGCTTATCAATCCTAAAACACACTTCTAAATACTGTTGTAGTTACTCCTAGCGCCATCTAGTGAGCACATATAGAAACTCCAAACATGTTTTCCCTTCCCCTTCCCTTCCCTCCCTTCCTTCCCTTTCTTTTCTTCCTTTTATTTTAGGGATAAGTTCGCCTTTGTACTCTTTTCGTTTGTTGTTTTCTTTTTGTATTATTTTGTGTTTTATGTACAATAAAATATTTACATACATACATACAGTCAGCTTCATATAGTACGTAGCTGTCAACATCACCAAATACTTGGATACATCCAAAATAGTCATTACAGTGACTCAGTCAAAGCGGTCAAATTGTTGGAGACATCCATCGTTTACAAATATACCGGAGCACCCACATCGCCACTGATAGCGTAGCAGCCATAATAACCAAAAGTATGGAACACACTAGAAAACTGAGCTTTATTTAAAAGTTTTAAGGTTTAATCTCGAGTTGAGTGCGAAGTAAATTAACACGTCATAAGATTGACTTTTTATTTTTGACAATCACCGAAAAGAGTACCAACTTGTCATCGATCGTTCCGTCTCTTTCGTTTGGACCCTGACGGCTTTTTTCACATTTTATTTACATTGTCAGAATTCCGGATTAACGGATTTCCTTTTAAATATGGCTTGAATTGGCCAGTATAATTACATTATAAAAGAGTTTTAATTAAATTAAAAAGGTAATGACATGTGCGTTTTGCACCAAGAGATTGAAAATGGAACACCGTTCACATTCTATTAAAGAGGACTAGCTAATTGGATCATTGGACCTTACACGGTATGTAATAAAGTAAATTTTCCTGTGGTGTCCCATACTTTTGGATACTTTGGCTGCTACGGTACTAATGTCGGCTTGAATGTTATAAACTATTTGACGACGTGCGTGCTCCGGGATATTTATACACGATGGATGTCTCCAACAATTTGACCGCTTTGACCGAGTCACTGGTAATGACTATTTTGTATGTTTCCAAGTATTTGGTGATCTTGACTGCTACGTACTATATGACGCTGACTGTACATGTTTTACATCGCACTATCGAAGTTTCACAACTCGGAAGTGTAATACTACTACCGACGGACTACACAAATACTTTGCAAATAAAAACTAGTAAAAAAGTGACATGGTTTTCATACAGATCGAGGAACTTGGAAACTTGGCATCTAGGTAGATCTGTTTTCTATGGTCTTTTCATTTGATATAATCTTTTTGTACTAAGCAAAGTATGTAGTTAGAAAATGGATTAAATATAATAACCGTGATTAAATAACTAAATAAATATCATGGGACACTTGACACCAATTGACCTAGTCCCAAACTAAGCAAAGCTTGTACATACTATGGACACTAGGCAACGGATAAACATACTTAAAATATAAATAAATAAATACTTAAATACATATTAAACGTACAAGACCCGAGAACAAGCATTGCATTGCATTTACAATTTGTAGCTAGTAACCGAAAAATTTAACTACATTTTAGGGTTACTTTTTGTAATCTGTTGCCGAGATTACTGCCGAGATAACTAAATCGAATGACACTCAAGGATAACAAAAAGTTCAGGCAACAACAAAGACTAGTCATTTTTATAAAAACTTATTTTTATTACTATTTCATTTTACTCTTACACATAAGCAACAAAACAGCTTAATAAATAATTATATTTACATTTTGTCAGACTTGTTTCATAATAGCTTACTTAGCCTAAGATGCCACCGTGAAATTCTGAACCTATCGTCACTACTTTGAAAAAATCTCGTATCTCAAATCAATACGTCAACTAAATTGATCTTTGAAATAATGGACATAAAGTTCACTCACAAAACTTGGCGATTTTAAGCTACGTGCTTTTTTTATTTAAAGTAGTGACGATGTGCATAGTTTCATTTCCCAAACGGATCTTTAGCATATTTACATTTCGCATTTTATTCATTTTGTCAAATTATCATTTGGCATAATTTTATTACGACAAACGTTTATTAACCAAACTTTTTATATTGTATTCGTAAAAAAAATATTTGTTCAAAATGACATTTGGCACAAACCAACTGCTACCAGAAAAGTAGGTTAGATTAGGTTAGAGTTGCATTTTTCACAGAAACTGCTTTCTCAGAAAAGTAGATGAGGTTATACTGCGGCCCCCGCAAAAACGAACTGCTAGATCAGAAAAGTAGGTTAGGTTAGGTTAGAACTGCGCCCCCCCACAGAAACGAAATGCTCCCAGAAAAGTAGGTTATTATGTCATGCGATATTTTGGGAAGAGTACGTTATGTCAAAAGATACATTTGACATAAATATTAACTGTAAAATTGCGATCAGTTTTTTTGGCAAATGACTTTTTGCCAAATGATAATTTGAGTAAAATATTTTAGGAAGTGATACTATGGGAACAGTTTTTTGCCCATACATTAGTAATCCCCTACATACATAAAGAATGCGGAGGTGGCACCTCCGGTATGAATCCTAATGTAAAACTCTCAGCTTTGAACATCTGTATATCATCCTCAGACAAATCATTCATATTGCTGTATACCCCGGGATCGTCGACAGGAGTCGATTGAAAAGCTGCTTGACCAAAAATGCTAGACGGTTCAGACTTTTGGAAAACATTGCTGGTATTTTGTGCGAACGGAGAAGGTTGCTCGAAAGGGCTTTTGAAGGTTTGAGGAGCGCTTTCAAAAGGACTCCTATTCGCTTGTGCGAAAATAGACTTCGCTGCGTCAGGAGCCCCGAAGGGACTTTGGTTCTGTGCAGGTTGAGAGCCAAAGTTTTGACTAGGTTGAGCACCAAACGCGTTTTGACTAGGCTGAGAGCCAAATACGCTTTGACTAGCTTGGGAGAATATTGATTTCGCTGTATCTTGTCCAACTTGATTGAATACACTTTTGTTTGCTTGAGCGAATATCGACTGAGCGTTTTGTGCGAATGGTGTGTTCTGGTTCTGAACAGCGCCCCTAAATATGGAGGATGGGTTGGATTGTGACGCGAAGGTGTTATTTGTTTGTCCGTTGAATGGTGAGGAGGATGCTTCACCCTTGTAAAGACTCCGCAGGACCTTTATGATGCCTGGCGAGTTTGTTGTGAGCAGTTCGTATTTGCTTTTTTGCTCTTTCGTCAAGTTGTCCATGTACGCCACCTGGAATAAAAAATAGTTATTTCAATTGATAAATGAATATCATGGGAGACCCAAATCAAGGAAAGCTTGTACCCTGGGTATGGTAGGCCTCCTAAAGTAGGCCCGTTAAGTTGTAGAGATGCGGAAAGCAGGAAAAACCTATGGGTACTAGGCAATGGATAGATTTACTTATAGATACATAAATGCATACTAAATTACATATTTAACGTCTAAGACTCGAGGATAAACATATTATTCAAGCAAAATTTTATAACGAAAAATTGAACCGACTACAAAAAAACCATGAAAATATTTTTCTACCAGTCTGAAGTGGGAACTATGGTCCAAGCCCTCTCATTAGTGGAGGTCTGTGCCCAGCAGTGGGATGTATATAGGCTGGGACGAAACTGAAGTTGGTGCCTCAGCTATAGTCCCCAGCTATAGACTAATTAATCGCCTTCTTCACCTACATACCTACTTTATATATTAGACTTCAATCACTCCTTTTGTCTCGTGCTGCCGCTTCCCTGCCTCTTTACCCTGGACTCTCATTGGCTAAAAAACCCGGTTGCACATCCTCAACTCCCTAAAGCTTATTACGGGCAAGTTCAAGGTATAACTGGCATTTAGTTACTCACAGCCTGCTCGACATTATTGTTAGATTTAGCTTCATAAATAAACAGCCGCGCCTCTTCTGGAGACAGGTCGGGTATGCCGGGAAACACTGGCTTCTCTTTGTAGGGGGCGTAGCACGACAACAGCCATTGTCCACCTTTCAGTGCTGACTGGACATCAGAATGCACCTGGAAATGTATGATCAAAATGATAAACAGCAGAAAGGTGGGTCCATATCGGCTCGCATACTTATTGTAAGTCCGATGTAATTTTGTTTGTTTGTCATAACTAATTTTTCTGTGAATCTAATGATTGTTAAGAATTCTTATAAAATAAACCTAACCTAACCTATAGTTTTTGTTGGAATCTGTGTAGTACCCTTTACATGTATTAATAGTTATACTCTATGCTACTGACATAGATCCGTTTCCGGGTTTGTCTGTGTCGATTCTCTCACTCGCTTACAATATGGCTCTGCTAAAGTCACACCCGTTTTAACATTATTAATGTGGTTCAATGTGATTGTCTTAATGTAGTATTTTATCCGTCTACATCTACCACTTGACGTGACAAATTGTATTTCTAATTGGTGAATAATTAAAACTGCAAGTTTGTTGAGCAAAACATCTTTTTATTTCCGGCGTATTGAGACGTGACATACTTCGCTATATTCCTGCACAGAGCCCTGTGCTTTCACTCTGCTCATCAGGTTATGTTGCCCAGAAATACCTAAGTGCCGAAAGAAGAAACTGAAATTTGAAACCAAGAAAGGTACGTCAGAAATACGGAAATATTTTTTGAGGTTATAGTACAAGCATTGCGGTACAACCTATTTTATTTATTGTTTGCTCAACCAATATCACAATAATGTCAAGAATGTCACATAATGACCACAACGGACAAATTTCTGTCGAGAAGCTGGATGGCTTAGAAAATTATTCCACATGGAAATTTTCAATGAAGATGCTTCTCACGCTGGATGAACTATGGGGCTGTGTGGAAGGTACCGATAATGATGCAACCCGTGGCAGCCGCGCCTTAGCAAAGATATGCCTGTCGATAAAACCCGCCTTATATCAATACGTGCGAGATGCCACGTCGGCAAAGGATGCATGGAAGAAGCTTGCCGATGCCTTCGAGTCCAAAGGTTTATACCGGAAGGTGCTCTTGTTGCGTCAACTGCACAAGATCGAATATAATCAATATGGTGGCATGTCGGAATATATCGAGGCAGTCATGCGGCTCGTTCAACAGCTCGCCGATATAGGCAAGAGAATAGACGATGATGAAGTAGCGGAAATCCTGCTGAGTGGTTTATCGCAGGAGTTCGACAACCTAGTGTCGGGCCTGGAAACTGCCTGTCTAACAAGCAACCTTACGGTGGAACTTGTGCGTGCCAGATTGCTACAAGAAGAACATCGAAGGAATGGAAGTGACCAGGACGGAGTGAAGGCCTACCTAGGAAGAAAGAAGAAGTCATCGCCTATGTTCTGCCAGTTCTGCAGGAGGAGCGGACATACAAGCAAGCGTTGTTTTAAACGTAAGCGGGAGCTGAAGAACGGTCAAGAGAATCACACCATGTTAGCATCAGCCATGGTATGCAGCGGCAGCAGCAGCCATGACTTTGTGGTGGACTCTGGTGCCTCGCAACATATGGTTGCTAATAAGGAGCTACTCAAAGAACCTAGAGGTAAAAATTCTACAATTTATATAGCTAATGGTAATAAGTTACATAGCGATTGTACTGGTAGGGTCTCTTTGTGCTCCAATGTTAGCCTTTTAAATGTTCTCCATGTGCCTGATCTCTCCAGCAATTTACTGTCCGTTAGTCAGATCACTGACAAGGGTTATACTGTCATTTTTAATAGGGATCATTGTAAAGTCTATGATGATATTAAAGTCACTGGCAATCAAGTCTTAGTTGCTTCTAAGGAAAATGGTCTGTATAAATATAAGGCTCAAGTGCGACACATCCTTGAGGAGGAGTCTTCCAAGCTTTTGCAGAAAAGGCAAGAGACAGTGAATGCTCATGCTGTTTCGACTGTGCCAATGGATCTTATCCACAGACGTCTAGGTCATCTGTCTGAACAAGGTATGAGGATTCTTGGTGATGGGAAAAAGTGCATGAACCTATTTTTTCAGAAAGAAGACACCATCAATGGTAGTTGCGTGCCGTGCTTGACGGGCAAGATGACGCGTGCACCGTATCCTGCTGTCAGCACGAAGCGCACTACCCAACCTCTTGAACTCATACATTCAGATGTGGCTGGACCTATGCAGGTCGAGACTTGGGGTGGAGCTCGTTACCTTTTGACCTTCACAGACGACCATACTCGGAAGACGTGGGGCTACCTTATGAAACACAAATCAGAGGTGAGTTCACATTTTATTGATTTTAAAACTATGATAGAGAAGCAATCTGGTTTGTCAATAAAAATTTTGCGTAGTGACAATGGCCTTGAGTTTACTAATAATAAACTGGCCAATTATCTTAAAGACCATGGTATTATACACCAAACCACTGTCCCTTACAATTCTGCTCAAAATGGAACAGCGGAAAGGGCTTTTAAAACGATTTTTGATAAAACTAGGGCAATGCTGCAGGAATCTGGCCTGTGCAATCGTTACTGGGGAGAGGCTGTTATTACAGCCATTTACCTTAAAAACAGGTCTCCTACCAGAGCGCTTTCAGGTGGAATTCCCGAGAGCTTATGGACTGGGTCTCCTATAGACATCAGTCATTTACGTGTCTTCGGGTGTACTGCTTATGCACATGTTCCTAGTCAAAAGCGTCAGAAACTTGATGCAAGAGCAAAAGCGTTAATTTTTGTTGGTTATGGTGAAACCTTTAAAGGATACCGTTTAATTGATCCCACCAAGCCTCACAGAGTTATACAGTCCAGATCTGTTATTTTTGATGAGGATAAATTTATAGGAAAACATGACAATTGTAAAAAGACTTGTGGAGCCAATTTTTATAATTATTATATTGAGCGAGATAATTTTAATATTTCAATGCCTAATAATGAAAATAATTCTTCTAATAATGAAATTAATTCTTTTGATGCATTGAATAATTTTAATAATAATGATGAATTTAATTTTAACAAAGATTTTAATGCTAATGACGCCATTCAAAATAATGAAAAAGATAAATCAGCTGAGTGCTCATCCTCTTTAAATAAATTTTCAGATGACGAGACACCGACGCCACCGGCGTGGTCGCCGCTCTCTGAAAACTACTGCACGGGCGATGAAGGTGCAAATGACAGTCCCGGTGATGAAGATTGCGACCCGAGGGGCGCCTTGTCTTCTCTGCCGGAGTCATCATTTGATAATCATGACGACGGTGATGAAGTGGGTACTCCAGGGGGTCCCGTGTCTTCTCTGCCGGAGTCTTCACCAAATGAGCCGACGGTGCCGGCTGTTTCCGACACGTCTCGTTCACGTCGCGTACGTACAACACGAGGTAATGTGCCACACCATCTCAGAGACTATGATTTATCTATGATGGCAGAAGGTTATTCGCCAGATGAGCCTACATCATACTACGAAGCCATGCAGTCTTCTGAAAAAGATGAATGGCAGAGGGCAATGCGTTGTGAGTATGAGTCTTTAATTAAAAACAAGGTATGGATTTTGGTAGACAGACCTGCAGATGAAAACATCGTGAAGTGCAAATGGGTTTACAAGAAAAAGCACGACACCTCAGGTAAGCCTGCCAAGTTCAAAGCTAGGTTGGTAGCCCGTGGCTTTAGTCAGGTTGAAGGCATTGACTATACGGACACCTTTGCACCTGTAGTGAGGCATAGCACACTGAGAATTTTATTTTCTATTGCTACAGAATTAGACCTAGAAGTAGACCATATTGATGTAACAACTGCATTTCTTAATGGCGAGTTAAACGAAAAGATTTACATGGAACAGCCTTCAGGCTTTAAAAACTGTGATAAGGTTTGTTTGCTTAAAAAGAGCTTATACGGCCTTAAGCAAGCAAGCCGCATGTGGAATATCAAAATACATGATTTCTTAGCTCAAAATAATTTTTCTCAGAGTAAATGTGAGCCATGTATTTATACAAAGAAAACAAAGACTGAGTATATTATTATTGCATTGTATGTTGATGATTTTTATATATTCCACAATAATTGTATTAATAATATTTTACAACTTTTACAAAATAATTTTGAAGTCCGATATTTGGGCAAATTATGTAATTGTTTAGGAATGAATGTTTGTAGAGGCAAAGGCATCACAACTTTAGATCAAACTGATTACATAAAGCGTTTATTATTCAAATATAATATGACAGATTGTAAACCTGTTTCAACACCTTTACCGGTTAATTGTAAATTACAAAAATCTAATAAGTCATGTTTAGATGATGAGGTCTATCAGTACAGACAGTTATTAGGAAGTTTAATGTACCTATCAGTCTCTACTAGACCGGATATATCTTTTGCATGCAGCCAACTTAGTATGTTCAACACATGTTTTGATGAAAATCATTGGCGCATGGCGAAGCGTGTGCTCCGTTACCTAAAAGGTACTATTAATTATGGCATTTGTTTCACAAAAAGCAATAATTTTAATCTTACCGCATACGCTGACGCAGATTGGGCCAATGACCTTTCAGACCGCAAGTCCTATACTGGTTTTGTGATTAAGTTAGGATCTAATGTAATTAACTGGGAGGCTAGAAAGCAACAATGTATTTCTCTTTCAAGTTGCGAAGCAGAATACGTAGCTATTGGAGATTGTTGTAAGGACGTATGTTTTGTACGAAATTTCCTGACAGAAATTATGAACAAAACTTTTGATACTGTCATTTATAATGATAGCCAAAGTGCTCAAAAATTACTGTTAGTCAAAGAGCACTCCCACAAAAGAACAAAGCACATAGATCTAAGGTATCATTTTATTAAAGATCTGATTCAAAAGGGACACTTGAATGTGGAGTATTTGCGGACTGATGAAATGGTAGCAGATGTTTTAACAAAACCTTTATGTGCTGAAAAACATTGTAAATTTATGCAGGGACTTAATGTTAAGCCTTTGAAATGTAAATAGCTTTACCTCTATTATTTTTGATATTCATTCTTATCTTATATAATATTAGATGCATGCCATCACTATATTGAATGTCTATGTGTTTTTTTCACTAGAATAAGTTTGCGGCATGTAACTAATAACAAGTATGCTTTATGTAGAGCCATACTTGTAGAGTTTTTATTTGATATGTAAAGTGTAAGGAGGAGTGTTGGAATCTGTGTAGTACCCTTTACATGTATTAATAGTTATACTCTATGCTACTGACATAGATCCGTTTCCGGGTTTGTCTGTGTCGATTCTCTCACTCGCTTACAATATGGCTCTGCTAAAGTCACACCCGTTTTAACATTATTAATGTGGTTCAATGTGATTGTCTTAATGTAGTATTTTATCCGTCTACATCTACCACTTGACGTGACAAATTGTATTTCTAATTGGTGAATAATTAAAACTGCAAGTTTGTTGAGCAAAACATCTTTTTATTTCCGGCGTATTGAGACGTGACATACTTCGCTATATTCCTGCACAGAGCCCTGTGCTTTCACTCTGCTCATCAGTTTTGTATAAGATGACCATTTAAAATTTTTATAAAAATATTTATAAGGTTTCAGTGCGAAAAAAATTCGGACAAACGATGATTCGGACAAAAATTACGGTATGACTAGCGAAGAGTATGCGAACTTTGGCGCTCCCCAGAAAGGTAGGTACCTGTAATTAACATTTCGACAGTTTCTAAGGGGATTGCCCTGAGGAGTTGTTCAATCTATTGCCTGCCCTAAGTTCACTTGCAACCAACTTTCTATCCTCACCAGCTGAATAGCTAGCAGTCTGCTATATTTTGTTTCCTGTGGAATTTTGGAAGAGCAAGAACCCGCGTCAGCCAGACCTTCATTATTGTATAATGTTGTATAAAGGCCGAAAGTTTTTTTAACTAACACATGTAAGAATGATCCCCAACTATAATAATAATAATAATTTTATTTATTTCATAAGCCTCTTACAAAAGTAATAACAACAAACAAAAAAAAACATTAGTAATATAAGGGCCTGCTATTATAAATACAGTAGAATTGTTCCCTGGCCTTCATGCTTGGATACTATGAAATTTAGCGGCTTAGGTAAATAACATGTATTAATTAATATTAAATCATCTCAAATCCATCAAATTATAAAATTAAATCTTCATAAGGATAAGAATATATTTTTTGATTTTATTTTCAATACCTAAATTCGGTCAGCTTGACCGTAATTCAGTGGAAGACTAACCTGCTGCATCAGCTGTTCATCTGTGACGCCGCTGGCTTGCGGTGCAGCCTGTGCAGGTGCATTGGCTGGAAAAAAACAAATTTTTACTGTAAATTGGTCATGACCAAAGGTTTAGAGGCAATGTGAGACCAGTATTACCAAATATATATGTCATCATCATCATCTCAGCCATAGGATGTCCACTGTTGGACATAGGCCTCCCCCATAATATAATATAATATATATGTATTTTATTGAAAAAGTTTGTATATTTGAAAATACCAACTGAAATATAGATGCACAGAAAAACCAGAAAAATAAGAACAGCACTGGGAATTGAACCGAGGTCCTTGTCATTCCGTGCCACGTGGTTTTTCTGTGCTTCTATATTTCAGTTTGTATTTTCAATTCAGGTTTTACGGGATGACCATAAAAGTAAAAAATTTGGAATTGAAATAAAAAATACAAAAAGATTCCAATAAAAACAATCTTAGTTTGTATATTTATCTTATTTCCTGAACTAGTTTACTGAAGCTAACTGAGAAAGCAAGATTAAATCTAGAGAAAGCAAGACTGAATCTACCGAACAATGGCTAAACTGATAGCATCTTTTCCAAAGCAAAGCAATTACAAATTTTTTAATATGTCCTTTGCGTAAGGAAAACGAGCGGGCACCCATGAGGCTGACATGATCACCTGGAGTGTTTAAAGCCACAACAAAGACAAGAAAAAAAAACTTCAACATTGGCAGAATCATCGATAGTATCGATGGAGCTATAATTTCAAGAAATGAATTGAATTGAGAAAGCAAGATAAATCCAAACGTTTCCAAAAAATATACTATTCACCAGGATCTCTATTACACTAGATTTATTTTGCAGCTTTGAACCCGTCACGGAACCTGTAGAAAAATGGAAGTTGGCTAGTTCTTCCTGTAGGAATTCATAAAATACTTTCTTAAAATAGTGCACCTCTATGGTCTTCAGGGAATGTCTGCCTTTCAAGTGTCTACCTACTCACTCTTAGATAAAAACTCACTTGTACAATCACCAGCACCAATATCTGACACATGTCAGATATTTTTGCGCGCTCCGCTGTGGCAGATATTAATGGTGGTGACTGTACACACAATTAAGTTAATTATGTTGCTAATCCTAAATAAAATTAATAAAAAAGAAAGAAAGAAAGATTTACTTTGGCTCCATAAGTACCACCTAAGACTAAGAATAAAAGGGTCTCCACTGAGCATGTGTTGCCGCACATTATGTGCAGCAACGCTGGTTTTCTGTGGAGCCCAGAAAAAATGAGAAAGTAACTGTCTGTCTGTTAGCCTTTCAAACTTAACCGCTCAACTGATATGAAATTTGGTAAGTATGAAGATAATTTGAGACCCAGGGAGGGACGTCGATAAATGAATTCTTAACGGATAAAATCGAGAAAAAGCTAGTCAAATAGTTGACAAATAATTTTGCACACTGTTTAATACATTAATAAGTTATACTAACCATGGTAGCTGTATTTTGAGCCATAGACGTGCTCAAAGCGACAATTCTGACCGTAACGGCAATAACCTTCTTGAAAAAATTTACACACAACCATTCTTCTTGAAATTTCTTCAGAACTGCAAATTGCGGTGGAGCGGAAACAAAATCTTGGAAATACAACAAATTTATTCTAAGTCTGCAGGGCTACTACGAAACACGAAGTTCGTATCGTACCGTTCCTCTCGCTCTCGTATTTAACAGTATAAGTGTCAGAGAGAACGCACGACAAAAACTACGAGTTTCGTAAGTGCTGACTTACTACGACACTGACAGTGACAGTCAGTGACACGACACTGACAGTGACAGTCACGGGCACTACACCCCACCACACCCCACCATGGGTTAGTAGTGAATGAAAAAAAAAACAGTGCCGAAGTTTTTGCCGAAATTTAAGTGTTTTTTTTCCAGGATAAAGCTCAACATTTCCAGTTTTATCGCTTTATGTCACGTGACCAGTGTAGGGCTACTACAAAATTCGAAAATCGAAGTTTCTATCGTACCGTCCCACTGACGTTAATATTATATCATACGAGAGCGAGAGGGACAATACGAACTTCAAGTTTCGATTTTCGTAGTAGCTCTGCAGATTTGACGTTGGAAACGAGTGTCGAGCGACTTGCATGTGGCCGCGCCTTCATTCATTTGTCATTGTTGTCAATGTTGTCATCTTGTTTGTTTTTCAACGGTTTACCAAGAAAATGAAACTTGTGTATCGGAGTCGTTTTTGGTTATAATAATTTTGTTCGTGGATTTAACACATAGGTAGTGGTTAGGTAACTATCGAACTGATTCGTTCACTTCAAAATGAATTTGGAGCACATATTGGGCATTCAAGTGCTATTTCTGGGCGGCGTAACATTTGGATATCGTAAGTAACCTTTATTCATACACTGATTATCTTAACGATCTGATAACCTATTATAATGGTTGCGACGACTCTCACGAAGCCCAGCCCCGTACCGTATTCTAAGGAGCGGTTTCACCATCCATTGATTTATGTTAACTGACGGTTAAATGTGATGCCGTCTCTATTTGTTTTGTTCGAATAGATGGAGACGGCATCACATTTAACCGTCAGTTAACACTAATCAATGGATGGTGAAACAGCCCCTAAATATTCTAATCTCAGTAGGGGCAGATACTGAAAAAAAAATGAAAAATATTTATTTTACTAAAAACATTGTTACAAAATTAAAGGTTGGGACTTCCTATTAAGTAAACATCATACTTGTATCAGGAAGCCCTGCTCCTCCATACCACAACCAAGATTAGAATACTTAAGGGCTGTTTCACCATCCATTGATTAGTAACTGACGGTTAAATGTGATGCCGTCTCTGTCTATTCAAACACTACATATATAATATTAGGATTAATATTAACCATCTCTTTTTATTTTCATTATTTATGGTGTGACAAAAGAATTGTTGTTCCAAGTATATTATAGTAGCAAGTGTTAAGTGGCTATGTCAACTTACAGATTTTAATCAACAGAACTTTGAATATTGAGCATTTTGAACCTTGCTCCAAAGAACTCTTAGTTTATTGTTGCTTTAATATTTAATACAATGACTCCTTGGAATTTGTAACTTGAGTACTCTTGTGGAGTAGTAGCTCTAAACAAGAGCAGTATTATATTCATAACGATTATTACTATTCATTAGGTGTTGTAGTGTAGCCAGTCCCGTTGAGAAGTCAGGAGTTAAAGTGGAAATAAAAGTAACTTGGACAAAGTTTTGTATCAAAGACTGTCTCTGTGGAAGAGTTTAATGTAGTTTTCTGCAGCTTGCCGTCAGTCTGGCATAGTTACTTGTGTTTTTAAGTCTGAATAGAACACCTATCACTTTAAAAAAACGGTCAACATCATTGTTTTTGCATGTTTTGACATGTATGTATGGTTCTCTATTGTTTGCCCGAATTTCATATGCCCGAATGTATCATTTTCTAGAAGTTTCATTTGCCATAAAGTAATTTATTTCTGAAATAGTAATTTCTTCAGGGTTGATATTAAACTAACATAACCTAACATGCTGCATTCTATATGGTGATATTAAAAAAAAATCTGAAAATAGCATGGTTCTATATATTTTAATGGCAAACGTTGATATGGCAAGTGAACTTCAGGCAAATGAAATTTGGGCAAGTAAAGTTAAACGGTTTGTAAGTAACTAAGCGTGCATAAATATCTGATACGACTATTTCTAGGATTGCTAAGACTGCTGTAGCAGATGTTAATGCTGATGAATATGCATAATCAATTGATTTTATTTCTACTACAGATTCATCTAAAATGGATTCCGAGAATCTGTTCAGAATATTGCTGCTGCTTGGTAAGTTTGTTTCGTTTTTGTTACTTAGTTTTAGTTAAACTTTATCTGTTAGGAGTATAGGAGTGTTTGATGAATGTGGCCATCAAGTCTTTCAATGAGGCTGGCATAGTTACACAGGTGTACTTAAGCCTCATAAAAAAAGGGGAAAAGAAATTCATGTCGTCATTGAAAGGAAAAATTGACTAGTAACATTTTTGAGGCATCGCTCAAATGACAGAAAAAAATTACTGATTCCGAACATATATAACCCAGGGGAGAGCAGGTAGGATTCGTACACTTTTTACTTTAGGCCTTATAAAAATAAACCAGTAACTAATTTCAAAATAATTGAAATACCACGACTTTGCCTATATATCTAGCTACCATAGTAGTATTCGTTAGAGTTGCCAAATAGCAACATCTCAAAGTTGTGACTGTTTTCCCAAAAAATGAGAAATGTACGAAAGCACCTCACGCACGTGGTAGCTTCGTACACGGTCTAAGGTACATTCGTACATAGTGGGGAGCCTCCGTACAGAGTAACAAAAAAGCAATTTATACAAAATACAAATACTTAATGAGATCAAAAATAGCACAGAATCATATTATAATTCAGTCTTAATAATAACAGTTTTTTTTTATTAAAAAAAACCCTACGAAACCCTATTACTGAGACTGCGCTGTCTGTCTATCTTTCTGTCCGTCCATAGGTATGTCACGGGCTCTATCTCTTGAGTCGTAATATTTAGACACTTAAAATTTTTACAGATTATGTATTTCTGTGGCCACTATGGAAATAAATACTAAAAACAGAATAAAATAAATATTAAAGGGGGGCTCCCATACAGCAAACGTGATTGTTTTACTGTTTTTTGCTTGATATTAATAATCGCAACAGGTAGACACTTGAAATATTCATAGATTTTTTATTTGGAAGTATAATCATTTTAAAAATAAAAAAATTAAATAAATTAAAATAGGTAAATATTTAAAGGGGGCTCCCATACAATACAAGAAACAGTTTGTTACAAACTTGATTTTTTCCGTTTTTTGGTAACGTCTAATGTTGTATAGATAATGGTACGGAACCCTTCGTGCGCGAGTCCGACTTGCACTTTGCCGGTTTTTTTATTTACATATATTCGAGGCATGACTCTGAAACAATTTAAAAAATCATAAATACCGGGTCGGGTACAGTACGAATCTACCCCATTCGTCAATGCACGAAGGCACCCCAACACAAAAAAGCAAGAAATTATATCAAAATAAAAATACCCGTTAGGATTATGTCAAAAATAACGTTAACACAAAAAACTAGAGCATTAACATATTACCCATGGATAATAACGTAGACTATTTGAGAAAAAGTTATTAGAGATAAACCCATTCAAAACTGAATCCAAAAATTACTTAAGCGGAGCGAAAACACGTTTCGAATTGTCCTGACGAAGCTGGCCGCCGCAGTGCCGCTCCGCTCCGCGGTTAGCCTGTGCGTGTGAGTGGGAGTCACGCACATAAATACAGTCGCGTCAATGTGTTTGGTAGTGGAGATATGACTAGTGTACGAATGCTCCCTCTGTACGAATCCTACCTGCTCTCCCCCACTATCTTAAAAAATATCACTTAGTCAATTTCTCCTTTCAATCGTCGATGTGTTTTTGTGTACAATTAAGAGTTATACAGTACAATAAAATACTTTTGTTATTGCTAGCTGTTGCCTGTTACCTGCTACTCCATCCGTGAAAAAATAATTTATTGCTATCTTGCGGGAAATATGCAATTTCCTGAGATAAAAACTGTCCATTGTGTCCTTCCCAGGAACTCTCTAGGGTCTCCATATCAAATTTCTCGCCTCGCACACCTTCTGCCAGCACCCTAGTTATAAACACACTTGAACACACAAAAAAAAGGCATGGTGGCTTATTCCTATGACCTATGGCCTCTCAAGCAAAGGATAGTGGTTTCAATCCCAGACTTGCATCGCTGAGTATTTCTAAATTTATTTGCTTTACATGGCGGGGGAAAACATTATAGGAAATCTGCGCAGCCGGTTAAGAAATTCAAAGGTGTTTGAAGTTCCTAATCTACACTGGGCCCACATGGGAACTATGGCTCAAGCCCTTTCATTCTGAGACATCTGAGACTCTTGACACAATCTGAGCCAGTCCAGTGCCCAGCAGTGGGACGTATACAAGGTGACCTTAGCCTCTGGACAAATAATGAAACCATGGATAAGACTGATACTTAGCAATATCTTAAAATAGTTATTTGCTTAATTAGACAAGAAAAAGAATCTATGAAATCAGATCATCCAAGTACACAGGCTGCGCCAAAGTGATACATTGAAAACCATTAGTTTTTCGGTAAATATTGGACTGATTATTATGATACTTTGCAGTTTGGTTTTAAATATCTTGCTAAGCCAGTAGTATTTGTATTTGTCCAGACTAGAGGCTAAGGTCACCCAGTATAGGTTGGGATGATGATGATGACAGGTGAATCATTCTCATTTACAGCACGCTTTGTCATCTGCCTGCTGACAAGCCAAGCTTTGGAACTAGCTTGTGTAACCATCTACACTTCTTTACAAACCCGTCAGCTGCCTGAAATCAGACTCAAGGAGAAATTCAAAGTTTCCCTGTATGTGCTGGTGTCGTCGATTGGTTTGCTGGTGTACCACAACCACCCGTTGATCGGTGAGGAGTTTGTCTTGCTGCTGATTGCATCGGCTGGTGTCAGATATTTGGAAGCGGTAAGCCTTTAACTTGTACTTTATACATTACTAGCTTTGCCCGCGGCCCTGCCCGCGTGGTATTCGGTTATCGCGCGCTGTTCCCTCGGGAACTGTGCAATTTTTCCAGGGTAAAAAGTAGCCTATGTCACTCTCGGGACCATAAACTATCTCTATGCCAAAAATCACAACGAGCCGTCGCTCCGTTACGGCGCGAAAACGTAACAAACAAAGAAACAAACAAACTCACTTTCCCCTTTATAATAGTAAGGATACACTGTAAAAATTTGTCTTTGCTGAATTAACAGTTACGCTGTATAATAAATAACAAACTTTGTTTGTTTTTATACACGGAAACTACCACACCACACCAATTCTTATTTTCTTTCCTTTCTCTAATAGAAAACTACGCCGTTTTAGATTAGCTTGGCTAGTTTTTTTTAATAAGGTCATTTGTATGGTGTGTTAAATCATTTTTAGCTTGTGAGTTATTATCTATATATATATACATATATAAATCAATTGCTGTTCGTTAGTCTCGCTAAAACTCGAGAACAGCTGGACCGATTCGGCTAATTTTTAATTTGAATTATTTGTGGAAGTCCAGGGAAGGTTTAAAAGGTGAGTAATATGAAAAAAATAAAAATAAGGCGGTACGAAGTTTGCCGGGTCAGCTAGTTGTAAATAAAATGCTTTTGTACTAATTTCAGAAACGGCAATTTGCCACTATAACCTACGGTGAGGGCATGGCATGCAGCTTCGCAGAAGGCTATCTCTACCAAGTGATCCCTAATGATGGAGCCAAGTACTTCGGGATAGATGAGATGATGCGGGCATACGAATCAAAACATCGTATCACTTTCCCTGTCCGAAAACTCCTGCTCGTCATCACCAAGTCACTGTACTGCCCCCCGAACCTTATGGACTTCAACAAGATTGGAGATGTGCCGCAGATCGAGGCTTGCCAGGTTACCAATCCTGATCAGGTTATTTTTTTTCCAGTGACTGTCAGTGCCTCAACGAGTCAGTGTTTCAGTTATCGCCTTGCAAGCTAGTCCTGGGATAAGAGACTGCCACCTGGCTTAACTTGACTGACCACAGGTGCCACCGACGCACATGTTTGTTCAAAATGTATGAATAATTATGACAGCGGCACTGGGGGGAAGTTCCGAAAACGCATATGTGCGTCGGTGGCAGTGAATGCGTTAACTTGTGACTCGGATGCGGCCACTAATTTTAAAAAAACTGGTATCTTGAAATGGAATAATTTTTCTCAGTGCACTTTATGACCATTAGGTCAAGGTTCAATTTTGTTAAGGTATTGATTTGAGATACAAGATTTTTCAAAGTAGTGACGATATGAAGAAACGTGTCCACAACTTCCTCGTTCTAATGTGTTTTCTAAAGAAGCGATGATGTCCTAGGGATATCTTATTGGTTCGCATATGCGTGCGATTGTGAGAAGCTGCTTTACGTTGGTTATGCCAGGAGGACTAGCTTGTCGGATTCGAGCAAAACATCGCACGCTTTTCCATCATGAGGCTTATTTATTCGTTTTAACGATTTACCTAGTGACGTTTAGGCAGATCATGAAATTCCTAGGCATGAAAGGCCGCCATATCTGGTACTTCGCTGGCCGCTGCCATGGCACGCTCGCTTCGCTCGGCTTGTGCGTTGTGGTCACAATTCATACTAACCACTCCTCGCTTCGCTCGTTGTACCAAAATTTTTCATTTTTTCGGCATATCACGATGTGCCCGGCATAGAGCTAGGAATATCGACGAATGCGTTGCTCTAATCGATCTGCTGTATTGTTTCTTAAGCACATCGTGATATGCCTTGTCAACTTTTAGGCATATCATTTGGTGGTAGGACCTTGTGCAAGGTCCGCTCGGATTGCTACCACCATCTTGCTCGCTAATTCTGCCGTGTAGCAGCAGTGTTTGGAGAGTAAGACAGCCGGTGAAATTACTGGCACTTGTGGTATCCCATCTTAGGCCTCTAGGTTGGCAACGCATCTGAAATACCCCTGGTGTTGCAGATGTTTATGGGCGGTGGTGATCGCTTACCATCAGGAGACCCACTTGCTCGTTTGCCATCCAGTCGAATAAAAAAAATGTAATGGCGCCATTTCACGATATGCCTAGGAATTTCATGACCTGGTGGATTTATCGGCCGCCGACTTATCGACATAGTTATTGACTTATGTAACTGAACCACTCCATCTAGCGACATTTGGTTGAAACCCTTTGTGCAGAGTCTGCCGGACGATCCACTCCATCTAGCGACATTTCGTTGAAACCCTTTGTGCAGAGTCTGCCGGACGATCCACTCCATCTAGCGACATTTGGTTGAAACTCTTGCAGAGTCTGCCGGACGTGGAACGCGACGTGGCGGGCGTCCAGAAACGCATCTACCGCAACACGGCGTACAAGGTGCGCCGGCGCGCGGGCGACCCGCGCCCCGTGCACGTGATCGCTGAGTGCGCCACGCCCATACACACGCTCTGCAAGGTGCTCCAGAAGAGATCCGTCTACCAACGTCAGTATTATCTTATCTTATCTTAGTTTTAGGGGTCCTTGCGGATACACTTCGACCCGTAGGGATCTTTTGTGTAATTACCCCTCCTTCGCACTTACTCCATTGCTTTTATCACCTCATCCATGAATTGGATGATTTGACGTAGCGGTAGTGCCTTAAAGTCTCCTGGCGCGGGGTATCCCACGCCAAAGAGTCTCATTCTTAATCTGGCGAGAGAGTCACATTCACACATAATGTGTTCCATTGTTTCGTCTTCCTCACCACATATTCTACAATCTTCATTGTCCTGTAGTGCCATCTTTACTAGTATGTGTTTAGTATCGAAGTGACCTGTGAATGCCCCGACGATTTGTCGGAGTTGTTTCCTACTGAGTGTCCAGAGTTTTTTAGTCCAGCTAGTGCTGACGTTTTCGATAAAAACGTCAGTATTAACCTTTGACACAGAATCCTATCCTACTCCTACTAATATTATAAATGTGAAAGTTTGTGAGTGAGTGAGTATGTTTGTTACTTCTTCACGCTGAAACGGCTGGACGAATTTAGATGAAATTTGGCAAAAAGTTAGTTTACAACCTGAATTAAAACATAGGATACCCTTTATCCCGATATTCCCATGGGATAGGGATAGAATCTCTAAATAACAACTGCTGGGCTTAGAGTCATGAAATTTGGTATCTAGGTAGCTGGGCGTCTGGAATAACATATAGGCTACATGTTATCCCGATATTCCCAAGGGATAAAATCTCGAAGTACTAACCGCTGGGTTTACGCGTTAACCGCGGGGGCTAGTATATTATAGTACTAACTACAGAATGGCCACGCTCCGCCCC
The DNA here is from genome assembly GCA_037349165.1 of Choristoneura rosaceana. Taxonomy (NCBI): domain Eukaryota; kingdom Metazoa; phylum Arthropoda; class Insecta; order Lepidoptera; family Tortricidae; genus Choristoneura; species Choristoneura rosaceana. Next base: position 908,881 of record JAZBNJ010000001.1, read on the forward strand.
GCACCGGTTCGAGTTTCCCCGCCCCTCAAGCGCGGATTGCAGGAAAACCGCAGGAAAGCAATCAAATGCGCAACGCGATGTATGTTGGCTGGTGGTGATAGATGTGTTTGAAAGAAAGAAAACATTTATTCGTGACAAACAATGGATAAAAAATAAAATACAAAAAAAAACAACAAAATAAGGGTATGTTATGTATGTCACGAAATGGTCCCAAATCAGCATCTGCCGTACTTGCGAACGGTGCTTTGCGCGCTTTTGTGTGTTTAATTTTTAATTTTGCTTTCTTTAATTAATGTTGCTGACGTAATCACCATTCAGGCCCCTAGTCCGTATAATCGAAAATAAACTAAACAAAGATCCTCTCTTGGGGTTTACGTAATACTTGAACGAACTCTATGTTGACGATTCCAGGGTTGGCTTCGGCGGACGGCGAGGAGATCCAGCGCGCGTTCTGTGAGACGATCACGCGCATTGTGGATAGCAGTCCCGAGCTGCGTGGCAAAATGGAACTGGTTTATTACGACGGTGAGTGCAAATGGAAACTCATCATTCCAGCCTATATACATCCCACTGCTGGGCACAGGCCTCTCAGAACAAGAGGGCTTGGGCCATAGTTCCCACGCTAACGAAAATGCAAATGAAACCATAAAGTTTATTCGACAGATATTATGATACATACATACAAATGTTACAAACATTATTAATACAACATTTTCTTAGAACACGTACAAGAAGATGATATTAAAACAAAAAAATATATAGCTCGATCGAAACTATCGATGATTCCGCCAATGTCGAGGTTGAAAAAGACACTATCGGCTGTCCTTTGTAAGTTTTTTTTTTCGACTGGATGGCAAACGAGCATGTGGGTCTCCTGATGGTAAAAGATCACCACCACCGCCCATAAACATCAGCAACACCAGGGGTATTGCAGATGCATTGCCAACCTACAGGCCTAAGATGGGATACCTCAAATGCCAGTAATTTCACCGGCCGTCTTAGTCTCCACGCACTACTGCTTCACGGCAGGATTAGCGAGCAAGATGGTGGTAGCAATCTGGGCGGACTGCTACCACCTGCGAGTATTGGTAACAGTACAGTCAGAGTAAAAAAAGGTTCGTCACCTTAAGATCTATTTTCCTTTGCTCAGTATGAGCGCTCATCTGCTTTACCGATTGAGTAGGACATACTGCGTCAATCTGTCAACCTGCTAAACACACAATCAGGTGACCATAGACACCCTACAATTACACCTTGGCACTGACAAACACTGACAATTAAATAGAACATTATTTGATTGAAACTTTTACGTAGTTGTTTATTAAAAAGGTTTTGAATTGATATGAAACTAGACACATGTCAGAGGTGTATACTATTTTGTTATCATGCCAAGTAAGTGTAATTTGATATGCACTTGTCTACTTAGTACTTTGGTTTCAAAACGTACTAAGAGTCTATGACATCTTAAAGGAATCAATTTAATAACTAATAACTGACGAAGGTTTTTCTACCCCCACTGTACTCGGCCGATAAGATAACAAATAGTATTAAATTTGACATTTTGTGTGCACGAAAAGGACCTGCCTTAGTATAAATGCGAACTCCTGGAGTGGAGTCAGCGCTGTTCTTCTGGAGAGACCATGGTTCAGTCAGTGCAGTCTGGCATTACAAATAAATTGTTCTTTTTCTTCAGATACTGACCCCAACTCAAACATAGCAGAAGTGGTGCTCGCAAAAGTCCATGAAATTGAAAGCAGAAACACAATTAGACAGAAAGACTAGTATTTACGTTAGTACACGTCGATTCACAAGAGCTAGCACGAGTGGATGGATGAATAAAAGTGTGTGTTATTTGAATATACACTTTTTTTATGGCTTTCACCCTCGCTGTTTTCGCAAGATGTATTTTGCCAGTGTCGATGTGGAAACATTGCACATATGAGGAGACTGTTCGGTTTATATGCACGCACTGATAGTTTAAGGATTAAGTTTTTTGTAGTCAAGGCTGCGCTGCCGTGGGTGACGTATGTATTGCTCGCTTGTCTCGCGCTCGCTTTGCGATCACTTTTTACGTTCGCGTACTCGTACTCTCAACTCAGTTTTTAGAAAAAATATAGCTCCATCGAAACTATCGACGATTCCGACAATGTCGAGGTTGTAAAAGACACTATCGGTTGTAGTGCAGTAAATAAAGGTAGTGGACCCAACAGTAATTCCTCAGCCCGAAAAAACTTGACAGTATGATAAAGTATCAATAAATAAAGAGTATTGTATAAATATCCAAAAAATAATAATAATAAAAAAAAATGCTCCGTTCAAACTTTCTTCAACATAGACTACTCATGTAACGTATTGGAACAATATATGAAGTATAAAAAAAATATCCCAGCAGAAATTAAATTAAATTACTAATATAAACAGATTTGTGTTTCGTCACTACTTTGAAAAAATCTCGTATCTCAAATCAATATGTGAACAAAATTGAACCTTGACGTAATGGTCATAAAGTGCAACTCGGAAAAATTATCCATTTCGAGGTATGAGTTTTTTTAAAAGTAGTGACGATTATTAGCTTATAAATACCTAACTTAGGTGTTTTTTTTTGGATTTTTTATATTTTAGTTACGGCTCATACTATACAATAACCAAGCAAAATTTCATCGACTGAGGAATTAATGCTTGGGTCTCCATACAACAACTTCCTTCATTTACTGCACCATTGGCCGTTGTATGGTACTCGTACTTGGACGTGGGCGCTTTAATATACGTCAAACAAATGCGAAAATGTCATGCATCTGTCATTTTTAATGTCATTTATTTGGTTAAATCCATTCGTGCCAGCTCTCGTGAATCGACCTTTATTAGTTTTTGAATTATTTCTTTTAATAGATGTGCAAACAAGTAGTCAGAGGAAAGAGAAATATTTTCCTGTTGGCGGGGATTTTTGACGAGTCAATTGTTTTAGTGTAGATACTTAAGTGAATCGGTGCAGTCATTTTAAAATATAACAATGTGAAAAATGTTTACTAATGTTTCGGCGAATAACGTTTGGCAACTGTTTCATTTCGCAACTTTTCATTTCCTACCTGTTTTTTTTTGTTGTTTTCTGAAACTGTTAATATTTCAGGTTTTTTTTAGAAAACTAACCTAACCTAGCCAAGGGTTCTACACGATGGCCCTCAAATAATCTTGAAATTTTTGAAGTTTTAGACTTGCGAAATTAAACAGGTTGCCGAACGTTACGTTGCGAAAAAGCATTTAAATAATATTTTTGATAAAAAAAAATACGTAATTAGATAGTCAACTACAAAGAGAGAAAGAGAGAGAGATGCAGCTAAAGTACAAAAATTGGTATGCACAACTTTAAAGAATAGAGTTGTGCAAACATATATATTTGTAACTTTGACCATAATCTCTTTGTAGTTAACTGGGCATGAGACGATTTTTACAACTTTGTATGAGAAATTTTTCTTAAGAATAATAATAAATAATTGAAAAAAAAAATCAAAAATATAATTATAACATTATTAAATTTGAATATTGATAATTACTGATTTAATTACGCACTTTGAGTGTCGAGTTTATTTAATTTTATGTGAATTTAAAATTAAAATTTAATTTGTTTAAGTTTTTAGAAATAAGTTTTTTGAACTATCGTTAACGGTTTAGACGGATTGCATTTCAACTGCATATTCCGATGTTACATGTTCCGAAAATATTAAGAATGCAGATTACATTTGTACTACCATGGCAAGGGCATGGCGTGGCCTGACCTATAGTTAAACCCTTTAATTTTTTTTTTTAACTGAATGATTATTAAAAAAGAAATTGTTACCAGACTGACTAAGTTTAAATGATTTATGCCGTTTCACCACCCATTAATTAAATTTATTTGACGGATAAATTGTGTTGCCGTCTGTTTCTTTTGTTCGAATAGACTGAGACTAAAATTAATCAATGGGTGGTGAAACAGCCCCTAAACCTGTCTAGTCTTTTAACCTTAAGTTGTTATTGTAGATTAAACGGGGTAAAATTAAAATTATTAATGTGATACCCTTGGTGATACAAAGTTAGTGTTTCTTAATTAATGCTAAACAATGTAATCATCGTCATTTCAGCCTGTATAACTTTATTTATTTATTTATTTATTAAAGATAACATTCCACTCCTGGGCACAGGCATCCTCCCAGAATGAAAGGGCTAATGTAATACATTATCTCAATATTGTTAAGAGCGTTTATACCTGCTGAGCTAGCAACGTTGCATTTTTGTTAGTTTTTCTCTATTATTTGAAGGGTCCACGGAAAGAACATGTCTAGTCACCTAAGCAACTTTTTGAGTTATAGCGGTTTGAAAGTTAGACATCACGAACAATTACTATGGTTACCATTTCTTTAAAAGTTAAAAAAATACAATTTATAATGTTTTCAGATTATTTAATTCAGTGGCAAGTCATAGTACTTTGTGAGCTCTACATTTTTAGATTAAAATCTCAATTAAAAAAAAGTGATCAGACATGTTCTTTCCATGGACCCTTCATTTATTAAACATTGAATGAAAATTAAAAATGTGTCTACTCCAATAATAATTATTGGAGTAGACACATTAACTTATACATTAAGAAGTCTTCTATCAGACAACATTTTTAATTTTCAACCACACAGGTCATTGACTTAAGTTTTTCACATACTTTCGTCGTTTGGACGTACTTTAACTCGGTGGAATGGAGTGCGTACTTGTCGTCTCACTCATACATGACGGATATGAGCGAGAGGTTACAAAACCCAGCTTTCGATCGACCAATTTACTGTTAGTTGGTGCTCAAAGGCCAAATTAGTTTTATAATGGCTGATTATTCATATTTTTTTAAATAAATGTTTGATTGAATGATTGGTTTTTCTAATATCTATATTTGTTTTAACAAGTAAGTGTTTTAGGCGGCCCCTAAACGGTCAATTATATTGTGCAATATCGCGAATTGTGCAATATTATTGACCGTTTAGGGTTAATATTGAAGATTGCACAATGATTGACCAAAGTTTGAGCGAGTTTAATTTTTATTGCACCATATTTTTATATTGCATCGTGTAGGGTCAGTATTGCACAATATTCAATACTATACTGAACACGAAAACATTGTGCAGTTCGTATTATTGTGCAATACAATTGCTCGTTTGGATTCAGAGCGCCTTTCAATCTTATTGTGCAATAAAAAGTATTGTACAATGTTATTGTAGGTCTAGGGGCCGCCTAAGAAAAACCGTTCTAGAGATAAATGTGAACATTCGTTTGCGCACAAACAAACAACCTCTCACCCTAAACGCATATACCTTCTCTGTTCCGTCGTGGGTAAAAATGGTGCAAGTCAAAATTACATTGCAAGGGAACAACTTCGAAGTGGCTACTCTTGCAGGTCTAAACGGGCTTTAGCATTAATGTATAAAAAAAGTGGAAAAAACATTTTTATGATGCCAATCGAAAGGACAAAATAATCCTCATAAGTAAAATAGTGTTGTGGTATAAAGGGTATAGCCGTGTAAGGATGGCGAAACTGCCTTTGACGAGAAAGTGGTTTTCCTTTGGCTCGGATAATTGTCTTTACATACGTTGTAATTTGACCAAATTTTAGCCCCAAAATGGGCGTGGTTTTTGAGATAATTAAAAAAAAAGGAAAATCGTTTTTATTTTTTATTTACCAAACTAGTGGCCCGATTTTCACGAAATTTTTATATATTGTGTAGAAAATTAAAAGCGTTTTTTTCTAAAAAAAAAATCCAAATAATTTTATATTTAAGTAAAAAAAAATCATTTTTTTAATATTCATAATTTTTTTTTTTTTTACTTGCGAGGTGGCGACACCTACCAATATCAGATATATTATGACCCATTTAATACTCTAATACATATATTTTTTTCAAAAACATTCATTTGGATCATCAGGTTAAAATAAGCGAATTTGTAACATCTCATACAATACATAGCCCTTTACTACGTACATGGGCGTTTTCAAAAAAAGTTGTTGAAATGACTTTTTTTTAGAAGTGGATGAAATTTGGTATTCCTGCTCAGAATCAGGAGCACTTTCGATTATAATAGGAGAAAAAAAATGTCTCAATATTTTTTATTCCATTACGTTACCGTTTTCATACGCGTATCTGTGGCGGTAGTGTAATGGATAACACAAAATTATATGAAAAACCTGGGACACTTTTTTTCCCATTGCAATCGAAAGCGCTCCTGATTCTAATTAGGAATACCAAATTTCATCCACATCTGACAAAAAAGTCATTTCAACATCTTTTTTTTTAAAAAGCCCACCTACGTAACATAGGATTCAATAGTAGGGTGGGTTGAAAAAATTTTTTTTTTATTTTCTTAGCATGGGGGTAGAATTTGTACCTTATGAAAAAAGAAAAATTTTCAAAAAAAAATTTTACTTAATATTTTGAGGTGGCCCACTCCCTTTTAGAATTAATAATCTATTAAATGAAGTAGTACCAAAAAATATATATGAAAGGTGTTCTAGAACCTGTAGGGTCTCCCCTCGAAAGCCAATTGGAAATCAAAAGTAAAAAAAAATAATTTTCTATTATTTTTGTAATTAATGTGAAAAATCAAAAAATGACTTCTTTCTTTTGTATTAAAATGAAAGTTATAAGTAAAAAAAAATCACAATCGACAATTTTTAGACGTCTTCCACGATGTTTGACCGAAAAAAAATTTTTTTGTTGGAACTACCTCATTTGATAAATTATTAATTTTAAAAGCGAGTGGGCCACCTCAAAATATTAGATAAAAAATTTTTTTTTGAAAAATTTTCTGTTCTCATAAGGTACCTACAAATTCTACCCCCATGCTAAGAAAATAAAAAAAAATTTTTTTTCAACCCACCCTACTATTGAATCCTATGTTACGTAGGTGGGCGTTTTCAAAAAAAAGATGTTGAAATGACTTTTTTGTCAGATGTGGATGAAATTTAGTATTCCTAATCAGAATCAGGAGCACTTTCGATTGCAATAGGAAAAAAAAGTGTCCCAGGTTTTTCATATAATTATGTGTTATCCATTACACTACCGCCACAGATACGCGTATGAAAACGGTAACGTAATGGAATAAAAAATATTGAGACATTTTTTTTCTCCTATTATAATCGAAAGTGCTCCTGATTCTGAGCAGGAATACCAAATTTCATCCACTTCTAAAAAAAAGTCATTTCAACAACTTTTTTTGAAAACGCCCATGTACGTAGTAAAGGGCTATGTATTGTATGAGATGTTACAAATTCGCTTATTTTAACCTGATGATCCAAATGAATGTTTTTGAAAAAAATATATGTATTAGAGTATTAAATGGGTCATAATATATCTGATATTGGTAGGTGTCGCCACCTCGCAAGTAAAAAAATAATAATTATGAATATTAAAAAAATGATTTTTTTTTACTTAAATATAAAATTATTTGGATTTTTTTTTTAGAAAAAAACGCTCTTAATTTTCTACACAATATATAAAAATTTCGTGAAAATCGGGCCACTAGTTTGGTAAATAAAAAATAAAAACGATTTTCCTTTTTTTTTAATTATCTCAAAAACCACGCCCATTTTGGGGCTAAAATTTGGTCAAATTACAACGTATGTAAAGACAATTATCCGAGCCAAAGGAAAACCACTTTCTCGTCAAAGGCAGTTTCGCCATCCTTACACGGCTATACCCTTTGACACATTATTTAAATCGTGAGTGTCCCCCAGACCTGTGGCTATGATTGGCTCTCTTGCTCCTTTTCTTGTTTCTGTCCGTCACGTCTAACACCTCTTTGCTGATGTTTTGCAGTTTCGATATCTCTTTAAACAGCTTCTCTGTGGGCTCGACTGGAACGCCTTTGCTTCTAAATAACTAGAATTAAAAAAAAACAGTTGGGTAAGAAAAAGTAATTAAGTAAGTAAGTAATAAAGAGCTATTGTGTTGTTTGGTGTTGTAATAAGTATAAAAATTACGTAGTTGGTAATATTTAACCAATAAATTAAACGGCTGAGCCGATTTTGTTTGATAAAACATGTCTAAGAACCATCGCTAGAAAACCAGCTTTCACATAAAGAAAACTGCATTCTGCATGGCTGACAAAACAAGCAAGTGGGTCTCCTGATGGTAAGAGATCACCATCGCCCATAGACACCTGTAACACCAGGGGGATTTCAGATGCATTGCAAACCTAGAGGCCTAAGATGGGATACATCAAGTGCCAGTAATTTCACCGGCTGTCTTTCTCTCCATGCTGAAACACAATAGTGAAAGCACTGCTGCTTCACAGCAGGGTTAGCGATCAAGATGGTGGTAGCAATCCAGGCGGACCTTGCACAAGGTCCTACCACCTGCAAAACTTGTGTTATTCTAGATGTCCATTTATATACAAAATTTCATCCAAGTGCATCCAGTTACTCCATTTATGTACGAAAAGGTACTTATAATTTTAGTAGGATTTAAAATACTCACTTGTGTAACGAAGTAGCAATCCCTCATGAGCTTTTTCAGAGCATCGCGGTGGTCTGAACGCAGTGAGTGTGCCCAGCCAAGCATATATGAATGTGCCCAGCCTATCATAAATAATATATTTCTATCATTTAAATTCCCATGAATTATACCACCAAACTTGTACATATACCACATGTGTCGTATTACTTGGTAGTACAACTCATAACAGAGGTCTGGAAACACCATAGTGATTGGTATGGCTGGGTTTTCATCAGTTTCAAAGTGTACCATAACAATTATATTCTTACACCAACACACAGATTTTATGCTATGCATGTTGTCAAATTCTCTTTTAGTCCTCTGGAATATAGCTTTATTTTTTGTATAATCACTGCTCAGTTTGTATATTTTGATCGCATTCTTGTAAGAACGTGTATAATTTGGTGAAAAATTGAAATGTGTCATACCAGCTATTATGACAATAGAGTTTCTGTTTTCGCCTATTGCATCATGGTACGGATCAAAATTTCTAACATCAATAAGCTTTTCTATTAATAAAGTGGTAGTTTGATCCAATTTGTACCCCTTATTAATTTGCCTTTCTTTCTGATCTTTTGAGTTAGTTTTCCTGTAAGTTATAAAGTTATCATCTGTCTCTTTGTACTCGCTTTGTATTCCTTTTTGGATAATTCACACTGTTCCCAGTATTTTTCTTCATATAATTCTTCATCATATTGGTCCTTTTCATAATCATCCTTAGCAATTTCTGTGACCTGGTTTTCCCTGTTGCCTTCATATTGTGCAACAAAACTTGGGAATGTAGTATTAGACTTACCTTCCGATTCAGAGTTCGTCACAATCACGGACATTATTTAGCACGACTCAAATTATTTAATTTGATTGGGATATCTATTGGACACGTAATACTTTTAAACTGACCTTGCGCAAGCGGCAATCGAGCTTTTATATATTTTGATTAGAATTGCAAAATCACTAGCAATATTCCCCTTGATGGCGGCCTTAAGACCACTAGCAATATCCGTAACAAGTTTTCCTTAAAGTTTTGTTTATTTCATCTTCCCATAGCGAAATGAAAAGTATCAACTCACAACAAAATTACTAAACTAAACTTTGTGTACTTTACGTACGCTCTAAATTTTAAAAAACCTACGTAGGCAAATTGGCACATTTGCCTTCATGCCAATATAACCGGATGAAACACATCTATTTAAAGGTGGGGCCACATGCAGTCGCTCGACGCTCGATTCCAATGTCAAATCTGGTCACGAGACATTTAGCGATAAAGCTGAAAATGTTGAGCTTTATCGCCGAAAAATAAACCTTCAATTTCGGCAAAAACAGTGTTATTTATTTTTTTCATTCACTCCAATTTCTTTTATGTGTACTACTGCCACGATTGCTACTAAATGAGATTAAGAAATCCTGCAAGAAGCCATCTTGTTGCTGCTGCTCGACGCGGCGATTTGACGCTACTTTTTTGCGTCGCGAAAATTCAAAATTACGTTTAAAATGGGGTCACGTGCCCAGATTTATCGCTGCTATCGAGCGACAAGCGACTGCATGTGGGAGCACCTTAATAGATGAGTTTCCGCTGGTTATGTTGGCATGAAAGCAGCAGAGCTACTCCGAAACTCGAAGTTAGTGTCGTGCGGTCCCTCTCGCTCTCGTATTAAACAACAGAAGGGGTACTCCGGAACACAAAATTCGAAGTTCGTGTCGTGCGGTCCTGCTGACACTTATACTGCAGGGCTACTCGAAACTCGAAGTTCGTGTCGTGCGGTACCTCTGCATGCTACCACGAAACTTAAATGACATAAGCGTAGGCGGAACGGTACGATACGAACTTCGATTTTCGAATTTCGTGGTAGCCTTGCAGTTGTGCCAATGGCCAATGCCAAGTGACTAACGTAAGCTAAATGGCAGGGTTTTCGATTTTGACACTGAAATTAACGATAAAATGAGCGTTTAAAAAAAGCTTTCAAACAGCTAGCCCAGATGTCAAAAAAAAAAAACCGAAACGGCTGTCACTGTCACTTCACTTGCAGAAAAGTCAAAACAATCGTTCTCTCACGTGTCTTTTTTCTGCAAAATTATGTTACTGAACAAATTTTTTTAATTAAAATGGGTAAACGAAAATATAAGAACGATAGTGAAGAGTCTGCTAAAAAGAGCAGGACTGACGAAGTAGTTCTTGAAGGGGAAAGTGAAAATACGGCTTCCGAACAACCTCAAATCGAACAAGCTAAAAGCAAAAATGCGTCCGAGAGACAACATGGCTTCGATATTAAACACTTTAGAAAAGAGCTGGCGTCTAAGACTGGGCAGACTATGGGTGAGTGGGTTTACCACGTTTCTTTTTATTTTACGCTGGTTTTTTAACCTTAGCAAAATGTTTTACACCTGGGGATGTTTGGTCCTAAGGGATGTTTTGGCATACGGTTTGTCGTTCATTAAATTGAATTATGAATTTTTAAAAACAGTATTATTATTCATACGATTATTATTAGAGATGGGCCGAATATTCGTTTTATTCATAATTAAAATACCACAAACTTTCCGTTTTATTTGTTCGGCAATGTAGTACTCAAACTTTTTACTGTTTTGAGCCATGTATGAGTTGAGTGTTAAATGTGTTATTTTTATGAGGTATAGTTAGGGCAGTGGGGCTTTATGGTTTTGTTTGCACAGTAGCTTTATTTCCAATAACAGCAGTTAAAAAAGATGGTTGTTAATTAAAAACAAAATATAAGTATGTAGATATAATGGGTAAGCTACAGTGATCTTTATTATAAAATAATAAGTTAATCAGTTCTTTATTGTGAGAAATTAAGCAAGTTATTTGTTTTAATCAAGAGTTGTATGATTAAGTTTCTAATTAGGAATCAATTATACTGAATGTTCATTTCAGTAAAAGTTTTACCAAACATTTGGCCAAATATTTGTATTCGGTAAAACCCATGTTCGTCTCATCTCTATTATTTATTATATATTTTTTAGATTTAATCTTATATTATGCCTCCCCAAGGTAGAACATGAAGTGTTATGCCTAAACAGTAAAAATGCCATGCAATAAATTTTTCATTTAATTGACTATCATATCTTCAAATCATATGCCCTGAAGTGAAGACCAACATTAAGGTTTTTCAACTCTTTATTACAGGTTTAGTTACAATTATTGAATATTTCTTAGAACTTTGCTGTTATGATATAGAGCCTGTTTAATACTGTTTATCTGTAATGAGTGGAATACAAAGATTATTTATGTCTTATTTTGATTTAATTGTTTTGATCGGGAACACCCAAATACTCCGAAATATTTAATTCCGAATTTGCTAATTCCGATTTTCAAAACTCCGAATTTCACAATTCCTAAGACTTATAATTCCGATTAATCAAAAATACGAAATTTATTTAGCCGAATTTCAAAATTCCGATTGTTTTTATATCCGATTTTTATAACTCCGAAGAATAAAAAGTACGAAGTATTATAAGCCCGAAAAACAGTATTCCGACTATCAATTTTCCGAAATTTCATTGCTGATTCGGAATTTTGACATTCGGTGAAATAAATTTCGTATTTTTGATTAATCGGATTTATATGTCTTAGGAATTGTAAAATTCGGAATTTTGAAAATCGGAATACTAAAAAAATATTTAAGACTATTTGGGTGTTCCTAAAATTATGCTGAATTATGCTACATTCATGACAATTAATAACAATATCTACTTTTTTAGGTCAGTCTTAACCTGTTTAGGTTAGGTTAGGTTAGAATTGCGTCAAGGCGCGAAGCGCCTTAACTGGGCGGAATAGGAGCTCCGCGAAGCGGAGCTCCGTCGAGTCCGCCTTAGAATCGTAGATTTTTTGGCAAAAGAACTTATGTATACCTATGCACACCATATAATTGATGCATTTTAAATTCGGGTGTTAGGTAACTGCGGTAGGGATCTTAAACGTTGGGGGGAGGGGGGCTTAGATTTTCGATTTATTAGTTGTAAGTAACAGTAATTCGTAATTCTGAATTTTCTGAATTTCGAAAATCGGTGTTTTAGTAATCGGAATTCGTATTTTTGATATTCGGATTATTATTTACTTCTCATTGTTCGGAGTATTGAAATTCGGAATTTTGAAAATCGGTATTTTGGTATTCGGAATTCGTATTTTTGACATTTCGGATTACTATTGAATCGGACTTTTTATTGTTCGGTTTATTAAACTTCGGAATTATGAAAATCGTACTTTTAAACATTAGGTATTTTAAATATTCGGATTTATAAAAATCGGATTTATGAACAATCGGAATAGTCATGTTAGGAGTTTCAAAACATTCGGAATTATAAAAATCGGTATTTTGAAGTTCGTGATTCCGACTTTCGGAATTTCGTTTTTCGTATTTATGTAGTGTACCCGTTTTGATCAAACTATTAATTTGTTCATTTTCAGCACTAACGCAGTTCCTGCAAGTATGCTTGAACCCAGATTCTGAAGTTGACTACATTGCGGAGTACTTAAATGCTGGAGGCAACTCCCACGAGATCCTGCGTCAAATCAACCAGGACAGCAAGAAGAATTTGACCCTGGCTACTCCGGCCTTCCACCTTTTTCACCTCATTATCATGAAAGTCCAGTCTTCCCATCCCCAGATGCTAACAATAACAGAAGAAGCCTGTCGCTACTTTCTGAACACATTCATGTCAACAGTAGAAATCATGATTAGCGAAAACTCTGGGCCTCGCCACAGGAAAATCATCCTTAAGCTTCTGACATCAATAGTGACTTTGAATCCAGATTTGGGTGTGGAAGTTATCAACCAAGCTCCTTTGACGCCCAAGCATCTACAGTACATACTTGAAAAGCCAAATTATAAAGAGAAGGACAATGTCAGGACATCCTTTGTGCATTTCATGACTTCATTTCTCATTGAAGGTCATCTGCCTCTTATAAAAGCTTTGCTGGAAAAGCAAGGACTTCTGCCTCTAGTTATCCCTGGGCTTATCCATGATGAAGCCGAATCCGTCTTAATGTTTCTAAACATATTGAAGAAGCATGTCATTGACAACAATTTCATCTCCAAGAGTTTGAAACTACGGACATTCAGTCACCAAGTGTTGCATAATATCTTTAAGCTTTATTCTTGGAAAGGTCCTCCTGAACTAAGTCAAGAGGTACGGAATGAATTACGTCCTGACATCATGACTCTTCTGTCTGAAATTGTTCTGACTTTGTTCACATCTCACAAGCTTGGGTTATATTTTACTGATAATACATTAGGTACAGTTGATGCAAATAAAAATCAGAACTTGTACAAAGCAGTACTTACCCTCAAAAGACCTTGGGAGTTCCAAGAAGAAGGCGATGTGGTCCTTAAAATCGTTAACAAATGCCCTGATCTGCACAGAGCTCTCATAAGTGTTGTGGAGCAAAGCTTTGAGCCTCAACACTCTCCTATTTGGGAAAAAACAGTTCAGTTTGCAATAAAATTGCTGGATGTGCTTAAACCTGAGGATATGGTGCCAAGAATGGGCAACTTATCATCTGTTCAAGTAGCTAATTTTGTCAGATTCATCACATTACCTATTCCTCTACTGAAATGTATACAAACTCACTTAGGCAAGGATCAAACTATATCTTTATACTGTGTAAAGGTATTAGTGAAAATGTTGGAAACATTAAGAAAGTATCTAAAAATTTTAAGCATGGAAGACACTCATATGAATGTGTCTGATTTGAGAAATAAAATGGAGTATTTCTTTCCTAAGCATATGCCTGTGCCTACAATTATCGCTTCTTTGATTCAAGATGTAATCAGTAATAAACAGACCACTGATAGCACAACAGATTACAGGCTGCCAAAAATAACAGATACAGACAGTTTGATCTATTTAATGGATCTATTGCTGTTGTATAATGAAATACATCCAGCCTTCTTCGAAATGCTGGAAGGTTGCTTAGATATAAAGAAAATTCTAGATTATTCTATGACACTAACAGCAGGACGCGTTTCCCTGTTAAAATTCAAAGTTGTCTCCCTGTGGCTGACCTTAGATAGCTCTGCTATATCACTGAACAATCCTATGTTTAAAGATCTTTTCCATATAATGCTTGATGTTTATACAAATACTGAAGACAGTACTTGGATAGAGGCAAAAGATACTATTTGCAAATTTTTCAAGAATACTGGTATATTTGAAGGGGACGAAGATGAGATCCATCTGATGCTTTACACGCTTCGCACCTCTCGTGCCTGCCCCACCGCGCTCATTGGCGATCTAGTACAGTATGTGCTGGAACATAGCATGGAGCTAACAGAAACTGTCAGGAACCAGGTAGTTAACTTTGAGATATCAGACCAAAGCAGCGCGGCGACCCTAGATAAATTATTTAACGATCTAATGAAGAACAGAAACACAGATAACACTTCTTTCTTGGAAACAAAAGTACCTTCTCCTTTTGTTGTGGGCTGCATGCAATATATCCACAATAACAAAGAAGCGAGAAAGTCCTTAAAACAATTTCTATCCATTTATGTTGCAAGTTTACTCCACAGTAATTACTCCCCGGAATTGACAGAGGTGTTGATTGGAGACTCCAAGTTAGAAGCGAGAAGCTACATTGCTAGCTGGACTGGGGAGCCTGTTGCTTTAACCGAAGCTTTAGGTGGCCGAGATACAACAATCTATAAAATGGCAACTTCCATAATTAGTAATGAAGATGTTTCGATAAAAGATATATTCCAATGTCTTGAAGAAGTTTCTAATGATGAAAATGATATAACTATTGATGAAGTACCATATAAAGTAAATGTAGTCGAAATTGTAGATGAATCAGAGCTGCTTGTCTGGGCTAAGTATCTTATATTCTGTACGGTTCGATTGACCGATATGAACTTGCTGACAGAAAAGCAACAAAAGAAGATTTCTACCTATTTTGAATGCTTGATCCTGATTGGCAAGAAATGCCATATGAGAGACGTGTGTTGCACAATACTGTTGACTCTTTTCAAAAATTCTCTCTACCTTAAAATCTACACATCTTTGGACCTTAGCAAAAATCCATGCAACACTATTGCGACCAAATTTCTCCTTGAAGTTATGACTAAATACCCTGACTTAATGACATATCTTAACAAAAACCATAAATTATTGAAGCCATATCAGCAAAAGAATTGTTCCGATATTGTAAAAGCATTCATTAAGATTAATAAAAGAAAAAATGTGGACTGTGATCATACTATTAAAGTTCTGGAAATTATTGGGTTGTCGGAAGTAGATGACTTGGTTGTGCTAAAGCAAATTTTCAATGCAGATATAAATGCATGTGTTAAAGATGATAGAGAACCGAGTCTTATGCTGGAAATACTTCGAGTGATTGTAGAAAAATACTCAAAAACCATTTCAATTGAATTGCCAAAAGAAGTTTTGAAGAATATCATGAAGGTCTACACAAATCTTTTGACTAACACAGAAGTGGTACCGAATTTAACGAACATAGAAAACTCTTTGATTGAATATTTCGACAATAAGCCGCATCAAGTAAAACACGTCGGAGAAGAACAATTCAAGCAATTCTTTAACGCCAATTCTATTCGGAAGACGACATCTCTTCTCGCTGCCACACTGATGAAACTGAACCAGAAATACTGCAAAGTGTTCAAAGATGAAATCGAAAGGTCTGAAATATTAAGCCAAAGAGAACTCACTCTGCCATTGGGAAATAGTGTCATTAACCACGAGGCTTTCCTGATCGCGAATAAGGATTTTCTGCCCAAAATATACGAAGAATACAAATCTAACATTTTGAAAGTGTTAGAGAAGCCCCATAAAGCTGGCCAAGTTTATGTCACCTGCTGGAAATTCATTAGGAAGTTGATTCTAGAATGTATGCCCCAAGCTGATTGCGAAAAGATTTTTTCAAAGATTCATAAGTTTGAAACCGCTGAATTGAGCCATGCAAATCTGTTCCAAGCTTGCTTTTTGAAAATGTGCCTCTCGGAAAAAGGACAAAAGAAAGAATACCTCATCAACTACTTTTCATCATCACTTCATATAATGACTTTAGCTGTTCAGGGAGGTGACATTAATGTCATAAATAGCATTTCAAATAACATTTACGAAGTTGTAAAATTGAGCGAAACATTGGCTGGTTTTCAAACAGAACAAAAAGAAGGTTTGGTAAAAATTACAGAGAGTTCCATTTGGCAAAACTTCAGCAAATCCGTTTTGAAAAATTGCTTGAAGGTACGGTCAGTTGACCAAGCTAATACATCCGGACCTGTTCTGTTGGAGATATTTACAACATTAGTTAAACTCTTTTATCCGATTGATCACGCAGATATCGCGACTCTTTTTGACATGGTGACATCGCATTCAGAGTTTCTAAACGTGATGTTGAGTTACCACAGTTTAGAAATCAAATCGCGGTTGCTAGAGCTCCTATACGTCTTAATATCAAGGAAGCAATCGGTGATGAAGACTCAACAAATCCCTGTTTATTTGAGTGCGTATCACGCTACCAGAAGTCCTTGCGATCGTCTTCTCTTGAAAATACTGAATTTCTACGAGACGCATGGACAGCCAGTCAACGAATACAAACCGTATTTATGGGGAGATTCTGCAGCCAATTTCTACGCCGTGCGGAAAAACAGATCGGCTTCTCTATGGAGTCACCCAACCCCCAATCAGGTCTTAAATCTCTTGGACAAAGAAATTGTTGAAAGAACAGTGAAAAACTTTCCCGTTACAGCAAAGTTGAGCTATGATTACGAAATACCATCTAGATTTAATTCTTGCTGTAGCATCAAAGGAGTAATACGTTTTATGAATAAAGATGTTTTTAAGACTACTAAAGATGTTGAAGGGGATGTTACTCGAATGATAATTAAGCAGCAAAACGACAGTGCAATGTCGGAATTGAAAGACGTGGATTTTGTCGGGACTTCTCATTTGGACGTCGATGAGGGGATATACGACCCTGCCTTTTTGTTCCCGTTGCTGAGTCACTTGTTGGCTCCGGGGTCGATGGCCTCGTGCTTTAAGATCCTGCGCAGCAACCTGCTCTCGTTGCCGATCGTGGCACTGAGCTCACACTGCCCTGACATGCGAGCGGCAGCGTATCATGTGTTGCACAGATTTTCCATGCTACTAGAAACAGAAACGTAAGTTGATTGATTATAATACTTTTTATAAGCTTATCGCATGTCGGAAGTGAAAAAACACCTGCATTCTAGTCTCGACTGTCTCATGTAATTTCAATTTTAGTAATAAAAATAAAATGATACTTAGATGATTTGAAGATCCCTTTTTGAAGTCGATTAAAAATATCTGTTCTGTTCTGTAAAGTTGATAAATTAGTTAATAAAGGTTGTTAAAAATACTATATCTACTAACTCCCTGTTTCACCGTCCATTGATTAATTTTATTTGACGGATAAATGAGATGCCGTCTCTGTTCGTTTTGTTCGAAAAGACGGAGATGACATCACAAATTATCCGTCAAAGAAAATCAATCAACGGGTGGTGAAACTTCCCCTGTGTGTTATTTGTAACAGATGTCTTAAATTCTCAAACATGTCTCTTTCTTTTCAGGAGACATAAGAACGACAAGCTCCTACTGACAGATTTTATAGAGACCTTGCGCCACAGTTTGTCCACCGCCATTACCAATGCACAGAGCGACCCTGCCAGCGACCTGAAGAACCCTCGGCTTCCCTCTGTCGATGCCATCTACCTCGCCAAAGCTCTCATGGTCTGCACAGCACCCTTCGACCCCTTATACAAACCAGTGAACAACTTCCTCATAGCCAAACAGTTCGTAGATCTAACCGTTGTCCCAGACTTTCTGAGTCTCTTCCACGATAGCGACGTTGAATCCTCTGACAGGCGGCTCTGGATCTTGGACATCATCAGGTACGGAATCAAAACAATGACAGACGTCAGCGTTATATTCAAGACCATGTGTCTTAAAATGATTATGGACTTTTATTCTTCTGTTCTGAGCGACAGGAAGACCAAAGAGAAGATTCTTGGCGCCATCAGTGCAATTGTTGCTATACCCAGGGCGTTTGAGATACTAGTTGAAGGTTACGGGTTGGTGTCGTGGCTGCATTTCGTTGTGAGACAGCTTCACAAAGATGAAAAGACTTTAATAAAGAGTGTGTTGAACGTAATAAAGAACATGCTTCACAGCATGTCGATAATATCTTTGCCTAGAAACACGTCTGCCCCAAAAGTGGACGCCGAAGGAAAGCCAGTTGAAAAACTTGGGGAAATTAAAGTGAACAAAGAAGTTGAGAATGAAATATTAGTGATTTTATATGACCTGTTGTATTTTTGTGCGAACTTTGAAATTGAGGAGTTGATTTCCTATGTTGAAGTTTATTATCTACTATCAAAAAGAGCTATAAAATTGTTGTCTAAAGAAAAAGTATTGGCTATGGTTGATGAATGTTGTAGCTCTATCACACATAGTGAGAAGGTCAGATTATTGTCAAAGGCAGTGATTAGGAACAATATTGATATGTTAAAGAGCAATAATCTGAACATCCCAGAAAGTACTGGATACAACGCGGAGTCTAAAAATGAGTTGTTAAAACATTTAACGAGCCTTGTTCAGATTTACATAGCGTAAGTGTAAAGTAAGTTATCCAATAGGTTTTGTGACTATGAAATTTGGTAATTATATGAATCATGTTCATTTTGATGTTTGATTTCTTATCCACCCTTAAAGTACCTACTTGAGTATGATCCAACTTTTACTTTTATTAAAAAAAAATATTTATTCGTAATGTCGACCTTTTCTAACTTCGAGCAGCCCAACCGCTTCTCAACATCGCGCACATCACATAGAACCTCCTTTTTTGAAGTTTGTTAAAAATACCATATCACTGGAATTTCTCCATGAGAAACAAGTTTCGAGTTGTGCCTAATAAATTACACAGCATCGCAAACAACGGAATTCCTTTTAAAATATTTGCTCACGAGCTGACATTAGCGATTTATGTCTCTATTCTACCGGGCTATAAAAATACTGGTTTATTATTCGCCGTTTTGGTTTTACGATTCATAACTCACGGGTAATATTGCGTTTGATTGCTGTTTTGCCCGCGTTTTGGTAGGCGTAGGCCACAGTCTACATACAGCCACGCGGTAATTAAAAAATCTGTCCGTCATGTGATGTGTCATGACGTGAACCATCACAGGGCTTCACATTTATGCCCACGCTAAATTGAAGTCCTAACTTTTTTTGTTATACGACTGGAAGTCAAACGAGCAAGTGGGTCTCCTGGTGGTAAGAGATCACCACCGCCCATAAACATCTGCAACACCAGGAGTATTGCAGATGCGTTGCCAACCTAGAGGCCTAAGTTGGAATACCTTAAGTGCCGGCCTTAATTTCACCGGCTCTAATCTATAATTCGTTTTTAACTTGTTCCTACAAAATTTAAAGGAAGTAGGTAAACCTGCGAAATTAATTATGTATATACCTAGAGCACTGTAATCAATTACAACAAAGATACACCGTATAGATAGGTACCGATAAAATAACATAGTAAGTAAATATAAAGGGATGCCTGTTTTGCATGACCAATTATAGAGGAGGATTGATTTAAGATGTCAATTTGTTGATTCTACATAGTGCCTTTTTGCTCCTTTGGCGTTTTACTTTACAAAACTTATGTAAGTACAGAAAAAAAAAACAAGTTTTAAGTTACTTTACACTACTTTCCAAAATTGCGGAATTTTTCATAATAGGAAAATTTCGGATACTTACTTCTCTCTCACAATCTTGTATGGGGATTGAAACTTTAAATTTCTTATATTTCTAGTGAAAATATCCAGAAATTTCCGAGAACTTTTCCAACTTTTTTGGAAACTTTTTGCAACCATTAGAAGCAACATAATTGAGTCTTAAATTAGGTATTTATTGGTTGGTTTATCTAAGTAACAGCCGGTTGTATATTAATAATGACATTTATTAGATAAATTAGCTATTTATAAAACTTTGGAAGTCAGTCAGGTAGGTATTCTTAAAAGGTGTTGGTAGCGAGGTGGTTCTTCAGAGGCGGGCCTGGATCCAGGAGGCGAAGGAGGTCACGCGGGCGAAGCCGGCGGGGAAGTTGAGCTGGCAGCCGTCGATGTGGCCGAACGACGTGATACCAATCTGATGAAAATAGGGTATTAGATGAGAAAAACTATTTTCCCTTTAAAGTGGACATTAACTATTCCCTTGGCTATTAGTGGATCAACACTTTATAAAACTCTATCCTGTTCCTATGACATGGCTAAGATTGTTTTCTTGGCTACATTTTGTAAGAAGGTCTTCACGAACGGACGTACGGAATCAATGACAGTAGTAATTATTTAGCAACTACAAAGCAGGCAAATGGAAACCCTATTGCGGATGTTGACTTACCAGTTGGTTGTTGAGGACGAGCGGGCCGCCGGAGTCGCCGCCGCAGGTGCCGCGCCGGCCGGCGGTGGACACGCACAGCGTGGAGGCGAGGATGCTGCCGGAGCCGTACGTCTGCGCGCACACGGCGTTGGTGATCACCTGCACCTGCACGTGCGACAGGAACTGGTTGCTGGTGATGGACGCGGCTGCGGAGAGGACCAGGTTAGTGACGGCGCTCGTTCACGACGGATAAAGGATGCTGCGACTACCAGAGGACTTACTGTCACTGGTGGCGCCGAAGCCGGCGGCCCAGGCCCAGCTTCCCACGAACTGGTTGGTGCCGGTCGCGAGTCCGATGTTGCGGATGTTATCTGTGATAGAGAAATCATTAGTATGGACGCTTTGCAATCCAACAGAGTCGGGTGATGTTAGCGAATCGCTAGTCAAGCAAACAAAGACGACGGCTAAACTCACTGTTGTAGGTGACCCAGGGCAGCCTGATGATGGCGACGTCGTTGGCCAGCGTCCACATGTTGTAGCTGCCGTGCATCTCGACGTCGCGCGTGACGACGCGGGTGCCGCCGGAGAAGAGGCGGAGGGAGCCGAAGACGACGGTGAACTGCACGCCGGAGCCGCGCGTGCTGCGCCAGCAGTGCGCCGCCGTCACCGCGCGCGTGTTGCTCAGCAGCGACGAGCCGCACACGGACTCTCTGCCTGTTGTGAGCAGGATGATCAGCCCACCCTGTTGACGGATAAAGGGGATAAAGTTCAGTTACTTACACTCGAAATCCTTAACATAAAGACAACGTTTAGATAGTCTTCCTTAAGTTCTTTTTCCAATTAGTTTTGTTTAGTAAGTTTTTTCAGTTAGCCCTTTCTGGGAACTTACGAGATAGGGGTATTGTCCGAGTGCAGCGGCGGCGCCTCCCACGATCCTGGAGCTGTCGGCGTCCATGGCTGCTTCGGCGGCCTTGATGCGCTCGGCTGCGGGGATGCCCACGGTCTCGTGGTAGTCATTATTGACGGGGGAGACGAACTCCTCGGCCGCCGCCGCCGCCGCCAGACCGAACAGAGCCAGAACAACCAGGACCTTCATTTTGATAGTCAGAGTGTACCGTCTGATAAAATGCATCCCTTTTATACTTTTTAATTACCGTTATCTTATAGATTAATTATAGTTTTTCATTTGATTAGGTACACAGCATTGGAATACCCCAAAAAAGTTTGTAAAAACCAGATGTAGATAAATTATAATCGGTATTTATTTCCTATAAATTTTTGTATCGTTGAAACTTTTACACGACTACCAAACAGACAGTTAGGTATGTTTTTCGAGCGAATTGTATTTCTAAACGGGAACTATTTTCTGTCACTTAAATTTAGATTTGTCACTAAACTGTGATACCCTAATTATTATATCTATCCCTAAGAAATATATTGGTCATCAAATTAATCAAATCTGTCTCTAGGTATGAGATAGTATGAGTCATCAGATTATTCATCCCAGCCTATATACGTCCCACTGCTGGGCACATGCCTCCTCTCAGAAGGAGAGGGCTCGGGCCATATTTCCCACGCGGGCCCAGTGCGGATTGGGAACTCCGCACGCCCCATTGAATTGCTTCGCAGGTTGGTGCTGGTTTCCTCACGATGTTTTCCTTCGCCGCAAAGCTCATGGTAAATTTCAAATGTAATTCCGCACATGAATTTCGAAAAACTTAGACGTGCGAGCCGGGGAACCCATGACCCTCTGCTTGAGAGGCGATAGGTAGTAATAGGTACTCCCACTAGGCCACTACGGCTTTTTTTTTTTTCGTCAGATTAATGTAAACCTGTAGGTATCCTAAATTATAGTCTGATCATCAAATTGTCTATCATCAAAATAATAGATCTGCCACCTAATAAATAGATCAGTTCCTTAATTCGATGCTTCTACCTATTCTACTAGGCATGTCGGAAGGGCTACTCCGAAACACAACGTTCGAAGTTCGTGTCGTGCGACCCCTCTTGCTCTCGTATTAAATAGTATAAGTGTGAGAGGGACCGCACGACACGAACTTCGAACATTGTGTTTCGGAGTAGCCCTTCTGGTTAGGTACGAACGACGAGCGAAGCGAGGAGGAGTGTTAGGTAGAACTGCGACCTTCAGCGCACGAGCCGAGCGAGCGAAATTATTTTGCAACGCAATATAATTATTACCGTAGGCGAAAGGCTAGCAACTTGTCACTATTGTACCTACCATGTTTCTTAAACTTAAAACCTAAAATTGCTAAGTGGCTCCGAAGCGGTAACGTTTTGTGTGCTCTGCCTACCCCATTTGGGAATACATGCGTGATGTTTGTGTGTTTTGTGTAAGTATATAATTATTTGATGATGAAAATTATTTCCAGTAATTTTTAAATAATATTTAGGTAACGGGGTCACCCTGGTGCCATGGAAGCTCGGTAGGGCCTTGTGTGGGACGTTACATGCGTTGATACTTTTGCTCTGTCCCGCATCCAGGCCACGAGCTCGCAAGCCGGCGCTGCGGCTGATTAGGCTCAAATACTCAAGTGCCCCAAGTACTTACTCCTCGTTATTAAAGGATTACGAGTTAGCGGCGCTTACTGTTGAGACCTTAGGGCCCTGGTCAGCCGACATGAAGTTTTTTATAAAAGCCCTGTCGTTAGTTGGTCGACGCTTCTGGGGAACCAAGAGCTGGCGCGTACGATCCCAGCGGATCTCACTTGCGGTTCAAAGGGGTAATGCGGCCAGCGTCATGAGAATCCTGCCGTAGGCAGATCTTTTAGACGGGGTATTCTTTTTTTTTATAATAATTTTCATTGTTATAGTTAGTCAAGATATCCTAGGTTAGTTCTTTTCTAAGTATGTAAACTTATAATTGTACAAATAATGTAAATTACTGATTACAGATAATTTTGCTTTTAGGTAACAGTTTTAATATTATTTGGTGATTCAATTTAGGTGATAGATCTACTATTTTAGGAACAAATATTATTTGATTGTTTGGTTAACATTATTAGGTAATCATTGAATCATATCCTTTCTAAATTATGGATTATATCTACTAATCTCATTAATCAGGACTTTCCGCACGATTTTAATAATACACGGAAAAACCTTTATCTCTCAGATAGCGAAACCTTACAAGGTGGCGGTATAAAAGCCGACCCTTCGTTTGTCATATATTCAATTCAATAACGGTACCTACCACCAAAATGAAGTTCCTGGTTATTCTGGCTCTGTTCGGTCTGGTGGCGGCGGCGGCGGCCGAGGAGTTCGTCTCCCCCATCAACAATGACTACCACGAGACCGTGGGCATCCCCGCGGCCGAGCGCATCAAGGCCGCCGAAGCAGCCATGGACGCCGACAGCTCCAGGATCGTGGGAGGCGCCGCCGCTGCACTCGGACAGTACCCCTATCTCGTAAGTTCCCTGAAACGGCTAGCTGAAAATACATGCTAACCAAAACTATTTGGAAAAAGAACTTAGGAAAAGAAGACTATCAAAACGTTGTCTTTAGGTTAAGGATTTCAAGTGTACCTGAACTGTATCCCCTTTATCCGTCAACAGGGTGGGCTGATCATCCTGCTCACAACAGGCAGAGAGTCCGTGTGCGGCTCGTCGCTGCTGAGCAACACGCGCGCGGTGACGGCGGCGCACTGCTGGCGCAGCACGCGCGGCTCCGGCGTGCAGTTCAGCGTCGTCTTCGGCTCCCTCCGCCTCTTCTCCGGCGGCACCCGCGTCGTCACGCGCGACGTCGAGATGCACGGCAGCTACAACATGTGGACGCTGGCCAACGACGTCGCCATCATCAGGCTGCCCTGGGTCACCTACAACAGTGAGTTTAGCCGTCGTTTTGTTTGCTTGACGAGCGATTCGCTAACATCACCCGACTCTGTCGAGGTTCAAAGCGTCCATACTAATAATTTCTCTGTCACAGATAACATCCGCAACATCGGACTCGCGACCGGCACCAACCAGTTCGTGGGAAGCTGGGCCTGGGCCGCCGGCTTCGGCGCCACCAGCGACAGTAAGTCCTCTGGCAGTCGCAGCATCCTTTACCCGTCGTGAACGAGCGCCGTCACTAACCTGGTCCTCTCCGCAGCCGCGTCCATCACCAGCAACCAGTTCCTGTCGCACGTGCAGGTGCAGGTGATCACCAACGCCGTGTGCGCGCAGACGTACGGCTCCGGCAGCATCCTCGCCTCCACGCTGTGCGTGTCCACCGCCGGCCGGCGCGGCACCTGCGGCGGCGACTCCGGCGGCCCGCTCGTCCTCAACAACCAACTGGTATGTCAACATCCGCAATAGGGTTTCTATTTGCCTGCCGTGTAGTTTCTAAATAATTACTACTGTTATTTATTCGGTATGTCCATTCGTGAAGACTTTCTTACAAAATGTAGCCAAGAAAACAATCTTAGCTATGTCATAGGATACAACAGAATTTTATAAAGTCTTGATCCACTAATAGCAAAAGCAATAGTTTATGTCCACTTTTAATGGAAAATAGTTTTTCTCATCTAACACCCTTTTTTCATCAGATTGGAATCACGTCGTTCGGCCACATCGACGGTTGCCAGCTCAACTTCCCCGCCGGCTTCGCCCGCGTGACATCCTTCGCCTCCTGGATCCAGGCCCGCCTCTAATGGACCCCACCACACCGTCAACTTTTACCTATACCTATCTGAAAAACGTGCTGAGCATTTACATGACTGAATTATTGAATAAATACGAATATTTTTAGACTATAAAACTGACTATTAATTAAGAAAGAAAGAAGACATTTATTGACTAATACAGAAGACACACAAAATACAATAACATTTACACAATTACACACAAATAAACATACAACTAACTTACTTACACACACACACACAAACATCACGCCTGTATTCCCAAATGGAGTAGGCAGAACATACGAAACGTTACCGCTTCGGAGCCACTTAGCAATTTTAGGTTTTAAGTTTAACAAAAACGGTACAGTAGTGACAGATTGCTAGCTTGTCGCCTACGGTATACCATAACCTGTATCCTCAGTCGCCTCTTACGACATCCACGGAAGAAATGTAGAGGTGTTATTCTAACCAGACACCACACGAGTTTAACTTACTTAAATACTTTTAAATAAACAGATTTATTTTGTATTTAAACTTGAGAGTATTGCGCGTACACATTATTAATATTTTCCCGCAGCATTTATGATATTGAAGAGATTTTCATTTTCATTTAATTTTTTTTTTTTCATTTAATCGGAGTACTGTTCAGATTCAGGCGCTAATTTGCGGAAATCCATATAAAATTCAACGTTCCACCTACCTACTGTCTCAAAAGCGTCATGGGTTGATCTAGATAAATACTCAAAAGGTTAAAGTGCAGGAATTAAAAAATTACCATGAGCGTTACGGTGAACAAAACATCGTGAAAAAATCTGTATTTACCTGCCAAGAAAAATAATTAAGAAACTAGAGCTTAAGTGATACCACGTAATTAAAGCAAAATGAAATAAATCCTTATATCAGACATTTTTATTAACATCCTTATCCCTAGAATTACGAGTATTGAAGTACCAGTTTAGTCTTATTCTACCTAAGTTGCTGTCCCGGCCGCGAGCACTAGGACGCTGTCCCACTCCCCCCTACACCACAGAGTACATAATATATCCTACACCGAGCATTGACTCTCTTGAACGATATCCTGGACAGTGACACCAGTCGAGTCGGGATTTGTTTTTTTACCTCCGAGTCGAGATTTCTCGCATCGGCTTACCGGCATTTGGAGTCAATAGTAACACCGACCTCAATAAATGTTTAACGTAAATATTTAGTGTATATATTATATTATTCACTTCTCTTATTATATAAATAGCATGTGTGGCTTGACTGTAAGTGTTAATTATGAGATTAAATAAATAAATGAATAAATAAAAAAAGTTATTTAGTATTTGTAAGTACAATGATTAAATTAGTCACTTAAATCTGAACTGTGCAACACTAAATTGTTCATTTTCACTCTCTTTTTCACTTGGCTGGGGCCTGGCCGGCCTGAGCCAGTGTGACAGGGTGGAGCCGGGAGCAGTCAGGGCTGACAGTGTCAGTAAAGACATTCAGGATGCCAATGAAACTCCCTCGGACCCTGCTCAACATCGAGTCAATATTCTTTGCACTTACTTAATCGCTAGAAAACCAACCATGTGGGCTTCCGAAAACATGAGAGGCGCTACGCCACCTGGGCAGTCGCAATGGTTGTGTTGCTCTGAATATGAGCTTTGATTGAGCTCGAAACGTGTCAGTGTATTGTGTCAAAGTCAAAAGCTATAACAACTTTGCAATACAATACGATACAATAAAATAACTTATTGCACACCAAGACATAATAATCACTACTTCTATAGTGTACAGAAGTACAGATGTAGTAGACAGGTAATGCTCTCCACCAAAAGTTGTGACGTTAACGTCACGTCGCTGCGATGCCGCACCGTCTGCGTATTTTGTGCGGCGGTGTGGAGGGTATGCGATAAAAACGGTACGCTTACGGTGCGTCACTGCGATTCCGCACCGTCACCACTTTTTAAACGGCGGAGTGGTCGCTCCTTAAACGTTTCCATTTTAATTTGAGTGCCATCCACATTGTTATTATGAATGTTTAGCTAAACTTAAGCTGGTGGTATGCTTGTAGTCAGTACACGCTCTGCATACAGTTGTACTCTTTCTCCAGTTGCTTCTACTCATACTCACATAACTCCAATTAAAATTTACAAGTCCAAGATGATGATGTACAAGTTGTTTTGCTTTTTAATTTTGGTTGTACGTTTTAAGTTTTAAGTATGATTCGCTAACTGTATTTCTGTGGACATCTGTTATTGGCTTTCTTTTTAGTACCTAAGTCCTATTGTAATGTACTGTATTGCTGTTGATGCCCCAAATAAATAAAATAAAAATAAAATAAAAGAAAATATATAGTTTCTTAACAGCATTTATTCACTAACTTATTCGTATAAAATGAAATAAACACTTACAGCCTTATTCATAAAAAGTTAGAGCCTCCTTGAAGGGTCCTTGATGGCCCGATGCTAAAAAACGTGATTCATAAACGTCTGTTAGCGCTAATCAGTCGATCAAGCCTCTGCTAAAGTTAGTGGACCGTAGACCCTCCTTTATCTCCCTGCTAAGTCACAAAATGGCCGCCACAGAGTTGAACAGCTGACTTTGACAAGAGCAAAAAACCATACCGAAGATATTTTAAGGAGGTTTACGCAAATATTAAAAAAAAAATCAGGAAAAATTATTTTCAGAAATTTATATTTAAAAATCCTCTAATAATACGAAAAAAATAAAATTAGGATGATTAACATAGTTACGGTTTTTTGCACTTAGTTTAGGTCTACTAAAACACGTGGATCGGAAATGGCGGGAAAACAAGCATCTCTGCTGTCACTGCTGTCAATTTTTTTTTTTTTAATTCTCGATAAGGCCATTTTTTGTCTTTGATTTGTCAAGAGTGCCAACATAACGCGTCTAATCAGTCTATCAGGAGCTCAACAACTAGCAGACCGTTAGCAAGCGTTTATGAATCATACTTCTTGACAAACGTCAAACAAGCTTAATCAGTCTGTTAACTAATACCTCAATTAAGGATTTTTTATGAATAACGCTGTTAATCTATAAGGTACAAGTATGTTCAGAGAGTGGGAGACATGTCACGGTTTCAGAGCTTTAGTTTAGAGGCGGGCCTGGATCCAGGAGGCGAAGGATGTCACGCGGGCGAAGCCGGCGGGGTGGTTGAGCTGGCAACCGTCGATGTGGCCGAACGATGTCACTCCAATCTGTTGGACAGTGATGTTTAAACTCTTACATATTCTTTATGACAGTAAAAAAAGGCCAAGAGTGTGTCAGATATGCCCGAAATAGTGTTCCGTAGCCATTGCAAAAAAAAATAAGTAATATTTATCACAGGATTTCGTATTTTGTAGGGAATATTAAAAGTTTAGGTATATTTTATACCTTCAGCTGCTATTTTTCTTCTTAAACTACTAATAATTCTCAAGAAAACTTAACCGTACCACTTTGTCTGTATTATTATTATTATTATTTTTTTTTTTTTTTTATTCTGTGTTTGAAATGCTGCTAATAGAAAAATTGATAGTGTTAAGTCTTAAACCTATTCTAATAATCAATTAATTGTAATCTATAGTAAATATTTAAAAGATTGCTGTGCCCTAGCAGGGTTCATGTTCCTGGAATTTTTTATAATGTAAGACCTTATGTACAACATGAAATGCAATAAATGAATTATGAATTGTTTGGAAAGTTGTTAACCAAAGCTCAATAAACTTGGTTTGAAAAAGAGGGACAACATAGTGATGGTAAGGTTGTTATGTACGCTACGTGCCTACGGATCGCTAATCTAGTGACATCGCAACCGAGCTGCGTTAGCTGACGAAGCGATCATGCCGGGCGCCGCGTGAGCACGAAGCACGAGGCGCTGACCAAGCACCGCGCGCCAGCGGCGGACGCAGCCTCCAAGTGTCAGTCAATTGCTAACATCGCATTGGCTCAGGCTCGTAGGTTAAGTTAGGCTTAAGAACTTCTTAAATGTAATTTTTAATTAAATTAATTCCATCTAATTGGGTTTTTGGACTCTTCGCCTGCAACTTCCATATTTGGCGCAGTCGTAGGATCCTCGAAGCTAGTCCGCGTCGTGATCGTCTTTTCGCAATCGTGCGCCTGCGATCGCGGGCAGCCGGCTTTCAACGCCCTATTCGAGGATAAAAAGAACCTGGAGTCTGCAGAGTGGAAGAGGAATCCAGACATCGATTCACCAAGAACACCAAGGACATGGAATTTATGTAAGTACACTTGAATCGATCTCGTGTTGCTTCCTTTCCTTAGCAAAATAAGTCACTCCCTGCCCAAAAAATTAATCCGTTCTCGGAATTTAGGGCCTAGCGAATCTGCATCGAGCAGACTCGTTAGCTATAAAATATTAAGTAACTTTATTTTAAAACGCGTTGACCAATATTAGTGTCAACATTTTTAAGCATAGTTTCTGGCAAAAATCTGCCAAGTCTTTGCTTAAATAATAGTATTGAAAAAATTGCATACCTACATGCTTACTATAATTATCATTAAATGATGAGTTCGCGTGTATTGAATACAATATTAAATAGGTTAAAAAATAAAACTTGTATGGTATAGACTTAGAACTTTGAGTTTTATATTTTTATTAGTAGTCATTCAGATTCTCCTTATTATCCCCTCACAAACCCCCACCATTAATGATTTCCCATTTTACTTACTTTCACTTTTCCGTTTTACTTTTCAATTAGATTATCTATATAGTCCAAAGTCCATCCTCTATTAATTGATACCCACACCCAAATCCATTAATAGCAACTGACAGCGATTCATATGTACATAGAGGCAGAAAGCCCGAAGGTCAGAACATCTACCATCAAATCAGCTCCTACTGCATTCACAACTGACCAGCCTGAAGGAAGACACAACAATATACCATCCCACGATCTCCTTCTACACGATCGTGCTTAGCGTTATCGCGCTCATTATCGCTGTGAACAGAAATCGCATGAGGAACTGCTCTGGAAGAACTTCGACGAAACAGCAGAAGCCAGCAGCAACTACACAACCACTACAGTATCCTCTTGACCTGCAAAAGACCTGCCGAGGATCACCATCCAGCAACATTTTCTCCTAGCGTTCCAAAATAGTTGCTGGTCTGAGAGGGGAGGTGTTATGTACGCTACGTGCCTACGGATCGCTAATCTAGTGACATCGCAACCGAGCTGCGTTAGCTGACGAAGCGATCATGCCGGGCGCCGCGTGAGCACGAAGCACGAGGCGCTGACCAAGCACCGCGCGCCAGCGGCGGACGCAGCCTCCAAGTGTCAGTCAATTGCTAACATCGCATTGGCTCAGGCTCGTAGGTTAAGTTAGGCTTAAGAACTTCTTAAATGTAATTTTTAATTAAATTAATTCCATCTAATTGGGTTTTTGGACTCTTCGCCTGCAACTTCCATATTTAGGTTATGGTTACTGACCAACTGGTTGTTGGCGACAAGCGGGCCTCCGGAGTCACCACCACAGGTGCCGCGGCCGCCGGTGGTGGCCACGCAGATGGTAGAGGCGACGACGGTGTTGGTGCCGTAGGTGGCGGCGCACACGGCGTTGGTGATGACTTGGACGGGCACGTGGGATAGGAAGGTGAGTATTCCAATAGAAGCAGCTGCAACAAATTAGTTAGTTAAAGATCGTTGGTAAATTTTTGTTGACAAAAAAAACAATTTTTTTGCGGAGGTCCATATCAATGAACTGAAACAATTTGCTCACCCTTGACCTTATGATAGCTACGTTTATGCAAGAAACGTGTGTTCATGCAGTTCCTCCACCTTCAGACTGTAAGAACACACACAAACCCATCTATCTATGTTAGACTAACATCTAGTAGCATAGTGAGCGGTTGTGTTATGTTGCTCTGAAGATGAGCTCTGATTGAGTTTGTATCTTGCGTGTGCGTGGGTTTGTGTGTGTTCTTACAATGTGAACGTGGAGGAACTGCATGAACACATATTTCTTGTATAAACGAAGCTACCAAGGTCGCGGGTGAGCAAAGTAATTGTTTCAGTTTATCAACTAAAAAACATTTGTAGGTAATATGTGTTCATGTAGTTCCTCCACGTCCACACTTGAACACACAGTTAATATAGACTAATAATCATTTAATAGACGAGAAAAACTAGTTTGTAAAAACAACTTACTGTCACTGGTAGCACCGAAACCAGCGGCGTTGGCCCAGGTTCCTACAAACTGGTTGGTGCCGGTGGCGATCCCAATGTTGCGGATGTTGTCTGAAAGTAAAAAAAAATATTTTGAGACAATTTTTAAGTAGGTAGGAATCAAAACTTGGTCATTTTTATTTGTGACCCCATTATACCGACACAACACTATAACAACGTCCGATTGTCTCTCAGAACATTTAACACGACGCCGACACTTATTACAGGATTCCACGAAGTTGAAAGCTTATATAATTTGAAGTAACTCACTATCATAGTTGACCCACGGCAGCCTGATGATAGCGATGTCATTGACGAGGGTCTGCATGTTATAGCTAGCATGCATTTCGACGTCGTTAGTGACGACACGAGTGCCGCCGAAGAAGAGACGGATGGAGCCAAAGACCACGGTGAACTGAGTGGCCGTGCCGCGGGTGCTGCGCCAGCAGTGGGCCGCGGTCACAGCGCGAGTGTTGCTCAGCAGAGATGAACCACAGACGGACTCTCTGCCGTCTGTTAAGCGGATGATCAAGCCACCCTGCAATAAATAAGCTTATGAAGTTCTCTTTCGTGTTCTTCTTGAGATGTTCATAAGATTTGAGAGCCGTTTAGAAGGTGTCTCATCCCATCCCGTAAAACTTCACGTTGTAAAAACAGTATTCTCGTCAGGTATGAGTATTATGGTGCAAGAATAAGTGTAAAATTGCCAGAAGACCAAGTAAAATTTAGTAAAACATGCTTCCAAATCAAAATATTTTACAAATTTTAATGTTGCGACAATAAGCTTTACAATTTCTGATTCTTGGCTGGCTACCTTTCTGCAAGGTGGACGGACAATTCTAAAACGTTTTGACAAGCAATTGGCCCTGAACAAGATTGACCCTTGTTGAGATCCTTGAGAAAGATTAGAGTGCTGATACTCTTGATACTCACGAGGTAGGGATACTGTCCAAGAGCAGCAGCGGAGCCACCCACGATCCTGGAGCCGTCGAAGTCCATGGCTTCCTCAGCGGCCTTGATGCGCGCCGCCGCGAGGATGCCCACGGTCTCGTGGTAGTCATTATTGACGGGGGAGATGAACTCCTCGGCCGCCGCCGCCACCACCAAACCGAATAGAGCCAGAACAACCAGGACCTTCATGCTGAAAGATGACAACTAGAATGTGTAGATCATAACGAAAAAGATCTAATTTATACATTATAATTTCTCTAATCACGCTGATTAAAAGTGGTTCGAATTGATTAGAAGCTATCGGAATCCTCATCGCGGGATTGCCCATAATTTTTATCAATGTAATTGAAAAAACCCAAAACATAAGATTTCCATAATTAATCTTGAAGATTAACACTTTGTACAACTTGATAGTAGGCAATCAATAGTTATCAAAAACTTAATCGCTGGATTGCTTGAAGAAAGTGATCAATGAGCCGTTTGTGAAAAATCCCGGGAAAATCAACTACGTAGAGCATTTTGACCGAAGTTATTGGCATTGAGGTGCGACCAAACCGAGAGCGAATTGCAGTAACGCACTGTACGAGTATGCGCACCGTTTTTATCGCATGCTCTCCACACCGCTGCTTTAAATACGGAATCGCAGTGACGCATCGTATGCGTACCATTTTTTTATTGCATGATTTCCATACCACTGCTTAAAATACCCAAACGGTGCGGAATCGCAGTGACGTGCCGTAAACGTCACGACTTTTGTTCGGTAAAGACCTGAAGTTTACGACACATCACTGCGATTCCGTATTTTAAGCAGCGGTGTGAAGAGTATGCGTTCACACGGCATGTCACTTTCGATTCCGTATTTTAAGCAGCGGTGTGGAGAGCATGCGATAAAAATGGTGCGCATACGATGCATCACTGCGATTCCGTGCCGTCACCGCTTTTTAAGCAGCGGTTTGGTCGAACCTTTACTTGACATTTTGTTGCAATCAGTTAGCTGTAATTCGAGGGCTTATTGTCTATCTCACTTGGAATCACAATAGCTTTCACCACTTCTTTCTGTCATATTTTATGGTAAGACGCGGGTGGAATGAGGATTAATGAGATTGGGAACGTTAGCGCGTTACACAATACAGCCTCTGGACTTTCCTGTACAATTTAACTCGAAATATATTGCAAATTTTACTAAAACAAAATGAAAAACCTGCATACTGAACTGCAGGACAATTCTTTTCATTCTGAGGGGTGGCCTTGGTTGTGCAAGTACAGACCCGTGATGGCGAGAAGAAAGAAAATGCAAGTTGATATGGAGAATGAGAAAAGTATGAATTGTAGGTATTTATTGGAATTGTAGACCTAAAATTGCTAAAAGTGGCTCCGAAGCGGTAACGTTTCGTGTGCTGCCTACCCCATTTGGGAATACTGGCGTGATGTTTGTGTGTTTGTGTGTGTAGAATTCATTCGAGTTTCGGTTAGTACCTATAGCAACAGGAGTGATCGATCAAGCAAGTCAACTCAAAGACTTGGGACTGGTTTGGTTGCTTTACATTTTGGCAACTTTTTAAGAATCTCTAGGGGGTGGGAGAAGGGGCGTGTGTTCGTGTTGTATTTTTGTACTTAATACAATACAGTACAGTCTCAGTTAGTGCAATACAGTATAATCTCACTAATCCGGCGCTATTCAAAACCATAGGGTGCCGGATTATTGGAATGTTCGGATTACTGGATTGTAGAGAAAAAAATCTTAATTAATAAAATAAAACATTTCATAGAGAGAATACTCTCACTTCAAAATAATAGGTAAATACGTATGCACGTGCACGTGATAAGTTTTGAGGTTAGACTGCTGTTAGTTAGACGACGACGCAGCGACGCAGCGCATAAGCTCAGAGGGGCGGGGGAGGCGTGGCCGGATTATTGGACGTGCCGGGCTATTGAAGTGCCGGATTAGTGAGATTATACTGTAATACCATAGTAATACTAGCTTATGCCCGCGACTTAGTCAGCGCGGATCTATGTTATCGCGCGGTGGCGCCCTCTACCGGAATAAAAGGTATTCTATGTTGATCCTTGGGGTCCAAAATATCAAATTTCATCAAAATCGGTTCAGTGGTTTCGACGTGAAAGCATAACAGACAGACAAAGTTGTGTCTTGTGTTCAGTTGTTATAAACGTTTCTGCATATGCTGAGCCAGTATCCAATTCGGAACCGCAATAACACACTTATTTTATTGTTTTTATTATACTTACTGTTCTTATAGCATTGTTCTGTCTGGTGTGGCTGTGAATATTTTGGGTACAGGACTCAGGTTAGTAGGTAGATATGTTAAAAATGACAGATTTTTCAATTAAAATGTTTATTTCCGTTTTCTTAGCATGATTAGTATTAGTGGTAGTAAATATTTAGAGGCGGGCCTGGATCCAGGAGGCGAAGGAGGTGACGCGAGCGAAGCCGGCGGGGTGGTTGCGCTGGCAACCGTCACGGTGGCCGAAGGAGGTGATTCCGATCTGGAAAATAGAACAAATGGGATTAGTGCTCCTGAGTCTTGACGTATTTGTAAATAAGTTTTTGATAAAGTACAAGATTTTTGCTGACTGTACTTTTTGTCGACTTTACTTGCATTGTCACCCAAACTGTATTTGCATACCAAATTCCGAGTCGATGATATTAATCGTTGAAGAGTTTCCTTCTGCGGAGACAATTCGGGCTCGACTACCAGGATGTTACACCAGATTATTGTATTGTCACGCGATTTACATAAGTATGACAAATTTCAAGTCAACCCAACTACTGAAAGTTGGTCGAATTTCAATTGCAAGATTTGATTACAAACAGACAGACAACGGGACAGGTGAAAATAATTAAAAGCTTGTAAAAAGCAGAGGCCTTGTTATCTAACGCACGCGGAATCACAATCGTTTGCTCTACTTCTTTCTGTCACATGGAAAGAATGAGGGTGTTGGACAATACAACCACAGGTTTAGATTTGAACAACGATAAGTATGTGCGGGTTAATTCTTGCAACCGAATTTTGACCCACGTCTAGTGGTCAGATTGACTGAAAATTTTGCATTCTTATGTAAATCTCGTGACAATACAATAATCTGGCGGTGACATCGTAGTCCCGCCAGGATCTATCCCGTAGGACGGAACTCATCAACGGTTAATGGCATCGACTTGTAATTAGTTATGTAAATGTAGCTTGGATGCAATGCAAGTATACTCAAAAGTACAGTCTGTAAAAATCTTGTGTTAAAAATGTCATTTTTAACAAAAAACTTATTCAAAATAAGTTCACGTGTAGAATATGAGATATTGACCAACTGGTTGTTGGCGACGAGAGGGCCTCCGGAGTCGCCGCCGCACGTGCCGCGGCCGCCGGTGGTGGCCACGCAGATGGTGGAAGCGATGATGCTGCTGGTGCCGTACGTCTGCGCGCACACGGCGTTGGTGATCACCTGCACCTGCACGTGCGACAGGAACTGGTTGCTGGTGATGGAGTTGTCTGAAAACAAGATGTAGCTATAGAAAGTTGAAGATTGGAATGATGCTATAGTCAATATCAATCAGAATTAAATCACCGGATTGTGTTTAGTGATAAGGTACAGGTAGAAAGACAAAATCAAGAGTGGATAGTTCGAAAAAATAAGATTAATTCGGGGATGAGTGGCGGAGAGGCCTATGTCTCAGTGGAACTGTTGATGGAGAAATAGATATAGCATGTTCATGTACTGACTGATTCCATATTGGAAACTTGAATCAAAGTTACTTCCTAAATTTCTCTGACGACAACCCGAGAGTTGCGGCAATCGGTGGATGCAAGCGAGTTGTCTTTCATTGTGGCGTTCTAAGGGGAGGCTTTTGTATTGATATTAGAAGACTAGACCCAGTTGACTACGCATTGCCCACTCATTGGCATCACGTTGTCCACTAGCGACCGTTGTGTGGACCAAAGTAGTGGTTCAAAATTCAAAATTCTACATTCAAAACGTCCATTTTGTATCCTGTAAGTAGGCCACAAAGAGTTTTTTTGCTTCCCGTTAGGATTCCGTGGCCTAAATGGCAAAAACATTTTCTATCCACGAGAGGTCATTGAGAAGTCATTCGGCTGGTGATGACGAACATTTCTCTGTCGAAATGCCAGGGTTCGGAACGCGAGTACTTACTGTCACCAGTCGCTCCAAAACCAGCAGCCCAAGCCCAGGTACCCACGAACTGGTTGGTACCGGTAGCGAGACCAATGTTGCGAATGTTGTCTGTAAGGAATTTAAAAGTTTATTTACTAACTTGCATACAGTTAATTTCCAAAAACTTGCATCAGAGCCATTAATCGTTGAAAAGATATGATCATTATTACGTATTCTGTTACTTCTTGCCAAATTTTGTAATTCTTCATCAACGATAAGGTTTTGATTTCCACGTGCAACGAAGTTATGGTTATTATGGTTTCTTTTTTCCTTTCGAGGAACTAAACTTCTAAAGCTTTATACTCTTGATGGTGCTTACTGTTGAAGTTAACCCATCCGAATCGGATTATAGCGACGTCATTGACCAGCGTCCACATATTGTAGCTGGCATGCATCTCGACATCCCTGGTGACGATCCTGGTGCCGCCGGAGAAGAGACGGATGGAGCCCAAGACGACGGTGAACTGAGTGGCCGAGCCTTGGGTGCTGCGCCAGCAATGGGCGGCAGTCACAGCGCGAGTGTTAGTCAACAGAGAGGAGCCGCAGACGGACTCTCTGCCTGTTGTCAGAAGGATGACCAATCCACCCTGTGGAGAAGTAAAGCGGATTGTAGTAAAACATTTGTCTTCCAGCCGATCCTCTTGCTACTGCTTGGCCGTTGGAATTAGGCGTGAACTTGTATGTACAATTCCGAACGCAAAAAAAAATTCTAATCCGTTCATAAATGACAGAGTTCTGAGGTAACAAACATAATAGGTACAACCGAATAGATAACCTCCTCCTCTTTTGAAGTCGGTTAAAAAATCGATGACAATTCACCCTAGATTTAAAGGCAAAATTGTAGCGATCAGGAAACGCCGACACAGGCAGGGCGTCTCTCTGTTTCTTTGAATATTTAAAGACATCGCTTTGTTTACTCACGAGGTAAGGGTACTGTCCAAGGTTAGCCGGGGAGCCTCCAACGATCCTGGAGCTGTCGAAGTCCATGGCCGCTTCAGCAGCCTTTATGCGCTCTGCCAGCGGGATACCAATGGTCTCATGGTAATTATTGTTGACGGGAGAGTCGAACTCAACCACCGACGCGCTGGCCAGGCCGACCACAACTAGAGCAACCAGGGCTTTCATGTTGATGACTTCACTGACGCACTGACTTCACTGATGCAATGA
Source organism: Choristoneura rosaceana (assembly GCA_037349165.1). Lineage (NCBI taxonomy): Eukaryota > Metazoa > Arthropoda > Insecta > Lepidoptera > Tortricidae > Choristoneura > Choristoneura rosaceana. The sequence goes on from JAZBNJ010000001.1 coordinate 946,854, forward strand.
AGACCAACTGCCGGAACATCTTTTATACAAAGTTGTTATCTTGGAGATAGTGGTGTTTCCGCGTTTTTTAATTTTGGAATATCCTAATTACTTGATAATTAAGTGTTAATGCGTTATGCATCATTTAAAGTTATAGATATAGTTAGTGTTTAATTTTGTAACTAAGGGACCCCATACATTTTTTGTTTAATTGTTTACTGTAGTTTTTAAGTATTTTATTTGTAATTATTTTATTTTGAAAAAATGACTTTCTGCCAAGTTTCTTGCGGCGCATTCGTCTTGGCAATGATGGTCTTTTTTTTTTCAAAAAAATGACGTTTAAACGTGCCTGGCCTATTTACTGAATAAATGATTTGAATTTGAATTGGAAAGGTGAATTGGACCAAATTAAACAGTGATGTAGCCGATATCGCTATTCAGTGTCGATTCGACTAAATGGTTTGCTAAGTGGCTTCAACGATTCGGCCCATCTCTATTCATAAGTAGAGATTTAATCATGCATCTCTTAATTAAAACAAAAAAACTTGCTTAATTTCTCACAATAATGAACTGATTGATTATATCCTTTAGGCGTGCCAGGACAGATTCGTATTAGATTGGTTTTTTGGAATCTTTTTTGTATTTTTTATTTCCCTTCCAAATTTTTGTTCCTTTTACGGTCATCTCTTAAAACCTAAATCTTCTATTATATAAAAATCAACTGCTGTTCGTTAGTCTCGCTAAAACTCGAGAACGGGTGGACCGATTTGGCTAATTTATGTTTTGAATTATTTGTGGAAGTCCAAGGAAGGTTTAAAAGGTGAGTAAATATGAAAAAAATGAGGCGGTACGAAGTTTGCCGGGTCAGCTAGTTGAATATACAAACTGAAATATAGATGCAGAGAAAAACTAGAAAAATAAGACCAGCGCTGGGAATCGAACCCAGGTCCTCGGAATTCCGTGCCGCGTGCCATACCGCTACACCACCGCTGGAAAACGGTACAGACACGAATTTCCCCTATGCACCACATATCTCAGCTAGTGTCACTGCTTAAGTGGCCAAAGTAAGAAACGAACAAGCTGAGATATAATATATATGTATTGTATGTATGTATGTATGTAAACTCTTTATTGTAAAATACAGTTGACAAAAAAAAAACAGAAAACAACAACTTGCATCAACAACTTTATTTTTAACCCAGTAGGTTCGCTATTTGAAGGGATCGCTAATGCGGATCGGGATTATTTCCAAACATCCCTGTCCATGATATAATCATTGACTTTACAATAAGCCTTAGATATTAACGTCTTCTTGACAATAGATTTGAATCTTATATCTAAACTAATAATTTTAAAAGGTACAAACTTACGACAAGATTTTGCTAGGCAACCTGCAAACCGCCATAAATAAACCTTATTTTGGTAATATTTAGACTAAATAACAGTCATGGGTGCAGAAATTATTCAATAATAGGGTCTTCCATTATATCAACTTCTATTATGTGAATTTTGGTGCAACGAGAGATAAAACTACTATAACTAGTTTCATGGTGAGCATGGCAATGTCACCATTGTGGACGGCGTGGTGTTCTTTTATTGATTTAATGGTGTCGTTATCTTTAGGTAATCAATTAATTTGAGTCGTCATTTGTCTAGGAAAACTCACGATCGAGATAAAGATGCGAATGCGATACAGAGGTTTTTTAAATTGTCAAATTCTACCTGCATAATATTTAGAAGCGCTAAAGTTTTTGAGGATGGATGGATAGGTATGTATGATTTTTGTTTCTCACTTTTAAGCAACGGATTTGAATGAAATTTGGCATATAGGTCGTTTATAACTTGGTTTAACTGAGAGGATTTAATTTTATCCCAGAAAATTGCGTAGTTCTTATGGGATAACGGTAAACAAATCTCCGCCGACGAAATCGCGTCTGACAGTTGCTAATTTTAAAAACAATATTCTGTTTTCCTTCACCTTACGGTGGTGTGGTAAATTTAAATTAAGTCATCATAATCATCATCATCTCAGCCATACGACGTCCAGTGTTGGGGGTGCCCCTTATTTCGCATAACATTAATTGTCCTAATATGAATTCGCATAACAGATTTTGCATGGCATAATTGTGCATAACAGCGAACTTGCATTGTTATTAAAAGGCATAATCCTAGTAATGAATCCGCGTAGTTGAAATATGCATAATAGGTATAAAATATACCGCTAGGGATTTTTTTTATAATAGCCTAATAATAGATATTTTCACATGGTAGTTTACTTCTCAGATCTAATTGGATTGAGTAAATAAATCAATAATCATTTTACTTTTAGTAATAACTTTTCACTTAATGTAGGTAACATTTTATACATTATATTGATTGACAAATAGAATTTACAATTTCATTAAAATAATCTTTTTATGTTTATACTGTTTAATACTTATGCAAAGCAATGTTTTAACTAATTAAATTTATGCCAACGTACTATGCCTCTTCTCACTTTGGTCTGGAGTAAGAAGCTAATTGAGGCAGTCGTCCTGGAAATGGATTATGTAGTTTGGATGACAAAAATGAGAAAATTACAGTCGGAAAACGAAAATTTGCACGAAAACGTACTAACTAGGTACAGTTTTCTGTAAGAGTAAATTAATCAATATTTTCTAAGTTCACGCAATCAAAAGACCTAATTTAAAAAAGTAGGAAAGCCCTGTTTATTGTCTTTCAAAATTAAATCACTTAAAAACCGGCCAAGAGCGTGTCGGACACGCCCGTAATAGGGTTCCGTAGCCATTACGAAAAAAAATTGTAATATTTTTCTGAGGATTTCGTATTTTGTAGGGAATATTCCAAGTTTAGGTATATTTTATACCTTAGGCTGCTATTTACTATTATCTACTAATAATTCTCAAGAAAATTGAATATTTTGCAAACACATCACTAAATTGAAACATCGTTTTAGAAATCCCCTAATGATTCTAAAAGACCTATCCAGTTACGACATTAAAAGTTGCGGAATGAAAAGTTGCCAAGTGAAAAGTTGCGAATTGAAACAGGTTGCCAAACGCTAATTTCGAAACATAAATGAACCCCCAAATCGCCAACCCTGTGGCTGGTGCTGCGTTGGCGCAAGTGCTAGTGTGAATCAAATAAAATAATGGTCTAACAATGACCCAAAAACGACGGTGTGCATGCAGAAAAAACGTCAGTCTGAAACCCCCCTAGGAATAAAATCGCTTCCATCATCATGTTTCAGTGTAAAGCCCTATTGAAGGTAAACCTGGTTTTTACGTTTATCGGAGATATTTGTGGGTTTTTCTGCGATACAGTACCTAAGGATTACGTAAATTTAATTTTATTATCAGATAATTGCATGTCCAAACATTTGTTCTAACTACAAAATGATAATTCTGAATGTACCTAAATATTTTTTATAAATACCTTCCATAGACGTAAAGTGGGGGTGATTTTCTATTCTCATCCTATCTTATAGTGTGGGGTATCGTTGAATAGGTATTTTAAAACCATTAGGGGGGTTGCAAAAACTACAATCATCGTACTACGTGAAGAAGAATATATTTATCTTTTTTTTAACTGACATTGGCCCAAGCCTTAAAGGCCGCCATTAAGGAGAATAATAATAATTAGGGGGTTGGCAAAACGGTTTTTCGATTCAGTGATCTGTCTGCAAAATATTGTACTTTAAAGTGCAAATTTATTTTCATTAAAATCCAGCATCCCCCCCTCTAAAATTTAAACCGGTTGGTGGAAAATTCAGGATGGTAGTATATATATCAAACTTTAAAGGAAAACTACACCTAACGGCTAAGTTTGCTTGACAATTATTAGTAGTTAAGTAGTGTGATTTGGTGGTGGTGATACATGGGTTTGTGTAATTTGTGTGTCTTCTTACAGTGTGGAGGTGGAGGAACTGCATGAACACGCATATTTTGCATAAGCCTAGCTATCGTAAGGTCGCGGGTGATCAAGGAAATTCTTTTAGTTCATTGATATGGACCTCCGCAAAGTAACGCCTGATTCAATAAAATAGAAAACTGATGTTTATTTGGATATAAGAAACTAAACATTATTATATTGCGAAGCCCTTACTTACTGGGCTGTAGGTACTTTTACTGTAACACGTTCTGTACAATTTCGTAAACAAAAAACCGGCCAAGAGCGTGTCCGACACGCCTAAAATAGGGTTCCGTAGCCATTGTAAGGATTTCGTATTTCGTACGGAATATTCCATGTTTAGGTATCTTTTATACATTAGGCCACTATTTACTCTTAAACTACCTACTAATAATTCTCAAGAAAACTTTTTTTAATGAAATAAAGGCGAGAAAGCATGAAAATTATTATTGGAATGAAATAAAACGTCATAATATATTTTGTTGAGAAAAAGTTTATTCCAATTTAGTTTTTTTCTTCACCATTTTTGAGAAAATCTTTATATTAGTCTCGGTTGGAATAGCAATTACTGGGTTCGTATCAGTTTAATTCTCATACTCAGCCAGCAATTGCCTAATTCCAGGCCACGACAATAATCTACTAAAATAAGAGATAAGACGGTAACAATTTCTCTAATTTAGTCATAAAACAAGCATTTCTTTTCAAACACGCTGGTGTTATCTCTAGCTGGTTATACCAGATTGGTGAGAAAGATAGCCTTATCAGCTGCGCTCGTGTAAATGGTGCTTTTTGTTTGTCATGGGTTGGTCGCCTGAGCATGACCCCGCCTATTACCGGTACAGAAATAACGATAAACCCGAACGACCTTCATAATAGACTAGACGACTAAAAAAAACGCCAACAGAGTTCTTTATAAAGGACTATTGTAATTTTAAAACATAAAGCTTAATGTTCACAAATCAAAAATTTGACTTGGGCGATGGAAGAGTATTATTATTGTTTATTTTTTTATTGTAACATAGCTGGTGCAGTGTCTGAAGTCAAAGTCAGAAGTATTTATTTGCCAGAATACAGTACAGGAAGGTGAAGCGGTTGAAGAAGCAAAATCTTTCAAATATACAGGGTGTCCCAAGAAGTAGTGATATACTAAAGCTGGGAGATAGAGGACCTAGAGGGCTATCTGAATCACACCCATGTATGTTCCGCGATTTTTCGTATTTTCGGAGTTATCACTTTATTTTAATTTTTCACGTATCGCCGAGTACGATGAAATTTTTATTTATGGTGACTTGAATTATTGCGGTAGATGCTTGATTTTTTTGTGTGCTAAGCTGATAGATAGGCCAATTGGGATGTCCCAAAAAAATAACCTATAGTTTTTATCTTATTTTTGGAAAGAATAGGATATTTTAAGATACCTTTTTCATCGATTTTGAATTTGGATGAGTATTTAATTTTTTATAATTTTTTTACGAAATAAGCTGGATGACGTCACAGTGAGACAGCCACGTTCCATTGCCTAGAAAAATTCAGTTTTCACATAACATAATCTGTAGCATTACTGAAAGTCAAGTGACCATGACAAATAGTTTCATTTATTTCTCTTCTTTTAGCTTCGATTATTCGTAGGTTTGTTTAATTGTGTGATAGTAAATACATATTTTTTATTAAAATCTGATATTTAAATTCTTTTATATTCACTTTTAACGTAGTTATTTAATACTTTTATTTGTGAAAATACATTGGTAATACTCGTATACATTTCGGACTTTACGATAAAATGACAACTGTTTAAAGCCGAATGCGCATCATATGATTAAATTTCCATCTTTGTCACTCTTTGCTATTATAAGCAGGACAGCAACATTTCAAACTGTCAATTTGCTTTAAAGTGTAGACTTTCCTTTAGACCTGCATTTATGACGTAACACTGCAGGGGTCAAATGAAGGTCATTACTTAAATTTTATTTATTTAATTCAGATTATCATATTTTTGGAATCTGATTTCTGAAAACGCTTCACAAAGCCTATTTCTCCAAATGGTTTTCGATTTATTATACTTTGTAAAAAATTGGGACATCCCAATTCAGTATGGTAACATTTACTATCGTTAGATCTTTGAATGGAATAAAAAAAATTAAATGCCAAGAAAGAAGGCCCTTAAAAAAATAAAATCACATAAAAAAATTACCGTTTGGCTTTTAAAAACTTGCTCTATCTATCAGGTAGCTACTCTGAAAATTTCATTTTATTATTCATAAAGCTTCAATTGAAATCTAAATGTGGTAAGTGCAACATTTTAATTTACATGACGATCAATCCAAGCAAAATCACTACTTATCACTAGAAATATCGAAGAGGTTAGTAGACCCCACAGGACACTAAGAGCTGGCAACTTTCTCGGACAAAGAATTAGCGTAGTGATTCAAGGAGGGAACGCTGCTAGCATCTTTGGAACCATACGAAACGGGTCTGGCTTAAATCTATTGTCTTATATACTTAGTTTAGATTATTATTGCTATTTTTTTATGTAAGTATTAGGTATTTTAGGTTTAGGTTAGTTTTGTTTTAATTTAATTGTTACATATTCTTTTCTTTTCCATGCAAATAATAGTTATTTATGCAACTACTTTTAATCCCGGAAAAATGCACAGTTTCCGAGGGAACAGCGCGCGATAACCGAATACCACGCGGACAATAGCTAGTATCAAAATATTTGTTTTCATGACGTGGGTAAACTCTGAAACTACACTAACTACTCTAACTCAAAAATAATTCTTTTTCTTTTCATTAAAATGAAGGTAACTAAAGGGAAAATTGAAAAATCCATTTGGACGCAAACAAAGTTGCAGGCAATAGCTTTTATAGTTTAGTAAGTAGTTTACTTGAGGTTTAAAAAAGCTAGTTTTCATACGTCTTTAGAATCTCAACATAAATGAAATGCATCCATTAATTTCATATTTACCTATGTGTAGTTAATTTTCATAAGAGTTACTAAATTATCAGTAAAATTTCAAGTTTCCCTACAAACTGAGACCATGAAACATTATTGGGTCTGCCTTTTCTAATTATCCTTCAAATAATACACTGTACCTGTTAATTGTTGGTGAAATAATTAACATAATATTGGAATCTTGCTATTTTGACTACGATAACGTAATAACGTACAAATTTTTGGCATCATATAGTATACAAAAAAAAATAGATGATAACAAGGACGATTATAATAAATTATTTAATATAATTTCGCTAAACATAATGTCGTTAATATACATAATATATTAAATTTATTGAGGAACAAATAATACATTTAGTCCTTCCTTCTTTCTGTAAAAAGGTTGCCTGGAAGACATCGCTCTTAAGCGATAAGGCCGCCTATTGCTTACCTTGTAATTTTCTCTGTGTACCTGTTTTCTGTATCGCTTACTATTTCTGGTGTACAATAAAGAGTATTTGTATTGTATTGTATTGTACATTTAGAAATGATTTAAACTATAAAAACTTAATAATAATAATTAAAAACTAATATATTATTAAAAAAGGCCCCTGTGGCATGCTGCCCAAGAATGCTGGCAGCATTTCCTCGCTGTATAATATATAATATGAGTAGTATTCAAAAATTAGAGACAGGCTTGGATCCAGGAGGCAAAGGCACCTCAGTTTATTGGATATAGACCTCCGCCAAGTACCTAACGCTTGATTCAATAAATGACAAAACATGGAATCCGCCATTTTGTGGCGGCAGCCATCTTGGGTATGAGAATTTAGCTAAATTTTAACTTTCTCCAGTTGATTCTACTCATAATCACAACTCCAATTAAAAGAAAATAGTTTCTTAACGGCATTTATTTAATAATTCATTCGTATAAAAATGAAATATACACTTAATCTATAAGGTACAAGTATGTTCAGAGAGTGGAAGACATGTCACGGTTTCAGAGCTTTAGTTTAGAGGCGGGCCTGGATCCAGGAGGCGAAGGAGGTGACGCGGGCGAAGCCGGCGGGGTGGTTGATCTGGCAGCCGTCGCGGTGGCCGAAGGAGGTGACACCGATCTGCGAAATAAATTAATTCATGTCACACACCGTATTCTTGAACAACAACGGCTTAAAGAAAACCATAGTTTAAGGATGTAACTTTCTTGACATTCTTGGCTTTGCCAAAATTCTCAAGATTTAGCCATCCTCAAATGTCCACGTTCAGAAAGTCTAGCAATTTATTTTTTTACTGATAGGTATTTCCTCTTGGAATAATGTTCTTGCTAACCAAAACTCTAAAAAACAGTTGGTCTAAAAAAGAAGCACAGTATTCTAATAACTAAGAAAGATTGCAGGTGGTAGGACCTTGTGTAAGGTCCCAATTGCCGAATACAACTGTATGCAATACCCCTGGTGTTGCAGATGTTTATGGGCGGTGGTGATCTCTTACCACCAGGAGACCCACTTGCTCGTTTGCCTTCCAGTCGGATAAAAAAAAAGATGGGAACTGACCAGCTGGTTGTTGAAGACGAGCGGGCCGCCGGAGTCGCCGCCGCAGGTGCCGCGGCCGCCGGTGGTGGCCACGCAAATGGTGGAGTCTCTGACGGTGAGGATGCCGTAAGTGGCAGAGCACACGGCGTTGGTGATCACTTGCACGGACACGTGGGACAAGAATTGGTTTTGGCCGATTGAAGCCCCTGCGATAACATAATGTTGGTTAAGGCTTTTACATTGAGAGCGTAAAAAGAGTAAATGTGGAAACAATATGAATAATGAATTTACCATCTGCGGTGGCACCGAAGCCAGCAGCGTTGGCCCAGGATCCTACAAACAGGTTGGAACCGGTCGCGAAAGCGATGGGTTGGATATTGTCTGAAAGAAGAACGCATTTGATTAAACTTGCAAACTTAAATATGAGGTTTTGAAAGTGGGAGATGTTAAAGTCTCTGAAAGTAGGTAGATAAGCTGCCAATTCAAGATTATTCAGAAATATCTTTAAGATCATTTAGATGATTTTAGACGATTTGATTCTAACAAGTATAATTTGAGAAAAACAAATCAAACAAGTTAAACTTACTATTCAAGTTGACCCATGGCAGCCTAATGATAGCGATGTCATTCACCAATGTGATCATGTTATAGCTGGCGTGCATCTCAACATCGGTGGTGGTGACCCTGGTACCACCAGAGAAGAGCGTAGTGGAGCCAAGAACGACTTCGAACGAGCGGGCCTGCACCAGAAGGGTCCGCCAGCAGTGGGCAGCGGTCACGGAACGAGTGTTGGTTAACAGAGAGGAACCGCAGACAGAGGTCCTTCCATCGACCAGGCTGATGAGCAGTCCACCCTGTCAAGCACACATGTTAATTTTAAGAACTACGAGTTTCATACGTCAGCTGATTTATTTAATTAGTTTCCAGCGTGAGGAAGATGTTTCCCAGTAATAAGTAGCGTTCTGACATTTTAATGCAATTATATCGGTGCATTGCGCAGTGCTTTTAGTTAGAGAAACACGAGGTCGGGTTCCGAAAGAACCCTTAAGCAAATTGTGACACTTCAAAGTCTGTGACTATAATACCATCAGGATAATGATGGAAAAAAGGAAGAAGAGAAATTTATCCATCCTGGTGTTACTTTGCGGAGGTCCATATTAATGAACGACAATTATTACGCTACCTAGCGCAAGTAGTGGAAGTAAATTTCTGGAGACGGAGAAAGAAAGTAATTGAAGGCTATTGAAGTTGAAACGGAATGCACGCAATAAAGCAATATTAGCCGGCTTAGCAAGCTAGGCTAATGTTATTTTATGTATACTTACAAGGTAGGGGTACTGTCCAAGGGCAGCGGGGGAGCCTCCTACAATCCTGGAACCATCGAAGTCCATGGACTGCTCTGCGGCCTGGATGCGGGCCGCCAGGGGGACGCCGACCTTGTTGTGGTAGTCATTCTCCACGGGAGAATCCACCGCCGCGCCCGCCACCAGGCCGATCAGGGACAGAGCAATCAGGACCTTCATTATGATCTGCTTCTAGACTGAAGTGAGGACACCATAAATGTGTACGCTTTTATATGTAAATGAATGGTGTTATCTTGGATTAAAAAAGCTTAAATCATTAATTGATCTGTGGGAATATTCATAATTAGTGAAAACCCAAAACGTAATAAAAAGTGTATGATGTTTTTTCTAGCGCATGTGATATGATAACCGTCTGATACCAGCAGATTTACAGAAATCTATAAAATTTATCTTTGCTTCAAACCTTCGAACGCGAAAGGTAAAAAAAACCCCGAGTTGTAGCCTTCTTTGTCTGAAATAGTATCAATAATGCGGATTAAGATAAATAATGACTTTTTGTCGACTTTACTTGCACTGCCACCCAAACTACATTTAATTTTGCATACCAAATTTCAAGTCGATGCCATTAACCGTTGAAGAGTTCCGTGCTGCGGAGATGATCCTGGCTGGACTACCAGGATATCACTACCTACCATATTATTGTATTGTCACGCGATTTACATAAGTATTCCAAATTTCAAGTCAATTCGACTACTGAAAGTTGGTCGAATTTAACTTGCAAGATTTGACTACAGATAACCTTAAGTTTTACACTGCTTGGTGCTCAAGCATATGAAAAGTTAAGGCTTACAATAAGAAACCGGCCAAGAGCGTGTCGGACACGCCCAAATAGGGTTCCGTAGCCATTACGAAAAAAATAAGTAATATTTTTCTAAGGATTTCATATTTTGTACGGAATATTCTAAGTTTAGGTATATGTATTTTATACTCTTAAACTACTAATAATTATCAAGCAAACTTAATCGTTATAGTTTTCCATGTAAGTTTGATATACTTGCTACCATCCCGAATTTTTCAAAATTTTTCACCCACTCGTTTAGATTTCAAAGGGGGGGGGGGGGGGGGGGCGCTCGATTTTAATGAAAATTTTCACTTTATAGTTGAACTAGCTCTTGCGCGCGGCTCCGCCCGCGCAGTATTCGGTTATCGCGCGCTGTTCCCTCGGGAACTGTGCATTTTTCCGGGATAAAAAGTAGCCTATGTCACTCTCGGGCCCATAAACTATTTCTATGCCAAAATCACATCGACCCACCGCTCCGTTACGGCGTAAAAGACGGACAAACATACAAACACACAAACACACTTTCGCATATATAATACTAGCTTTTGCCCGCGGCTCCGCCCGCGCGGTATTCGGTTATCGCTCGCTGTTCCCTCGGGAACTGTGCATTTTTCCGGGATAAAAAGTAGCCTATGTCACTCTCGGGCCAATAAACTATCTCTGCCAAAAATCACGTCGATCCGTGGCTCCGTTACGGCATGAAAGAGGGACAAACATACAAACATACAAACATACAAACACACAAACACACTTTCGCATTTATAATATTAGTATGGATAGTATGGATGGATATTTTGCAAACAAATCACTAAATCGAAAAATCGTTTATGGAATTTTCTAATGGTTTTGAAAGACCTATGATGGTTGGTTAATATGATTGATGTTAACAATAATCAGGAACTTCAAAGTTGTGCAATGTGTCATGTGACTTGGGCACTATAAATTTTACGCCGTGCCTCGGAAATTGACAAGTAAATTTTTTCAGTATTTTATTTCAATTAACTTTATCGTGTGTAGGATAAGACAATTAGCATGCGATAATGAACTCATCAATGCGATTAAAACTGATAGAGGTGATACTGACTCAGAAATACTCTGATATGGCTTTTGCCTGCGGCTTTGTACACACATTTGAACCGAAAGGGATTTCACAAATTTTCCCGTGCCAAAATCCCAAAGTTAATTGTGGATTTTATAAACATTCACTCTAAACAAATAAAAACCGTCAAATCAGAAATTAAACTTATAGATAGTTCTATTCCTCAGGGTAGTGTGTTGGGATGTGTGCTCTTTCTTGTCTATATAAACGACCTTCCAAAAATTACAAATCAAAAGTGTGTAATGTTTGCGGATGATGTTTCCCTGCTGTTTAAATTCCCTAACAAACATGACCATGACTTGACAATAGAAGAAACTTATAATACAGTTACACATTGGCTAATAGACCATAACCTACTAATAAACAAAAATAAAACAAAAATTATTCAATTCAGACCGTGGCAGAAACCACCTATCGACCTAAACAATATTCTAAATAAACTGAACATCGAAGAAGTAACCCATTGCACCCTGTTAGGACTCACACTAGACTCACATTTAAACTGGAAAAACCATATAGAAAAAACGAAATCTAAACTGTCCCAGTTCGTATACGCGTTGGGTGTCCTCAAGACTAACACCAACCTTACGTGTGCGCTGTCGGTGTACCACGCGCGCGCCGTCTCGTGGCTGCGCTACGGGCTGCTGCTGTGGGGGTGCAGCACAGATGCCCATAAACTGTTTGTTATGCAAAAGAAATGTCTCCGAATCTTAGCAAATATCTGCCAACCAAATAGCTGTAGACCATATTTTAAAAAGTTTAATTTATTGACACTCCCCTCTTTGTATATTTTGGAAGTAGCCTTGTTCGTCAGAAATAATATTCACCTTTTTAAATTTTCAAAAAACATGCGACGTAAACATGACCTAGTCCTCCCTGAACCAAAATTAAGTATTTTTAAAAACGGGCCATATTACAAAGCGATACAATTATACAATAGAATTCCCATAGAATTAAGAACTGAAAAAAATAACATATCATTTAATAAAAAGTTTAAAAAATTCCTAATAGATAAATGTTACTACTCGATCTCGGAATTTATGGAGGATGGTTTGTAATTTATTAGCAAATTAGCTTCTGATCTCAAGTGTTTCTGATCTCAACTTCTCAAGTGATATATATTTGATGTTCCTTTATTAAGCTATGTTTTATGTTTATGTTATTATGTTGTTGTAAAATTAATTAATTAATTAATATAGGTTTAGTACAAACAATAATAACAAATGCTATACCCTACCAGGGTTCATGTTAACCTTAAGACCTTGTTACATGTATGCAATAAATAAAAATAAATAAATAAATAAATAAATAAATGTTGCTAAAAGAAACACCCGGGCCAAATTTCAAGTCTCTAATAGCAATGATATATTCCATTTAGTTGAAATAAAAAAAAAACTAGGGCTTCGAAATCGGATCCTCATTGTTCGGTGATGCATACTGAACTTGTCCATACACCATCTTTAGCTGAGCCAGTTCCTTTTTAGTGGAGGAAATAAAGGTAGTGGAACGCCAACAGTAATTCATCAGCCCGAAAAAACTTTACAGTATGATAAAGTATCAATAAATAAAGAGTATTGTAAAAATATCCAAAGAAAAATATTAATAGGATTTAAGTAAATACCTAAAGTCTTAAATCGTTAGTATATTTTTGCGGAAAAATGCTCCGTTCAAACCACAGAGTACGTAATATAGTTCAAACATTCTTCACCGGAAATATTCATATAACGTATTGCAATAATGTATGAAATATCAAAAAAATATCCCCCCAGCAGAAACACCAATATATATTTTTTTAGCGTGTTTTGAACCGGAAAATTGCTCCGTCAATTTTTTTCATTGGAATGCCATTTTGTTGTCGTTTTTTACCTACAAAATGAAAATTAAAAAAAATTACCATGTAACTACACTATTTTCAGAAATTGCCTTTTTACTCAATTGCATTTTTTTTGGATTTTCTTACCAACTACGCCAAATTACATTCCAAGATCATTATAAGAAGAAAAAAATGACTGAGCAATTTTCCGATGAAAATTGATGAAAATTTTCCGATGATTTCCGATGAAAAATCGTATTATCATAAAAAAATATTCTCATGTTTGACAAAATTTTTTACTAGTATCACATAGTGATACAAATGAATTATTTGGTAAATAATTTTGGACAGAGGAATTACTCGGTTCTATAATATAAACAGATTTGTATTTTTATCTAACTTAGGAGTGTTTTTTTCTGGATATTTGTATTTTTGTTTCGGCTCATACTATACAATAGCCAAGCTAAATTTCATCGACTGAGGAATTAATGCTTGGGCCTCCATACAACAACTTGCTTCATTTTCTGCATCATTTGTCACAGTGCAAGGGACGTGGTAGTTTGTGTCTGTGCGACAAAAGAAATTGATAGAATACTATTAGCAAACCCAACATTAAGAGCCAACTTTAAGAGCCAGAAAGTATACAATTTTCTAATTATCTCGACGTTGTAACAATTAATTTAAAATATATTTTTTTAATAATTTGAAATAGCTGGTCCAGGATTTTTTTTAGCAAACCCATTTTTAGTATATTTTCTAATAATATACTAAATTTATTATAAAATAAAAAATACATTTCCGACAGGTGACAGTCGGTGACAATTCGGATCTTCGGTCATGAGTGTCTAAGTAGAATTTAATATTGAACTACAGTTTCCCAAGATAAAAATGTCGTGTTAATCTGGACATAAATTTCAAAATATTACATTTTTCTGCTAAAATTTAGACATTTAGGGGCATCATCGTCATCTCAGCTGTAGGACGTAAACTGTTGGACGGACATAAGTCTTCCCCGTAGACCTCGTTACTTTAACCAGGTTATCCGTCCATTTCGTTGGTGGATGTCCTACGCTGCACTTGCTTATCCGCCGTAAGCATACCAGTATCCAAATATACAAACTTTCACAGTTAATTTAATTAAAAGTTTTTTTATTTAATTGCATTCGGCGATTTTGTTTTGGAGATTATCGTATACACGTATTATAAGATTATTAACTATTTCGGCGGGTTACAACAAAAAACTGAAATCCTTTATTAATCAAAACATTTATTTATCACAGATACGAGTTAGTCTTTTGTTTCTGGGTTTAGAGACGGGCCTGGATCCAGGAAGCGAAGGAGGAGACGCGAGCGAAGCCGGCGGGGTAGTTGAGCTGGCAGCCGTCGCGGTGGCCGAAGGAGGTGACACCGATCTACAGGACAGAGATAAATACAGTTAAAGTCCACCACTTGAACCTTAAACCACTTGTACGTCCGGCCTGCGTAGGCAAACTCCGGTCTTAAGTCGTAAGACGCCATTTTTGTTTGGGTACTATTGTAACCACCATCGATTTATAGTACTAACTTAGAATATAAGTCAATGCAATGGTAACCACGGACGTTCAAGTGGTTAAGTGATTAATAAGCTAGTACATTAAATTCAAATTCGGAATTGAAATCCTTTATTCTGCAAGTAAAGAGCTCTTCTACACGTCATTTTTTTTAAACTACCACATTTCGGAAAGACCATCATTAAGGACGAAGCCAGATGAGTGATTTTTTTGAGTTCTGTGTATTTTCGGTCGCGCAATATCTGCTGCATTCGGTTTTATACAAAAGTCCAGTTTGTGTCACACTGTGACTCAAAATGAACTGTACACTCGAGTTCATAAACATGTAAGCAAAAATTTGATTAAAATATCTAAACACGTTTCAACGCCGTTAATAATACCGAGAGTTGTGTTCAGATATTTTGATAGAATTTATACACATTGTATAAAATATGATAAAATGAAACCAACCGCTATAAAAAGAACCGCGACACACAATTTAAAAAATCACGCTTTTCTCGCTTCATCCCGAGTTAGTATTAAAATAAGTCGATCTAATAAGAACGTATGGAAACTTTGTTATTCTCTGACGATACATGGGTATCGTCAGAGAATTCCTAAGACGTAGGTCGTTTTCTATAATGTTGTGTGAAGGGCATTCGTAAATTAAATGCATTTAGACTTAACGGTTGATATTTCAGGATAGCTATATAGGATACTGTATTTAATCAAAAATTTTAAACTTAACATTCTAACAATAACTTAAAATAAAATAAAAATTTAACCTAAAACTAAAACAAAGTGTCCAAAGAGTACCCCTTAGGCAAGGTCCCGAAGATGCTGGCAGCGTTTCCTCTTTGAATAGCTAGGCTAATTCTTTGTCCGAGGAAGCTGCCAGCTCTTCGGTCACCTGTGACGTCTACTAACCTTTTAGAAATTTCCTTAAAAAGTTTTAAGGCACTAGGACTATATATATATATCACTATATCTGGTGAGAATATCGGTATATAAAGTATCCTCAACATTAATTTTAATGGTTCCAGCAATGACATTTAAACCAGGACGCACATTGCCGAACAAAATCCCCTTCAAAGAATGTCAGAACTATTGATTTGTTTGCGTGACAAATAAAATCATCTCACACAAAATAATTAAAATAATACGAGACGAAATTTGAACCTAGTCTTTACTCTATTACGGGCGAATTTCGCTTTACACCAACGTTTGACACTTGACAACAACGTACTGAGAAAAAAGAAGGCCAGTTTTACCAAAGTGGCAGGCGAGCATTCTACCAATCTATCTACCTACTATCGACCTACCGATCGACCTATCGACCAACCTATCGCCTATCGCCTAACCTATATATCCTACCTATATATCCCGGTGATGAACCAGTGATTTTAGGCCAGTGATTACCAAAGTGGCGCTCATTTGGCTCGGACATATTTGGGCGCGCGATTGTGAATCTACAGGTATAATTCATCAAAGGGTTCCAGTATCCACGTATCAAGTTTCATCCGCATTTAACCAGCCGTTTCACCATGTTCTCACATCACACACACCATCATCATCATTATGTCAGCCGAAAGACGTCCACTGCTGGACATAGGCCTCCCCCAAGACTCTCCATTCAGACCGGTCTTGTGCTTTTCGAGTTTTCGCATCCACCGCGATCCCGCGAACACCCACACATACTCACAACCTTATCATAGGTAGGTACTGATAGGTTTTAGTAGGATGTAGATGTGGGCAAAGCCAAATTTTTGGTGGGATTGATACTGACCAGCTGGTTGTTGAAGACGAGCGGGCCGCCGGAGTCGCCGCCGCAGGTGCTGCGCCCGCCGGTGGTGGCCACGCAGAGAGTTGAGGCTACGACACTGAGGGACCCATAGGTCGCAGTGCAGACTGAGTTGGCGACCACTTGCAAGGAAACGTGGGACACGAACTGGTTCTGGCCGATTGAAGCCCCTGTGTAAACATACTTTTAGTTAAACTATACCTAAGTCTACTAGGCAGGATAATCGTCAACATATAAATTGGAAAGAAAAAGTAGGAGAAAGTAAGTATTTAGGTAGGGGGAAGGTAGGAGTCGAATTTGGAGAAGTGAAAATCGTTTTGTCTTAATGGGCAATAGATGTTGATGTACCATCAGAAGTGGCGCCGAAGCCAGCAGCCCAGGCCCAAGAGCCGACGAAGTTGTTGGAGCCGGACGCATAGCCGATGTTGCGGATGTTATCTGAAGAAAAGTAAAATTCATATGTATTCCAGAACTAATAATTAAAAAACAAATGAAGGGCTTCTAAGATCATAAGATCTTGATGGATGAATTTAGCTACTTACTGTTGTAGTTGACCCAGGGAAGGGTGATGATGGCAATGTCGTTGACTGCGGTGATCATGTTGTAGTTCTGGTGCAGTTCCACTTGGCTTGAAACCACCCTGGTGCCGCCCGAGAAGAGGGTGAGGGAACCTAGGACCACCTCGAACTGACGGGCCTGGGTGAAGAGTGTGCGCCAGCAGTGAGCCGCGGTGACGGACCGCGTGTTGGACAGAAGAGAAGAGCCGCAGACAGAGTTCCTTCCGTCAACCAGTGAGATGACCAGTCCACCCTGTCAAAATGAACTATGTTTAATTTTACAAAGTACGAGTATCTATTAGCTTCCTAGTGTAAAATTAAATCAGGCATTTTTTCTATCAAACCGTGGTAGCCAAGCAGTTTGAAGAAGAAGAAGAAAGAAACATTTATTTATAGGACATTATTACACACAAAATAGTATAGAATTTAACTAAAAAATTATCTTTTACGTATATAATATAATAACATCTCAAGCAGTGTATCGTGGGCTCAAATACGGACTCGTACTTTTGTATTTTTGGAATCCAAGTGCGAAATTGCATTGTAAATGAATTTTTCCTTTTCCTTTGCCAAACCTTTTCGTTGTAGGAAAATATTGTGAGGAAACCTGTATATACCAGCAAAATTTAATGGTATGTGACAAGTTCCTGACCCGCACTGCGCTCTCGTAGGAGTTAGGTACAGCCCAACTCTTTCATTCAGTAAGAAGGCCTGTGCCCAGCAATAGACTATTTGTCTGTAAATTAAGGTCGTTTCCACCTAGTTATAAGTACTTTGCTGATGGTATACTTACGAGGTAAGGATACTGGCCAAGAGCAGCAGGTGAGCCGCCTACGATCCTAGAGCCGTCGAAATCCATGGCCTTTTCAGCAGCCATGATGCGAGCGGCAGCCGGAATACCGACTTTGTTGTGGTAGTCAATCTCCACGGGAGACTCGACGGCCTTACCCGCCACCAGACCCACCAGCGCCAGAGCAACAAGGACCTTCATGTTTCAAAAAAGTGAACTGCAACAACTCAGCATGAGAGTCGCTTTTATACCCCGGAAAACTGTTATCAGGGATTAAAACGAATCGTCAGACGGAATTACCAAGAGTCGGAATATCCTAATTACTTTTTTGGTAACCCCCATATAGATAAGCTTCAGCGACAAGATAGCTATAGGGTTTCCGTGTACTGAGTATACTTCGTGCTTTTGTTCTGAGGTGTGTACTGACGTGGGTGTGAGCAGTAGGCGGAACAAGGGGGACGGATAACTTAGGATGCGATTCAATGTAGCACTCACGGTCGGGACGTCGAGAACGACAGGTATGAAGACTCATTCTCCATCCAATAATAATCATATTTATAAAAATCGGCTAAGCGCGAGTCGGACTTGCACACCAAGGGTTCAGTGCAAATTAAAAAGCTAGCAAAAATAATTTTATTTTTATTATATCTTTATATTTAAAATTTATATTTTGATTATTTGATTTTAAACATTAAAATATCTACAATCAGTTATTCTATGGATAAAATTATTCTAAATGACAAAAAAAGAACTAAGTAATCTGAGATATCGCAACTAAATACATAACAATAAAATTATAAAAAGAAACAATAAAATAATAGTATTTTTCTTTCGCTTTCGCGATTTTCGGATTTTTCTCCTTTGCTTGTGCAAGAAGCCTTCTTGCCAAATTTCATAATTTTATGACTACAAAAAGTAGCCTATAAATTAAAATTAAATGAAATAAAATTCTTTATTTGCATTTAACGGGTTATTATGTCAAGATCTTAATTATTTATGATTAATTAATTTTTGATTTCCACTGTTTTTGTATAAAAATTATAAATTTCGACCACACTGAACATAAAAATCATTTTGTTTGCAGTTTCAAGGATATTAATTTCAATTTGACATCTTTTCGCGTTCCTGAAAAAAACGAGCTTGACAAACAGACTGCATAAAGTTTTTTTTCTCATTTTGACTGTCTGTTTTTCAATTTTCAGTTCAAGCCCTTGGACCTAGAAAACTAAAATATAATAATGAATACTAAAATATCAATTTCCTTTGATGCTCATCATCAATATAAGAATAAGAATGGAGAGATGTAGAAGTTAAAAACGCGCGCAAAAATAAAAATAAAAATGAAAAAAAAGGCGCCAAAAAAGAACAATTAAAAAGTAAAAAATAATTATGCACTACCTATCTGTTGCCCGCGACTTCATCTGCGAAGAATTCGTTTATCCCTATCCCGCGGGGACTATGGTGATTTCCCGCAAAGTTAGCCCAAGTTAATTTAGTATAAGTACCTAGTAATATTTTTTTTATCTAAGCCTAGTCGGTGTCGGGGGACCGCTAAGGTTAACAGGAAACTAAAGTGCATATGTTGTATTTTTAAAGTAGGTATTCTTCGCAGATGAAGTCGCGGGCAACAGATAGGTAGTGCATAATTATTTTTTACTCTTTAGTTGTTCTTTTTTGGCGCTTTTTTTTTCGTTTTTAAATTATTTTTATTTTTGCGGGCGTTTTTTTGTCGGGGGTTTTTAAAATTTTTAATTTTAGTTTTTTTATTTCATGCTTTTTAAACTTTGTTATATATTTTTTTTAAAGTGTACTAGTGTATTGAATATCCTGGCTGCAGCTCAGCTCATGTTGCCATCATTGCATTGTAATGTAGAATCAAATACTGATCAAAAGGAATCAAACACGACATGTCTGCTATTTTTTTTTGAAGAGTAGGTATACTGGTGTGCTGGATATATCCTGGCTGCAGCATCAGCTCGCCGTGTTGCCACCACTGCATTGTATGTAGAATCAATTACTGATGAAAACGAATCCAAACACGACATATGTGCTATAATTTTTTATAGTGTTCAAGTGTGCTGGATATCTTGGCTGCAGCATCAGCTCATCTTGTTGCCACCATTGCATTGTATGTAGAATCAAAAACCGATCGAAACGAATCCAAACACGATATATCTGCTATGGTTTTATCAAGAGTGTACCTACTGGTGTTCTGGATATCCTGGCTGCAGCATCAGGTCGAGAATTGCATAATCTTGCATAGTTATATAGCATACATGGGTGTTTCAAATTTTACGTCCCAAATATGCTTGAAAGTAAAGTAAATACCCATTATGCATATAAAATTCCTACCGCAGCGAACAAAAGAGCTGATGATCTTGAAACGGCTGAACCAATTTTGATAAAACATGTCTAAGAACCATCGCCAAGAAACCAGCTTTCAAATAAAAAAAAACCGCATTCAAATCAGTCCACCCGCTTAAGAGCTACGGTGCCACAGACAGACACACAGACACACATAGCGGTCAAACTTATAACACCCCTTTTTTGCGTCGGGGGTTAATAATGAGTCAGTTTTATGAAAAAAAAACCGGCCAAGAGCATGTCGGACACGCCTGAAATAGGGTTTCGTAGCCATTACGAAAAAATTAAGTAATATTTTTCTAAGGATTTCGTATTTTTAATAGAATATTCCAAGTTTAGGTATATTTTATACCTAAGGCTGCTATTTACTCTTAATCTACTAATAATTCTCAAGGATACTTAACCATTATAGTTTTCCTTGTACGTTTGATATACTTACTACCTTCCTGAATTTTCACAATTTTTTCCACCCACCGGTTTAGATTTTAGAGGGGGCGCTCGATTTTAATGAAAATTTGCACTTTAAAATTTAGTTTTAGTTTAGAATATTTTGCAAACGAATCACTGAATCGTAAAATTGTCTTAGCAACCCCTTAATGGTTTTATACCTATCCAACGATACCCTATACTACAAGATTGGATAATAAAAAAAAATCACCACCACTTTACGTCTATGGGAGGTACCTACTCTAAAAAAATTATTTTTGTTTTTTTTATTTTACCATTTGTCGGCATAATTTGCATATATATTCGTGCAAAATTAAAGCTTTCTCTCATTGGTAGTCCCTGAGCAAAGCCGCGGACGGACAGACAGACATGGCGAAACTATAAGGGTTCCGTTTTTGCCATTTTGGCTACGGAACCCTAAATAAGCAGATTCTTAGAAAACAGACCAAACGAAGCCAAAGCCGCGGGCGCAAGCTAGTATATTATATAAAATAAATAAAAGTGACATAATTAAACAGTACGAGGTACAGGAGCCTTGAAACTGAGAAAAAGTCTTAAAATTCACAAAAAAGTTTTTATTTTATTCCAACTTTTTCATCGAAGCCGAAAAACAGGCAAGCAGTTCAATGATGTTAAATAATGATCGACCCCCGAAACCTGACACTTGATCAATCCATACTAATATTATAAATGCGAAAGTTTGTTTGTATGTTTGTGTGTTTGTCCGTCTTTCACGCCGTAACGGAGCGACGGATCGACGTGATTTTTGGCATAAAGATAGTTTATGGGCCCGAGAGTGACACAGGCTACTTTTTATCCCGGAAAAATGCACAGTTCCCGAGGGAACAGCGCGCGATAACCGAATACCACGCGGGCGGAGCCCGAAAATCTACCAATAAAACTTTCTTCTTTTAATATTTTTTACAGAATATCGACTTCTAAGAACTTTTAGGGATGGTATTTCTTTTTTTCTAACTTTAATTGAAATGTATTTACTCTATAAAAAAAAACTTTTCTTAATCGGCTCAAATATGACAGTTCTGAAGTAGGGAAAACAAAATTGGGAACGTCTTCAAAGGTTGGAAAATTAAATGTATTTTAATCATTTCAAAATAATTGTTTATAAATTGAGGAAATAATTTTGTTTAGTACTGTACAAAACAAAATACGAATAATTAATAATTTTAAATTTTACACAGTAATTTTGTAAAGGTTTTGATCGAAGAGTTTAAGTATCTAAATAAATAAGGCATAAGTATCTAAAACTCAAAGCTATATCCGGACCGATGCAATCCAGTCCAGACCCAATTATACCTTAAATACTTACTGCATTATAGAGGTATGTTTTTTTTTTTTTTTTTTTTTATTTATAAGAGGGGGCAAACGAGCAGACGGGTCACCTGATGGAGAGCGATCACCGTCGCCCATGGACACCCGCAACCAAGGGAATCACCCTATATACCCTGTATGCCCTGCTGAATCTCTAAAGATATTATATGCTGCATAAGAACCGGACCGCGGGTCGCCGCCCCTGTCCCTCATACTCTGCCCCACAACCCTAATAAAACGCTCAAAAATACAAGCATTGGAACATAGAACCTCCTCCTTTTTTTGAAGTCGGTTAAAAATAAAATTAAAAGTAACATTAAATCTTATTTTTAATTACATTTTTATTTTTGGAAAAATAGAGTACTTACTAAGTTTAAACTTTTTTTCCTTAAACAGGGCCAACACATTCTTTCACATTTAAAACGGTTTGTATGAGCAAATCTGTAAATACCAATCTGTTGTAAGGAATCTTGTCATCGATTTTAGTGACAAGAAAAACTGCATTGGTACATATGGAATTGAAAAATCGGTCAAGTGCGAGTGCGAGCGACTCCGTAAAATGTTTTAAAAACCAAAAGCTCAGTAAAATTTTTTTTTTTTTTTAAATTTAATACAAGCTTTTTTGCTGGCGGTACTTTTTGTCCTGGTTACCAAAGTAGGTAGTCGTCAAGACGAATCAAATGAGACCAAAATCGATGTGGTCGTGTCGTACAGAGTTCCTATGGCCAACGTCTAACTTCATCATCAAATCAGCTCTACGTCATAATCATATTAATATTACATTGTCATCGGATTTATGCATGCTGTAATTTTTCTTGGAATAAGTAAATAATTCAAAATTTCAGCTCAATCAGTTGAAGATATCCACTTCAAATTTAATTTGAAATATTAATTCCACCCCAACAAACATAACTACATAGAATTTAGACGACCGGTTGGCCTAGTGGTTGGAGAACCTGACTATGAAGCTTGAGGGCCCGGGTTCGATTCCCGGCCGGGGCAGATATTTGTATGAATAATACGAATGTTTGTTCTCGGGTCTTGGGTGTTTAATATGTATTTAAGTATGTATTTATCTATATAAGTATGTTTATCCGTTGCCTAGTGTCCATCATACAAGCTTTGCTTAGTTTGGGACTAGGTTAATTGGTGTCAATTGTCCCATGATATTTATTTATTATTTATGTAACTAGTTACATTATAAGTTAATAAAAACATATCACCAAAATGTAAGCACTAGGTGCAAGTATTTTGAATAAATAATAATTTTAAGTTCTCATCCTCTTTGGCTGTTGCCCTGTCGGAGGCTGAATAGCGCTTGAGACTTTTGCCATGCGCCGCAGCCATGCCGCACCAGAAAAAAAAAGTTGCTGTACGCGGTAATTTCAGGCAACGGCGCGTAGGTACTTATTATTATTAGTGAATAAATCATAATTAACCTGATTTTAAATTTTCACCTTATAAATAAATAGTGTTACTTAGTGTGAATTATAACGGACATTTTTTAGTGTAAAATACATTAAACACAGCGGCTGCGAGTGCTTTATTGAAGTCGGATTTTGTGAAGTGTGTGTGGTGTGTGTCGGAGGTTTGTGGATCATAAATTGTTATTTAGTATTAATGCTGCACAAAAAAATAAACAACGGTCTTAGAGATATTTTCGAAGGTTTTATAAAATAGCACTAATAAAATCGCAAATTAATAAGTAGTTAAACATTCAAACTCGCGGTCACTCGCGTTGCCCCTAGCAACTAACGGCCGTCATCTTGGCAGCCTAGTAACCAAAAACCGCTGAATGGAACACGTTTCTTGTATGAGGACCCCCTTTAATTTTTAATTTTATTTTATTTTTAGTATTTGTTGTTGTAGCGGCCACTACAATACATAATCTGTGAAAATTTCAAGTGCCTAGCTATTACGGCTCAAGAGATAGAGCCCTGTGACAGGCGGACGGACAGACAGACAGCGGAGTCTCAGTAATAGGGTCCCGTTAGCACCCTTTGGGTACGGAACCCGAAAAAGAAACTTGCACATAGTCCGTTTAAAACTAACGTTATTTTATTTGGATATCGATTGATGAAACTGATATCTAAATTGAATTGTATTGTAGGCAGTTTGTCGAAATTACGACCAAGTCAAAGTTAAAGTCAATTTTATGAATGTCAAGAAATCTCTGGGAAACCCCCGGAAAAACCTCTGTTGAGAAGAATTCAGCAAGGTATACAAAGTGAAATTTAGGGGTGGGATTTGGGGGATTTTTATTTTAAGGGATTTTTTTCATGTTTTCTTATTTTTCATGCAGATTTACAATGTTGTTTCATTAATCTATATCGCAAGTGTTTCGCACAACTAGATTTTTTAACACATAGAATCGCTATTTGAAGTAAGACATTGTATAATATGCCTTAGTTAGATATAATTTTTTTACCATTTTACCATTCCATCATCTTACGTTTTTTAATTCTATGTAACATTCAACACGTTCTGATACGTTAAATTGTCTTTATGATCTTAGCTCTTTTACTAATGTTAATGTCACAGCTTGCTTTATACACTGCATTCGCTTTAATGCAGTTGTTATAATAAATAAGAAACAATTATTTATAACAGTTAATAATTAACATGGAATCTTGTGGTGATAACCTTCTCAATTTACGTGCTTGTCCTGATAACGCATGTTATACGCATTCCAGGTGGTCCTGCCAGCGAGCGAAGTGAACATTCCAGGTGATCCTGCCAGCGAGCGAAGTGGACATTCCAGGTGGTCCTGCCAGCGAAGTGGACGTTTAGCTATAGCTACTGTACTCCTGCGCTGGATAAATTCACGGTAATCGAGTTTTAACCTTTTATAACTGATATTTATAATTTGATTAGGTAAATGGGCAACGTTTCGGTGACGTCATTCACCGCTTTGTTGCGGCCCCTGTGTGGCGGCACCGCTAACCCTAGAAAACCCGGGCCTTACTAAACCCATTATAAAGCTTTATATCGTTCTAAGTGCCCTCTACCAGTAGTTCAAGGATTATCCACTACAAGGACATGTCAATAAAAAGTACAATTAGCAGATTACGATTTGGAGTCTTTTTGTATTTTTTTATTTCAACTCCAAATTTTTGTTTCTTTTACGGTCATCCCGTGAAAGTTTATATAAATTTCACACGAAAACACAAGCCGAAACATGAATGTACAGAAAAACCAGAAAAAATAGACCAGCGCTGGGAATCGAACCCAGGTCCTCAGCATTCCGTGCTGCGTGCTATTCCCCTACACCACCACTGGACAGGAGACTAGACACGAATTTTTCCTATGCACCCATATTTCAACTTGGATTCTTATTAGTCACTTTAGCAGCGACACTAACGCCATCTATGATCTACGTTCTCAACGAGAAACATTTTTCACTCCCATCGAAACTATCCGTTCACCAGGGACAAGAGATGTCGCTATTAAGCAATCAAATCAAGATTACGATTTGGAGTCTTTTTGTATTTTTTTATTTCAACTCCAAATTTTTGTTTCTTTTACGGTCATCCCGTGAAAGTTTATATAAATTTCACACGAAAACACAAGCCGAAACATGAATGCACAGAAAAAGACTCCAAATCGTAATCTTGATTTGATTGCTTAATAGCGACATCTCTTGTCCCTGGTGAACGGATAGTTTCGATGGGAGTGAAAAATGTTTCTCGTTGAGAACGTAGATCATAGATGGCGTTAGTGTCGCTGCTAAAGTGACTAATAAGAATCCAAGTTGAAATATGGGTGCATAGGAAAAATTCGTGTCTAGTCTCCTGTCCAGTGGTGGTGTAGGGGAATAGCACGCAGCACGGAATGCTGAGGACCTGGGTTCGATTCCCAGCGCTGGTCTATTTTTTCTGGTTTTTCTGTGCATTCATGTTTCGGCTTGTGTTTTCGTGTGAAATTTATATACAATTAGCAGGAAAAACTACCTAGTATAAAAATGAAATTTTTAACCTGAGCTTGAAAGCGTTTTATTATAGGTGCCTAATAAAATAATTGCTACTGCGAGTGTTCTTATCTGCTAGCTGATATCATATTCTTAGTATAATCGAAATGTAATTTTGCTTAACATTTTACATTAGGCTCTAATACCTAAATGGTGGTTTGATCAAGCAGAGGACAGTGGGTTCAAAACCAAAGCCTTAGAGCCCGCGCACACAGGGAGCGGTCAAGAGTTCCGAGTTCCAAGTTTCGTGTTCGGCGTTCATTAGAATGTACCGAGTCTATAACAACAACGCACACAGCGGGCAGTCTGACCGCGGCGGTCAAAGCGGAACGTCGCGTTCCAAGAGTTCTTTTCCCGCCGAGACAGGGAACGCCGGAACGCCGCGATGTCTGAGTTAGCAAACACGGAAAAGTTGATTGAATTGGTTAGGGTTAGTGACATGTTGCATGTGCGAAGACCCAAACGAAACTATGTAGAACGCGAGAATTTGCACGCCGCTTGTGTGCGTTGGAACTCTTGGGCGGTCAACGGTCACTAGAACGCAGAACTCTGACCGCTCTCTGTATGCGCAGGCTCTTAAGGTGGTTTTCCACTGGCGAGGCTAGACGAGACGTGGCGTGACGAGAATGTTCCGTATCTAAAGGGTGCCAAAGGGACCCTATTACTGAGACTCCGCTGTCTGTCTGTATGTCTGTCTGACTGTCCGTCCGTCTGTCACAGGGCTGTATCTCTTGAGCCGTACTAGCTAGGCACTTGAAATTTTCACAGATTATGTATTACAGTGGCCGATACAAAGTTAAAAATTAAAGGGGGTCGTCATACAAGAAACGTGTTTCATTCAGCGGTTTTTGGTTGCTAGGCTACCAGGATGACGGCCGTCAGTTACTAGGGGCAACGCGAGTGACCCTATGTTGCTTTTATTGTTTAACTACTTATTAATTTTATTAGTGCTATTTTATAAAAACCTTCGATAATATAATAATTGTCTCTAAGAGTGTGGTTTATTTTTTTGTGCAGCATTAAGACTAAATAACAATTTATGATCCACAAACCTCCGACACATACTACACACACTTCACAAAATCCGACGTCTCACAGACGCTGTGTTTAATGTTTTTTACACTAAAAAAATTCCGTTATAATTCATACTAAAACACTATTTATTTACCAAGTCAAAATTTAAAATCAGGTTATGATTTGTTCACTAATAATATAATAAATACGCGCCGTCGGCCGAAATTACTGCGTTTTCAGCCATTTTCTGCTGCGGCGCATGGCAAGAAATTAAAGTGATGGTTATTACCCTTTAAAGGAGTAACAGACCACGCATAGCCAAATCATTGTAGTCAGAGTTAATTTCAAATTGAATAAGAGTTCAAAACCATAATGAGCAACAACAATTAAAAATGGATGAGGTTCCAAACTTCGAACATGAAACTAACGTGAGACTAACTCATATTAAATGATTATTGTAACGGATAACTCACGTCTTAAATCGAGTTTAGCTCGATTGTTTCGGGCTATTTCGTGGCCCTTCTTCAAGGGAGCTCGCAAATCAGGGGCTGCCGCAACCACGCGCCACCGCTCTGCTCGCGCGACTCACATGTCGACATGTCAAGCTAAACTCGATTTAAGACGTGAGTTATCCGTTACAATATCATTTAATATGAGGTTTCAAACTATTATTTTTTATTTACATTTATTGCAGTGCCCTTACAGGGTTTGATTCAGTATTTTGTATTGTTCCAAGGAATATACAAATTTGGATAATATTTATTTTTACCCACGACGGAACGGAGAAGGTATATGCGTTTAGGGTGAGAGGTTGTTTGTTTTGTATGTATAATTTTCAGTTTGTTTTTATCAGAAAGTAAGATTTATATTTTTAGACCAACTGCAGTGATGAGACATCAGTG
This sequence comes from Choristoneura rosaceana, assembly GCA_037349165.1. Lineage (NCBI taxonomy): Eukaryota > Metazoa > Arthropoda > Insecta > Lepidoptera > Tortricidae > Choristoneura > Choristoneura rosaceana. The sequence goes on from JAZBNJ010000001.1 coordinate 974,966, forward strand.
TACCTATTTATTGAATTTAGTAGGTAGGTACCTAATTTACAAAATTAAATTGGACACTTTAGATGTGTCACATAGCCTTAGCCACAGCCTTAGCTGTCTTATACGTGTTTTCGTGGAGGAGCAAGGTGAAATAATGGGGATGACGACTGGGTTAAAAATATATCATTCTATTTAAACCGACAATTAGATTATGGAAAAACATGGGACATGTATTTTTTGGTTTCTCTATTTATTAAAAATCGACAAAGTTATAGATCATCAAACTTCCGAAGTGGGGGTTTGTGACGTCACTATAAGGTAAAAATCCTACCATATAGTGACGTCACTCGAAACTTCTAAGCACTGTATCCTCGTAATTTTTTGTTTGTCAAACAAAAGAAATAATGTGTGCACAATATTTTTAAAATATCCTGACGGACTAAACAGTTTTTTTTAGTCGTCTAGCCTAATGGACCTGTGTATAATAACGGCGAATATCATCATTTAACAAACAGTAGTAGTATTCAATGAAACTGATTAGTTATATTTATTAAAATATAATTTATTTGAGAATTTTGTAGTAAAAAAATCACATTACATCAGAATAGATAATCATCTACGTATAAACGTCATTTCAGGTGCTGCAGTCGTGTAGTGCTTAAAGACGGCCCTGGATCCAGGCGGTGAAGGAGGTGACGCGAGCGAAGCCGGCGGGGTGGTTGCGCTGGCAACCGTCGCGGTGGCCGAAGGAGACAACACCAATCTGGAAAGAGAACGAGGTAAGTTAGTTAGAGGAACAAAATAGAGACAAAGAAAGAGGCAGATGGAAATGAGATGGTAGTAGATTTTTTGGCATTCATAAGTGCTTGTTATAGCCAAAATTTAATAAAGATATTTTGACCTTTTTTTTGACTTTGACTTTGAGATAACAGCCAAATGAGAGTTAGAGTGAGGGAGGATAGACTTAAAGCTAATAAAATGATTATCAGCGCATGTAAGTAATTTAGTTTTAGTTTTTTCTTTTTGTCTTACAAATATAGTATGGACAAACTGATGTGTCTAAATATGTATAATTGAACACCTTTATACACAGTTCAACAATAAAATTATTCTTATTCTTCTTAAAAATAAGTTTTGACTTAAGATTCTTTTGGGATTTTCAGACTGTTCCCTTTACGTGTGCATAAAGCTTTATTTCTTACCAAATTTTACAATTTTACTTCCAAGTGAATGATCCTATGAGTTTTGATTCACACGGTTTTTATATGGGAATACACTTTCACAAGCTGGTAGATATATTGTGTAAGTGAATTCACGAATGCAAGCTCGCGCCGCTTATTACTGTTAGTATTTGTAATTAGTTTCAACAACGCATTTCTAGGAAAATTTGTCATGTTAGACACACAGACCACAGAGATGTATCCTTTAAAAGCAAAAGAAGAAGATTGTTTAAATTATGAGGTTGATGACGCCCAGGCAGGAAAAACAATTATGTTTTTATTTACTACTGCTATCAATTTGTACGTGGCTGATATCGTAGGATACCAAGTTAGGAATCAATCTATTAAAACTGATTACAACTGTCCTGATTATTTACTACGTCGTAAAACAATAGGATGTAAACGAAATCATAGTTAATCAATGCTATCGATTATTAATGTTGTAGTATCTAATCTGTTTACAAACGTATGCTACCTACGAACATTTTACCTGCCAGAATCGTGACGAAATTTTGATTAGGAATAATTTGAAATTCGACTGAAGTCAACAAGCCAAGTAATTACATGGTATTATATATATAGGTATATGGCTTTCAGCAATGGTGTTCTCGTAGATCGTGGAAGAGAATCGCTTATCAACATAGCTCAAGTCACTTTTGTTTTGAGCGCAATATTCCGACAGTCATGTCTGGTCAGTCAAGGTATAGTTCAAATCTCATTTTGAATACTGACCAGCTGGTTATTGGCAACGAGAGGGCCACCAGAGTCACCACCGCAGGTGCTGCGGCCGCCAGTGGTGGCCACGCAGATGGTAGAGGCGACGATGGTGCTGGTGCCGTAGGTCTGGGCGCACACGGCGTTGGTGATCACCTGGAGGCTCACGTGCGACAGGAACTGGTTGGTGGTGATAGATCCACCTGGAAAGAGAATAATAAATTGCTAAAGCTATCTGTTGTATGATTCTGTATATATCTAAAGGACAGGATTGAACAATTGGACAGTAATTGTTACACTAGAGTGTGCTCTAATCAAGACCATAAGTCCTGTGGTGGTGGTGGTTCAAAACACGCTGAAGATCTAGTTAAAGAAGGAGAGGAAATTTAAGAGTAATGTCTTACCGTCGCTGGTCAAACCGAAGCCGGAGGCGGTAGCCCAGGTACCGACAAATTGGTTGGTTCCAGTGGCAATAGCGACGTTGCGGATGTTGTCTGAAATTGAAATTTTTATGAAACAACTTATATTTAGACGAACTTATTGAAATTAAATGAAACTTTAAGCAAATTTAAAATTTAACACAGTAAAGTTTACTTCAATAATTTAAATAAATATGAAACATTGTTTACTTGTGTATCCGACGTTGCCGTGACGGATGATAGCGATGTCATTGACCAGGGTGATCATGTTGTAGCTGCCGTGCATCTCAACGTCACTGGTGGATACTCTGGTACCGCCAGAGAAGAGGAGGATGGAGCCATAGACGCAGGTGAAAGACCGAGCTTGGCTGAAAAGCGTGCGCCAGCAATGGGCAGCAGTCAAACTGCGGCTGTTTGATAGAAGGGAAGCTCCGCAGACAGAGGTGCCTCCAGTGCTCATGGTGATGACGAGACCGCCCTGCGAACACGACGAGTGAAATTATAGTGCTGCTTTAATGAAGATGAGAGAAAATAGAGTAAAATCGAAGTTTTCCAATAAGAATAAGCCATAATAAAAGACTGTTAATTTTTAATATAATGCGAATCATGAGAAACAAATATTTTTAGGTACGTTTAGATAGAAAAATATGCAAATATAATGGTTTACCTGGTAGGGGAATTGTCCAAGGGAAGCAGCGGAGCCTCCGACGATTCTGGAGCCATCGAAGTTGATTGCCTCTTCAGCAGCCTTGATGCGAGCGGCAGCCGGAATACCGACTTTGTTGTGGTAGTCAATCTCCACGGGAGACTCGACGGCCTTACCCGCCACCAGACCGACCAGCGCCAGAGCAACAAGGAGCTTCATATTGAGACAGAGAAATGAATGTAACTACCCCACTGCAGTCATTTCCTTTTATAGGCGGAAGGTCTTTTATCAAAGCAGATTACGTTAAATATCCTGTGTGTAATTAGAATTAACTAATTATTGATTGTGTAGATAATCATGTTGTTAAAGTCATGTAAGTGACGCGTAAAGCTTGGATTAATTCGGGGAAAACCAGAAATAAAAGATTATATGGCTCCGGCCTTAGTAACACGATATATATTGTGGTAACTGAAAAGTTAATGTAATTTTTCTCAAACATGCTATGTAAAGTTTACGTTGTGTTCCTTAAAACAGGCTTCAAAATATGCTGTTGCAGCCCTGCAAGGCAACAGTCTTTTGTTTCAATGCAAAACGTCAAATATCCACGATAAAGGCGGCCATTATACACGACTTGAAATTAAGAATCTGAATTTCTATGGTTCATTTATTAGTCACTGAATAAATTCACATGGCTATGAATATTCCATATGTAAATATATAAATATTGCCGCGCGTTTTAAGTCAAATTACAATTTAATTTACATAATACAGTATTAATGTAGCTGATTAAATGGGCTGCAGTTCATGTATAATGGCCCTAAAGCCGAACAGCAATCACTCCAAAAAAAGTTTTGGCGGGAAAATTTACAAGTGTCAATGTTTTTTTTTTTTGGTTGACTGGACTTAGGTCCAGAAAAGTTTCGTTAGAAACGTGATCTTTAATTTTTTATTTTATCAGTCCGTTATTAATATCTACATGTTAAGACACATGAATACATGTGAATTTTAAAAATCCAAGTTAGAATGAAATAAATAAATAGATGGCAGTTATAATTAATTTTAAGTTTGGTATACTTTTATTTCTCTTACAAATTTTATTTGTCTTTGATTTCTAGGAGTTTTTATTTATTTTAGTGCATGTTTGAGAAAAGCACTAAGTATACAAGCCTCGGCATGAAAGAATATGCCAGCCTCGTATATTTATCCGTCTTGTGCGTCTATAGGTACGCACTCAACCTGCAAGCCTTTCTTTCCCGGCCTCTGCAGTAATGTACTATTAGTTTAAAATAATGTACATCGGTTACACACTCATTCTGGTATCAGTTCAGGTCGTTGTTCCAGAAACAAAACAAGCTGAGATATGTGGTGCATAGGCAAAATTCGTGTCTGTTCCGTTGTCCGGTGGTGTAGCGGTATAGCACGCGCCACCGAAATGCCGAGGACCTGGGTTCGGTTCCCAGCGCTGGTCTTATTTTTATGGTTTTTCTGTGCATCTATATTTCAGTTTGTAATTTCGATATAGGTTTTACGGGATGACCGTAAAAGTAACAAAAATTTGGAGTTGAAATAAAAAATATAAAAAGATTTCAAAAACCAATCTTAATTTGTTTGTTTATATTCTTTATTGTACTAAAAGGAAATACAAAAATATCACACAAAACTAAGTTGTAAGTACAAAGGCGGACTTATCCCTGAAGGGATCTCTGCCATATTTGACAGATTTGATTGCCTAATAACGATATACTCTGTCTGTCCGTTCGTCCGCGGCTTTTCTTAGGGACTGTCAATGCTAGAAAGCTGTAATTTTACACGAATATATAAATAAACTATGCTGACAAAATAGTACAGTAAAAAACTCAGCAAAAATTCGACACCAAGGCCGACATTGAGAAGTTGAAGAACGGAAGACCAGCGTCGGCCGCAAGGTTGACATCATGCTGAGTTGGGACCATTTCGTGACAAAATTTGTATTGTATTGTATTGTAACTCTTTATTGTTATAATGATTTCCTTTTCCTTGTCTTCCTCTTTAATTTGTAAAATGTCACGAATAAATGTTTTTCTTTCTTTCTTTCTTTCTTTTGAAGCAGTCTGCGCAGCTGACCTCGTCGGGGCACATTGTGGATGAACCGCACAAGCGCAAACCGAAGATCATGGTTATTGGTGTGCCTTCAGATATGTAGGAAGCGAAAGCGTGCAACTGCATCTTCCAACAAAACACCCGGAACATTTGAAGGTATAACACACGAAAACTTTATCAGCTCTATTAAACTCAGCCATAAGTCGGGAAAAAAAGAGACCGAGACCTGCAACTACGTGTTAGAAGTAACAGCTCAGATACGTAAGGCCTTAATTACAGAGGAGAGAGTGTTTGTACATTGGTCATCCTGCCCCGTAAGGGATTTCACTTTGGTAACGAGGTGTTTTAAGTGCCAGCAGTACGGGCACGCCGCCAAGTCCTGCCGACGGGAAACCTACACTTGTAGACATGTGGAGAAACTGGCCGTGATATCAAACAATGCACCAGGAAATCCGAACCATCAAAATGTGCCACTTATCTGTTTTTCAAAAAGCCATGCGATCACAAGAAGGCTACTCCGAATGTCCTGCTAGATTACTTGCAGAAAAGAGGTACCTTAGCAACATTGACTGTGGCGGCGTCTTAGAGCGCCGTACTTAAATTAGTTTTTTTAGAACTTTATTTATTTTCACATTATGTCTAATCAATTGATTGATGACCTAGATAATTTCTGTGTCTGAGTCATCGGCATGTGAGGTAAAGATGACGAGTAGTTGACATGAAGCTATTATATCTTAGATTATTTACAGTAAAAAGGGTGAAAAAAAAATTTATAACAAAACATTGAACTGACTACAAAAAAACATAAAAATAATTTTCTACCAGTCTGAAGTCGGTCGGTGCTGAGGCACGAGCCAGCAGGAGTGGACCTATAGTTATCTATTTCAACCACGCACTTTATATTGGGCTTCAATCACTCCTGCTAGCTCGTGCTGAGGCACTGACCGACTTCAGACTGGTAGAAAATTATTTTCACCGTTTTTTGTAGTCGGTTAATTTTTTTGTTATAAAACTTTTTTTGTACAATTGTCATGGAATGTTTGTGGATAAAGTTTTTTATCTATCTATCTAAATTCCTGGAGAAACAGTCTGCTTTAGTCATTACCCACTTCGGTTTTAGACCGAAATTATAAACAGCTGATGCAGTCCATCAGCTGACTGACTATGTAGTTAAAGAGCTCGACAGGGGAAATCGGACAGTGGGAATATTCCTGAATCTTGCGAAAGCTTTTGAGACGGTTTTTATACCTATATTAGGAATAAGGGGCACCCAACTAAAATTAATCGCTGACTGTCTTGACACTCTTGACGAATGCTCTCAGTGTTTGAGAATGGGCAATGTCGTCAGCTCTGATCTCAAAAATTCATCTTTTGGAGTTCCCTAAGGAAGCATATTGGGCCCTACTTTGTTTTTAATTTACATTAACGAGCTTTGTAAACTAGATTTCATTGTGGCAAACTTATATCCTACGCTAATGATAGTGCCTTATTATTTTCTGCAGAGTCAGATCAAGAAGTCTATGAAAAAGCACAACTGGGCTTCAATTCAAATTCAAATTCAAATCATTTATTCAGCAAATAGGCCGCAATGGGCACTTTTACACGTCATTTTTTTAATCTACCACCGGTTCGGAAAAAAACCTCTGTTGAGAAGAATCCGGCAAGAAACTCAACGAGGTATTTTTTTTTTTAAAACAGATTCACAATATTTATAAATCTATGTACTATCAATGTTGTTAATAAATGACTCCAGAAACACTAATAAAACTAATTTTGTACAGTTTGCAATTCGGAAATCATGTTTGGCTACAATTAACCCTAGCACAAACTTTAAGCTCTATGCTCACGAATGTAAAGATCCTGCAAGTAAATGCATGCTTGGCTAAAACGTAGCTATTACGAAAAAATTAAGTACTTAATATTTTCCTAGTTATTTCATATTTTGTACGGAATATTTCAAGTTTAAGTAGGTATATTCCAAACCTTAGGCTTTTTAAACTACTAATAATTGTTAAGAAAACTTAACCATTATAGTTTTCCTTATAAGTTTGACATACTTACTAACATCGTGAATTTTTTTTTTAAATTCCACCAGCTTAGATTGTAGAGGGGGAGGGAGGAAACTCGTTTTTAGTGAAAATTTGCACTTTGAAGTCGAATATTTTTCAAACAAATCACTGAATCGAAAAATCGTTTTAGCAACCCCCCTCACCCCTATTTTACGTCTATGGGGAGTACTCTAAAAAATTTTTTTACATTTTTTTATTATACCATTTTGTCGGCATAGTTTACATATATATTTATGCAAAATTACAGCTTTCTAGCATTGACAGTCCCTGAGAAAAGCCGCGGACGGACGGACAGACAAACGGAGTATCGTTATTAAGCAATCAAATTAAGATTGGTTTTTGGAATCTTTTTTATATTTTCTATTTCAACTCCAAATTTTTCATCCCGTAAAACCCATTTAGAAAATACAACCTGAAATATAGATGCATAGAAAAAACAGAAAAATAAGACCAGGGAATACAGATTATTCCATTAAAATTGAATGAAAATTTAAATTGTGTTCTCATAGAATTCTTCTTAATATATAAGTTAATGTGTCCACTCGTGATAGACTTTTATATTCTTTTAAAACGAATTAATGTTTATTAACGGTTTTTAAAGAAAATAAAAGTCTATTATGTATACTTTTTGAGTAGACAGACACTAACGAGTATATCAAGAAGAGCTATCAGACCACATTTCTAATTTTCATTCAATTTTTACGGAATGATCGAGAAAAAGTAACAAAAATGCAACGTTGCCAGGTCAGAAGGTATAAACGCTCTTAAACAAAAGTTTCTTTACACACACAGTCGTTCTCATAACCTTTTAGGAATGAGAGTTCTCATCATCGTCATTATCATCAGCCGAAAGACGTCCACTTTTGAACACCGGCCTCTTCCTTAGAAAAGCCACAATGAACGACAACTTGCCAGTTGCGTCCACCAATTAGTACGCAAGCCAGCAACAGGTTTTCGTTACCAATTTCCTCTCAAGCAATAACTTATGAAATGCTTCGAGAGAGTAGTGTCGTGAAGCCTCGTGAACGTCAGCTGCCGCTCAGATGTTTGTGTGACCAGCTGACGCATAATCCACCACGGTAAGGCCAGCTGACTTTTTTGAAACGTAAAATAATTGTCTAAATTGTCATCATCTCATCATCTCAGCCTATATACGTCCCACTGCTGGGCACAGGCCTCCTCTCGGAATGAGAGGGCTTGGGCCATAGTTCCCACGCAGGCCCAGTGCGGATTGGGAACTTCACACGCACCATTGAATTGCTTCGCAGGTTTGTGCAGGTTTCCTCACGATGTTTTCCTTCACCGCAAAGCTCGTGGTAAAAATCCACTGGTCCAATGGTCCAATGATCCAATGGTGGTGGTCTAAATTGTCGTTTGGCAAATTTTCAGACGGGAGGAAATGATTGAAAACAATTTTTTTTTTACATGTTTGGGCGGCTACCGCAGCCCAACCCACCCACGGAGCGGCAGCTGACGCTTACAAGGATTCACTGCACGACTATCTCTAAGCATTCTGTACAGTTATCGTCTGAGAGGAAATGACTCACAAAATATCTGCCTGGCTTGTAGACTAAATGTTCATTATACGAATAAAATCATTTGGCTATAATGTAGGTATCTTTTTACTTTAAGAAAAAAAAACAACTATCTAAGTTATTTATAAAAGAAGTTAAATTTATTTGTCATGGTTGCTGGTGATTGGTGTTGGTGTTTAGAAACGGGCCTGGAACCAGGAGGCGAAGGAGGTGACACGGGCGAAACCAGCAGGGAAGCCGCGCTGGCAACCGTCACGATGGCCAAAGGAGGTGATGCCGATGAGCTGGTTGTTGGCTACCAGGGGGCCACCAGAGTCGCCACCGCAAGTACCGCGGCCGCCGGTGGTGGCAACGCAGATGGTGGTGGCCTGGACGGTGCCGGTACCGTAGGTGTTGGCGCAGACAGCGTTGGTGATCACCTGAACGCTGACATGGGACAGGAACTGGTTGTTGCCGATACCAGCGGCTGTAAGAAAAATAAAACGTTAAGATTGCGACCACGTAGAGGAGGAACAAAAGTGTGGTCCATGATTAATATCTTCACAATACTTTTCTTTAAGATTAGTGTCGAGCAATGAGGTAAGTATGCTATGTGATGTACTTACTGTCACTGGTCCTGCCGAATCCAGAGGCGACAGCCCAGGTTCCGACGAACTGGTTGGTGCCAGTAGCCATGCCGATGTTGCGGATGTTGTCTTAAAAGAACACATATGATTAGCTGTGTCGTATAACTCGGAAAACATATTAAAAGGAAAAGATGAACATTAAAAACAAAGAAAATAATTGAATAATTCGAAATGAATGAATTGGATGTTTATGGGCGGTGGTGATCTTTTACCATCAGGAGACCCACTTGTTATAATAAAAAAATAAATAATAAAAAATCAACCAAATCTTTGACTCAACATTAACCTATACGTAATAATATGGAATGGATTACTTACTGCTGTAGTTGACCCAGCCTGTCACGATAATAGCTACATCGTTAACCAAAGTCCACATGTTGTAGTTAGCGTGCATCTGAACATTGGTGGTGGTCAATCTGGTGCCGCCGGAGAAGAGGGTAATGGAGCCGAGGACAACGACGAACTGGCGGGCAGAGCCGCCGGTGGAGCTCCAGCAGTGGGCAGCGGTGGACAGACGGGTGTTGGTCAGGAGGGTAGCGCCGCACACGGAGGTGGCACCATTAGTCAGGGTGATGACGAGACCAGCCTGTCAAACCGACATCAGATAGTATAAAAAAAACCTGGTTTGAATTACAGAGAAAAGAAACAATTCCCCAAAGAAATCTTCTTTTATAGATTTTTTTCTCAGAATCAAAGTTATTCTCTAATTCCAAGAACACACCTGGTACGGGAACTGTCCAAGCCAAGCAGCAGAGCCGCCTACAATCCTGGAGCCATCGAAGTCCATAGCTTCCTCAGCGGCCTTGATGCGGGCGGCCTCTGGGATACCAATGGCATTGTGGTAGTCGAATTCGATCGGAACGTCGAACTCTTCGGCTACCGCAGAGCCCACCAGAGCCACCAAAGCCAAGGCAACCAAGAATTTCATATTGCTGGATGAATACGAATGTGCCTGTCGTTCGTTTCCCTACAGTTTTATACTCTCGATCCAGTCTTTTATCTAAACAGATAAGAATATAAGTCCTTCAATCGTCACCAGCCATGCTTAGAATTAATTATCATTAGAAGTTATCACAAGATTATTAGATTTACGAGATAAATATTGTATTTTTGAGGCTGGTACTTAGAAAAAAATATTTTATGCTTTGATGTGTGGTTCTGTATTGATGATTCAATGTAAAGAATACTTCGACTACTCCACGACTTTATTTGATTAAGATCACGTAAATAATATTGTATCTGTGGCCCTATATCGATCTCTTTGTAATCGACAGTACCAGAAAATTATGTACCTATCTATATACCAATATTATTATTATTTCTCGTTTTCGAGTCATGATCTATAATATTGGGAGGCTTATGTGAGAATATTTATCCAACACTAGCTATTGCCCGCGGCTTCGCCCCCGTTGTATTTTTTTATGTATTTTCTTCCGTAAAAACCTTCTCCTGACAGTAACGAACACAAAAAGAAAAAAATAAGCGAAATCGGACCAGTCGTTGTTGAGTTATGCGCTTACCAACAAATTTTGCGATTCTTTTTTATATTATACTAGCTGTTGCCCGCGGCTTCGCCCCCGTTGTATTTTTTTTCTTCCATGAAAACCTTCTCCTGACAGTAGCGAACACAACAAAAAAAGAATTAGCGAAATCGGACCAGTCGTTCCCGAGTTATGCGCTTACCAACACATTTTGCGATTCATTTTTATATTATAGAAGATAAGATGTAGAGGCCCATTCTAGAAGTTGAAGCTGATATCAATGGAGATTTGAGGTATAGAGCATCTCAACATTAAAATAAGAAACGCGTTTCACAGACTCAAGACACTGTACAGCTTGCGGAAATACTTGTCTGTTGGAGTACTAGAAACAGTTACAGAGGCTCTCGTCACATTTGGATTACGGGGATATGTTTACGGTCCTAGGCTTTTAGAAAAGTCTGAAAGTGATACCTGGAAAATGCATGCACTACGATTTTGTTACGACATCCCTAGATGAGCGCAGGGTATATTAAACATAGCAAACCGAAACCTGGCTTTCATTTATTTTATGTGTTGAAATGGGTGAAAGATGAATGCAAGAAACCACTTCGGAGCCACAGAGCGACCGAGCTTATTGTACCGGAGCACAGACAGAACTGCATCGTTCAGGGGGGAGAGGGGAGGGTTAAATTTGCAGCAACCAAGATCTGGAATCAAGTCAAAGTCAAAATAGCTTTATTCAATTTAGGGAAGCACTTATGGAACTGGAAAACAGAAGACAATTGCATCTGGCGTTCATCATATTACCCCTTTCCTCAATGAAAAGAAAATTCTAAATATGGAAAACAGAAGACAATTGCATCTGGCGTTCACGGTACGAAAGGTGATTGAAAACCAGAAGCCTCACTACTTATACGATAAACTGAAATGGGTCACAGATACACGCGTAAGAACACTGAGAAGATGCACAAAACTTGCAATCCCTAAACATAAAACAAATTTTTTTAGAGGGGGGTTTAAATTCGCCGCTGCTAAGATCTGGAACGACTTACCACAACCATTGCGAGAACCTATGCCGTTATTAAAATTCAAACGATTACACAGAACACACCTACTTAGCAAACAAAACGAATTATAGCCCCCTTTCCCCCAAAACAGAACTGGCACTTTCAGACCTCACACATGAGCCCACACACACACACACACTCACAATAACAAACACACATAACACATAACACTTTGATTCCATTTTTTTTTGTTTACCTATAGTTTTTCTTTTTATTTTATTTTTTTCTTGCTCTTACGGCTACATAAATACTTTTTTGGTCTTGTTTTTTTTGGCTTATCCCATATTAGAATGTGAGAGGCGCTGCGACCGGCCGTCCCCACAGGGACTAGTCTGAAAACCAGCGCCGGGCAATCAAGCCCAGCATATGCTGAGACTGTGGACCCATTGTCTCAACTTTTTATTTTTCTCCCACTTTTTTTTAAAATCTTTTTAACATTGTAACATTGTGTAAAATTTAAGTTGTGGCAATAAAGGTTTTTTTATTTTATTTTTTTATTTATTTTATGAATGTCAATAAAATCTACCACCGGTTGGGAAAAACCTTTGGTGAGAAGAATATGGCAAGAAATTCAACGAGGTATATTATATATATATATATATATATACTAGCTTTTGCCCGCGGCTCCGTCCGCGTGGCATTCGGTTATCGCGCGCTGTTCCCTCGGAAGCTATGCATTTTTCCGGGATTAAAAGTATATATAGTAGTATGTCACTCTCGGGCCCATAAACTATCTCTATGCCAAAAATCACGTCGATCCGTCGCTCCGTTACGGCGTGAAAGAGGGACAAACATACAAACACACAAACATACAAACTTTCGCATTTATAATATTAGTATGGATATACACACAAACAGATTTACAATATTAATAAACGATACCTATATACTATACATACATCACAAGTATTTAACACAACTTTATTTTTAACACAGTAGGTTAGCTATTTGAAGGGATCACTAATGCGGATCGGAATTATTTCCAAATATCCCTGTCCATGATAATCATTGACTTTATAATAAGCCCTAGATACTTAGGGCATACTGAAAGTTTCTGGAACTGGCCACTTATAAAAAGAAAATTGAAAAACCAATAATAGGATTTGAAAAAATAACTCTCGGGCAGTATTTTACTTTTTAATTTGCGAGACTGTCATTTGTTTTTTCATCGTGGCGTGGGATTGAAATTTGGGTGTCGCTGTTGCAAAGAATTTAAGTCGTGTGAAAATTTTCGATCCATGATTTTTTACGATTTGCGGTGTGGCTTAAGTCAGCAAGAGAGTTGTCAAAGACTTCTATTTGCATTTGGCGATGAAGCCCCATGTCGTAGCTCTGTCTATTCGTGGTTTAGTGAGTTTAAACGAGGACGTGACCATCTCCATGACGATGAACGTGAAGGCCGACCAGCGACTGCGGTTACCGATATTAATATTGATACTGTACGACAACTAATTGAAACTGACAAAAAAAATACATGTCAGAAAATTCGTAATACCTTAGGCATTAGAATGAGCCAGGTGCAAAAGATATTGCATTTGCATCTGAAGGTTCGGAAACTTTGCACTCGATAGATACCGCATGATTTATCGGAAGACCAGAAACGACTGCGTGTAGAGTGGTGCCGCAAAATGATAAAAAAAATTGACGGAGGACAATCAATGGCTGTATATAACATCGTGACAGGTGACGAAACCTGGGTATACTGCTTTGAACCGGAAAGAAAAAGTCAATCGGCTGAATAGGTCTTTCCTTTTGAAAATCTACCGACGAAAGTAAAAAAAAGTCGAAGCACAGGTAAGAAAATGGTTGCTTCGTTTTTCGGCAAATCGGGACATTACACCACTGTATCACTTGAAAACCAAAGGACAGTAACTGCAGATTGGTATGTGAACACGTGCTTGCCCAAAGTGTTTGACAAAATTCGCGAAAAGCGTCCCCGTACCAAAATAGTCCTTCATCACGACAACGCGTCGGCACATTCCGCTAAAGCTACGAATGCGTATATGGAGGCCTCAATGTGGAATTAATGACTAATCCGCCATACAGCCCTGATCTGGCACCGTGCGATTTCTTTTTGTTCCCGAAGGTTAAAGATAAACTCAGAGGTTTACGGTATACAAGCTCGGAAATGGCATTGAATGCTTTCCACGAGGCCATCGAAGAGGTCCCTAAAGAAGACTGGATCCACTGCTTTGCACAATGGTTCCAGCGAATGAAAAAGTGTGTAAATAGAGGAGGGCAGATACTTAAAAGAACAATAAATGTGTCATAACGATAATTCGTAGTCTTATTTATTAGAATCCAGAAACTTTCAGTATGGCCCACGTATTAACGTCTTCTTGACAACAAATTTGAATTTGGTATCTGTTTCGTTAGTAACATTTTTTGGAGTTTTATTATAAAAACGTATGCAATTTCCCAAAAACGACTTTTTGGTTATAGCCAGTCTGTAAGAATGTAACTTTAAGCTTCCCTGTGTTTCTAGGAGCGTTTGGCTTATCGACGTTTGTGGGAAAATCACATATGTTCTTCCTGACGTACATGATTATTTCAAAAACATAAAGCGACGGCAGAGTTAGCATACCTGTTTCTTTAAAAAAAGATTTAAATGATTCACGCGTCTTCAAATGACTAAGTCGATTTCGGAAGCCTATGCCTATGACTGTGCTCAAAGAAGAAAAGTAAATTTAGGTCACTCATACAGGCACACACTGATGAATGTACTCAAACACTCACACATTCTTACACACACGCAAACACACACACACACACACACACACACACACACACACACACACACACACACACACAGTTTTACCGCTCCTTTCTGGGCGGGAATGATGGCAAGCCAGAGCTGAAAGTCCTACGGGTACTCTTAGGTTTTCACTCGGGCCGATGAAGGCCCACCGGAGACGAGGACCCTGACTGACCCTCGGAATGATTTCAGGTTCGTGGGGTCGTCTCGTCACTTCCCAACAGCTCGCCACGAGTTGCCCTATCATTCAAATAATATAAAGCAGCTCTTAAAACCGATATATGCATATGACTGCATTTTCTTCGCTCTTCTACTTTCGACAGAACGGAATCAAAAACGCATGAGGAATACCCAGCGACATTGGCCCCTCTCCACCAGCCTGCCAGCTTGTTCACGAGCATAGAATAAAGAGGCGGGAGGACTAATAGCGAAGGAGTCGAAACAAAACGCATGGGGAATACCCCAGCGACATCGGCCCCTCACTACCATTCGCCAGCTCCATCATAGATTAAATTTAAATCAATAAAATCGCGTAAATAAATTACCCAGCAGCGTAACGACCTTCACTTGCAAAATTTCAGAACAGACTGACCCCGTTCCTACTAAAGACGTCCTGTTTACAGCTTTTTGTGTGCAACTGCGACTTCTCCCCCTATAGCCCCATCTGCGGTGTCTACGAAATCTGTCCAGATACCTACGTTCCTAGCCTTATGAGTACTTCCTACTACACTATCCACTAAGACGCCAGCGACGCCACAAAGTGTTCTTAATACTGCTGCGTCTACGGCTACCTGCGTTTCCTAGCTCCCGTACATCTCGAGCCCTTCTGCATACTGTTTCAGCTAAATCTCGAACGTCTTGCGTGACCCATGTTTTTAGATAGATAAAACGAATGCAGCTGCATTTCCTACCATATGAGCCATTACATTCATAGCAGCGACCCAAGGGTTTCCTACAAGATTAGCTTTTGTGCCTTTAACTGTGTCTTAAACCACTAGGGAGACTAATTCTAGGTTTAAATAGTACATAGAGAAGTGACAACGAAATGTTTTATTGTTTTATCATCAAGCATATTATATTCCGTGTGCATCCAAGTATTTATTTACTAGCTTCTGCCCGCAGCTTCGCCCGCGTGGGATTCGGTTGTAGCGCGCTGTTCCCTCGGGAACTGTGCATTTTTCCGAGTAAAAAGTAGGCTACGTCACTCTCTGGCTCATAAACTAACTCCTTGCCAAAGATCACATCGATACGCCAGTCCTTTTTGACGTGGAAGACGGGAAAATATACAAAGGGATAAATAGGGATCAAAATAAGCTCTGTAGGTGAAATAGTTACTTAAATATCGTCTTCAAAAAATATGTATGTTGTCAGGGAAACTGGAAAGCGCATATTATTAATATCTTCTCAGTGTTAACTCTCACTCCAATGTACATCTTAGATGCATGTTTGTTTGTTAAACAGCATATGCATGTGCATTTGTATAGAGGCCACGTAAACTACAAAACAAATAATTGATGGCTTCCCAATAAATTGTGTGAAGTCTGCCTGCTACAAAAATAGCATTTATGTGATGGCAGCGAAGATATTTAACAAGTTGCAAGACAGTTGGAAACAATAAAATTTAAAATTATTTCAAATAGGTTAGGTTTTAGTTAGTTTGTACGTTTTAAGTTTATTTTATTTTGGTTTTTTTTATGTGTTTTTTAAAATTGTACTTACCATTATAAGTAACTAGCTTTTACCCGCGGCTTCGCACGCGTAAACTAAGCGGTCTGGTAGTTGCACTTGAAATCTTCGGGATTTTACCAAATTCCCCTGGAAATTTCCAAAATTTATATCGTGGTCTTCCTTCATTGAGATTGTGTTGTGAATAGCTGTACACAATTCAAGACTCTAAACCCAGTGCTGAAATTTTAAAATGTTCCCAATTCAAATCATTTATTCAGTAAATAGGCCGCAATGGGCACTTTTACACGTAATTTTTTAAACTACCAGTGCTTTCGGAAAGACCATCATTGCCAAGAAGAATGCGCCGCAAGATACTTGGCAGAAAGTTTTTTTTTTTCAAAATAGTTAAAAAGTACAGTATACCATTAAAGAAAAAAATATAACATAATAATAATACAGGGACGTATGCGTTCCCTTAGTAACAAAACTATCCCGTGGGAATATCCGGATAAAAAGTAGCGTATGTGTTATTCTAGACATTGAGCTACCTTCATACCAAATTTCATGACTCTAAGCCCAGCGGTCATTATTTCAAGATTTTATCCCTATGCCATGGGAATATCGGGTTAAAAAATAGCCTATGTTTTAACTTAGATAGTGAAATATATAGCCAAAAGTTATAATCACGTATTTAATCAGACTAATAGGTACAATTTCAAAATTAAATAACGGCAATAACAGCAAGAGAATGTTTCTGTTGCGCGTGACAGTTGTCGACCGACTCGGCGGTTGACATTCCTTTCTTTTTAAATCAGCTACCCGCAGTACCCGCAAGATTGATAGATGGCGCTTTAGCAGTGTTGCTAACACGGCCATGCTGCATCGTGCCTGCCCTCAGGCACGTCGCTCTCGTAATTTCTGTAACATCCATTAAAAATAAAACATAATTAGTAAGCACCGTTTAATAGTTTTATTGGCCTACTCAACCCTCAATCCCGCCTCGGTCATCATGTCTTAAAGTTTAACTGGCTTCAGGTTCCCTCGCATAAACCACCGTTCCTTTAGGCTTAGGTTCGTGTGAAATATGGGAAAACCGTTGCCTACCAGTATTCCGAATACAATGGTTCACCTTTAAGCTTAGGATGAAACAACACCAACGTCATCCGTACCATCCCTTTAGACTTAGGCAATGGACGATGGAGTTAGGTTTTCAATTGACCCGAAATACCGGTATAAAACTTGAAAATGACGTTTCATGAGTGAGCAGAAAAATAAAATAATTAAATGATGCCCCCAAACCACCCAATCTACTTTACTACCTCGTAAACCTCGCATATTTCATTCCAAATAAAGTAATAATTCTGATAATTGCTTAATTTATTAAAAAAAAATGAATGTACTCAATCTTTTAATATACCTTGCTAACATGGGCCTTTGGGCTATATCATTGTTCCCAATCACCGATGTTTATCCACGGCTTCATGTTTTCAGCTGCAGTATTTCCTATGTAAATTTTAGCACTCCTCTCGCTGCCTCTTAGGTCGCAGATTTGGTATCTGTCGTTCCCCAGAACTGTTTTGACTTGAAAAGGGCCTTTGAAAACAGGTAGTAATTTCTTGCTTTGGCCATCATTAGATTGGCTACCTATTTTCACAAGAACTAAGTCTCCTTCTTCGTACTGTTTAGCTTTCGCCCGGGTCCGATCAAATCTCTGTTTCTGGTAGTTCGCACTGACTTTTATGTTTTCTTCTATCTTTTTACGCAATTCAGTCACGTCCGTAGTATTCTCCGCATCAACCTCTGCTGCTAGTCTATCCCTATCTGTTCTAAGCCTATAACCTAGCAAGGCCTCGCATGGGACTGCCTTTATAGTTTTGTGGTATGTACTATTAATGGCTTGTTGTAACGGTTTCACGCATTGATCCCATTTATCATCATCTACATCAGCACCCATGGTTTTCATAGCATCTAAGACCGTTCGATTCACGCGTTCAACTTGGCCATTTGAGCGTGGCATGCCCGTGGCCACATTGTGTAACCGAATATTCCTATCCTCACAATATTCTTTGAAACTATGTGATGTAAAAGCCGACCCCGCATCTGCTATTATACGACGCGGGTTGCCGAAAATTTGTGCAATGTGATCAATTTCGCGGATAATGCTTTCGCTGTCGGTATTCCGCACTGCACAAACAAACACAAACTTGGTGAATGAGTCCACTGTAACTAGTAAGTACTTGTTTTTATTCTTCGTTTTTACAAATGGACCCAAATGGTCCATATGTATGGTGTGGAATGGTTGTGCGTGTTTGGGCAGTGGGTACAGTTCTCCTTCCTTGGCACCCCCTTTAGATTTATAATAATTGCAGTTGATACAATTTTTAATATACTTTTTGACCGTTCGTCGCATTTTTGGGAACCAGTACTGGTGTGCTATCCTTTCGACGGTTTTATCCAGAGAGAAATGACCTAAATCGTCATGGTTGCTCCGAATAACCTGCCATATGCACAGTTTCGGGACGACCCATCGACGACCACGACTAGTTCGTCGGTATACCTTATTCCCCAAGAGTTCATAATCATTAAAAGTGGTCTTGTGCCTATCAGCTTCGCCAGATTCTAACGCCTTTCTAATTTGGACCAAACTTGGGTCTTGGAGTTGAAGTGACAGTATCCAATCTGCTTCCGTGATAGACATGACTATATCAGCCTCAGACCGTTCACCAGTACATATAGGGTTGCGACTCAGCGCATCCACGTGCTGCATCCGAGTACCCTCCCTATGTGTAATGTCGAACGTGAACTCTTGGGTCGATAGTACCCAGCGTGCTACTCGAGGTATTATTTCCTTTTTTGTCAACGCAAACCTTACCGCATTGCAGTCTGTCACTATCGTGAATTTGCTACCTAGTAGGTATAGCCTAAACTTTTGGAGGGACGCGACAATAGCTAAAAGCTCTAGTTCAAACGAATGATATTTCTTTTCGTCTGAGGTCGTTTGACGGCTATAGTAGTGGATGGGCTTTTCCCCCTCACAAGTAACTTGCATTAATATTCCAGCTAAGCCGTCCCTACTGGCGTCTGTGTATAAAACACAATCTTTGTTCGGATCAAAAATAGTGAGCACGGTATCAGAGGTTAAGGTTCTTTTTAGCGTCTGAAATGCGTGTTCATGACTATCTTCCCAAGCCCACGCGTTATCCTTTTTTAGCAAATTCGTAAGTGGGCTCGACAAAGTCGCACAATTCCGGATAAATTTGCGGAAGTAACTTATCAAACCCAAGAATTGACG
Source organism: Choristoneura rosaceana (assembly GCA_037349165.1). NCBI lineage: Eukaryota > Metazoa > Arthropoda > Insecta > Lepidoptera > Tortricidae > Choristoneura > Choristoneura rosaceana. The sequence continues at coordinate 994,516 of JAZBNJ010000001.1, forward strand.
AAGTTGATGTACAGTTTTTGGGGTTGGAAATTCTTTTACTGCCTGTACCTTGGCCTCACTAGGCATTATACTATTTTCTTTAACCCTGTACCCGAGAAACTCTATTTCGGTTTTGAGGAAATGACATTTTTTTAAGTTTAATGTCAGGCCATTTTCCCTGAAAATTGTCAAAACCTGTTCTAAAAGCTTTAGATTCTCCTCAACCGTCTCACTGACTATTAGGACGTCATCTAAATATACAATCACTTTACCAAACCTTAGGTTACCTATCACCTTATGCATCATCTGCTGGAAACAGGATGGCGCATTGGCGAGACCGAAAGGAAGTCTTAGGAACTCATAGTGCCCATCTTCTGTGATGAAAGCTGTTTTAGAGATGGATTCATTCGATTCACTCATTTTTATCTGATAGTACCCACTCTTAAGGTCCAAACTTGTAAATACCCTACAGCCATTGAGTCGGTCAATAAGGTCCTCGATACGCGGCATGGGGTACTTGTCCTTCACTGTCACCTTATTGAGGGCCCTATAGTCTATACAAAGGCGTTTTTCGCCGTTTTTCTTATTCACTAACAGAGCGGGGCTCGAATAGGGCGAGTTACTTTCTCTTATTATGCCGCTCTCTAGAAGTTCGTCTACCATCTCTCTAATCTTTTGTCTATCCGTGGGGGAAGCCCGGTATGGTCTGAATTGAACAGGCTTGGAGTCATTTAAGTTAATGATCATTTCGTGAGAGTTTACCTTACCTAACTCTTTGACATTAGTTGCAATACACACACGGTACTTCCTAAACAAGGTCATTAACTCGCTACGATGCGAGTCAGAGTCAAATTCAAAGTCAGGTTCGGACACGACAGTACAAAGTTCTTTATTTAACGGGGCAAAATCAAATTTTAATTCATCACCCACTCGCGAATACATGATATCGTGTCGTTCTGTAATATTTCGCCCTATTAATATATCACAACCAGATAACTCATTCAACACGTACATCTCTACATTTTCCAAAAATACTGAATCTAATTTAATATTCACCTTGACACTGCTACATACAGTTTTTATGCTGTCGTTAGTAAATCCTTGTAAGGTAACGGGCTTTGTTAGCGTAGTGACTGGTAGAGAGTACTTGTTGACTAAGTCTTCCTTAATAATCGAACAACTGCTACCCATATCAATAAATGCGTCATGAACATAATCGTGAATATTTATACGTTTACAAAACTTATCTTTTGAATTTGGAGCACAGATTAGCTTAGTTTCTTGTTTTTCAGTTTTTTCGTTTTTATTCACGTTTGTGTTCGCAGTGTTCGGGTTACCGTTCTTTTTAAAACAAATCGACTCGGAATGACCCCTTTTCCCGCAAAATTCACACTTTACACTACACTGGATCCTTTTGTGATTACCTCCACAGTTGAAACATTCGAGGGGTTTACGATTTTGAGACGACCCTACGTTTTGTTGGTTCACGACGGTAGGTACCGAAACCGGGTTAGTAGTTACCGTTATGGACGAAGACGGTTGTTGTTGAGACGGTAGTTTAGCAACATTTTCGCGGTTGGTATTAGATTGAGGTGCGCCTGTTTTAACAGCTTTTGATTTATATACGCGGCTGTGCAAAAATGCTGCTAAGCTGTCACAAGACTGAAAATTGCTTGCTTCTACTGACGCACTGATATTACTATCGCCGATGTTTCCAATTATGATCGATATTATATCATAGTCCGAGAAATTAAGACGCAAATTATCTATCTTTGCTTTTTGCTCAAAGAAAAACGCGTACAGGGATTGATTTTCCGCTGGTTTCCGATCAACGATTTCTTTCATAAGCTCGTACATATTACGTTTAACTTGAAATGTAGATCGGATAATCAACTTCCAATCGTTCCATGTCCACGTGATCCAACTGTGATCGTTACGTAGCAGTGAATCGTACCACGTCTTGGCCGAGCCTTTTAACTTGTTAAGAGCTTGATAGCGGATCATACTGTCGGCCCAAGAAAATGTTTTTGCGTATGATTCTATAACATTTAGCCAGGATGCGACATTATCGTTCAAGGGGTCAAATTCAGGTATCATGTTATGTAAGGTAATGGCACTTGTACTTACAGTTTCTAGTCCAGTTTTACGTGATACCTTTTTGGACTTCTTTTTCGGGTTCCTTTTCCGTCGTTTTTGAGGCGGCGGCGACGGTGTGCGCGTGCTGGAGGTGGAACTCGAACTTGAACTCGAGCTGGAGCTCGAGCTCGAACGTGCACGTTTTCTCTTACCCATAATTTGTGAGCGTTTTGTTTTATTTATTCACTTACGCACTTCTGATTTTAACTTAGATAGTGAAATATATAGCCAAAAGTTATAATCACGTATTTAATCAGACTAATAGGTACAATTTCAAAATTAAATAACGGCAATAACAGCAAGAGAATGTTTCTGTTGCGCGTGACAGTTGTCGACCGACTCGGCGGTTGACATTCCTTTCTTTTTAAATCAGCTACCCGCAGTACCCGCAAGATTGATAGATGGCGCTTTAGCAGTGTTGCTAACATATGTGTTATTTCAGAGGTCCAGCTACCTACACACCGAATTTCATGGCTCAAAGCCAAGTGGTTGTCATTTCGAGATTTCATCCCTAGGTATCCCGTAGGAATATCGGGTCAAAAAGTCGCTTAAGTGTTATTCCAGACCTCCGGCTACCTACATACCAAATTTCATGACTCTTAGTCTAGTGGTTATTATTTCAAGATTTTATCCCTATCCCGTGGGAGTATCTAGATAAAAAATAGCCTATGTGTTATTTCAGAGGTCCAGCTACCTACATACTAAATTTCATGGCTCTAACCACAGCCGTTGTTATTGCTATATTTTATCCCTAGGTATCCCGTAAGAATATCGGGTCAAAAAGTCACCTTTGTGTTATTCCAGACGTCCAGCTACCTACATACCAAATTTCATGACTCTAAGCCCAGCGGTTATTATTTCAAGATTTTATCCCTATCCCGTGGGAATATCGAGATAAAAAATAGCCTATGTGTTATTTCAGAGGTCCAACTACCTATACACCGAATTTCATGGCTCTGAGCCCAGTGGTTGTTATTTTGAGATTTCATCCCTAGGTATCCCGTGGGAATATCGGGTCAAAAAGTAGCCTACGTGTTATTCCAGAAGGCCAACTACCTACATACTAAATTTCATGACTCTTAGCCCAGCGGTTATTATTTCAAGATTTTGTCCCTATCCCGTGAGAATATCGAGATAAAAAATAGCCTATATGTTATTTCAGAGGTCCAGCTACCTACATACCGAATTTCATGGCTCTAAGCCCAGTGGTTATTATTTCGAGATTTCGTCCCTAGGTATCCCGTGGGAATATTGGGTCAAAAAGTCGCTTATGTCTTATTCCAGACCTCCGGCTACCTACACACCAAATTTCATCACTCTAAGCCCAGCGGATGTTATTTCGTGATTTTATCCCTATCCCGTGGGAATATCGGGATAAAAAGTAGCCTATGTTTTAATAAAGATTATAAACTAACTTTTTGCCAAATTTCATCGAAATCCGTATAGCCGTTTGAGCGTGAAGAAGTAACAAACATACTTACTCACTCACATCCTCACTCACTCACAAACTTTCACATTTATAATATTAAGTAGTAGGATAGTTAAATAATATAATTTTCGTCTCTCCTGTTCGGAAAGTTTAATTTTCATGGGTAGATAGCCGGGTGCAAAATTCCATTTTCATCTCTGGGGTGGAAAGTATTTTTTTTTATTTCTCGTTTAGCCACGCAGTCGAAGATAATTGAGTTACGTGAATGACACTTTTTTTTCACGTTTTAGAATGGCCATCTAGATGCACGTCGCGACCAAGGAGCTTATATACAACATACAACACGGAGGTTGAACGCCGAACATCAGTTTGAAATAAGAAATTTGATCTTTATTACACATCACGAATAAATTCTATCTTTTTCTTTAGTTAGGTTAGGTTAGCTTAGCTTTTAAGGATACATAATGTGTTTAAATGAACTAAAAGAATTTCCTTGCTCACCCGCGACCTTACGATAGCTGAGCTTATGCAAAATATGCGTGTTCATGCAGTTCCTCCACCTCCACAATGTAAGCACACACACACAAATTACACAAACCCATCCATCACCACCACCACAACACACTGACGCGTTTCGAACTCAACCAGTGCTCATCTTCAGAGTGACAAACCGTACACCATGCTACCAGTTGTTAGACTAACATCTCCCTTGCTACGGCTTGGGTCTACTTTTATCAACGGTAGTTAGTAAAACATGCCTTGACAATAAATAAATAAAAATTAAAAAATCAAGGTACTTTTGTAGGACAGTTAAAATTTATAAATATTTTGCGGGTAGTTTTTGTTTTGTGTAGCAAATTAAAACTGGTTGTGGTTTGTTAGTCTAACAACTGGTAGCATGGTGTACGGTTGTGTCACTCTGAAGATGAGCTCTGGTTGAGTTCGAAACGCGTCAGTGTGTTGTGGTGTTGGTGATGGATGGGTTTGTGTAATTTGTGTGTGTTCTTACAGTGTGGAGGTGGAGGAACTGCATGAACACGTATATTTTGCATAAGCTCAACTATCGTAAGGTCGCGGATGAGAAAGGAAATTCTTTTAGTTCATTGATATGGACCCCCGCAAAGTAACGCCTGATTCAATAAATTACATAATGTGTTTGTTATGATCCGATAAAATTATGCTGTTTAAAGTATTGTGACGCATTAGCCCCGGTTGACCTTACATATTATACGAATAAAGTCATTTGGCTATAGGTATTAAATCGTGTTAGTTTAAGAAGGAAAACGAATAAGTTATTTATAAAAGAAATTAAATTTATTTGTCATGATTGCTGGTCATTGGTGTTGATGTTTAGAAACGGGCCTGGAGCCAGGAGGCGAAGGAGGTGACACGGGCGAAACCAGCAGGGAAGCCGCGCTGGCAACCGTCACGATGGCCGAAGGAGGTGATGCCGATGAGCTGGTTGTTGGCTACCAGGGGGCCACCAGAGTCGCCACCGCAAGTACCGCGGCCGCCGGTGGTGGCAACGCAGAGAGTGCTGCCCTGGACGGTGCCGGTACCGTAGGTGTTGGCGCAGACAGCGTTGGTGATCACCTGAACGTTGACATGGGAGAGGACTTGGTTGTTACCGATACCAGCGTCTGTAAGAAAAATAAAACTTTAAGATTGCGTGGTCGCAAGAGGAGGAGCAAAAGTGTGGTTCATGATTAATACCTTCACAATACTTTTCTTTAAGATTAGTGTCGAGCATTGAGGTAAGTATGCTATGTGATGTACTTACTGTCACTGGTCCTGCCGAATCCAGAGGCGACAGCCCAGGTTCCGACGAACTGGTTGGTGCCAGTAGCCATACCGATGTTGCGGATGTTGTCTTAAAAGAACACATAATATGATTAGCTGTGGCGTAAATCTTAGAAAAAATATCAAAAGGAAAGATGAACTTTAAAAACAAAGAAAATAATTGAATAATTCGAAATCAACTAAATATTTGACTCAATATTAACCTATAGGTACATAATAACATGGAATGGATTACTTACTGTTGTAGTTGACCCAGCCTGTCACGATAATAGCTACATCGTTAAGCAAAGTCCACATGTTGTAGTTAGCGTGCATCTGAACATTGGTGGTGGTCAACCTGGTGCCGCCGGAGAAGAGGGTAATGGAGCCGAGGACAACGACGAACTGGCGAGCATTGCCGCCGGTGGAGCGCCAGCAGTGGGCAGCGGTGGACAGACGAGTGTTGGTCAGGAGGGTAGCGCCGCACACGGAGGTGGCACCAGTAGTCAGGGTGATGACGAGACCAGCCTATCAAACCGACAACAGATAGTATAAAAAAACCTGGTTTGAATTAGAGAGAAAAGAAACAATTTCCTAGATAAATCTTCTTTAAATGATTTTTCTCAGACTCAAAGTTATTCTCTAATTCCAAGAACTCACCTGGTACGGAAACTGTCCAAGCCGAGCAGCAGAGCCGCCTACAATCCTGGAGCCATCGAAGTCCATAGCTTCCTCAGCGGCCTTGATGCGGGCGGCCTCTGGGATACCAATGGCATTGTGGTAGTCGAATTCGATCGGAACGTCGAACTCTTCGGCTACCGCGGAGCCCACCAGAGCCACTAAAGCCAAGGCAACCAAGAATTTCATATTGTTGGATGAATACGAATGTGCCTGTCGTTCGTTTCTCTACAGTTTTATACTCTGGATGCAGTCTTTTATCTAAACAGATAAGAATGTAAGTCCTTCAATAATCACCGGATATACCGTTAATTATCATCAGAAGTAATGACAAGATTATTAGATATATGAGATAATGCAATATGCATTTTTGAGACTGGTATTTAGAAAAAATATTTTATGCTTTGATGTGTGGTTCTGTATTGATGAATCAATGTACAGGATACTTCGACTACTTCACAACTTTATTGATTTAACATTAAGATCGCTTAAACAATATTGTATCTGTGGTCCTATCGATCTCTTTGTAATCGATGGTACCAGAAAATTATGTACCTATCTATACCAATAATTATTATTTATGACTCGTTTTCGAGTCCTGATTTATTGGGAAGCTTACGTGAGGATATTTATCCAACATGTAGAGGCCCACTCTAGAAGTTGAAGCTGACTTGAATGGAGAATTGAGGTATGGAGCATCTCAACATTAAAATAAGAAACGCGTTTCACAGACTCAAGAAACTGTATAGCCTGCGGAAATACTTGTCTGTTGGAGTACGAGAAACAGTTACAGAGGCCCTTGTCCTTTCATATTTGAATTACGGGGATATGTTTACGGTCCTAAACTATTGGAAAAGACTTAGTGGTACCTGAAAAATGCATGCACTACGATTTTTTTACGACATTCCTAGATGAGCGCAGGGTATATTAAGCATAGCGAAGCGAAGAAAGCTTCACCTGGCTTTCATTTATTTTATGTGTTGAAATGGGTGAAAGATGAACGCATGAAATCACTTCGGAGACACAGAGCGACCGAGCTTATTGTACCGGAGCAACATTTTTTTATAGTTGTATTGTTAGTAACATTTTTTTGAATTTTATTATAAAAACGTATGCAACTTCCCAAAAACGACTTTTTGATTTTAGCCAGTCCGTAAGATGTAACTAAGCTTCCCTGTGTTTCTAGTAGCGTTTGGCTTATCGACGTTTGTGGGAAAATCACATATGTTCTTCCTAACGTACATGATTGTTTCAAAAACATAAAGTGACGGCAGAGTTAGCATACCTGTTTCCTCAAAAAAAGATTAAAAAGATTCACGCGTCTTCAAATGACTGAATCTATTTTGGAAGCCTATGCCTATGACTGTGCTCAAAGTAGAAAAGCAAATTTAGGTCACTCATACAGGCACACACAGCTCTACCGCTTCTCTTTAGGCGGGCAATGAAGGCAAGCCAGAGCTGAAGCCTGAGCTTGGGTTTTCACTCCGGCCGATGAAGGCCCACCGGAGACGAGGACCCTGACTGACCCTCGGAATGATTTCAGGTTCGTGGGGTCGTCTCGTCACTTCCCAACAGCTCGCCACGAGTTGCCCTATCATTCAAATAATATAAAGCAGCTCTTAGAACCGGTGCGCATATATCACTGCATTTTCCTCGCTCTCCTACTTCGGCCCCAGCGACATCGGTCCCTCTCCACCAGCCTGCCAGCTTGTTCACGAGCAAAGAATAAAAAGGCGGGAGGACTAATAGCGAAGGAACCGAAACAAAACGCATGGGGAATACCCCAGCGACATCGGCCCCTCACTACCAATTCGCCAGCTCCATCATAGATTAAATTAAAATCAATAAAATCGCGTAAATAAATTACCCAGCAGCGTAACGACCTTCACTTGCAAAATTTCAGAACAGACTGACCCCGTTCCTACTAACGACGTCCTATTTATAGCTTTTGTGTGCAACTGCGACTTCTCCCCCTATAGCCCCATCTGCGGTGTCTACGAAATCTGTCCAGATACCTACGTTCCTAGCGTCACGAGTACTTCCTACTACATTATCCACTAAGACGCCAGCGACGCCCCAAAGTGTTTACTGCTGTGCTGCGTCTACGGCTACCTGCGTTTCCTAGCTCCCGTACATCTCGAGCCCTTCTGCGTACTGTTTCAGCTAAATCTCGAACGTCTTGCGTGACCCATGTTTTTAGATAGATAAAACGAATGCAGCTGCATTTCCTACCATATGAGCCATTACATTCATAGCAGCGACCCAAGGGTTTCCTACAAGATTAGCTTTGGCGCCTTTAACTGTGTCTTAAACCACTAGGGAGACTAATTCTAGGTTTAAATAATACATAGAGCAGTGACAACGAAGTGTTTTATTGTTTTATCATCAAGCATATTATATTCCGTGTGCATCCAAGTAATTATTTATAGTTAAATAAAGGAAAATTTTCTATTTATACTTATTGAGATTATTTAGTTAAATAAGCGATTTACAGAATACCAAGGACTGAGTTTGGACGTAGTAAAACACCATAGGATTATTTAGTAACCATACACCATAAGAATATTGTAGCAGTTATTTAATCTTATGTTTATTGTGGATTATATTTCAAAGGCATAAAAAATATAATGTTCGTCTCTCCTGTTCGGAAAGTTTAATTTTCATGGGTAGATAGCCGGGTGCAAAATTCCATTTTCATCTCTGGGGTGGAAAGTATTTTTTTTTAATTTTTTGTTTAGCCACAGAGTCGAAGATAATTGAGTTACGTGAATGACACTTTTTTTTCACGTTTCAGAATGGCCATCTAGATGCACGGCGTGACCAAGGAGCTTATATACAACATACAACACGGAGGTTGAACGCCGAACATCAGTTTGAAAGTTTGTAAGCTTGCCTTTGGCATCCAAAAGCTTAACGGTTACTTGACCTGAAATGTATATTTCAGAATTAAATTATTATTTTTTTTAATTTTGACAGTGGAAGCATTCTATACTTCCGCTGAACGTAGATATAGTTAGTGTTTAGTTTTCTAACTAAGGGACCCCATACATCCCTATATTATTATTATTTTGTATTTTTTTTCTCTTTAATTGTATACTGTAGTTTTTAAGTAAATAAATAAATAAATAAATATCATGGGACAATTGACACCAATTGACCTAGTCCCAAACTAAGCAAAGCTTGTACTATTGACACTAGGCAACGGATAAACATACTTATATAGATAAATACATACTTAAATACATATTAAACACCCAAGACCCGAGAACAAACATTCGTATTATTCATACAAATATCTGCCCCGGCCGGGAATCGAACCCGGGACCTCAAGCTTTATAGTCAGGTTCTCTAACCACTAGGCCATCCGGTCGTCAAGTATTTTATTTGTAATTATTTTATTATGAAAAAATTACTTTCTGCCAAGTTTCTTGCGGCGCATTCTTCTTGGCAATGATGGTCTTTCCGAAAGACTAGTTTAAAAAAAATGACGTGTAAAAGTGCCCATTGCGGCCTTTTTACTGAATAAATGATTTGAATTTGAATTTGAAACAAGAAATTTGATCTTTATTACACATCACGAAAAAATTTTATCTTTTTCTTCAGTTAGGTTAGGTTAGCTTAGCTTTTAAGGATACATAATGTGTTTAAATGAACTAAAAGAATTTCCTTGCTCACCCGCGACCTTACGATAGCTGAGCTTATGCAAAATATGCGTGTTCATGCAGTTCCTCCACCTCCACACTGTTAGAACACATACAAATTACATAAACCCATCCATCACCACCACCACAATACACTGACGCGTTTTGAACTCAACCAGTGCTCATCTTCAGAGTGAAAAACCGTACACCATGCTACCAGTTGTTAGACTAACATCTCCCTTGCTACGGCTTGTAACGATTCCACCTACCTTAACGTATTTAAACTCTACTTGAAGCTTACACCGAAGCCTACAAACCGAATTTATTTATTATTACCTTATTATGGGTCTCAATCTACGAATTACCTAAACCAAACTCAAGTCGATTTACCTTGTTTAAGTCATAAAATTGGCCAAATAATCGCTAGCGGTCCAGAATAAGGATCCTACGTTATGTTCTCTGTGCTACGTTGTAATGAAATTTCCACACAGGGTAGCGGGGTCGCTGAAGGTGAGGAAATGAATCACAGCTTTGGTGCAACAAGTTGTTTATTTTTCAAGGAAATACACCAGTATCCCGCTCCCATCAACCATACATACACTGTATATAATTAAATCTTACTTCTCTATGTAGACTAAGGGTCGTGAATGCAATTGGCCAGCGATCTGTGATTACTTAACTACCTAAATAAACTTAAAAGAAGGTAACTCCTATACCTCGGCTCCGAAGCTGCCAAACCTGGCTGCAGGCCACTGTGGGCCGCTCTAGGACGCCGTCTCGTGCCCGGCGTCCCAGTGCCACCGACAGTAAACCACGCTGGGCAGGCTAACCAGCTCCACAGCCGCCAGGCCTTCTTGAAACACTTCTACACGAAGCCACAACAACCACACTTCAGCCCGTGTCTTAGCACCTCCGTGAAGGAAATGCAGACTTGCTTAGCGCCGCCTAGGTCACGCTGTCAACTCCACGAAGGTGCAAGACTTGGACACCACAGCGATCACTTAAGATTGGAAGACACCACGTCCACGTGAGTCGCTCCACGTCACACACACCACAATATCCCACAAAAACAGAAATCAATTCCAACTAAAGAACACAGCACCCTTCAACACCAATCAAAATGGCTCTTCACCCAAATTTCGGCCTCATGCCCATAGAGCTGTCACTGTTTTTTGTTTTTCTCTTTGAAGGACTTCACCAGAACCAAAATCCAAATTTCTAATTTCCAAAATCAGCTCTTAAGAAAATATAGCTATTTTATTCACATTTCTGTAAACGATCTACACAAACGGAGATTAATTTAAATGTCTCAAGTCAAATGAAAAAAAAAAACGCCGAATTATGAGAGACAGAAAAACATTGACTCAAAAACTCTTGCTGTCACCTGTCAAAATGACAACCTTACAACGTTGTGTCCTAGAAGGTAACCCTTTAGTACGTTTAGTGGGATTCGATTTGTGGCATTCGAACGTGGTGGATGTGGACTGTGTAGAATTCTGCTATTTCTGTTTCTTTGGCTGGTTGAAGTATAATTTTGAGTGTTTTATGCGGCGATTAACCTTAACAGTGAACAGTGATCACAAAATTCTATACTGCTCTCGTGTCTGACATTTTTTAATGCGCAAGTTGTTTCCACGTGGTTTCTGGAATTTTACTATCAAGTTGCAGAAACTACAATCACCGTACAACGTTGCCTCTCGAAAGAGAATACATAGACACTGGCGAAATTGTCTTATTAATTAGGACAGAAGCCATATTTTAAAGAAGAATAAGAAGGAATACGTTTAGTGTAATGGAAAAAAAAAGCTCTATTATTATATAGTCTAACTAGGTAATAAAGATAAGATAAATAAAGAGTAAATGTAGAATGTAAGGTATTTTATACCGCAGCTAAAGTCCAGAGGCCCACCCCGCATCTAGAAGTGGCTTTCGTTACCGTACTGGGCGTTGCCTCCTCTGCGTGCTCTGAAGGAGCATACTACCTTTTCCTTGTTAGGAATATAAGAACATATCATTATGTTTACAAGAGAGGAAATTTTCAAAGGGAAGTCAGTTATAGTCTGAGGCTGTTCCTGGATCAAACCCGTGATCACAATACTCCTGTAGTAACAACCCAACTTCAGCAGTACTTAGAGATAACTTATAGTGGTTTATTATATTGATTAATGAGTAGCTTCCGGATCACCTGGTACTGGCCAACCACTGACTTGCTCTGCCTTAGTCTTAATCAATATGACTTACGTCGTAAGTTTATAAAAGATAAGTTATTTGGTAGAGCCTTATTACTATTTGAATAGTTGATATTATTAGCCACTACAGGTTCATACAACCCAAGCTCCGTGTCAGGAACGACCACAGTCTTCAAAGGAGATTCTACTTTCAGCAAATAAAATATTATTCCATTGTGAGTTGTTGAATTATTTTGTCTCACTTGTATTTGAAGCTACTAGCGTTTGTAACATAGGACATTGAATGAAAAGTGAAACGCCGAAACCCTTCATTCGTCGGACGTCAAAGTCAGTCATTTAGTTGTCAATATCTATGTAAGTATGTCACCAAGAGTATGGCTAGGTTCTGAATGTAGCAGGCAAGCTTAAAAGCAGCCTTAGGCACATTGGTAAGTAGCTGTATAGTTAATGGAAAGAAAACACAATTAACACACACAAATAAATATCAATGAACTAAAATAATTTCTTTGCTCACCCGCGACCTTAAGATAGCTAAGTCTATGCAAATTATCATTATTATTATAATAATTATTATTATTATTGGTTTATTTTTTCATTATTATTAATATTTTTTTTATTTTTTTTATTATTATTATTATTTTGTCTAACAACTGGTAGCATGGTGTACGGTTGTGTCACTCTGAATATGAGCTCTGGTTGAGTTCGAAACGCGTCAGTGTGTTGTGGTGGTGGTGATAGATGGGTTTGTGTAATTTGTGTGTGTTCTTACAGTGTGGAGGTGGAGGAACTGCATGAACACGCATAATTTGCATAGACTTAGCTATCTTAAGGTCGCGGGTGAGCAAAGAAATTATTTTAGTTCATTGATATGGACCTCCGCAAAGTAACGCCTGATTCAATAAATTAATAAATATCAAATCAAGTAGATAGAGCAAATAAAACTTCCGCCTTACCAAGTGGAAGTAAAACAAGACATCAAGCCTACCATATCCTATCCTACTTCTTAACTAGCCAACTAAACTACACGAAACAGCAAGCTAGAAGCCCGGGCTCCACATTTAGATTACTCGCGGAGTCTCTCACCTGGTGAAGTGAGGGAACCTATTCTAAATTACCCCTACGTCGAGTGGGTGGCTCTGTTATCTATTCCTATCACCCGTGTGCTCACCAGTATCTGTCGTGTTAAGATTGGGAAAGACAAATACCGATGCCGAAGAATAAATGTGTGAATAGATAAATAAAGACAAGATCTTGGTTGATTTAGGACACCTGGTATGGCATCTCAAACCCTGGAAAACCCAGGGAGAAAATTAGGCCTGTCTTTTCTTGTATAATACAAGACCTCGCCCTTACTCCATATGCGTATAGTGACACTGAAGAACGTTCCCAGGGAAAGTCAGCCTGTCCGTTACCACCGCTAGGTGACCTGGCTCTCATTTCCTAGGAATCGGCTTTTACTGAGCCGAAACTCGATAAGTTCTCTACTGTTCCAGAAATATTTAAAATCACAACTGATTGTGATCCCCAAACCCCATAATAAATCAATACGCAATTCCCAGCGATGAATACCATAATACCAAAAGTCTTCGGTACCATGATACACAAAGCAGGACATCCACACACCAATTCATTATATAAATAGCACAAAACAATTAATATACGATAGAATTGATACCAAGTATTCCAGAGAGAACCTCTCGAGTCCGTGTCGAAAAAAAGAAAGATCCATTCCTTTATACGCGGGTTGTATTTATAACATACATATCGGCGATCTGAGCGATGTTTGCGTCGTTGGGGACAAAGGCGATTTCGGGGACATTGGCGACAAAATAAGGTAAAAATAGCGTAACCATGGTAACGCGCTATTCCTACATCTGCGCGCGATAGTTAAAAGTTGTGAATAATCTCGCTTGCGTATCTTATTAGTAGATTAGCAATTATCTAGCTTAATTCGTTAGCCTCTCCTACTAAACCTATGTTTACATAAGGTGGAACATTACAGGCCATCCACTGTAAGGTTACAGGCTTGGGTCTAATTTTATCAACGGTAGTTAGTAAAACATGCCTTGACAATAAATAAACAAAAATTAAAAAATCAAGGTAGTTTCGTAGGACAGTTAAAATTTTTAAATATTTTGCGGGTAGTTTTTTTTGTGTAGAAAATTAAAACAGTGGTTGTATTTTGTTAGTCTAACAACTGGTAGCATAGTGTACGGTTGTGTCACTCTGAAGATGAGCTCTGGTTGAGTTCGAAACGCGTCAGTGTGTTGTGGTGTTGGTGATGAATGGGTTTGTGCAATTTGTGTGTGTTCTTACAGTGTGGAGGTGGAGGAACTGCATGAACACGCATATTTTGCATAAGCTCAACTATCGTAAGGTCGCGGGTGAGCAAGGAAATTCTTTTAGTTCATTGATATGGACGCCAGATTCAATGAATTACATAATGTGTTTGTTATGATCCATAAAATTATACTGTTTAAAGTATTGTGACTCATTAGCCCCGGTTGACCTTACATATTATATGAATAAAGTCATTTGGCTATAGGTATTAAATCGTGTTAGTTTAAGAAGGAAAACGAATGTTATTTATAAAAGAAATTAAATTTATTTGTCATGGTTGCTGGTCATTGGTGTTGATGCTTAGAAACGGGCCTGGAACCAGGAGGCGAAGGAGGTGACACGGGCGAAGCCAGCGGGGAAGCCGAGCTGGCAACCGTCACGATGGCCGAAGGAGGTGATACCGATGAGCTGGTTGTTGGCTACCAGGGGGCCACCAGAGTCGCCACCGCAAGTACCGCGGCCGCCGGTGGTGGCAACGCAGAGAGTGCTGCCCTGGACGGTGCCGGTACCGTAGGTGTTGGCGCAGACAGCGTTGGTGATCACCTGCACGCTGACATGGGAGAGTACTTGGTTGTTACCGATACCAGCGTCTGTAAGAAAAATAAAACTTTAAGATTGCGACCACGTAGAGGAGGAGCAAAAGTGTGGTTCATGATTAATACCTTCACAATACTTTTCTTTAAGATTAGTGTCGAGCATTGAGGTAAGTATGCTATGTGATGTACTTACTGTCACTGGTCCTGCCGAATCCAGAGGCGACAGCCCAGGTTCCGACGAACTGGTTAGTGCCAGTAGCCATACCGATGTTACGGATGTTGTCTTAAAAGAACACATAATATGATTAGCTGTGTCGTAAATCTTAGAAAAAATATCAAAAGGAAAGATGAACCTTATAAACAAAGAAAATAATTGATGATTCAAAATCAACTAACTCTTTGACTCAATATTAACCTATAGGTACATAATAACATGGAATGGATTACTTACTGCTGTAGTTGACCCAGCCTGTCACGATAATAGCGACATCGTTAACCAAAGTCCACATGTTGTAGTTAGCGTGCATCTGAACATTGGTGGTGGTCAACCTGGTGCCGCCGGAGAAGAGGGTAGTGGAGCCGAGGACAACGACGAACTGGCGAGCAGAGCCGCTGGTGGAGCGCCAGCAGTGGGCAGCGGTGGACAGACGGGTGTTGGTCAGGAGGGTAGCGCCGCACACGGAGGTGGCACCAGTAGTCAGGGTGATGACGAGACCAGCCTGTCAAACCGACATCAGATAGTATAAAAAAAAACCTGGTTTGAATAAGAGAGAAAAGAAACAATTTCCTAGATAAAACTTCTTTTAAAGATTTTTTTCTCAGAATCAAAGTTATTCTCTAATTCCAAGAACTCACCTGGTACGGGAACTGTCCAAGGGAAGCAGGAGAGCCGCCTACAATCCTGGAGCCATCGAAGTCCATAGCTTCCTCAGCAGCCTTGATGCGGGCGGCCTCTGGGATACCAATGGCATTGTGGTAGTCGAATTCGATCGGAACGTCGAACTCTTCGGCTACCGCAGAGCCCACCAGAGCCACCAAAGCCAAGGCAACCAAGAATTTCATATTGCTGGATGAATACGAATGTGCCTCTCGTTCGTTTCTCTACAGTTTTATACTGTCGATCCAATCTTTTATCTAAAGAGATAGTAATATAAGTCCTTCAATCTTCACCAGCCCTGCTTACAATTAACTATCATTAGAAGTTATCACTAGAGTATTAGATTTATGAGATAAATATTGTATTTTTAAGACTGGGACTTAGAAAAAAAAATTATGCTTGATGTGTGGTTTTGTATTGATGAATCAATGTACAGGATACTTCGACTACTCCACGGCTTTATTGATTTAACATTAAGATTGCGTAAACAATATTGTATCTGTGACCCTATCGATCTCTTTGTAATTGATAGTACCAGAAAATTATGTAACTGCGAGTACCAATATTAATATTATTTCTCGTTTTCGAGTCCTGATCTATTGGGAGGCTTGCGTGAGGATATTTATCCAACATGTAGAGGCCCACTCTAGAAGTTGAAGCTGACATGGATGGAGAATTGAGGTATTTTATTTTATTCGGAAAACCAACAGCTTAAGTTAACTAATACAGGTGGATTACAAAACAAGTAACAAAGTAAAGCCAATTAAAGGTTTCCACAGATAGTTAATATGAAGATATGAACAAATTAGCACAAAGAAATGGTAAACAAATTCAAAACAAAAAAATAAAACAAATGGAAAACAAAACAGAAAACTTTAGAACCAAGAAAAAAAAAAAATTATAATAATAATCAAAGAGGCGACTAAGCCCCGGGATGAGGAGCAAAGAAATTGGATGCTATACGGTTTCTTACTGCAGCAGGTTTTATTCGGTACAGATCTAGATCCTCATAACGCTGACACAGTTCGTTCATCGACCTCGCAGCTCGATAAAAGTATGAATTTATAATATAATTTGTTTTCGCATGTGGTAACGCCAAAGGTCGATAGTTATTTCTAATTGCTGCTCTGGGAACACGGAAGTTGATATTGTTTAGTAGCTCTGGACTATCAACGGATCCTGATAAGATTTTAGTAAGATAAACAATATCATTTATCTTTCTTCTCAAATCAAGGGGTAAAAAATGGTACCTTATACACCTGTCGTGGTAACTTAGATCGATAATTTTGGATTTTCAACTGTAGAAATTTTAAAAACTTCCTTTGAATAGTTTCAATACGATTAATATATATGGGATACCACGGATTCCACACCACGGTATAGAGCATCTCAACATTAAAATAAGAAACGCGTTTTACAGACTCTAGACCCTGTACAGCCTGCGGAAATACTTGTCTGTTGGAGTACAAGAAACAGTTACAGAGGCCCTTGTCCTTTCACATTTGAATTACGGGGATATGTTTACGGTCCTAAACTATTGGAAAAGACTGAAAGTGGTACCTGAAAAATGCATGCACTACGATTTTTTTACCTGTTACGACACGATGATTATATAAAAACTATAGTAGAAGGGAAGATAGAGGGAAAGAGGAAGAGAGGGAGGCCAAGAAGATCGTTCACGGACCAAATTAAAGAGAAAGTAAACAGCGTGTCGTATCAGGAAGTCAAGAAGAAAGCTGAGAAAAGAGAAGAATGGAAATTGCTCCACCGACAAGAGCCTAGCTCTTAAATATATGATGATGATGATGACGATTTTTTTACGACATCCCTAGATGAGCGCAGGGTATATTAAGCATAGCGAAGCGAAGAAAGCTTCACCTGGCTTTCATTTATTTTATGTGTTGAAATGGGTGAAAGATGAACGCAAGAAACCGCTTCGGAGCCACAGAGCGACCAAGCTTATTGTACCGGAGCACAGATAGAACCACATCGTTCAGGTGGGAAAGGGTAGGGTCCTCTTGGGTTTCCACTCCGGCCGATGAAGGCCCACCGGAGACGAGGACCCTGACCTGACTGACCCTCGGAATGATTTCAGGTTCGTGGGGTCGTCTCGTCACTTCCCAACAGCTCGCCACGAGTTGCCCTATCATTCAAATAATATAAAGCAGCTCTTAGAACCGGTGCGCATATATCACTGCATTTTCTTCCCTTTTTTTGCAGATCTACTTCTAGAAGATGTGAAAGATTTGTTTATTAAGATATAAATAAATCAAAACGCAGAAATAATACTAAATATTCCAAACTAAATTAAAAACTAAACTATACTAAAAAAGACCCCTGCGGCATAGTGCCGAAGATGCTGGCAGCATTTCTTCGTTGAATCGCTAGGCTAATTCTTTGAGCGAGGTAGCTGCCAGCTCTTCGGTCACGGTGTCATCGATAAGCCTCTTCGAAATTTCTTTGAAGAGGCTTAGTGCTCCTGGGCCCCACGGACCAAGGGTCTCGACACCGAAAGGGACGAAATTATATTCGGTGCCGAGACCACTATATTTGCTTATCTTGGCGGTTTCAGCTGCCTCAGCTGCGGCTGCTGCCCTTGTGGAGGTCCGGTGGAGATGCGAAGGGGCTATTTTTGATGCTTTTCTCCAGGGTAATGAAACGATGTCCTTTTTCAAGTATAGATTCCAGACTCCTTATCATGTAAAGCATGGAATTAGCCCGTTTTGAAATTTATGCTAGGTTTGCATCCCACTTGAGGTTATCAGCAACGATTACACCATGACCCCTTGAGTGTTCACTGGAGTCAGACGTACAGTGCTTTTTTTTACACACGCCTAATTTCTCGTCGTGAATCAGTCGTGGCCTAGTGGTTTGCCTCTCAAGCAAAGGGTCGTGGGTTCAAGCGCGGGCTCGTACCACTGAATTTTCCGGAATTTATGTGCGAAATGACATTTGAAATTTACCACGAGCTTTTTACGGTGAAGGAAAAAAAATTAGGCGTGTGTAAAAAAAAAGTGGGAGAAAAGGTCTACAAGAAAAAAATCGATTGTAGAAAAAATGCCCTTAGAAATATTTTTGCGAGGTAAAATTGTGTATTGGGAAAATCTGCGAATGGAAAAATCATGTAAGGAATAAATACTTTTACATAATTTAAAAATTCCACGGACCCCTGTCAAAAAAAAATTCTGGAAATTTCCTAGTGACCCTTTATACATACTGTCATCTATGGACTGCCCTACTGTGGGACCCCTGACACGCTACGGATCCTTAAGGGGTCCGTGGACCCCACTTTGAGAAACCCTGGTGTCTCTTGTGCTCTTTACAAATTCTTCTTCTTTTGAAAGTGCTACTCCATTACTGGAGGTTGGCCGTTAGCTCCGAAAATTTCTCCCTATCTTGAGCCATCCGAAACAGTTGCTCTGCACTGCTGAACAAATTGCGGGACCCTAATCACAAGATTAGTCAAGAAAAACCCAAAACGTAGAAAGATAACACTGATTGTGCATTACGCCCGGGCAAAGCCAGTCCGTGTCTTGGCACGCTCTAGCTGCCACGTTATTGCCATACTCGTATTGTTACGAGTACTTAATTTGTAGCAAAATTATCACCATCGTATAAAATTAGTAGGTAAAGAACCGGGTGTTGAACACACCACTAAAGAACAGCAAAAATAATACGTTAATAATACGTTATTTTATCACGACTAAACCGCTGAACCCATTTAGATGAAATTCGGTATACACATAGTTTGCGTCCCGGGGAAGGAAATAGGATAGTTTTTAACTCCGAAAATTGTATATTTCCTATGTGGGATAGTGAAAGCTGAATGATGGAAGTATTAATGTTATGTATCTTTTTTCTTTTATTTCAAAGTCAAAAGTCAAAGTCAAAATCTCTTTATTCAATTTAGGCTATGACAAGCACTTATGAACGTCTAAAAATCTACCACCGGTTCGGAAAACCTCTGTTGAGAAGAATCCGGCAAGAAACTCAACGAGGTATTTTTTTTTAAAACAGATTCACAATATTTATAGATGATATCTATACATTACAAGTATTTAACACAATTTTATTTTTAACACAGTAGGTTCGCTATTTGAAGGGATCGCTAATGCGGATCGGAATTATTTCCAAATATCCCTGTCCATGATATAATCATTGACTTTATAATAAGCCTTATAAGTTTAAATTGTTTTTTTTTTTATTTTGACGTCGTACTAATAGTTTTCGTTTATTTGACATTGTTTAGTTTCATTTAAATCATAAATTATTATGTATGTTAGTTTCTTAGTCTGCACGTAAATTATTGTGTATTAATTATGTTGCCCTAAACTTTGTAATTTAAATTTTAGTAAATACTTATGTATTTATTTATCTACCAGCTTTTGCCCGCGGCTTCGCGCGCGTGGGATTCTGTTATCGCGCGCTGTTCGTTTGGGAACTGCATTTTCCCGGGATAAAAAGTAGGCTGTGTCACTCTCTAAATCATATTCATATCGTTGTAGGATGTTTAGCCTTGTTCACTGTTGGACATAGGGGTATGTGCCATCAAGTTGCTTGGATTGGAAGCGGCCTACATAATTCATTTATTTATTGTATAGTCATCTGCATTAATGTCTGCCACAGCGGAGAGTGCAAAAATATCTCACACGTCCTTTCGGCTCTAGAAATAGAGTCGTATCCGATATTTTATGCACGCTTGTTGTGTCAAATATTGATGCTGATGACAGTATACAAGATATTTTTTTATGTAGCCTGTATTATGTCCCACAGCTGGGCAAATGCCTCCCCTTTCCTCCGCCACTCTTCCCTGTCCTGGGCATGCACCTGCCAATCGAGCTGAAAAGCGCTCAGGTCGACCCGTCATCTCCTCTTGGGTCTGTCTCTGCTGCTATGCCCATCCCTCGGATCCCATTCGGTTACGATTCGTGCCCATCGGTCCAGGTGCATGCGGCAGAAATGACCGGCCCAGATATGATCTTAAATTATTTTATTATTCCAGAAACATATGAACCCTGCAAGGGCACAGCAATCTCCACCCTGATCCTGCGTCTTTAACCAGGTCATCTGTACGTTTCGTTGGTGGACGTCCTATGCTGCCCGATTCGCGATCTCCGTCTTTTCACAGTCTTTTCCGACCCAATGGCCAACTGTTCTCGGTGCTATATCTCTTGCCCCTTGCCACTTTAAAAATTAATTTGCTTGGTTATGTCGATGACCCTCGTTCTTCTACGTATCTCCACATTTCTGATTCGATCCCGTATTGTATATCCCGTAGCCCGGGACCTTATTACTAAAACTCTGCTGTCCGTCCGTTCGAGGCTGTATCTCATGAACCGCTATAACAACAAATACTAAAAACAGAATAAAATAAATGTTTAAGGGGGGCTGCCACACAACAACGTAATTGTTTTGCCTCGCAGAACAGATAACCTTTGGGGGAGAAAAGTCCTCGAGTGGCGACCACGAACCGGAAGACGGAGCGTTGACAGGCCTCCCACTATAGGTGGATTGACAGACATAAGTATGTTAAATTTCAAGTCTATCCGATGACTAGAAGTGGGTCAAAATCAACTTGCAAGATTTTACCCGCACATACATACATGTAGGTATACACTGCAAATTAAATAAAAGCTTGTAATTAAATAAAAACTACAAAGTAAAAAATCGTCTAGATTTTCTAGGTACCACAGCCATCGACCCTAGCACACTGAACTGTTGCTGTTAGTCTTTGAGAGAAGTACATAAGTATAAGGATATAAGAGTTAAGTAGCTGAAAACCTGAAGGTAGTTCAGAATCAAGAGTAGAATCGATTAACCAATTAGGTACACTCACGGTACACTATATTTTAAAGCAAATTGTGTGTGTGTGTGTGTGTGTCTGCGCGTATCTTTATTATTCTTTTTTTTACTGTGCTCTGCATACTATTTAGGTAATTTAATACCAGCCAGTTTTCTGTCAGTTTCATTTTCTTCTAAAATCGTCTAAGCGTAACTGACAAAGTGCAAATTGCGAGTGTAGAGTTGTAAATCAAGTAGAATGACGACTTAGCTTAACAAAACTCCTATGTCTCAATTTAGTACGAGCAGTAGCTATTTACTAATACTGTAGTGACAAATGTTTTGCCATAGTATTTCTTTGGAAAAGTTCATTTATGTTGCTTTCTCAACTAGCTTACTGAAGCTAATTGAGAAAGCAAGATAATACAAACTTGTCCGACAAAATACGATGGAAAATTTTGTAAAGCAGTGTGCTCGCGAGCAAGGAAGACATTATGATTGTCTTTAAATACTCTATAGATTCAGGCGTTACTTTGCGGAGGTCCAAACCGAACTCAAACGTAGCTATGACATTTTAAACTTTCTTGATTCTCACTCATAGTCAAAATACCACAACGGGACTTGCCGAAACGTCGAGGTAAATATTACTTGTAAAAATAGCGTGATAAGTCCCGTTGTGGTATTTATTCAAACGTAGCTGTTTCACACGAATTAGCCTCACTACTTGGCGGAGGAGCAAGACAGATATTCCATTTATTATATTATGATTGTCATTATTAGTATCTAAAGTGAATTATTCGTGTCTATCTTTATCTTTTTCTATGGCCAATATTGTTTACTTTAGATTTTAATCACAATGAAAGGATAAGATTGCTAATAGATATTAAACGTAGGTACATACGTGTTGTACAGTTCAGTACATATAAAGTAAAGGCAGAAAGAAAAAAATGCCCTGTAAAATTCAAATTATACTTATACAAAAAAAAATGTACACATATATATAAAACGCATTAGCACGCTGAAGTGGCAATGGGCCGGTCATATAACCCGAAGAACCGATAACCATTGGGGTAGACGAGTTCTTGAGTGGAGACCACGGATCGGCAAACGTAGCGACGTGCTCAGATGATCTTCGCAAGGTGGCTGACAAGAGCAGCAGGGCTACTAAAAAACTCGAAACTTGATGTTCGTGTGATGCGGTCCCTCTGTCACTTGCACTATTATACACAAGAGCGAGAGGGATGGTATGACACGAACTTCGAGTTTCGAGTTTCGTAGTAGCCCTGCTGGATGAGAGTGGCCGAGGATCGTGCTCAGTGGCGTGCCATGGGAGAGGCCTATGTCCAACAGTGGACGAACATAGGCTGATGATGGTGGTGGTGGATATATAAACACACAAAATATAATAATAATAAAATAATAGATTTATTTTTCGACCAACTTGGATCAAATTGTTAGTATTTAATTACATGTCACAGACTTATAGCTAAGGTTAGGTTAACAAATTAAACTAAAACAAATAGTACCATTAGGCAGCGCCTCGCACATGAAGCTGACAACAGCGATTCATGTACGGACAGTCCAACCTATTCGCCACCACGCAAAATAGACAGAACTAAGTAACATAAGAAAAAAACTATTTTTTTAGGAATTTTTGTAAGTCGTTGTCATCGCTACCCTAAAACGACTTAACACCACATTCTCCGGCCAGAAGTCGGATACGTCGGAGCGCAGGAACATCTAATGAAACTATACTGCATTACTTTACTATATTTCAAGTCAATCCGATCTTTATCGTCTCTCAGTTCGAACCAATAGTCAATTTTGAATATTTTATTATTGTTAAAACAGTTTTCTACCGAGTGTGGCCTGTAATACGAGCAAATAATTAAAACATAGGTTTTACTCGTCAAACTGAACAACATTGGTTGGTGATTTGCTCGTATTATATGCCACACTCGGTATATCTAATTATATCATAAATAAGCAGACAACTTTTAAGATTTTTTTTTATTCGACTGGAAGGCAAACGAGTTAGTGGGTCTCCTGGTGGCAAGCGATCACTACCGCCTATAAACATCTGCAACACCAGGGGTATTGCAGACGCGTTGCCAAACTAGAGGCCTGAGATGGAATATCTCAAGTGCCAGTAATTTCACCGGCTGTCTTACTCTCCACGTCGAAACACAACAGTGCAAGCACTGCTGCTTCACGGAAGAAGGCACTTGCACAAGGTCCTACCACCTGCAAAAGAGAGATAAAATTACTTCAAGAATTCCTAAATTGTAGCTCTAAAAACCAAACTGAAAACATCTCTCCAGAAATTTCTAGAACCTTCTCTCGTAGATTAGTTACATACCTACAACACGCACCAAAGTACATTCATTTTAATCATACAGATTAATCACATTAAGAACTTAATATTTTAATAATCATAAAATACTCTGAATCAGTCGTGAATCGATTAAAAGATAGCGCGTGACGAGTTTATTCAGATAAAGAGTTTGGGAAAACCACTTTTAACACCTCAAAAGTGAGGGAAAAACCATTATTAATACCACTTAACTCCTCTGAACTAAATATATCACGAATTTCTACGTAATCGGCGATAAAAAGCTCGAAAACATGTTTACTGCATCGGTTGTATAGGTTACCTACTTGATGCTCGAGACTTGGTGCTCATAAATGCCGCATGTCATAGTAGAATGCGGAGACTACGTTTATTCAATACGCATGATTTAGAGAATTGCCAAATTACCAACCAATTGCGAGTCGGGTTGTCAGATATAAAAATACAAAATTGTTTATTTTGTAGAAAACACGTTTTAAATGGTCTAAGGGATATGAGTAGAGCCGCCCACAAAGCAAAAGTTACTTGTGTTGGACTACATCGCTCTTCCTTAAATTAATTTGAAAGGAATAAAATAAATGGCAGAGTAAATTAAAAAAAAAATACAATACAATACAAATATTCTCTATTGCACACCAAAAAATAGGACAAAAACTTAGCTATAGGTAATAAAAAAAGTAAAATATTTATACCTACGACTGTATCCTTAAAAATCCAGTGTCGCCCTGCTTTAGTACTATTACTTATTCTGTGCATATTGCGTATTTTTCATATGCTACGAGGCAAAACGAGCAAGACGGTCACCTGATAGAAATAAATCACCGCCGCCCATGTACACCCATAGCATAAGTTGAGTTTTACAGTTGCGTTGCTGGCATTTTGAGAAAAGAGTAGGTGGTATATCTACCTACTGGTGGAACCTTCCATATTTTTTTAATTAAATATATTTTCATTCGCCACGGTCTTTCATTTCACCATTTATTGCTGTAGAGATGAACCTAAAATAACTGACTGTATAATATTACTAAAATTCATAAACTAGGAGCACACCGAACACGGTTTTATCTAGATCTAGAGAAACCGTTAGAGCTGTTTTCGAGAACCTTTAAATTAAACAAGGAATAAAAATAAACAAGAATTAAAAGGTATTAATTAAATAGAAACAATTTTACTTGTACAACTTAACTAAGTATAAGATGAAAAAACATCTGCGTAGCTTTTAATAAATGAAATAAAGTCTGACATCGTGTTTTTTTGCCGCCAAAAGGATCTTTCTTTTTGGGCATGCAAATCTGATGTACACGATAGCGCGCGCGCGTCGACGTTAACATGGGTATGGCATGGATCAAGGAAAGTAAGGGAGATCATAAAACATTCGAGAGCCGATAAACTGTCCAGTTTTCGTG
Source organism: Choristoneura rosaceana (assembly GCA_037349165.1). Lineage (NCBI taxonomy): Eukaryota > Metazoa > Arthropoda > Insecta > Lepidoptera > Tortricidae > Choristoneura > Choristoneura rosaceana. Next base: position 1,019,637 of record JAZBNJ010000001.1, read on the forward strand.
CTCAGTTGAAGGGGTTGCCAATTCCTTATCGCCGTAATATTCACAGGCACAGATCTCTCACAATGAGAGGGCTAGAGCTGTAGTTCCTAGGCGGGCCTAGTGCGGATTGAGAACTTTACACACAACATTGAATTGCTTGGCAGGCTGAGGTTTCCTGGCAGTATTTTCATTCACCGTAAATAATCTCGTAGTAAATTAGTAACAAGCATTATTAGTTACATACTTAATATCACAACAGTTTTTTTTAAGAAAGAGGAAAGAAAGTTGGAAACCCCTGACTTTGTCACTGCAAAGTTCAATAACTCAAAAACGGCTGAACCTATTTTGATAAAACTTGTCTAAGAATCATCACTAGAAAATTTGCTTTCAATTAAAAAAACCGCATTCAAATCGGTCCACCCGCTTAAGATCTACGGTGCCACAGACATACAGACAGACACACACACAAACACACATAGCGGTCAAACTTATAACACCACTCTTTTTACGTCGGGGGTTAAAAAAATTAGTTGAATTGCCTGTCAATCTGGACCCGATTGCACAATAAGTACAAGCATTTTGTGTTGAGATTCACTAATACTCTAGCTTATTACTACTTTTACTAGCTTTTGCTCGCGGCTAAGCCCGCGTGGAATTCGGTTATCGCGCGCAGTTCCCTCGGGAACTGTGCATTTTTCCGGGATAAAAAGTAGCCTATGTCACTCTCGGCCCCATAAACTATCTCTATGCCAAAAATCACGTCGATCCGTCGCTCCGTTACGGCGTGAAAAACGGACAAACATACAATCACACAAACATACAAACACACTTTCGCATTTATAATATTAGTATGGATTATGCAATTGGTCCTTCTTCTCCTCCAACTTCTCACCTACATGGCTGTCACTGTGAGATGGCGGGAAATAAGAGGGTCGGCCATTTTGAATGGCGCAGAAGCACAATGCTTTACGAACGGCGATGCAGATGTGCATTGCTTCGATGTAGCTGGGAAAATCTACATGCGAATATCCTTTCGCGGTTTATTATTCTAATTCCGTAAGTACTATTATGATCCATACTTATAATATTATAAATGCGAAAGTAACTCTGTCTGTCTGTCTGTCTGTCTGTTACGCTTTCACGCCAAAACCGCTGAACCGATTTTGATGAAATTTGGTACAGAGATAGACTAGACCTTGGGAAAGGACATAGGCTACTTTTTATTCCGAAAAAAAGGCTTGAAGGGGTTGAAATAGGGGATGAAATTTTATATGGAAGTTCGTCATTTTTAAAGATAAAACCATGAAACTTGGCATTAAGGCAGTTAATAAGAAATAAGTAGATATTTGTTCGAGCGTTTTTGAAAATTCGGCCTGTGAAGGGATGAAATAGGGGATGAAATTTTATATGGAAGGAACGAAAAATAAGTCCCAAAATAACTATTCAACGCGGACGGAGTCGCGGGCAAAAGCTAGTAAATTATAAATGGGCAAGTATTTTTTTCTGACTCACTGAGATAAAGACGAAGATTTGCTGAAGAAATCGCGAGCAACAGATAGTATAGGAAAAATAACATTTTTTGTATTATACTAGATGGCAAACGAGCAAGTAGGTCTCCTGATGATAAGAGATCACCACCGCCCATAGACATCTGCAACACCAGGGGGATTGCAGATGCTTTGCCAACCTAGAGGACTAAGATGGGATACCTTAAGTGCCAGTAATTTCACCGGCACCGGTTTATTTATTTAATATAACATTACACCATCATAAGTTTGTGTAGGTATGCATGATTGCGTGCGTGTTTGAGTATGCATGTGCACGCGTGTGTGCGTGTGCGTCTGTATTTGTGTATCTGCTTGTTTGTTACTCTTTCACATTCTAACGGCCGACGAGATTTATATGTGGCTTGTGTGGACAACTAATTTCTAAAATTAGTACGTGAATATTCCCATCTGAAATATTTCAAAAGAATTTCAAGGCAAGTTATGGTCTTTACCAGGAATCGAAGCTGCGACTATTCCACCCCTACTACCAACCGACCACCCGATTCATTACCGCCTTCCTAGTAACTTAATAGTATATTGTAATAACATGTCATTCGCAAGGCTTCATGAAAAGCGCTCAAGCTTTTTGCTCTTCGATCAAGCTTTCACAATCCATCTCCCTCTTCTCCATACAAAAACGGGTGTCAAACAAGGACAGCCAATCTCCGGTTTCCAGACACTCGGCAGTCGCCGGCAATGCACGAGCGCTCACGAACGAATCCAAAATAGTTCGTTTTTTAAAAATACGTGAACGTGACAAGTTTTTTTTTAATGTGTTTTTGCGACTGCTAGCTGAACTTATTTATGTTTTTGTGCTGTTGTGGTGTATTGTATGGTTTTTATGTGAACTTTCTAAGGTATGTACATACCTACAATTATTATTTTTACCAGAACAGTAACATTACATCGATAACTCTTTAGTTATTTATTAAACAATGTGTATCTGGCACATTTAATGGCCTCTTATACCGCGCAATGATATAATTCCTGATATTTTATGTGATAGCTTAAAACTGTGTCCATATCGGCTCGCATACCTACTTATTGGAAGACCGAATATAATCTTTGTCAGAACGATCGTTTGTCATAACTCTGTTTTTCTAAATCCAATAATTGTTCAGAATTGTTATAAAACATACCTAACCTAACCTACAGTTTTCTATAAATATTATGTCCATTAAAAAAAATCAGAAAACTGGGAGGTTTCGGTGGGAAAAATATTACGACAAACAATGATTCGGACAAAAAATACGGTATGACAAACGAAGAGCATGCGAACTCTGGTGCTCCCATTAAAACGAAATAATCCTACTTAGATCTTCCTAGCAATTTACCTAATAGTATGTGTAAAGTTCCCAATCCGCATTGGGCCGGCGTGGGAACTAATGATGAAAAGTCGATACTACTCCAAACAATGTGTTTATGTAATAAGACACCCCTTTTTGGTAAATGTAGTTTCAATACATGTTTATACGTAATGTATTGATATACTTACCTACCTAGTACTTCAATTGTCCTTGACATTAATATAATAATATTGTAAAACGTAGTCACCTGCCCGCCGGTTGCACAATCGTTATCAAAACTAACTGTTTTGTAAACTTTCGTTCACCCCTATGGGCCTCATAATAATGTTTAGGACAATTTAGGACATTCCTACTTACGTCAAAGCGAAAGTCAACTTTTCGGCATTTTTACTTTAAATGTAGCTTTCAGAATTAGACTATTGGACTTGGAGAAATTTGCCTGTCTTTCATCTGTCTATGGCCTGCGCGGAAGTTGATGCGAGGGATTTTTCCTTTTCTGAATTTATTGCTGTTTTCTTTACATAAAGTTTGTAATTTTGTTTAGTCGACTGTTACAGGCTGATGATGATGAAAGAAATAAAGAAAAGGATATATAAATGTCAACCTGTTTAAGTTTGCTGTGTCGTTCGTGTGCTGTTAGTATATTTTGTTCATCCTCCGGCCACCAGTTAGCGCTTGTACAGATGCAAATTTGACCATAGAGTTTCCACTCTGTTTCTCTATGGTAACAATATTCTTTGGATGTATCTTAGGTAAAGTAGGATATCCACAAAGGTCGTGAGGCAATATTAGCGAGTACATGCTCGCCTCGCGCTGGCGCAGTGGGCAGCACGAGCGGTGGTCACGATTGGGACCTACAGCTTCATTGGACTAGGGAATTCACTGGTTAAATTTCTGTTAGATATTTATTTTACACAAAATTGGGACTGTCTAGAAAAAATAAAATGCAACACTTTTGACTTTTATTATTATTCATTTATTTGGCCAAGCTGATCAGTCACATTTAGCGAGTCATTGCAACTAATTACATACATTGCAAACTCTTAATCTATATAAGTACTTAAACAATTTCAGTACATCAGATTAGGACCTTTCTTTAATCAAGTCCATGAACTCATTTATTAAATACAGTGGATGTATGAACTAAAAGAATTATCATGCTTGAATTTGCTTGCTTTGTTTTTTTAGTTCATTGATATGGACCTCCGCAAAGTAACGCCTGATTCAATAAATTACAGAGGATATAATTCGAAAAACTGCTTTCATATCTAATGAAGTAATTTCCAAAGCGATAAACCCTGATTTAATGCTTTTCTTAACTTAGATTTTGGTACATAAAATTTTCTTTGTTTCTGGCGTTATACTTGTGTATATCTGACCATTTCTGACTCTTTTTTGATTATCGACCTGATTACAAAGCTTGAGGTCCCGGGTTCAGTCGGAGTGATATTTGTTAAAAAAATTCAAATGTTTGTTTTCGAATCGTGGTATTTACCTATTTACAAGTTCACAACATAGGCTTTGCTACTTTGGGACTGGGTTTTTTTTTTAATTTCAGGCATATATTTTCTTTTCCTGGGCTTATATTCATAAAATTAAATTAACAAAGTACCAAATATTATGTTATGTCATCTTAACCTCTCTCTGTATAGTGTGAAAAGAATCAATGGGTCCTGGAGGGCAATTACCTTAAATCCTTTAGTTAGCTGATTGTACTGAAAACAAACATTCCTTTATTTTTAAAATTGAACGAAACTGCGTTCAAAGATCTTCTAAACTTCCCTTGTCTCACCCGGGAATCGAACCAACTGAAAATAAAAATAAGCCACTCGCTATTTTACTATACAAATCAATAGAATTATTGTTCAGGAAAAAAATTGTCTAATAAACATTTCGGTCTTACACTTATCTGTTGTATGGGATACCATAAAATATAATGTTTATTAACATTTGTAACAACTAAATGATATCTACGTTATAATTGTCTTATCTCTCTAACACCCAAAGACATCATAATCATGAAGCTAATTTTATTTATCTCTCAGTATCTTATTGAAGACTTCGATAAGTAAATCTTTAAATGGTAATAATAAATCTATGTGTCGGCGGCCGATCGTAAAATCTGCCAGATCACGAAATTTCTAGGCATATCATGAAATGGTGTCATTACATGAATTGGCTAAGGGTCATCCGCCATATAGTTCAAAACTCACCGCTTAACGATTTCCCTAGTGACGTTTAGGCAGATTATGAAATTCCTTCACAAAGTACGCAAACAAGTATTTCATGGGTTGAATTTGAAACTGGGTTGAGTTGCTAAGCAATTAATGCTCCTCGTAATGCATATGGTGAAATGGAATGGGTGGTGAAGTACCAGGACTCCTCAATAAAGAAAGACCCTGCACCAGAAAAAGCATTTTTTTGTAAAAGGTGACGAGCAGTCGACATGAAACTTAAGAGTCATGAATCTTAGATTATTTACACTAAAAAGGCTGAAAAAAAATTATAACAAAATATTGAACCCACTACAAAAAAACATGAAATAATTTTCTACCAGTCTGAAGTCGATGCCTCAGCACGAGCCAGCAGGAGTGATTGAAGCCCAATATGTAGTGCGTAGTGAGGTAGGCGACTATAGGTCCACCCCTGCTGGCTCGTGCTGAGGCACCGACTTCAGACTGGTAGAAAATTATTTTCATGTTTTTTTGTAGTCGGTTCAATTCTTGTTATAATTTTTTAATTTTCATTTCAATCAATTAAATCGATTAGAGTATCTGCCAAACGATCAATCTTTATTACCTGACATAAACCAAAAGAATATCACGAAACAAATATTTTTATAACACAGATATCTTGAAGCGATACAGACGAATTTAAATGCAATATCTCTTATCTCATCGACGTCGATATTCATTGTTGTGTAGGTATGTCTATGTTTAGTGTGTAGCGGTGGAGAGAGTGATAAACAGACACCCACACGTGACACGTTTACGACTATATCAAAGAGGGAATTAAATGTTAGAAGGGATAAAGGGTTTCTTAGCGCGATAGAATCCGGAATACGGAAATTCGTCGAAGAACTAAAGTCACTGACATAGCTGGAAAAATATGCAAATTGAAGTTGCAATGGTCAGGGCATGTCGCTCAAAGAACAGATAACCGTTGGGGGAGAAAAGTCCTCGAGTGGCGACCACGAACCAGAAGACTAAGCGTTGGCAGGCCTCCCACCAGGTGGACTGACGACATCGTGAGATATAAAGAGATATAGACGTGTTTTTCAAAATCGGTTCAGCCGTGTTATTGAACTTTGAAGCCGGTTGAAGAAGGGGGTTAGGTTATTATTAACAAAACTTTCATTAAAATCGGATTTAGAATCTAGAATCTTATTGAACGTATGATCTACGTATGTATGTCAAGCAACATTGGCCTCAACAACGGGCCTCAGCATTCCCACAATTCTTTCGATACTATCAATCGCACGAAGAAATAATTGCCTTAACGAAAGCGTGAAAGCGTAGCTAACTGCCACTACGGCAGTAAAATGTTTTAAATAGTGGAAGCCTAGTGGTTTGACTCATCGCCTCTCAAGCAGAGGGTTGTGGGTTCAAACCCCGCCCCGCATCTCTTGAGTTTTTCAAAATTCATGTGCGGAATTATATTTTAAATTATCACGAGCTTTGCGGTGAAGGAAAACATCGTGTGGAAGCCTGCACTTACCTGCGAAGCAATTCAGTGGTGCGTGTGAAGTTCCCGATCCTCGCTGAGAGGACTGCTTGCTCTGAGAGGAGGCCTGTGCCCAGCAGTGGGACGTATATAGGCTGGGATGGACGAATCATTCAGATTTCAGAGGCGTCTTTTAGAAGAAGCCTATTGCAGGCCAAAGGCTTCTCCCAAAGAGATTCCACAAGGATTGGTCAGGAGTACATTAGGTCAATTTCAGGGTAGGTAGCGCTTTGAGCTGCCTACCGTGCTGGGGGCTGTGGCGGGAAGAGCTGGCGGTGCACTGCTCGGTGCCAACTAGCCTACCCTAGAATTAACCCAATATACGCCAAAATCTCAAGGTTCTCGAATGGCGTCCGCGGACCAGGAGACGAGCTGTCGATAGGCCTCCAATAAGATGGAACGACGACCTAGTTAAGATCCCGGAGTCGCGGTGGATGTGAAAAACACAAGACCGGTCTGAGTGAAGAGCCTTGGCGGAGACCTATGTCCAGCAGTGGACGTCTTTCGGCTGACATGGTGATGATGATGATGACGCCAAAATCAGTCCAGCGCTGTCATCGACTGATTCCCGTAACCTTCAACCAGATCGTGTCCCATTTACGTTGGGGGCCATTGACTTATACTCTAAGTATATATCAATGTTGGGGGCCTTCCCACAATGTATTCTTACTACCTCATCGGCTGTCGGTTCTACGAGCAATGTGCCCTACCCACTTAAATTTCATAACAGTCATTAGACGCATTTTAATCAAAAAGGCGTAGGTATAAAAAAATATGTCGCCATGTCTGCCATTAACTCGTATTTCATCATAAGAATGAGTTATCGACACGTCCATAAAAAAGATATTTTATAGTTTCGCCTTTTGTTAACAACCGTAAATCCGTGGAGGTTCATTACGTCCTAAACTGGTTATTGTTCCCCACATAAATAACCTCGATGATGGTTTTATTGGGAATCATTAAAATATTAACTAGCGTTTACCCACGGCTTCGCTCGCGATAACCTTTCCACCTACACATCAAAGTTAAAAGTCAAAGTCAAAGTCAAAATCTCATTATTCAATTTAGGCTATGAGAAGCACTTATGAACGTCAAAAAATCTATCACTGGTTCGGAAAAAATCTCTGTTGAGAAGAATCCGGCAAGAAACTCAACGAGGTATTTTTTCATCCATATATTCATATCCTGCATCCGACATTTGTTGAATTGAAATTCCGAAATTTCTTGAAACTCCCGTGGAATTCTCTCTAAATTACATACGAGTATTGGTCTTAAAAATACCTGTCAAAAATTTTATGCCTCTAAATGTAGTGGTTCAGATTTATTCGGAACCTGCAGGAATATAAAGAAAGAAAAAATATTTATTCGTGACATTATTACACCTACCTATGTGTTATTCCCAATATTCAGCTATCTAAATGCCAAAATTTCGTTTATAATACACACACACATATGAGTGCTCGCACGCATACACACTCCAGCACGCAGGTACACACGTACGCACTCATAAATATTACTATATATCTATAATAATTATAGTGGGACTTTTTTTGGCACGACGATTGAGTTATTGTGAGCCCGAGGTTAAGTTTTATAGTATGTTATAGATATTTTCACTTCTCGTGCTCTTAAAAAGCTCCTTATTCATCTCTAGGGATTAAGGTAACTTTTTTTATTTTCTATGGAAACCCATAAACAGCCAATCTGAAATGAACTTATAACAGTGCTGCAGTGCTTCGTCACTCACTTTCAATATAATATTTTTAAAAACGTTGTCTCTGTGTACTAATACAATAAGAAGTACAATCAGCAAAAAAGCTGATGTTGAAAATTGTTATTGACGGATTTTTTTCCGCTCTATCGAATTCTTTACAATGCAAGTACAGCAATGAACAGCGAATTAACAATCCCTACTAGTCCCTATCCCTACTAATATTATAAATGCGAAAGTAACTCTGTCTGTCTGTCTGTCTGTTACGCTTTCACGTCGAAACCGCTGAGCCGATTTAGATGAAATTTGGCATAGAGATAATTTAATCCCCAAGGATCAACATAGGATACTTTTTATTCCGGTAGAGGGCGCCACCGCGCGATAACCTAGGTCCGCGCAGACGAAGTCGCGGGCATAAGCTAGTAAGCTATAAACCTCGAACAGAGTAACAGCACAACCTAATACCCTTTATTTACTCTACAATTGTCAACGGTAAATGTCTTTAAAATACCCCAAGGCGCCATTTAGCCGAGATGGGTTCTGCTAAAATGGCTTTTAGCTCTGAATGCGTTCTACTCTATTGAACGCGAAAATGATGAATAAGGTGGATTAATTCCATCACGTACTATGGAACTATGGGGAAAGCTATTGGAGTTTTTCTTAGGAATTGAATCCGGAACAAAGTTATTCATCAGAATAAGAAAATCCTAGGATAGAGCTCTGCAGGGCAGCAGCCGCCGAGTCGTGGTGCTCCGAGGAAGAAGGGCTATGGATTAGCCCGAAACATGTCGACCTAAACTCGATTTAGGACGTGAGTTATCCGGGAAAATATATTTAATACTAGCTTTTGCCCGCGGCTCCGGCCGCGTGGTATTCAGTTATCGCGCGCGGTTCCCTCGGGAACTGTGCATTTTTCCGGGATAAAAAGTAGCCTTTGTCACTCACAGGCCCATAAACTATCTCTATGCCAAAAATCACGTCGATCCGTCGCTCCGTTACGGCGTGAAAGAGGGACAAACACACAAACACACTTTCGAATTTATAATATTAGTATGGATTAGCTCTGCAGGGCTACTACGAAACTCAAAACTCGAAGTTCGTGTCGTGCGGTCTCTCTAGCTCTCTTATTAAATAGTATAAGTGTCAGAGTTTCGTGGTAGCCCTGCTGGTTGAGTTCGAAACGCGTCAGTGTACGAGTATTGTGGTGGTGGTGATAGATGGGTTTGAGTGATTTGCGTGTGTTCTTACAGTGAGGAGGTGGAGGAACTGTATGAACATAATCTTGTATAAACTTAGCTAGCATAAGGTCGCGGGTGAGCAAAGAAATTATCCAAAAAGTCAAAAGTCAAAATCTCTTTATTCAATTTCGTCTATAACAAGCTATACTTATGAACGTCAAAAAATTTACCACCGGTTCGGAAAAAGCTCTGTTGAGAAGAATCCAGCAAGAAACTCAACGAGGTATTTTTTTTTAAAACAGATTCACAATATGTATTTATAAATTATTATTTACTCAAGTATTTAACACAATTTTATTTTTAACACAGTAGGTTCGCTATTTGAAGGGATCGCTAATGCGGATCGGAATTATTTCCAAATATCCTCCTGTCCATGATATAAATCATTGACTTTATAATAATTTATTTTAGTTCATTGATATGGACGTCCGCAATGTAACGCCTTATTCAATAAACTATCTATTACACATTAAGCCCCATTTAGACTATGCGAGAACTTGCATGCAAGTTTCACTTCATTGCGTTATTTGTTTGATCAACTGTATTCATTGTCCCTCAATAGTCTACGATGTAATGCAACTTGCATGCAAGGTCTTGCATCGTCTAAATGGGGCTTTAGACGAGAACTTCATCTACCTCAAAAATAATGCGAATCGTCTCCATCCCCCGCTGTGTTCCTGACGTTTGAACAGCGAAACAATTTGCTTCAGTCGGATCTGACCGACAGTCGCCAGCGCAGCATCGGCATAGCGTCAGCGGGGGGCGTTGTCGGGACTGCAGGGCTACTCTGAAACTCGAATAAAAAAAACCGGCCAAGAGCGTGTCGGACACGCCCAAAATAGGGTTCCGAAGCCATTACGAAAAAATTAAGTAATATTTTTCTAAGGATTTCGTATTTTATACGGAATCTTCCAAGTTTAGGTATATTTTATACCTTACGCTGCTATTTACTCATAAACTACTAATAATTCTCAAGTAAACTTAGCCGTTATAGTTTTCCTTGGAAGTTTGATATATTGACTACCATCCTGAATTTTTCCTAATTTTTCCACCCACCAGTTTAGATTTTAGAGGGGGAGGGACGCTCGATTTTAATGAAAATTTCCACTTTAAAGTTGAATATTTCGCAAACCAATTACTGAATCGAAAAATCGTTTTAGCAAACCCCTAATGGTACCTATCCAACGATACCCACACTATAGGGTTGGATGAGAAAAAAAAATCACCGCCACTTTACGTCTATGGGAGGTACCTACCCTAAAAAAAATTGTTTTTGAATTATTAATTGTACTATTTTGTCGGCATAGTTTACTTATATATCCGTGCCAAATTACAGCTTTCTAGCATTGATAGTCTCTGAGCAAAGCCGCGGACGGACAGATAGACAGACAGACAGACAGACATGGCGAAACTATAAGGGTTCCGTTTTTGCCATTTTGGCTCCGGAACCCTAACAATACAAATATACTCCAAATAGTAATCTTGATTTTATTGCTTAATAGCGACATCTCTTGTTCCTGGTGAGCGGATAGTTCCGAAGGGAGTGAAAAATGTTTCTCGTTGAGAACGTAGATCATAGATGACGTTAGTGTCGCTGCTAAAGTGACTATGAAAAGAATTCAAGTTGAAATATTGGTGCAAAGGAAAAATTCGTGTCTAAGTCTCCTGTCCAGCGGGGGTGTAGGGGAATAGCACGCAGCACGGAATGCTGAGGACCTGTGTTCGATTCCCAGCGCTGGTCTATTTTTCTGGTTTTTCTGTGCATTCGTGTTTCAGCTTGTGTTTTCGTGTGAAATATATAAACTTTCACGGGATGACCGTAAAAGAAACAAAAATTTGGAGTTGAAATAAAAAAATTAAAAAAGACTCCAAATAGTAATCTCGAAACTCGAAGTTCGTGTCGTGCGTTCCTGACACTTATACTATTTATATACTAGAGCGAGAGGGACCGCACGACACGAACTTCGAGTTTCGGAGTAGCCCTGCTGAGACGAATGACCTCGGAGCTGGGACCACAGAAAAAGAGGGAAACGAAGGTGCTTTCATCATCATCATCATCATCATCATCATCAGCCGGAAGACGTCCACTGCTGGACAAAGGCCTCCCCCTTAGAACGCCATAATGAACGACAACTCGCCACTTGCATCCACCGGTTCCCCGCAACTCTCACGATGTCGTCAGTCCACCTGGTGGGAGGCATGCCAACGCTTCGTCTTCCGGTTCCTGGTCGCCACTCGAGGACTTTTCTCCCCCAACGGTTATCTGTTATTCGAGCGATGTGGCCCGCCCATTGCCACTTCAATGTAGAAGGTGCTTTAACGGTTTTTAATAAGTCACTGCTAATAGCTTGCGTCATAAAAAAATCTAATTTATCCTTCAGTTGATTATCTATCAGAAAATATTGGACACGTATCTTGTCTTATCTTCTTATCTTGAATTTAGGGGTCCTTGCGGACACATTTCGAACCATAGGGATCTTTTCTGTAATTACCCCTGCTTCGCACTTACTTCATTGCTTTTATCACCTCTTGCTTAAATTGATGATTTGACGAAGCGGTAGTGCCTTAAAGTCTCCTGGCGCGGGGTATCCGACGCCAAAGAGTCTCATTCCTAATCTGGCGAGGGCGTCACATCCACACATAACGTGTTAAAATAACAAAACAGAAATAACAAAAAAGTAACGAAATTTAGAGTTGAAATAAAAAACACAAAAGACTCCAAAAACCAATCTTAATTTGATTGCTTGATAGCGACATCTCTTTTCCGGGTGAGCGGTTAGTTCCGATGGAGTGCTGAAAGCTTCTCGATGAGGGCTAAAGCATAGATGTCGTTATACATAGTGTCCCTGGTTAAGTGACTAAATAAGAAACAAACAAGCTGAGATGTACCTATGGTGCAAAGGAGAGATTTGTATCTAAGTACTAGGATGGTGTAGCGGTGGTGTAGCGAATTTGAGTGCTGAGGACCTGCGTTCGATTCCCAGCTCTGGTCTCTTTTTCTGGTTTTTCTGTGCATCTATATTTCAGTTTTTATTTTCGATTGTCTTGAGTCTATTAAACAACCCATTTGGTTTCGGGTTAGAATTACACCTCTCTATTTCTTCCGTGGATGTCGTAAGAGGCGACTGAGGATATAGGGCGACAGGCTAGCAACCTGTCACTATTGTACTGTTTTCGGCAAACTTAAAACCTAAAATTAAAAGTGGCTCCTATGCGGTAACGTTTCGTGTGCTCTACCTACCCCATTTGGGAATACAGGCGTGATGTTTGTGTGTGTGTGTCAATTAAACAAAATATGGTGAAGATATTGACAGTAAAAGTTGAATGTGACGTGACGCCGTGCGACACTTTTATCGCTTGATCTGGTTTGTCGCTGTCCGAAAACATTAAAAGTACCTTAATTTTCAAAATGTCACGTTAACTTTTTTTTTTTTTTTTTTATGGTATAGGGGGCAAACGAGCAGACGGATCGCCTGATGGTGAGCGATTACCGTTGCCCATGAACACCTGCAACACCAGAAGAGTCACAAGTGCGTTGCCGGCCTTTAAGGTAGAAGTACGCTCTTTTCTTGAAAGCTTGAAGGTTATATCGGTCCGGGAATACCGCAGGCGATAGTTCATTCCAGAGTTTTGATGTGCGAGGCAAGAAAAAATCGTCCGCAATAAGTAAAAGTTTGTAGCCGAATGACCTTTGACACGAACAATAACAGTCGAAATGTTACTGCGTTATTTTTATTTAATCAATATCGCGTGACGAGCCGTAACCCGTAACGTCGCTCTTTTGGTACGGTTGAGGCACATGACACGGATACGAGTATCGGATTCATGGAAAACGTAAAACCCGGCCAGTTGCCATTGGCCCTGCTACCGTCATCATGTGGTGACCCTCATTGTAATTTTTATAGGTATTTTTATTTGTGTATGTGTTGTTGTGTTACTAACTATTGTTTTAAATCTTTTGTATTACTAACCAAATGTGTCAATGTTACACGAATAAACAAGATTTTATTATTATTATTATTATTGGAACAACAAAAATACTAAAAAGAAAAATCGGCCAAAAGTGTGCCGGACACACCCGAAATAGGGTTCCATAGCCATTACGAAAAATTAAGTGGTATTTTTCTAAGGATTTCGTATCTTGTACGGAATATTTGAAGTTTAAGTACATTTTATTCCTTACGCTGCTATTTACTCTTAAACTAGGTAGTAATAATTCTCAAGAAAACATAACCGTTATTGTTTTCCTTGTAAGTTTGATATATTTACTACCATCTTGAATTTTTTCAAATTTTTCCACCCACCGGTTTAGATTTTAGAGAGATTAAAATCAAAGTTTGCTTTATTTATTTATTTAATGAAAATTTGCGCTCGTTTAATATTTTGCAAACACATCACTGAATCGAAAAATCGTTTAAAAGACGTATCCAACGATACTTCACACTACAAGGTTGGATGAGAAAAAAAAAACTGCTTTCTAGCATTCATAGTCCTTGAAAAAGTCCATTCGCCTGTCATCACTCTGTCAAAACTTCAACAGCCGGGACCTAGGAATATTGGAGCTGGTCATAATCTTGGACAGGATTCGACTGTTGAACTTTAAGTTACCTAGTACTTAACAGTTTTTTTTTTTTATTCGACTGGAAGGCAAACGAGCAAGTGGGTCTCCTGGTGGTAAGAGATCACCACCGCCCATAAACATCTGCAACACCAGGGGTATTGCAGATGCGTTGCCAACCTAGAGGTCGAAGTTGGCATACCTCACCTGCTGCACAGTTCTAGAGTATTTGTTATTGTCAGCCTACTCTATCCTGTATACTGCATACAAGGGCCAGACCTTCAAGAAATAGACTAGCTCGTCCCGCCATCGCCGTTTATTCGCCAGGTCACTTTTCGAGTTGATAGTTTCTAAAGTATTAAACTTATTTCATTTAAAGTTTTTTGGCAGTCTGGTATTTTAATTTTTTATTTAATTAATGTCAGTTATCTTAATTAAAATCTAAATTTTCATCTAGCAGGGCAGTTGATTGGCCTTCTTATAGATAACACACTCTTATCTTAACGTATGATTTGTGATACCGAGAAGCGCCGCAAATAACAAATGCACAATCGGATAAGTGAGATAATAAAAGTAAGTTAGTATGTTTTGCAGTGCTTTTGAATGAAATAATGTCATTATTTTGTAGGTAAATCGGCAATGAAGGTTTTTATCAAACTAAAGTCTTTAGAAACGAAGACTTGTTGAAATAAATAAATAATTAAAGTTCAATATCTCAAAAACGGCTAGGCCGATTTTGATGAAACATGCCTAGGAACCATCGCTAGAAAACCTGCTATCAAATAAAAAAACCGCATACAAATCGATCCACCCGTTTAAGAGCTACGGTGCCACAGACAGACACACATAGCGGTCAAACTTATAACACCCCTATTTTTTCGTCGGGGGTTAAAAAATAGGTTTAGCTAAGAACACACGGACTCCAAACTAGGCTAAGCTTGTATCTTGTTAGTCTTCGTGTGATTAACAAGATTAGCAAAGTGTGACAGAAGATTTTTTTTATTCTCCTGATGGTAAGAGATCACCACCGCCCATAAACATCTGCAACACCAGGGCTATTGCAGATGCGTTGCCAACCTAGAGGCCTAAGATGGAATACCTCAAGTGCCAGTGATTTCACCGGCTGTCTTACTCTTACTACATACTAAATGGAACAAATAAAAAAATCTAGATTGAGTTGTTAAACCTTGTGTATGCTTGACAGCTTAATACGTTTTGAAACTATTAAACTGAGCTGAACACTAAATTGAGTTAAATTTTCCCTTTTTCTCCACCAAGGGGTTATTGAGGTGTAGGTAAATTACACCTTGAGCAACAATAAATTAACAAAACTGCTGACAGCCTCCGAGCCACCTGTTTTATTTCTTTCCAGCGCCATAAATCGGTACTTTACCGATTGTTATCGCTAAATAAATATCGCTTAACCGTTAATCGGTAACAGTATCCAGTCGTGACAGTCGTGGCTGTCCTTTAAGGGGTTGAAGCCATACAAGGAGAGGTTTTTGTTGGTAATTGGAACTGACTATAGAATAAAGTGGACGTTTTTTTACGTGGTTCTATTAAGGAATTATCTTGGATTCTCAAATTACATTGTAAGGACGTGGTTACAGCATTTTGAATGATTTTGTGTATTTTAAGAGAAGTCTCTTCGTTCCATTCTCCATACAAACATACACGTTGTCCCGGTCTCATTTTAAAACTAGGCAACAGAAGTAGATGATATTTTGTAAGTATGGACTAGACGTAATTATGTATGCCTGTGGTTTTTCAGATTTTCATATAAATGTGTAATATCAGAATTACAGGAGCTCAAAAGTCGACCAAAAAAATATGACAACTCGCACCCTTCGTGCAAGAAACGCGTAAAACAGGTATAAACCTAAAAAGGTTTTACGCGTTTCTTGCACGGAGGGTACGACTTTGCACGAGAATTACAGACTATTAAAGCCTTTTTACAAAAATCGAAAAAACCACAGGCATAGAAAATATAATGAAGATCTTGATTGTAAAATATCATTGATTTCTATGCTATACTTTTCGTATAATATGAGGACAATTCAACCGCCCAAATCTTGAAAAGCCTACAGCTATCTCGATATACATTAGCGGGAAGCGGAGAAGTGGAAGGGGATGTGCATGGGGGGGGGGACGGCTGCGAGCGCTTATTTCACGAGCGATAAAGACAGCAATATCCCAAACGAATACCTAACGCGGCCGCGCGGCCGGCAGGGAAACTTATTTTTTTTTCTTTTGACTTACGAAACCCTTAACTCTCGTAAGTCAAAAGGAAAAAATATATTTTATAGGGTCACTTGGTTGTCCGTCATTCCGTCTATCAAGACACTTTTTAAACCCCGATGCAAAAATAGGGGTGTTATAAGTTTGACCGCTATGTGTGTCTGTTTGTCTGTCTTTGGTACCGTACCTAGCTCTTAAATGGGAAGATTTGCATGCGGTTTTTTTTTGTTTGGAATCAGGTTTTATAGCGATGGTTCTTTTTGAGATATTGATCTTTGTAGTGACAGTCGGGGGGTTTCCAAGTTTTTGGTGGTTAGGTTCGGGGGTTGAGCTAGGTTATTTCTTAGGAACGTATGCCGAAAACCTGAAATTAAAGACATAGTGAAGAGGTTTTTCCGAACTTTTTTTTTGACATTCAGAAGTGCTTGTTAAGCGAGTGTACCATTTCTTTAACGGCCGGCAACGCATCTGCAGTCCTGATGGTACTGCGTATGTCTATGGGCAACGGTAATCATTCAACATGAGGCGAATCGTCTGCTCGTTTGTCTACTATTACATAAAAAAGGCGGCCTTATTGCTTTAGAGCGATCTCTTTCAGACTACCTTTCTACGTAACTATCTTCCACTTCAACTTTTTCTTCATAAACTAAACTACGGCCCTGCCACCAAAAAGTTTGCTGTCTGTGTCCTAGATGGTTGTAACTTGATCGGTTTAGGTTACAAATCTATTAGGTAAAGGGTTAAAAGGCTTCAGTTAGTATTGATTTTATAAGCGTGGAGTCATTAACCCCCGATCTAAAAAAGGGGTGTTATATACGTATTATTATATGATACCAATAGTCTATATATCTGTTTGTCTGTGGCAACGTAGTTCTCAAATCTGACAATGAAGCTTGAAATCCCGGGTTCGATCCCCGGCTGGGGCAGAAATTTATGAATAATACGAATGTTTGTTCTCGGGTCTTGAAGTAGTATTATGTTAATCGGTAGGTATAGGTAGAGTCATTCACGATGACGCGTGCCGTGGTTCTTATTACAATGTCATTAATGTCTAATTTTGACAAAATAGTTCAAGTTTTGCTTACTTTGGGTCTAGGTCAATTGGTGTCAATTGTGTCGCGATATTTATTTATTCTTATTATTAAATGGATGAACCGGTTTCGTTGTAGTTTTTTTTACGTGAAACCAAAACCGAGTTTCGATCTTAGCTATGTTTCATTAAAATTTGTTCGGTAAAAGGGATCTCGTTCAGCGACTCTTTGCACGACTTGTCACTACGATGGAAAGATAAAAGCATAAAAGGAGTGAGGAAAGAGGATGGAATGATATATCTTACGGAATCGTCGGTACACAAGTCCGACTTGCCCTTGTCCGATTTTTTACCAAAAAAGCAAATTGCCTTTTAAATAGAGCTTCACAAAAATTCTTTGTCCAGTAGACCTTGAGATTGTGTCGCTACGCTGAGGAACAGGTTCGGTTCTCGGTGTAGCGCATTAGGAGATGCCGAGATAAGATTAGAGTGGGCGGTGATGTATAGGTAACTACAAAACTGGATAGGTATCGAAATCGGCGAATTATTTGCTCCGTGGCTTAACTTGCTTGTAAAAATGATCAAAAATATACAAATCTATCTGAATAGAATATAGTAACTGTAAATTGCACCACCTTCTATAATTTTTAGGGTTCCGTAGCCAAAATGGCAAAAACGTAACCCTTATAGTTTCGCCATATCTGTCTGTTTGTCTGTTCGACCGCGGCTTTGTTCAGGGACTGTCAATGCTAGAACCCTGTGATTTTGCATGAATATAGGTATATTTACAGTATGCCGACAATGGCATAATAAAAATTTCAAATTTTTTAGATTAACTACCTCCCATAGACAAAGTGGGGGTGATTTTTTTTTCATCCAATCTTGTAGTGTGGGGTATCGTTGGATAGGTCTTTTAAAACCACCACGGGGATACTTAGACGATTTTTAGATTTATTGATGTGTTTGCGAAATATTCAACTTTAAAGTGCAACTTTTCATTAAAATCGAGCGTCCCCCCCCCTAAAATCTAAACCGGTGGGTAGAAAATTTTGGAAAAATTCTGGATGGTAGTTAGTAAGTATATCAAACTTTCAAGGAAAACTGTAACGGCTAAGTTTGCTTGAAAATTATTAGTAGTTTAAGAGTACCTATAGCAGCCTAAGGTATAAAATATACCTAAACTTGGAAGATTCGGTATAAAATTCGAAATCCTTAGAAAAATATTACTTAATATTTTCGTAATGGCTACGGAACCCTATTTTGGGCGTGTCCGACATGCTCTTGGCCAGTTTTTTTCCCGCGGGAACTTTCGGGATTCACGGGTATAGGTACGCTAGTACCCTATATTCAGAAGTTAAGTACCAAAGCATTACAATGTTAGAGAAATATGGGTAACATTGTCACATGAGCCCCTCAAGCCAGACTCGCGAAGCTTGAATGGAGCGTGTGCGCAGGTCGATGAACCCATGCAATTCGTCAGGGCTACTACGAAATTCGAGAATCGGAATTCGTATCATACCGTCCCTCTCACTCTCGTATTAAATAATATTAGCGTCAGCGAGACAGCAATACACGAAGTATGAATTTTGCACTTTGTAGCAAGGGCCAGCGGCCTCTTTGAGCTTCACGTAAGGCTACTACGAAACTCGAAACTCGAAGTTCGTGTCGTGCGATCCCTCTGATACGTATACTACTTAATACGAGAGCGAGAAGTACGGCACGATACGAACATTTCGTAGTTGTCCAGCTGATTTGAATGAAAATTGGTGCGCAGATAGTTGGGTCTCGGGGCCTACTAACATTATAAAGGTGCAAGGTGAGTGTTTGCATGTGAATGTGATTTTTGGTATGTAGATAGGCTGGAGGTCTGGAATAATAAATAGGCTACTTTTTGTCCCGATGTTCCCACGGATCAGGATAGGATCCCAAAATTTCCTTTATCCTTAAAGGTTTCGCCTTTAGTCATATGAAACCACTGTCTGAAAAAACTTTCGATGTGACATAAAAGTTGCCCATACATAGGTAAGGTACTATGGTTAAAATTGCCCATACAATAGTATGGTTAATTTCCGTGTCACAACAAGTCAGATTTTTTAGGTCGGATCGCCGGCGCTTGTTTTGTCATACACACTACACAAACACACACATGAAATACAAGGTATATGTAGTGTGTAGGGTAAACACCCGCAAGGGATCCTGCTTCATAGGTAAACGGGGCATAATATACTCAAAGGTAAAAAATTTGGCCCACCCTTTATACAAAATTACCGATTTTGCATACATTTGAAGGCTAGATCTTTTGCCGCTCAGTATACAAGTATATTGTAGAACATAAAATTTCCAGGGGGGGGGCGCTGCCCTCCCCTGCCCCCCTGCGTACGCCCATGTATGGGCTGTCAATATTACATTAGTAGCACAAAGGTTCCACCCTGGCACATGATTAAGGTTCCTTGACTGTACCGGAACGACTGTGAAACTTTAGCATATTAAGACCCACTTGCAGGTAAAAATAAATCTAGATTTAGTTCTTAAGCCTGGCTTAAAAGCTTGACAGTTCCATACATTTTGACACTATTAAACTAAGCTTAAAGCTAACTCGAGATTTATGTGTTTCCTGCAAGTGGCCATAAATGATATTGTAACGGATAACTCACGTCTTAAATCGAGCTAAATCATCATGTCGAGTTAAACTCGATTTAAGACGTGAGTTATCCATTACAATATCATTTAATATGAGTGAGTCTCACGGTAGTTTCATGATCAAAACTTTAGCAATTAATGATATTTATCTCGTTGAACTATCATCTAGTTTGTTAAGCGAATTTATTGCTCCAATTTGTAAGCTATATTCCATTAATTAGTAAACCCGTTTAACGACAATGTCCATGCATACAATGTCGGACATACAGGTCATCAACCTCCATGGAAGTATTTAATTAAGTAATAATATGTTTAAAATTTCTGTACGTCCGTACGTCCCTGTCACTAGAGTTGCCATCAGTAAAAATTTTCGTGGACATATCTCTATTTAAAAAAAAACTATAGGCGAACTTTATTTTGCAAAGCGGCCTTAAAATACACTTTTCTACAATTTTTTACAGTTCTGGACCTCAGTTGGCAAAAACAGAACCCTTATGGGTCACTTTGCTGTCCGTCCGTCAGTATGTGCGTCTGTCGGTCTGTCAAAACCCTTTTACTCGGCAGCTCGTGGAAGTGTCAAGATGAAATTAATATAAAGCTATCCGAAAGAAAGTTCAGTTTTCTTTTTCTTTCCCATTTGAACCTTCAGGAAAACCAATGAGGCACACTACGAAACTCGAAACTCGTAGTTCGTATCGCACCGTTCCTTTCACTCGCGTATTAAATGACATAAGCGTCAGCGGGACGGCAACATACGAAGTTCGAGTTTTGCAATTCGTAGTAGCCAGTCTGAGTGAGCGACGTTAACATTCTGGTTGGACTGTACCTAAGTATGTCTCTCTGTAGCCTGGTATCACACTAATATTATGTGCGAAAGTTTGTAAGTCTAATTGTTTGTTTGTTACCTCATCATGTCTAAACCGCTGAACCGATTTAGATGAAATTCGGTACACAGATAATTTGAGTCCCGGGAAAGGACAAGATAGTTCTTATTCCGAAAAATTGCATAGTTCCCGAGGGAAAGCGATAAACGCGACGCTTCGTGGACGACTTCGTGGGCAAGCTAGGTCAAAATAATACAGGCTTAGTTTATTTATTTTATTTTTAATTTTTCTTCTGTCACCATATTTGTAAATTAAATGGTGACCCTACCCGCGCCAGCTCCCTGGAACCAGTTTGGGCCCTATTGTCTCATTTCTCCTCGAACACTGGAACTTTACTAGATATTTTGAAATGTCACAATTTCCGTTGCGCGTTTTGTGTGATTGTTGAATTTGGATACAGTTGGGAAGACGTAGTGGATGGAGTTTTGCAGCTACTTGCTTGTTGTTGGGATGAAGTGGTGGAAGGGTCGCCTAAGGGTGCGTTAGCTGGTTGTGTCGAAGGCCAGTGCTATTGTGGTGTAAGTTATAAACTTACAAATGTATTTTACTAGTCCTCGCTTCGAACCAAGCAGTCGAACTGAAAATCTGAAGTTCCACCTATTGCTTACCTTGTAATTTTATCTGTGTACCTGTTTTCTGTATCGCTTATTATTTCTGGTGTACAATAAAGAGTATTTGTATTGTATTATATTGTTCCTATGGGAATTTTGGAGCGCTTTGTCTCATAATCATCACTTTCATGGGTACATAGGATCTTAAACTACCTCTCTCGCTCTCTCACTCTCTCTCTCTCTCTCTCTCTCTCTTTATCGCTCTCTCTCTCTTGTTGACTGTTATTTTCACGTGTTTTATTAACCCCCGACGCAAAAAGAGGGGTGTTATAAGCTTGACCGTTATGTGTCTGTATGTCTGTGTATCTGTCTGTGGCATCGTAGCTTAGAAACGGGTGAACCAATTTGAATGAAGTTTTTTTTATTTGAAAGAAATTCTAGCGATCGCTCTTATACATGTTTTATCAAAATCAGTTCAGCTATTTTTGAAACATTGCACTTTGAATGACAATGTCGGGGGTTTTCCAACTTTTTTTTGTTAGATTATGTACAAATTATACAATACAATAAAATACAATGTACGGGCGTCGGCTATTGGCAGTCAGAACACAGTGCATCTGTAATGCCCCTTAGCCAAATCCCGCTTCAGTCCATGCTCTGCTCCACCCATTGCGGTATTACGAGCGTTCCAGAGATACTCCGATGGCCGCTGACCGTACCTGGAATGTATTAATTTGCCCGGGCAGAAATAACTCCACAATTTACATAATAACTTACGAATAAAGGTTTTAAGCGCTCCTTGAAGTTTAAAGTAGCTCATTATTTCTGGCGTTAACTCAAAACACAAGTAAGCGCTTATGTAAGTACTCGTAAAATCCTTCGAAATGTGAAGCTATAAAAAAAATTACTTCAGCTCTTGTAAAAATAATTAAGAAATTATATAACTAACTGGTACAATTCACCCTGTTCCCTGTTGCCTCCGTGAGAGGGCGCCACTTCCTTGAAAAAGATCTTTTCGAAAAGATCGAAACTAATCGAACTATTCCTGGCTTACATTCGTGAGTTGCACCGCTTTCTGTAACTTTCTAATTCTAAGAATATCGTGAACAGACTGAGTCTCCTGTCAACCTTTTCATTAGATTTATTGTTCTGCAGGTGGTAGGACCTTGTGTAAGGTCCGCCCGGATTGCTACCATCATCTTGTTCGCTAATCCTGGCGTGAAGCAACAGTGCTTGCACTGTTGTGTTTCGGCGTGGAGAGTAAGACAGCCGGTGAAATTACTGGCACTTGAGGTATCCCATCTTAGGCCTCTAGGTTGGCAACGCATCTGTATACCCTTGGTGTTGCAGATGTTTATGGGCGGTGGTGATCTCTCACTATCAGGAGACTAATTTGCTCGTTTGCCATCCAGTCGAATAAAAAAGTAAAAAAAACCCTACTCTGTAAAGTTCTTGGTAAATTAAATAAGTAATTTTGCAGAGAAATGGGAACCCAGAGTTGCCCACATGCTCGAACCCACTACCCTCTGCTTGAGAGACCATAGGCTAAAACACTAGGTTCTTCATGATCAGCATCCTAAGCTATACACTAGTCCCATTGCTGGGCACCGGCCTCCTCTCAGAAAGAGAGGGCTTGGGCCGCACGCGGACCCGTATGGACTGTTAACTTTATTGAATCCCTTTGCAAATATGTCTAGGTTTCCTCTCGATGTTTTTCTTCACCATAAAGCTTGCGCTTCTGATGTAATTTCGCTCATGAATTACGAAAAACTCAGACGCAAGCCCGGGTTTGAATCCACGATCCTCTGAGGCTATAGGCTTACCAAATTACAACGGCTTTTTGTTACAATACACATTTGATTGTTACATTTCGCCCACATTTTACCGGCGTTACAAATAAACTTTATTACTTTGTTAAATAAATCTTTATTTTATTACGCTACATTGAATTGAGTTCTCACTACTCGTAGTACTCGTAAATGTTAAGAACCGACGCAAACGACCGAGGACCATTTAATTTAATGACAATTTAATTTGAAACACGCTGTTAAACTATTTCCACGCTTGATGGCGTTAATCTTGGGTCAAGACGTGCTACTGTTTAGCCCTTATCGCCATTATGGGCAGAATTACATACGTCTATATAAATCTGTGGGCAGAACTGACAGAAATAGTACAACAAACTTAAAGCTTTGGGCAATCATTCGCAGCGACAAAACTTGGGCGAAATTTATATGTCGGCGGATGATCGTAAAATCCGCCAGACGAAATTCCTAGGCATATTATGAAATGGCGCCATTTCATGATTTGCCCAGTTTAGGCAGATCATGAAATTCCTGGACATTATCATGAAACGCCACCATATCGTTTCTGGCACTTCGCCGGCCGCTGCCGCTTAAACGCTGAGTTTTGAACGATATGGCGGATGTCCCTTAGCCTATTAATGAAATGGCGCCATTTCATGATATGCCTAGGAGTTTCGTGATCTGGCGAATTTTACGATTGGTCACCGACATAATTAGGTAAGTTATTTTTATGATAGTTTTACTTCAAGTGTACCATCAGAATAATGCGTTTGTTTAGGTAATTACAAGGTAATTACTTTGACTATAGAAGCGTATGAAATTGGATATCTCTTCAACATTAGGTGTACTGTAGAGGGATCATTATTCGACCGTTTATTTTATTGAATTTATTGCGCGGGCAAAATTGTATTAATATGGCAGAAGGTTCTGTTACAGTTTCCAGGTTATCTGGTAGAAGTACAGGACATCTAAATAATAGGGATATTTGGAAATAATTCCGATCCGCACTAGCGATCCCTTCAAATAGTGAACCTACTGTGTTAAAAATAAAATTGTGTTAAATACTTGTAATGTATAGTACATAGATGTCATTTATAAATATTGTGAATCTGTTAAAAAAAAAAAAAAAATACCTCGTTGAGTTTCTTGCCGGATTCTTCTCAACAGAGGTTTTTTTCCGAACCGGTGGTAGATTAAAAAAATGACGTGTAAAAGTGCCCATTGCGGCCTATTTGCTGAATAAATGATTTGACTTGACTTGACTTGAATATGTAAACAAAAAGTTTTTTTTTATGCGACTGGATGGCAAACGAGCAAGTGGGTCTCCTGATGGTTAGAGATCACCACCGCCCATAAACATCTGCAACACCAGGGGTATTGCAAATAGGACGACCGAATGGCTAAGTGGTTAGAGAACCTGACTACGAAGCTTGAGGCCCCGGGTTCGAATCCCGGCCGGGGCAGATATTTGTATGAATAATACGAATGTTTGTTCTCGGGTCTTGGATGTTTAATATGTATTTAAGTATTTATTTATCTATATAAGTATGTTTATCCGTTGCTTAGTATCCATAGTACAAGCTTTGCTTAGTTTGGGACTAGGTCAATTGGTGTCAAGTGTCCCATGATATTATTATTATTATAAATGCGTTGCCAAAACTCACTTTAAATAGAAGCTTTGTGTAGGTAGATCAGCCCTGTATAAGGGAAAGTCATCGTACTCTGTAGGTATATAGCTATGTACAATACACCTTATGGACCCTTGAATGCGGAAAAAGTCGGCACATTAATTTTTCATGCCATAACACCTTTATGGGAGAGTTATGGCTCCACTTTTACTTTGTCAGGAAATATACTAGGTACTTGATTTTCCCGACAGCACATTCAATACATAGATGTGGGAAATAATACCGGTTATAATAAATATTTGTACAGTCGTGGAAAACAAACCACGCAAAGGTGGGACCTTTATGCCACTAATGTCATGTTGACATCCCATAGACCTGTTAAAGGATTGTTAGGATGGGCAGCCTTCGGAAAGCTGAAGTATGTGCATGCTGAAGTCCAAAATTCCCCAATCGTTAAAAACGAAGATGTTTGATCAGTGCGTGCTACCGGCTATGACGTATAAAACATCGTGAGGAAACCTGCACAAACCTGAGAAGCAATTCAATGGTGCGTGTGAAGTTCCCAATCCGCACTGAGCTCACGTGGGAACTATGGCCCAAGCTTTCTTATTCTGAGAGGAGGCCTGTGCCCAGCAGTGGGACGTATATAGGCAGGGATGATGATGATAAACAAAACAAACTTTCGCCGACTCTACCCACAATGAAAAAAGGTTGACCTGACAGTTCCATACATTTTGACTCTACTAAACAGCATTATAAATAACTAGCTTTTGCCCGCGGCTTCACCCGCGTGGAATTCGGTTATCGCGCGCTGTTCCCTCGGGAATTGTGCATTTTTCCGGGTAAAAAGTGGCCTATGTCACTCTCAGGCCCATAAACTATCTCTATGCCAAAAATCACGTCAATCCGTCGCTCCGTTACGGCGTGAAAGACGGACAAATATACAAACATACAAACACACTTTCGCATTTATAACATTAGTATGGATATGGGTTTTCACATTTTTTTTTTCATTACTAGTGCGTTTATTATTATTATTATGTGTGCGCAGCCATAACTCTTAAACTGCATAGTTTTATTTTAATATTGCAATCAAATATTTTGTCTTAGCCACTCCTCGATAAATTACATGATAAACAGATTTAATTTAAAGTAGGTATGTAAGTAGCTTTGATTACAAATTATCATTAATAGAATTTACTACAAGATAAGAATGTAATCCAGATCGCGCCTGAATGATTATCAGTAATTATTATGACCAATTTATTTTAAAATATTAACCAGCTGGGTTCAGTTCACATAACTTAGACATATACATACAATATTTGTAAAAGAATATATATCAATTAATATAAAACTAACCTTAACGTAAAATACCTACATAAAAAAGACGAATGATAATGAAAACTAAAACAAATAAATGAATAAGTACATAGATATATACATTTATACATGCATATCAATAAATACAATAAAAAAATACATTGGAACATAGAACCTCCTTCTTTTTTGAAGTCGGTTAAAAAAGGGTGAATTAGGTATTTCTTATAAATAATGCGTAATTATTCACATAACGTAATATTCCTAATTCAAATACTTAAACATAACGTGCGAAATAACGTTAATACATAATATTCGCTAACTATCGAATCGTAAACATTAGTAAAATAAGTATAAATGTATTCTCATAATCATAACGTTAATTCACATAATGTAAAGTATAATAGCGAAGACTTGTCATTAATTTAATAAGCATAAGATTAAATTGCATTAAGCATAAATAGATAAAAAAAAGATTAATTAGATCTGAAAGGTGATCTACTGTGCGATAATATCTATTATCGGGCTATAAATTTAAAAAGAGACTAACATCCTAACCTAACCCAGTCGGTTTTGGGCTGTCCCATCTAATTTGTTCACTTGATAAAATTATGCGAATTTATTTTATGACAATTTTAGTTAATAATCATTATGAATATTTCAATGATATGGATTTCATTATTGTGCTAAATTTTTTGATATTTTGATAATTATCATGTTATGCCAAATCTGTTATGCGAATTCATATTATGACAAAGTACATAGCGAAATGAGGGGCACCCGCGTAATCAACTACTAGATAAGATATAATTACACGCAAACACTCATGCTCATCCACGCAGTCATAATCACAAATTTAAAAATGTGTAATTTATGTTTATTAATAGGCCTTTTCACGCTTCAGAATTTCACTAATTTTTGATAAATCTAGTTACATCTACAGAAAAAGCAACTTTTGTTTTTAATACTGTTCTTGGTCATGTTACTGAAGGAACTCTAATACAATCAATTTTAAATCCTTAATCCATAATGCGAGCAGAGACTTAGGTATAATGCCACAAATGTATTTAATCTTATTATTAACGCAACGTAACATAAACGTAGGTTTTTTGGACATTTTTAATGTAACAAGATATTTTTTCATCATCATCATCATCAGTCGAAAGACGTCCACTGCTGGACATAGGCCTCCCCCAGGCTCTCCACTCAGACCGGTCATGTGCTTTTTGCATCCACCGCGTTCCCGCGATCTTAACCAGGTCGTCGCTCCATCTTGTTGGTGTACCTAGAGCTCGTCTCCTGGTCCGTGGACGTCATTCGAGAACCTTCTGACCCCATCGGCCATCAGTCCTGCGAGCAATGTGCCCCGCCCACTGCCACTTCAGTTTCGCAATTCTTCGGGCTATGTCAGTAACCTTAATTGTACTGCGGATTTCTGATTCTTCCTTTGAGTGACTTATGACTTACTTTGAGATATTGTTTATTAAGATAGTAAAAATATAAAAAAAAACATATAAAAGTACATAGGTAAATATCACAAAATCAACTGGGTAGAGCAGCACCGTTATCGAAGCCAAATAATTTGGTTAGTGGCTTAAATCGGTGCCGTGTACCACGAATGCACATGCTGGTTGCACGGATTATTGAAATAACAATGCGTGATCTTAGCCAACCCGTTAACAAACTTAAGGATCTCTCCCAACAATCGATTATTTGGCCATTTTAGATTGTGCTTCGACCGACCCGTCCGAGCCGTGCTTGGTTGCGTTTGCACCATGCAGAGATGTTCGAGAAAGTGTTTTCATGAAACAATAGAAACGTTTCATTTATCTATCCTCACACAGCACATCTCTGGAGGAATCAGCTGAGCGGAGCGGGGCGAGGTAAACCAAGCGTTTTTATTGGTTCATGAAATGAAAAAGAAATTGAAATTAAATTAAATTTTAATGCCCGACATTAAGACATTACACTAATAAGTTACACTTTATACATTTTTTTATTGATAATTTTTACAAATATGTATGGACAAATCGGGGACATTCTCAAGAAAGGTCGGGTCAGGAATACTCTAAACCGATGTGCATGCATGAAAAGATTGATAAATGTAGAGGAAGCGAGACTTGTATGCCAGGATCGTAGCAAGTGGAAGGATGTAGTCTCTGCCTACCCCGTTGGGAAATAGCCGTGATTTCATGTATGTATGTATGTGTGGACTAGACGTAATTATGTATGCCTGTGGTATTTCAGATGTTCATATAAATGTGTAATATCAGAATTACAGGAGCTCAAAAGTGGACAAAAAAAAGATGTCAACTTTGCACGAGAATTACAGACTATTAAAGCATTTAAGAGGGAGGCTTTTGTTCAGCAGTGGACGTCTCCCGACTGACGGAGAACCTTTCTTACAACCCACCCAGGAGCTGTTTCTGGTGATAAAAAGCGTCCAGCGAACGGACTCCTAATTTCGAGGCCCAATTACATAATAACACCCACTCGATAATACCATACTATTACCGAGGTGGCCTATTATTAAACCTCTGGAATCGACAAGTCACGGCGTGTAATTCGAGATTCGACATGTACACCGGAAGAATTACTGCTAATAATTCAATTAATTTCGTTAGATATCACGGTTCAAAGTTTCACAATTCGGTTCGTAACTGTCAAATAAAAAAAGTATCACCTAAAAACTTTTAAAGCGATTTTAAAAATAACTAGTTGGATGATCTGTAGATGAGTATATTACTTACAATAACCTAACCTTAAACATATAACCTAACCTAACCAACAAAAATTTGAAAACCCCCGACTGTATCACTTCAAAGTTCAAAAACGGCTGAACACATAAATAAAATAAAAATAAATCTTATGACCGTAAGCGTTGCAACTGCAAGGAGGTTGGTAAATATAACAAGTTCCTGTATTACGCCCGCGTGTGATGTGCAGTATTCTTATTTCGAAAAGTGAAATAATTTGGGTAGTTTTTAACCAAGAGACATGCATCCCTTATATAAAGGCATGGAAGTGGCAGTAATCCAAATTTTGTTAAATAACGAGTAAATTATGGTTTCTTAGAGTTGGATTTTTTTTTTTGTAAAGTTAAGTTAGTTATAAGACGAATGCGCTATGAAAATTAATTATACTCGTATACATGGATGTGAACCTGAGCTAAAAAGCTATTTTTCTTACAGTGTTCAGTGTTTCTTAGATAAAAAGAAATTTCATAATTTAAATTCGGGTTTTGATTCGCGTACCTTGATTTTAGAGAAGCTCGATTTTTTATTCGTCTCGTGATCATGGCGCATGCAACTGTGCCGAAATATCGAGCTTCTCTAAAATCAAAATAAGCGGAAAAATGCTCGAATTTAAGATTATAAAATTAGCAATGACCCTATAAGTCTAAAACATTTTAAAAAGAAATTGCTCAGCAAGACTGTTAAATATGTCAACTGCCTAGTGGGCAGGGATATACTCGTATTCTAATAATATCCCTGCATCAGTCAGTAAGCTAATGACGTGACGCATGAGTATTCCAAATAGGTACACAAATTCACAGACAACAGTTTTCTACTTTATCTTTTCGTTAATTGTTATGGGCCCGTTAACAAAACGCCGCCATTTAACGGTGCTCCCAGAAACATTATTTTTACCTTAACATTTAGCCAAATTTGAATCTTAAAGTAAAACGATAGGGCTGAGGTTTAGATGGGTTCAAAGTATACATGGAACCTTGCTGCTGTAGTTGTTGCTATCAGCGATTAATTCTTCAGAGATAGCATCAAGGTAGATTAACAGCTTTTGTCGAGAGAAAGCTCACAGACGAATGCTTTGTTTAAAGTTAAACTTTCGCGTACGTTTATAATTTCTATGTTTTTACAAAACACTTTTTGACACGTAGCGTCCGTTTGAAGTTTGAGACAAATCAAAAGAAATAAGCGGCATAAGTACCGTACAGTCACCAGCACCAATATCTGATGCAACAA
Organism: Choristoneura rosaceana; assembly: GCA_037349165.1. Taxonomy (NCBI): domain Eukaryota; kingdom Metazoa; phylum Arthropoda; class Insecta; order Lepidoptera; family Tortricidae; genus Choristoneura; species Choristoneura rosaceana. The sequence goes on from JAZBNJ010000001.1 coordinate 1,049,779, forward strand.
GCGTGCATAAATATCTCATACTACTCTATTTCTAGGGCCGGATGGACGTGTCAGATATTTTTGCACGTTTGTTGCATCAGATATTGGTGCTAGTGACTGTACCTTTAGACCCAATCGAATGCAATTTTGACCCTAACGAAAACCAAATTTAGTAGGATCTAATAAAAAACCTAAAAACGTGGGCGGACAGTTGAAACCGATGGGACCATGACTTAATGCAATGATAATTATGATAAATAAAGCCTGGATCGAGTTAATCCGAATGGCCTAAGTTACCTACCTCCCAGGGTTAGAAAATACGTTTTTGCCAATAGATAAGTTTTTTGCCCTTTATGCTATCTTCTGTACTCATACCTACTTTTATAGTTATCCTAACTACATAACCATACCAAGATTCAATTCGATACCATAAACCGTTGAGTTCCCCCTACCACTAGAATTTTTGGACCAGATTATTGTATTGTCACAGAACGAAAATAAAGTAGGTATGCCAATTCCAGCTCAATCTGATACCAGGAAGTGGTCAAAAAATGAATTACAGATTGTCTTTATTCTTTTTAGTCAAATATCGCATTGATTTCAAAGAACCAAAGTCGTCGACATAGCTCGAAGACTATGCAAATTGAAATGGCAATGAGCGCACCAGGTCGCTTGAAGAACAGACAACCGTTGTGGAGGAAGAGCGAGTGGTGACTATGAACTGGAAGACGAAGCTTCGGTAGACCTCCCACTAGATAAACTCACGACACCGAGGAAGTTACAAGCAATAAGTAAGTGCAAGTGGCGAATTTTCATTCGTTGTGACGTTCTAAAGAAGAAATTTTAGCTTCACAGCAGACGCCTACCAGCTGATGATGATGATGATGATCACATTGAAATCTCGTTCAAATAAATTTCACTTAGGTATCATAGAGATGTTTCTACATGGTTTCTACACTTTCATCCAGCGAAACACATAAGACTTATGTACTTAGACGACCGGATGGCCCAGTGGTTAGAGCACCTGACAACGAAGCTTGAGGTCCCGGGTTCGAATCCCGGCCGGGGCAGATATTTGTATGAATAATGCGAATGTTTGTTCTCGGGTCTTGGATGTTTAATTTGTATTTAAGTATGTATTTATCTATATAAGTATATTTATCTGTTGCCTAGTGTCCATAACACAAGCTTTGCTAAGCTTACTTTGGGACTAGGTTAATTGGTGTGAATTGTCCCGCGATATTTATTTATTATTTATTATTATTTATTTTTACCATGCGAAGCAGTCAGAAAATACCCTCACGATTCATAAATATTTCTATATCTTGATATACTTACCCATACCTTTATCCCATGAATAAAGTCCACAATAAACAATACTTATTCATGATTAAGACCTAAACCGACGCATAAATTAGTATCGGTTGCGCTCGCGTCTGGTCGTAAATTTTCCGAAGATAACCGAGAATTGTCGACGCAACACCAACTTTTCTCTACCAGTGACCAAATCTGGAACTAGACTATAGCCATACTGTTTTACATCTAGCCTTTGAAGACAGCGACACGATCACATGAATAACTAAATTGGTAATCTGATAAATAATTTGGTTAAAGAATTATGTTGTTAAAGCTTTATGTCCTTGCTATAAATGTAAGGAACTTTTGAAGTATCTTTAAAGGGTTACCTATGTTTTACCAAAAAATGTTTGACAAATTATCACTTCCCAAAAAATTTTTCGTAGAATTTCATTTGCCAAATAATCGTTTGCCAAATTGACACTTGACAAATAATTATTACGCGAACCTAATGTTTGGCATGTTCATGTTTAAGCAATATCTGGTTTGCCAAATATTACTTTGACCAAATTTCATTTAGTCAAATATGTTATCGTGGCTGCTATAAAAAAAAACCTAACATCGAAGGCTAAGGCAGGAGCTACGCTTCGCTTCGCTCCCGCCTTAGCCTTCTAAACCTAACCTATCCGAGTCGCTTCTGCTCCGAACCGTCTTGCTCGCTCGCTTCGCTCGCTCGCTCGCACAAATTTTATTTTATTGTCTAATGTTTTTTTGCCTTATTAAAGCATTTGCTAAATGACCAAATGCCATAATGTAATTTTTCGTAATAATATTTTGTCGAGTGAAAATTTGACGTAATGAAAATATTCGTATTAAAATTGTGCCAAAGTTTGCATTGCCAAACAAAAAGTTGCTAAAAATTGTTTGGGAAATGAAATTTGACCAAAATAAATTTGGTAAAACAACAGGCTCCCATCTTTAAATGGTTAAAGAAATGCATGTAGATCGGATTACAAAAGCGATATAAGCTGCGTGTTGAAGGTTTGAGCAACTTAATACATGGTTTTTATGGCTTCTTTTGGGATAAGAATCCATATTTCATGTTACTTAGTGACATCAGTACTCAGTCTCCGTATGTGATTGTGGCTCGATTACATCTATTTTAAGCCTTATTAAAGATTATTAGTTTTAATTGCATAGCCAACTCTAGAGCGTATTTTTAGACCTTCAAACGGGATCCAATCACCTTTTGTACTAGCTTTTTGAGAATGTATTTTTGACTCTCTATTACTGTAATAAATAAATCATGAATTTATATTTTTTTACTTTCACTTTCACTTGCACTTCTACAGAGGGGACCTTCGCACCTACCTTTGTCTTCATTAAAAAGGTCTCCGTTACAACCCTGTTTTGAATATTTACAAAATTTACTGAAAAATTTGACAAATCTTTACAAGACTACCCAAACAGGATTACGCTGGGCTGTATATATTACATAACATCTTGAAAGACTCTTGCTTCAGTGAATTAATTATGAATTATGAATGAGTATACTATATCACTGGTAGAATCGTTTTGGACTCATTTGAAAACTCACAAACATTTGTTAAGCGGAAGCGGTATATTACTGGCAGAAACATTTCGGATTCAATTGGAAACTCACAAAAATTTGTTAAGCGGCTTATGCGTGAAAACAAATTAGCCGTATGAGTTACTTTCACATCTTTACAATTACTTGTAATTAAAAGAGTGGTCGCAGGAATTCGCTGTCGAACATGTTAGATAATTGATTGAATCAGGCGCTACTTTGCGCAAGTCTGTATAAATCCACTACAATATTCTTATCTCACTTTTACGCTACAAAATCGAGCAGATAGCGAAGAAGCAAGGCAAAAAATATATGTAAGTAATAATTAATGATTTGGGAAAGGATGATTATAAAGATGTCCTGTGTTGGCCATATAGGAATTTTGAAAATATTTACTAGATCACAGACCACCAACCGACGAGAAATTCCCATAAATAGCGCCCCGTCAGCTACAACATCAATTAGTGAACGTTAATCACCAGTTTGCATATTAATTACAAATTAGCTATCATGAGTTATTAGTTCTGTATGGAGATTCGGAAGTTGAAAGCGAAAGAGATATAGTTATCTTTACAGTTACCGAATTTCTGACAAGACTTTATCACTGTTGTTAATAGTCCTTACCTTCATTGGTTTCGGTTTACATTTACTAGTCAAGCTTGCTCCCTCTTGCGACATATCCACATTATTACCAACAAAGAGGCGTGATTGTGATCAAACGTAATCCGTAAGTAAAAAACAAAAATTAGATGAACAAGACCCCAGGCATCGTGTCGTCTCTGTTATTAAAACCAAATTTATAATACCCACGTTCATAACGGGAACTGTGGGTCACCCATATATTCTAATAAAGCCCTATCTTTATGCGTCTTGACTATTATGGGTGTATCATAGAAAGGGCATTCCTGTGGAGTAGCATTCGTTCACATATATTAGGAAAAGTAATGGGCCCAAATTACAACCTTGGGGTACTCCTGAGCTATTATTATGAAAATAATTCAATTAATATGTTGTACTTGCGGCTTGTCCTGGGGGAAGACCTTCTTTAAATTGCTTGATGATTTAAACATTAACATTCTTCTACAGTATTGTATGTTACATTTAAAATGCCTATTGGGAATATTTCAATAAGCATAAAATATACAGAAAGCATGTTTTTGTAATCCAAATCCTTGCAAAAATCAAGTAATTTGTTAAAGTTTTGATATTGTCAAGTAACTGCCAAGGTCTGAGTCACTGCCTTCAAATGCTTCCTTCGTATGAAGAAAAATATCAACAATGTTCGAGTAAAGACGCAAACAAGCAAGTTTAATAACACTAAAGTGCATTTTGTCATTAATCTCATTTCGAACGGATACTTCAACATCCAGTAGCCAACCAACCTTATCAAATTTAATGAAATCAAATAACTGTAGCTTGTGTTAGTCAATGCGATATATAACGTTTACGCCACATATAATTGACAGGCGATCCATCACCGACCTCTAAATACATCTCAACCATTAGTTCCACATTAACAAGATATCGACTCGTACGCATGTTCTATCCGTAATCTCACACATTTATCTTCAACTAGTACTACCAACTAACCAATATCAACTTTAACAACTCTTGTTACAGTTTATATTTTCTGTTAACCATCTGGTGATAAAACATCTGTCACCAAAGGTGTAAAAAACTTAACTGCCAGTATGTTTCACTTCATAGTCTATCCTGCTTACTTACAATTATGGTTGGTATTCATTTAGTAGTACAATAGTCGCCCAAGTACAGCAGTTAACTTTCGAATTTCGAACGATAACGGTCGCTGCGCGTGCGCTGTTTTCGCCCGTGTTTTGTTTCGGACGGGTTCAGGTTTTGAAGCTGGTTTTCTTTTTTATTACCTTTCACACGTTGGGTGCGAAAAGCAAAAAGGTTGCTCGATATTTTGGAATTGAGATACATCTTTCATAAATAAATAAAAACCGACCAAGTGAAAAGTTGAAGGGTTCCGTACAACAACATTGACAAAAAAACGGCAAAAACATAATGTTGTTTTGACATGGAAGCTCTATTACATATCGACACCTCCTACGTATACTGGTATAAGTGCAAAATTGTGATTTTACAGGAGAGCTGTACAAAGTTTCCTTAGTTCGTAACTTTCTTGTCTTTACAGTTAATTTTACGAAATTTTGGATTGGTAGTAAGGAAAGTGCTTTACTTTAGTCTACATTAATGGAACTTTGAAATTAATGGTAGTTTTTGAGAAAATGGCAGATGCACTTGTGTACGCGTATTTGACATGTTGTAGTTGTGTGGTATACTGAGCTAAGTACCACTTGCCCCAGTATACGGCGAAAGTAATTAATTATTGAAATGTAATATATTTTTGTTTTATACATAGATAATTACATGACGTAGTCATAAGGGTTGAAAAGAAAAACGAAGTACTTGTTTTTTTGCCCGTCATCATTACTTCATTGACATATATGTTACTTGTACTAATATACACGTGAATTAATATCACTCGTACCACTATACAGTTTATTATATTTTAAGTTTGCTGTGCAAAAATGCTTGAAATGGAATAAAAAAGAAGTGTGAATTCGAATGATTTATGCAATTCTTTAATTCTGCTAGAAAATTGTATACAGTTTTATAATAATCACATACTTTGCTTTTCCTTATGTCAAGTAATAAAATAAAAAAATATTGAATCATGGTAAGTAATTGAAAACAAGTTAGTAACATAATAAGAAAATTGTTATTAAGTAACAATACATGTTAAGAATGATGATGTGGTGCCGATAATATAGTCATAATGGCGGAGTCGCTGGAGGAGCTCAGTACTATGCTTAGTGACCTCAGTATCGTCTCCCAACAGGTGGGTCTTAAGATGAACATGGATAAGACTAAAATCATGTCAAATGTCCATGTCACACCCGTGCCGGTTATCGTTGGGAACGATGCATTCGAAGTTGTTGACCACTATGTTTACCTTGAACAAGTTGTCCAATTGGGTAGATCCAACTTTGAAAAAGAGGTCGCCCGAAGAATCCAACTCGGATGGGCAGCGTTCGGGAAACTTCGTGATGTCTTCTCGTCCAATAATCCACAGTGCCTGAAGACGTCCACTGCTGGACAAAAGCCTCCCCCATAGAACGCCACAATGAACGACAACTCGCCACTTGCATCTTCGTCCAGTCGTCTTCGACCAGTGTGTGTTGCCAGTGATGACTTATGGCGCTGAGACGTGGTCCTTGGCTGTTGGCCTCTTAGAGAGGCTCAGAGTCACGCAACGAGCTATGGAGAGAGCTATGCTTGGAGTTTCTTTGCGCGATGGAATCCGGAATGCGGAAGTTCGTCGAAGAACTAAAGTCACTAACATAGCTGGAAAAATATGCAAATTGAAGTGGCAATGGGCAGGCCACATCGCTCGAACAACAGTTAACTGTTGGGGGAGAAAAGTCCTTGAGTGGCGACCACGAACCGGAAGACGAAGCGTTGGCAGGCCTCCCACCGGGTGGGCTGACCATATCGTGAGAGTTACGGGAAATCGGTGGATGCAAGTGGCGAGTTGTCGTTCATTGTGGCGTTCTATGGGGGAGGCTTTTGTCCAGCAGTGGACGTCTTTCGGCTGATGATGACATGTTAAGAATAGTCTTATTGATCACTTACTTTTGTACCTTGTCACTTTAACGTCATGTTTGAAAAGCCATACGAAATTATGTAACGACTGAAAGCGACAAGGTACAAAAGTGATCACTTATTTTTAAGGTTGACTGTATCAAACAACTATTAAAAAATGTATAAATGACACCGTGCTATCTATAAAGATTTAATCTTTGATCACAATAGGTAATAGCACTGGCCTTTAATTTACTTCAATAAGTTGACATTATTGATACACTGAACAAAACTTCATCCCGTAAAGATTCGGCTCTTGGCGGCAGCGGTGAAACTAAACATAATTATACATTTTAATTAACGATTTATTCACGTAAACCAGTATATGCGGGTAAAAAACATTTTATGAATGAGAATTTTGAATTTTAACGTAAATTTAAGTGTACAATTATATGATCAGCCTTATTAAACTGCCTTATTTTACTGCTCGAATCACGGCCTTGTGGTTCATTTAAAACCATTGAAACTATATTTCTCCCTCTCTCCTGCTTCATTTTGCAATGATATTACTTATTTTACATTAAATTACAAGTAAAATACAATAACAATCATTTAGTTAAAATAATATAGACTTAATTGTGCATGTAGCCTCATCAACTATCGTTTAAGCTCACTGAGACAACGTCCAAATGCATCGATGGCGAGCATGCATACTGAGGCAACTGCCCGCTACACCACACGAGCACCGCCCCTCCACAATATCTGTGCCGCGTATATAGGTGCAAGCGACCTGCCTCAGTATACGCCGTACCGATTGACAAAAGGGTGTTAGAAGCAATCATATACGTTACTTTATTTCCGAAACTAATAGGAATATTCGTACGAAATTTCTGTGGCAGGTAGATTTTAGTATTTTAGTAATGAATCTGCAAAAAACCGAAAATCTCAAAATTGTCAGTTGTATCAGTATACGTAGGAGGTATCGATATAGGCGCTAATCTACAAAGCACTTCGACTGTAATGTTATTTATTATAAGTACTTCACCATCATCATTATTCCAGCATGTATTATGTGTCACTGCTAGGCGCAGGCGTACTCCTTGAACGAGAGGACTTGGGGCCATAGTTCCCACGCAGGCCCATTGCGGATTGGGAAGTTCACACATACCATTTTAATTATGTCTCACCATCAGCCTATGTTCGTCCACTGCTGGACATAGGCCTCTCTCATGGCACGCCACTGAGCACGATCCTCGGCCACTCTCATCCAGCTCTTGCCAGCCACTCTACGATGATCATCGCACCACCGAGTCTGAGGACGTCCTACGCTACGTTTTTTCTACACGACGTTTTCCTTCACTGTAAAGCTCATGGTAAAATTAATTTTGAATAACTCAGAAGTGCGAGCCCAGGTTTGTACCCACGACCCTCTACTTTGCTTGATAAGCCATAAGTCAAACCTCAAGGCCACCATGGTGACTATCATCTACGACTCTACGAGTACCTATTTGACATATAATAAATACGGACTATACTTAAGCTAATACAGCTTAAAAGTACGAGTAACTCGTAACACAAATCAAGAAACAATCTTCAAAAACAAACCAGTAAAATTAAAATAAAACTGCTATTTGTATAAAAAATAAAAATCAAACACATAATAATTAATTAGTTGGCAAATAAACAAAACTAGATACATAAAAGTTTATTATAATTATGTTTTAATTAATTATATTCATAAATGTGGATTGAGTCATTCAATCAAATCTAAAACGGGTAGAGGCGAAATTAATTAACTCTCCCAGTCCAATAATAGGACTTTAATACCTACCATCAACACCATCTGTGTGTATAAGAGCATTTTTACTTTAAATGATACAACATAACGACGACACGACAACGAAAACGACAAGTAGGTAATACAATTTACATACAATCATTTTAGAAAACTTTGTGTAAAAAAAACCTAAACTTTTTGTAATAATCTTTTACAAGTTAAACGTAGGAACGTGGCCCGATATACACACGTCCGATTCATATTTACATCAGCGAGTGTTAATCATGACTTAGTAGCATGACCTTTAAGTTAATCTCAATTATAAATAGACTTAAACACTTCCATAGGATCGTAATACCTAATTTTATTCAGATCATTAAGTCTTCCACTCATCAAAACTAATCTTCCTGAACAGTTGAAATATATTGTAACACCTTTAGTAATCTCTCTTTTCCTCCTCGAAACGATGAGAAGGACGCTAGATATGAAAGACTTAACAACTCTGTCGTCATAGCACTTATAGGTGATCTACTTAACGACTGGCTATCAAGCGTGAAACTCAAGGATTAAACACAGCATTTATTTAAAAAGGTCCAAAGTATGTAGTGTAATCAAAAATTACCCCTATTTAGACGCTTCGAGGTAACACTTTAATGTTGCAAAACAACTTGATCAACTCTTAGAAAAAGAAAATGATGAGACAAATGAATGTGTGAGAATAACAGATGTTGGCAAACCTGAAGTTAAACATAGATCACATTAAGCATGACGCCTGGAAAGCCAGGTGGTTGAGAACCTGGCTATGGAACTTGAGGTACCAGTCGGGGCAGATTTGTTTGAATAACCGGGGAGCGACATATAATATTAAATAAATAAATATCATGGGACACTTGACACCAATTTATCTAGTCCCAAACTAAGCAAAGCTTGCACTATGGACACTCGGCAACGGATAAACATACTTAAATATAGATAAATAAATACATACATTAAATATCCAAGACCCGAGACCAAACATTCGTATTATTCATACAAATATCTGCCCCGGCCGGGATTCGAACCCGGGACCTCAAGCTTCGTAGTAAGGTTCTCTAACTACTTAGCCATTCAGTCGTCAAAAGTGGTTGAATGTTTGGGATCCAATGGCGCTCCCATAACTACATTACTCATACAATACCTACCCAGTAGAGTAACCATAACGATATGCAAGCTGCAGAATGTTTCCAAACATTAAAAACAATGTAAATTTAAGAAACGGAAAGTTTCAATCCCCATTCAAAAACAAATAGAATGTGTACAATGTTATATGAATAAATTTGAATTTAAATTGGAATTTGAAAAATTGTGAACGGTTTCCGATATTTTCCTGTATAAAAAATTCCGCAATATTGTAAAAGTTTCCTTTGGTATATCAGTACCCATAACAGCATAAGCACAGGTCTGTTTCAGTTGATATTGCTCCCTATAATGAGAAAACCGCACGCTACTTTCCACTGTGGCCTCTCCAGGCCGGAAGATATTTCGATTTTTCATAGATAGATTTGTCAGGCCTCTATTACCATCGATTTAAAAATCGATCTTTTTCGGAAAGAGTCCTTATGTTTACTTTAATTCTTCATACGTACTGCGACAGCTGGGTAACTAAACTATTGATTAAACATAAATAACATGTAAGTACTTAAAGGCGGTAACATTAAAAACGACAAGTTATTTGCGACGATTTCGGCAGACGCGGATGAAGCCGTTACCCCCGCTGTGACTTAATTACGAATACTAATCAACATAATAACGTTAAAACCCAAAAAACGGCCAAGCGCGAAGTCTTTGCGGTCAGTATTTTTCAGTCAATCAAAGTGCTGGAGAAAAGGCAAAATTTAAATTGAAATAAAAAACTGCAACAGTTTTTTAAAAATGTTTATTTGGCATCTGATAAGATAACACGACTATTTAAGATTGATAAAATAATAAAAACAAATGCAAAAAACCCTTTCCGAACATCACAAATCTTAGTACGGGTTTATACCCGTAAGGCCATTTTTAATTATATTTGGTAAATGACTTGCTTGCCCTTTTGAGTTTGTCATATTACTTACGGGATATCATATCCTATCCTGTAGGTATACCGGGTGTGGCCTATAATACGAGTAAAAAATTAAAACTTAGATCGTCCTCGTTAAAGTGAACAATATTAGTTCAGCGACTTTTAAAAATAATAGAGTCTTTGTATTTTCCTTTTTTCATACAAATTATAAACTGCTCTCAACGTAAGCTATCCTACTGACGTCGCCTGTCACGCTACAAACATCAAGCATTTCGCTTTACATTGCTTCTTCGAAAAAACTTAAAATTGTACCTAATAAAAATTAAAAACTATTTTTTTTAAAGTCGCTAAACTAATGATGTCAAGTTTGAGCAGTATGATCTATGTTTTAATTATTTGCTCATGTTACAGTCCACACCCGATATATTAATAGTCTCTAAGCTAAGACGACGGAAAGTGGGACATAGCGAAACTATAAGGGTTCTCTGTTAGGACTATGGAACCCTAAAAAACATACAATCAACTCCCACACTTAAAATAATACATATAAAGGGTTGCTTTGTGTGAAAGACATTTGTAACTGACATATAGGGTAAAGCTATAAGTTTTAAATATTATGTAATTAATGAGATATAGTTAAAAGACCGCCCGTGGATTTGTTTTATGAGTTAGGTATTGTTAAGAAATATTTTATTATCGTTGTTTTGCCAAATCGTTTGAGGAAGTATTAAAAATACGTATACATACTGTTTATATTAACTTTATTTTTTAGCAGCATTTCTACACTGTTAAAATTTTTCTTGTTCAATGAAATATCCGTAATAGACACCTAGAATCCACTACTAATAAAAAAGTACGTAGAAGACTTCAAAATTTTAAATTTATTAAACATTCAACTTTTTCATTTTGTAACCGAAATGCGTACTGAGAATGATTTTTTAAGTATTTTCCCCAGAATTGGAAATTATCGCATTATAAAATATTGTAAACAACTGAAAACCTGTAGAGCAATTTTATTTAATTAATTATTTTTTTCTGTGCCCGGTCTAAAAGTTAAAAAAACAACATCAGCAAAAAATCACAGCGAGATTTAACATTATTTAACTAATAATTTAATACTGGCCGTTATTCCGTCAGTTCTGATTTCCTTCTAAAAACGGCGAAGGGCGAATGACAAATACAAGTTTCGTGTGTAGAGATAGTATCAAGTAGAATTACAGACTTAGCAAAACGTATATTTTTTTATTAGTTAAGATACTTGTTGTGCAACCCTTAAAGTAATTTAAAATAAAAGAAGGCAGTTATTTATTAACGCACTTATTTAATTAACGCATACTCAGGGTAAACCTAACCCCCCTTTTGCGTCAGGGGCAAACAAGTACTTCTTTGTAGCTACAAAACATGCTGACGTTTGATAGGTCTGTGACATTTGTTGACATTTCCAGGCCGTTCACTTCGAGCCAACGCCTCGAAGCCTGCAGGGCTACTATGAAATTCGAAAATCGGAGTTCGTATCGTACCTACTGTCCCACCGACGCTTATATTATTTAATACGAGAGTGAGAGGGACGGTACAATACGAACTTTGATTTTCAAATTTCGTAGTAGCTCCCGTGACCTAAGGACCAAGTCACACATGCAAGACAGACAATCACTACATTGTGGTTCCGAAATATATATAATTAAACGATTGAACAATCTTGTGCACGACATTTCTTCCTGAACTGAGTTTTACCATGCCGATTATATACTCTAGAGTGTGTTCTAAACAAGTTCTAAATATCATTATACCATCATCATCATCATCAGCCAATAGCAGTTCACTGCTGGACATACCTAAACCTCCCCAAAGAGCGCCATTGCGCCATTGTGGCTAGACGCATCCAGCTTCTACCAGCAGCCTTTCGCAGATCGTCACTCCACCTGGCAGGAAGGCGTCCTACACTACGTTTGCGGTCTCCACCCAAGAACTCGTTTACTCCAGCGGTTGTCGGTTCTTTACTATACCATGTTCCTTTGCTTATTCTTGACCTCATTTCATAAATAAACTAACCAACTTAGAAAAGCTGATAGGTAACCCTCAAATTTCTGAAAACTCAAGCAAACCCGCTTGTAGCAAACTCCTTGGAGTTTTTTTGTACTGTTTGGTGTATTTTTTGTAAAGTTCTTTTTTTTCTATTTTTTTCTTTTATGTATTACTTGTCATTATTGTTTGTGTTGTGTGGTTTGTTATAATATTATTTCTTCGTTTGCCTTTTAGTTATTTGAGTCCATTCATACGTTTCACCGCTTAATCGAACTTTTTTCCGCGAGGGCAAAGCCCCGGGGCAAAGCCACCGGCTTAAGATAGTAAAACACCTATAAAGTTATTAAATTTACATAGTCATAAAAGCCACATGTAAACAATATTGTATGAAGTCATGAAACCCGACCTCTCCTGTGCAATGAAGCAATCCGATATTCGCAATATTTTATGTAATATCGCACTCGTTATCTTTGTCGCACCTCTCGTAAACAATAGAGACGATAATACTCTATGGGTGGGCAGTAATGATCCTTTTAACGTATGACTATTGGAAGTGTATATTAACCCTCGATGCAAAAAGAGAGGTGTTATAAATTTGACACTAATATCTGTCTGTGGCATCGTAGCTCTGAAACGGATGAATCTATTTGGATGCAATTTTATAATGAGAAAGTAAGTTGCCTTGCGTTAGTTTTTAGCTATGTTTGATGAAAATTAGTTCAGCTGTTTTTGAGATACTGAACTTTGATAAGTAAGACAATGTCGCAGGCTCTTCGATTTTTGTATGTTGGTAAGCATACATTGCGTTTAATCTTGGCAACATTTGGTTCAAATCCTATAAAAAGTGGTCAATCTTTCCATCTACTTTTAACCGAATCCGACGACCTCTTGTAGGTTTGAGGCGTAACAAACACACACACATACTCACAAACTTAGTAATTAGTAGGATTATAACAACTTCGAACTTTTATAACAGCGCCAACTTAAGTCTGAACCAAAAAAATCTTTTATTTAAGTCATGAAACCTGTCTGCACCTCACAACAAAATCACCGGTACTTGCGTCCGCGCACCCATAACGCATCGAGTTGACAGCCCGTGAGAGCTCCTGTCAAACTTAACGCACAGTGGCACAGCCAACAGCGCAGACAAAAACGGTGTGGCAGTTACGCGACAAGATACCATAAGACACACGCCGTCTCTTACCAACTCACTGGGCCAGAAAAAGACAGATTCATCTCAGGATATCATAAAGTAATCTGAGTAGGTAATAGCCTGACGCATGGGCCCACCGGGCATTTATCTTTTGAAATCTAATACGCAGTTTTGTTAGTTATTTTAATTACAGGAAAAAAAGGTTTTTTTGTGTGTTGGTAATGTTTGGTGGCAGGGCGCGGAGTAATGAGTCGTGGTTGGATTTGATTGCGGAGTGTAAGGAATTGAAATGGATGATGATGAACATACAGGGTGTACCAAAACCTGTGTCATCGTGAGACAAAATTGGAGATACTGGAGCCACGTGTAAATAACACTTGGTGTCACCATTCTACTAGATGATCTTAGAAATAGAAGAAATCTTAGAAAAACGATCAATGAATGATCTTATGAAAATGTTAGAAAGAAGAAATGATGTGGAGTTGAACATCTGGTAGCAGGGCATGGTGAACGGTAGTGTTGCTCTGAAGAGTTCTGGTTGAGTTCGAAACGCGTCATTTTAGTGTGGCAGTGGTTCGTGTACCTACACCTAATTTGTGTGTGTTCTTACAGTGTGGAGGTGGAGGAACTTGACTGTACAAGAAAAATCAGGTCTGTATTTTCATGTCGGTATTATCCTGACCGGTAAATAGTGTTACCTTGCTATGGATATTAACATTAATTTTACGCGTTTTAATATAGAACCCATTGGAGCGCTGTGTAGTTAATTTATCATAGAGAAATCATTCATAGCTCCTCGAATGCCTCTCATTCCATGCTGCCCACACGCAGCGCGGAATGTTGTACTTGGTTAATGAACGATATGACGTAAAAAGTCAAGTAATGCCTATTTTGTCAACTAATATCATCTGAAAGCTTCTCAATAAGGTATTATTCTACCCTAATGGGAACTTAACATTTTATTACATTGCTTGTAGAGTTTTAATAAGAAAGATCAGACGACTGGAATAATAATAAGTTATATAGTTCGGCAAAAACAACATGATACCTAATTCATCATCATCATCATCATCATCAGCCGGAAGACGTCCACTGCTGGACAAAGGCCTCCCCCTTAGAACGACGAAGCGTTGACAGGCCTCCCACCAGGTGGACTGACGACATCGTGAGAGTTGCGGGAAACCGGTGGATGCAAGTGGCGAGTTGTCGTTCATTATGGCGATACCTAATTGCAACACGCAAATTACAAGGGCTGGAGGTATTTGTGTGAAATTTGATATGCAGAAAGCATACGTAATTGCATTTAAGAGCAAGTAGGTATGGTACATTAATTGGTTTTATATTTAAATTCCTGACAAACTTAAGTTACATTAAGTATATTGTCTTTAATACTTTGTTTCGGACAACACAATGAGATTTGAAAACTTCCATAATTTGTTAAGTAAATAACCATTCCATTTATAATGACGACATCGCGACAACGGCTACAATAGATTTTTTGAATTTCTACGAGATAGGCAGTTAATTAACATAAGGTAGTTTCACCAGTTTCAATAGACTGGACAGTCTTTACAATCACTTTCATTTTACGAAGAAGCCTGTTTGATTTCAAATGTAAATTCCAAACCAATCAAAAGCAAAGTGAAGCCACGACCTTCTACTCAAGAGGCAGAGGTTAAATTTTTCGGCTACTATACAACATACATTATACTATTTAACATACAAATTTACCTAAACTACACTCGCTTCTCCATGAGTACAATTGGAAATAAAAACCGTCAAGTGTAGGTTACATTGGGTCAGTACTGTGCGTCAAGTTTCGTAGTAAGCGGCAAATGTCAGTAGGCAGGGTACAATGTAAACTCTTTTGTGCTTGTTCACTATAGAACTGGCAACCCAGTTATATTTCCAGTATTTAAATTTTAGAAATAGCGAACGGATGCAAGGGATTCTAGTGAACTTGTATAACCTAGAGCAGCCGAAGAAGACGCTTTGAAATAAGCTCGGACTATTAAAGTATGATTTTAAAGTGCTAGAATCAAGCACTGTATCTACAGTAGGTATTAAACCTACTCGTATTAAAATTTTACACAAAACCGGCAATTGGCTGATTTGGGACCATTTTGTAACATGCGCATTTTTAATTTAGTTTTTGTTTATTTTTTTGTTATACGTTGTCACGAATAAATGTTTTCTATTTTTATATTCCTTAAAATTTTTACTTATCCAGATAAAAAACTACATATTTAGCTTGGATAACACCATGCAGAGCAGGACATTTGACAAAAATAAATATTATTATTAATAATATTTATTATTTTCTAGCCCCATGTCCTCCATTCCTCCCGATCCGAAGCAGCCTGAGGCCAGTCGTCGAGAAATACATCCCTAATTCGTCCCACCATCTTCGTCTAGGCCTGCCCCCCGACGCCATCCGTTTATTTGAGAATAAGAATAATTTTATTTAATAATAAAGTTACATAATGCACAAAAATTACAAAAAATACACATTTGAAAAAAAAACAATACATTTGTCTTTTCTACCTACGGCCTTCGCACTTGACTCTTATATTTATGAAGTTTATTATTTTTGAAGCTTGATTGGGTAATTATTATGTAGCCACCTTAGATGAATGATTGGTCTCGCGCTCGCTCGACTAGATACCGCCGGCGTACTTGTCAAATGAGGCAACAAATAGTACGCCGAATTCGGCGTACTTGGCTCCAACCCGGCTCAGTCGCGTTGCAGACTGTGCGTAAGGTGCGTCTCCGAATGTTTTGCAAAATTTTGGTCATAAACCGAATTAAAATGCCAGTTTGCGCAGTGAAACTGTGTAAAAATAATACTTACAAAAATAAGAAGGACACTGGAATCACATACAATCCGTAAATATCGTATAATTTCGAAATTACAAAATAAAATAACATGAACCCGAAACGCCATTCAGTGTTGCCGCGTACACAAAAATCAAATCCCCGTGATTGAGATTTTAATCAATTGAATTTTATTATTATCATCATTTAATAACTTATTTCATTTATCTAACGTAATTATTATATATATGTGTCGGCGGCCGATCGTAAAATCCGCCAGATCACGAAATTCCTAGGCACATCATGAAATGGCGCCATTTCATGATATGCCTAAAAGTTGTCCAGGCATATCACGATGTGCCTGAAAAACAATACGGCAGATCGATTAGACCAACGCATTCGACGATATTCCTAGCTTTATACCGGACATATCGAGTGGTTAGTATGAATTGTGACCACTACGCACGAGCCGAGCGCGCGAAGCGAGCGCGCCGCGGTAGCGGCCGGCGAAATGCCACAAACGATTTGGCGGCGTTTCATGATATGCCTAGGAATGATCTGCCTAAACTAGCCAAATCATGAAATGACGGCGTTTTTTTTTTTTTTTTTTTTTTTTTTTTTTTTATACTACTGGAAGGAAAACGAGCAAGTGGGTCTCCTGGTGGTAAGAGATCACCACCGCCCATAAACATTTGCAACACCAGGGGTATTGCAGATGCGTTGCCAACCTAGAGGCCTAGGTTTCATGATATTCCTAGGAATATCATGACCTGCCTAACCTAGCCAAATCATGAAATGGCGGCGTTTCATGATATGCCTAGGAATTTCATGATCTGCCTACGCGTCACTAGGCAAATCGTCAAACGGTGAGTTTTGAACGATATGGCGGATGTCCCTTAGCCAATTCATGAAATGGCGCCATTTCACGATATGCCTAGGAATTTCGTGATCTGGCAGATTTTACGTTCGGCCGCCGACATATACATAACCTAGTTCTATATTATTTAATGTTTATCTTTGTAATATATATGTCGGCGGCCGATCGAAAAATCCGCCAGATCACGACATTCCTAGGCATATCGTAAAATGGCGCCATTTCATGAATTGGCTAAGGGACATCCGCCATATCGTTCAAAACTCACCGTTTGACTATTTGCCTAGTGACGTTTAGGCAGATCATGAAATTCCTAGGCATATCATGAAACGCCGCCATTTCATGATTTGGCTAGTTTAGGCAGGTCATGAAATTCCTAGGCATATCATGAAACGCCGCCATTTCGTGATTTGGCTAGTTTAGGCAGATCATGAAATTCCTAGGCATATCATGAAACACCGCCAAATCGTTTCTGGCATTTCGCCGGCCGCTACCGCGGCGCGCTCACTTCGCTCGCTCGGCTCGTGCGTAGTGGTCACAATTCATACTAACCACTCCTCGCTTCGCTCGTCGTACCTATTTTTTTCTTTTTTTCAGCATAGCACGATATGCCCGGTATAAAGCTAGGAATATCGTCGAATGCGTTGGTCTGATCGATCTGCCGTATTGTTTCTCAGGCACATCGTCATATGCCTGGACAACTTTTAGGCATATCATGAAATGGCGCCATTTCATGATGTGCCTAGGAATTTCGTGATCTGGCGGATTTTACGATCGGCCGCTGACATATACATCCTTTGAAAGTGAATTATTCGACCAAAAATGTAGGTATTGAAAAATGTTTTGTCTATCATTTTCCTGAAATGTTAACTTTTTACCTGACTGCCCGAAGGAGGGTTATGTTTTTAGAGCGTATGTATGTATGTTATCATATCAATAACTCAATACCGACAACAAGGTACCTTTTCCCAGATAACGCCACATATTATTATTAAAAGTGAGGCCTGATCATTGATATACCCACATACCTACCACTTTTCTAAAGAAAAAACCTACGCCAAAACGAACAACATATTAAAACATTCACTTTTAATTACTTGTTCATTTCAAAGTATTTCCCAAGATACATTTTATAACCAGTAACTTAATTAATAGACCACAGCATAATATATTTTCCCAATACTTCGGGTAACAGTGAAGCAGCTGGCAACACAATTCGTCACGCACACTAGCATCCTTGCAAATTGTCTTACACTGTTCTTACACACACTACAATATTGAGTTGCCTCATTCACGGAACTTTAAATTTTAGGTAGGGGGGTATCTAGTCGAGCGAGCGCGCGAGACCAATCATTCATCTAAGGTAGCCACCTATATTATTTTTCACCTATGATGAGTTCTGTGACGTTTCGAGTTTGACAGTTTTAGAGATGCATCATTGACGAGTGAACCATAGATTTTTCTAAGAGTTATTAGTACTTATTTTTGGAAAAGTTGCATTATATTAAAAATATATATATAATATATATTTTTCCAGTTTTCCGCCCACCGGGCCACCGTTTTCTCGTTCTCGCTCGAAATAATCCCTCAAACGAATTACAAACTCCCAACTCTGGGAGTTCAAAACACTCTTTTTGGACCGTTTCAGCATTTTGCCAAAAAATAACAACAAACTTAACGAGAAACAGTAACAAAAGTCAACAACAATAATAATAGAAATGAACAATAACAAATACAATGCAAAGAACAGCAGACGCACTCGTACCTACTGACAATGATACTGACAAGTACTGGCCACAAGAGGCACAAGATGGTTGCGGCCGCGTCCCAAATAGCCGCGTTTACAAAATCTTGCAAGTTTTGTTTAAAAATGTAAAATATCTTAGTTCACTGTTATCGAATAATGAACCGCTGCAATTGTCGATAGTGTTTTGTTACGTCACTACTCTGTTCCGTTTCACACATTGCGTCATTTAAAAAAAAAAATATTTTTCTATCGTATTCGATGGAGGCTATTTAACAGATACTGATATTGCTATAATATTTTTAAAAAGAACAGTTTTGAAATTTTTTGATTATTTTGTTTCAAAAAAAAAATATTTTTCAAATATATTTTCTGAACATAGTATGCGTAATTCGGAAAATTTTCAAATGTCACAGAACTCTTAGGTGAAAAATACAATAGACTATGTCGGCCACCATTTCAAATTACAGCTTTTTAAAGAGCTTCTGAGCTTGAGTGCATAGACATACAAACAGACAAACGAACAGCCAACGAAACCATATCGCTTCCGCATTAACTCCCTGCCCAATCCTTATCTCTTAAAACTCAATACCAGATGTCACAGGACGTAAAATATGAAAAAGTTTTAATAAAGCTTATCGGCTTGCTTTAATCTGTACGGTAGCCCGGTGGCCCTCGTCAGTTGAACGACCGGGACATACATAAGCAATAATGATTACCAAACACTCGGAAATAACCTCAACCTTACACCTTAGCAATAAAGTCACTTTAATTCCAAAACACTGGACACTAACAACCATTAACACTCAAGTAATCGCTTCAGAATTTGAGATTTGTTTAATTAGAATTGATTATTTTTTTTCTGGAAAACGATTAGTGCACCGCGCTTTAAAAGGTTTTAGTCGATTAATTCTTTCGGCTTTTTGATTTTATTTGACTTGGGATTTTTATGTGTGTGCTGTGATTTATTCTTTAACAACTTTCCTGTCCGAGAAGTCATAATAATAATAATGATTCATTCAAATATTTTGTGACAAGCTCAAAAGTTTAAACTCGAATAGTTTATTTTGGAAAAGCGACCGCCAGGAACATCTAACTTTGGAGGATTGTGGGAAACAGGCGTTAAATCGGCAAAATATCACCATGACATGACACTGGGCCGATCGGGCATGTTTTCCGGATGCACCCACAAAGATGGGGGCAATAGTGGTACCGTACAAACACATTTCGTCAACATCCAGTCTATATGGATAGATCCCACTGGCGGGCACAGGCCTTCTCTCTTTGGACCAGTTCTCACGCAAGTCCAGTGCGGATTGGGAACTTCATAATCATACACCATTGACTTGTAGAACTGCAAATATTCAACGCAGGCGCGGCTAAAACTTGACGAAAGAACAAGTCAGGATTGTCCATTTTATTTCAAACATCTTCATTGACTAGGTACACTCGCGTGCCTGGCGCCAATACAATAAAAACTTATTAATATTTACTTTAAATAAGCATTAATTGCAACAGACGACAATTAGTACCAATTTGTGGCCATTACAAACGCTTTGGAACGCTAATTGTTTCTTTATACAAAATGGCGGCTTCAAAGATGGCCGATGCGGCGTGAAAAGAAGTTTATTAGGAAAATATTCAAATTTTTGTTCTGTTAATTAAGACTATTGTTTGGTTGTTTTAATGTGCATGGGTGATTAGAATACAGTTTTTTAGTGAGGTCAGGTTGGGTTAAAGATTTTGATGTTCTACAAAAATAGGCTATTTGACCGGATGTATCTTATTTTCCTATAAAGTTCAATAAATAAATAATGAATATTATGGGACGACTATTGTACCATATTGTCAAAAAAAAATTACAAAAAAGTAAAAGCGACTCCAAAAAAAATACAAAAAATGGAACCGACTACAAAACCCTTGAAAATATTTTTGTAGGTATCTACTATCTCAAAGTCAGTGACTCAGCACGACCCAGCAGGAGTGGAGCAATAGGCGTCTATTTCCCTACATACGATGGGTTTCAATCAATCCAGTCAGTTGTGTTCTAGGATGGCGTACATTGATAGCAGTATTTAATTTTTATGAAAAAAGGAAAATTCAAAGACTCCATTATTTTTAAGAGTCGTTGAATTAATGTTGTTTACTTTGACGAGGGCGCTATTGAGGATCTATTGAATAAAGATATTTTTATTTTGATTTTGAATTCTGTTTTAATTTTTTGCTCGTATAGGTCACACACTATAGTTGTCACATCTATTTTCCATACATTAAAAATCCCCCAATATAAACAGGAAGCATTCGTGCGCGGGAGTGATTATGGTGTAAAACAAAAGCGTCCCCACTCCGTAAAACTGACAATAACCACTTGCGCACGCTCATGGGAGCTTTTAAAACAGCGACTTCCTGCTTAAGTAGCAGCGAACAAAGCGGAAGTGGAACGTAACCAAATTCATAAAGTTTAAAAAGAGATGGACAAAATACTTTTATAACCCACTTACCCACTAATATTCTAAATGTGGCAGTTTGTAAGACTGTCTGTTTGCATATAAAACACCCAAGACGCGAGAACAAACATTCGTATACCTACTTACTTAAATATTCATACAAATTATTATTATTATTATTTGACGACCGGATGGCCGAGTGGTTAGAGAACCTGACTACGAAGCTTGAGGTCCCGGGTTCGAATCCCGGCCGGGGCAGATATTTGTATGAATAATACGAATGTTTGTTCTCGGGTCTTGGATGTTTAATATGTATTTAAGTATGTATTCATCTATATAAGTATGTTTATCCGTTGCCTAGTACCCATAGTACAAGCTTTGCTTAGTTTGGGATTAGGTCAATTGGTGTCAAGTGTCCCATGATATTTATTTATTTATTTATTTAAATATCTGCCTCGACCGGGAACCGAACCCGGGATCTCTAGCTTGGTAGACAGGTTCTCTAACCACTGGGCCGACCGGATT
The DNA here is from genome assembly GCA_037349165.1 of Choristoneura rosaceana. NCBI lineage: Eukaryota > Metazoa > Arthropoda > Insecta > Lepidoptera > Tortricidae > Choristoneura > Choristoneura rosaceana. The sequence goes on from JAZBNJ010000001.1 coordinate 1,071,651, forward strand.
TGATATTGTAAAACAGACATGATTTTAATGTTATCACATTTATTTACATATTATTGCAAAATTTCATATCTATACGTTATTTTTATTTATTCTTTTAGTATATAGATTGGGATAAAACGTAGTATATTATTATTAAAGCCTATTCCATACCCTGTTTATGTACAGGCAAATGGAAAAATATTTAGGTATCTATTCCACCACTCAAAAATATCCACCACTACCACGTTACCACGGGCTCTTTATGTCGGAATAAGAGTGTGGTAAGTACATATTTTTCAAGGGTTACATAAGTATTAAATGATATTGTAACGGATAACTCACGTCTTAAATCGAGTTTAGCTTGAATGTTTCGGGTTACTCCGTAGCACTTCTTCTTTCTTGCGCGTGTTGCGGCAGCCGCCGAGTCGCGTGCTCCTTTGAAGAAGGGCTACGGAATAGCCCGAAACAGTTGAGCTAAATTCGATTTAAGACGTGAGTTATCCGTTACAATATCATTTAATATGAGTGAGTCTCACGGTAGTTTCATGTTCAAAAAAGGTTACATAAGTCCTCATTTTTTCACTCGACTGTATCTACAGTATGTGTTTGTTTGGTGCGACTGTGATTGAGCGCCGCGTCCGCGCACTTTTTGTGCGCCGCTCGCAACACGAGCGTAAACTAAACTGACACAAATTGCCCACTTATTTCCACTAAGTTAGTCTCAGTTTGTCCTTAGAAAATTATACGTAATGACATAATACCACGTGTTATTTTTGAGTTTAGTTAACTTTATATTTAAATATTTAAAGGGTCGAATAAAGTATTTCTCCAAGACAATCAAGAAATAAGATAATTGTTAAACTATACGCTGTAAAACGGTGCCAAATTTCTACTGGGTGACCTTAGCCTCTGGACAAATACGAATACTACTGGCTTAGCAAGATATTTAAAACCAAACTACAAAGTATCATAACAATCAGTCCAATATTTACCGAAAAACTAACGGTTTTCAATGTATCACTTTGGAGCAGCCTGCAATGTGTATTTGGATGATCTGATGTCATAGTTTTTTTTCTTGTCTAATTAAGCAAATAACTATTTTAAGATATTGCTAAGTATCAGTCTTATCCATGGTTTCATTATTTGTCCAGAGGCTAAGGTCACCTTGTATAATTAGGATAAGGATAAACGTTTTTTTTTTTTAACTATCCTTAACTAAAGTGGGAGCTATTTTTGACGTCTCTCTTGTCACGTCACTGTCATTTGACAATGTTTATGAATTTTAAAATTAGCAGATGACTAAGTATACCTCATCATTTTGAATACTTAATTAATACACTGTTCAATAGACCGATACAGAAACGTGACGAAGTCTCGTCGTGACGGATTTCGGCGTCGTGACCGAGATCTTCGTCATAAAGACGTACGAGGCGTGTTGAATATTGAATCAATGACAAACAAACAGTATTAATAATTCTGGTAGCGTACGTGACAACGAAACATATTTGGATCGTCGATGAATAGGAGGTAATAAAAATGCTCACACGGTATTAAGCACAGAGCTACTTAGGGATAATAAGAGAACTACGTCTAAGAAAGTCTTAATTTATGGGCACATAGCGCCGGTTAAAGTTCGTCCGAGTGACGTCACAGTCCCCCCCACTTCCAAACATCAAGCACTTTACCGGTACGGATAATACCGACATGGAAATGCCTACCCTGTTTTTAAACTGACGCCCATAGAAACTGACATTGTAAGTACCTATGTCTCACGAGCGATACTAGAATTACAAACATCGACTCATTGAAGACTTCAGTCCTTGACTTCGAGCTTCTAATAGAATCTCGTACGTAATTCCTTATTTACCGCCCTTAAGACACGTACTATAAAATACATACTTTTTATTTATTTTTTCATTCGAGAGCGGAAAGTTGACTAACTGCATTTTGCATGATAGGACAGAATAAAACATATCTTGAATTTCAAGATCTTGTTTGTCGATGAACATGGAGGTATTGCCTAAAGAATCCACGACTTCGTATTGAAATTCCCATAAAACCTCGTTGAACCTTATTTCCATTTCGAGGCAAACAAAATGCAAAATTCTCTGCATGCGCTACAAAAAACATGGCCTATAGAGTTGTCATGTAAGGTCGAGTTCAATGCATCTGAATAAAATAAATTCAAACTCTAAAATCAAGTATTAAAGGTTATAGAATCAGCAAAATATAAAGTGGTCATTCATACCATGCTCGTGGACCGTGTCTTTGAGATACAATATAACATGTAGGTATAATTTTTTTTGCAATTTTGAACTGTATTATTAAGTAATAAATGACACAGTTGAATGGAGACTGCTAATTTGCGGTTTGTATGACTTTATACGTTTTTGCGATTGAAAATTAAATTGTTATTAGTATCTTTATGAATGGACCCGGTTATGATAGAGGCCATAAAAAGCATGTCAAAAAAGTTGAGCGTCAATTCCTGTCTTTTTTAAATGGTCATGACAATGTTTGTGATGTAGTTTTTTTTCTGGGGACTGTGATCAATGCACTTAGCTGACTATTGTGTATCTGGTCACGGACATTACAGTTATGGGAAGTTGAGTCCACAGAAGTAAAATAAAAAATATATTTATCTCCACCGCAAAGTAAATAGCACCATACAATTGGGTAGAATCCTGGGGAAAAAATGATCCATATCGGCTTGCATACTAATTAGGAGTCCGAATGTAATGTTGTTAGGTCAGAACCCTTCCGGTGCATTAGAAATAGGATGACCATTTAAAAACTTCAGAAAACTGTAAGGTTTCATTAAATACGACAAAAATTACGGTATGACCAGCGAAGAGTATGCGAACTTTGGTGCACCAAAAAAAATTTTTAACCTACTTCAAAAAGAAGGCTACAAAAGAACACGTTCACAAAATATGATGAAATGCAGCCAGTTCAAATTACGCGCGACGTCACTTCGTCATACTTCTTAGCACGGGGTTACGTCACGGGTCCCATTCCCATACATTGCCTCGCTTCATCGTCATTCATCATAGCTGTACAATTATCCTTCTATCATCTTTTTTTTTTAATACCTATGATGACGAATAAATTTCATTTCATTTCATTTTTTGTTTACTGACAAAAGAAAAAATATGTGGCAAAATTTTCTGCTGATTTAACTGATAGCTCACTGAATATTTTTTTACCCTAGAAACTATCCAATTGCTAAAAATTTCAGAGTGTTCCAAATTGCTTCAATTTCGCTGACAAGTGCACTACTAACTTACCAAAATCACAGAGAAGATAATACCGAAATGAATAAAAACTCAAAAAAGGGTGTGACAAAATAAGTATATGTTCCGGGACCAAGTACAAAGCGTTAACATTTGCGTTGTATGACCCCATAATAAATTTAGTAACTAGATTTTATATTTGACTTCTTATCTTGGTATCATATACATCCACATAACTATCATCAGCATCTCCATTATACATGCCGACGACTAATCACGGGGCGGGACCGTCCGTCCAACATTCTTAGTTGCACTAATTACAGAACTTAATGGCTTGTCCGGTAATGATTACGTTTTTAATTTCTGACACCGTCTGATGTATGAATGGGAGCCAAGTATAATCGAGAAGATGTTTTTAAAGATTTTTTCTAATGTGTAATAGTACCTTGAACAAAATAGAACAAAACGCTTGGTCCGTAGGGTCCCGAAGCAAAAAAACTATTTAAAATTAAAAAAAAGAAACTAGACTAAGCTGTTCCACTTGTGACCTGGCTGGCTCTTTCCTCGGTCAACGTATTGGCATTGCCACACAACGAGGAAACGCAGCCAGCCGTATGGGCAGCCTGTCCAATAGCAGAAAGTTGAATATTTTGCAAACGAATCACTGAATTGAAAAATTGTTATAGTAACCCCCTAAAGATTTTAAAAGATCTATCCACACTACAAGTGGGAGGTACTCTAAAAAATTTTTTTTTAATTTTTTTATGTACAATTTTGTCGGCATAGCTGACATTATATATTCGTGCAAAATTACACTTTTCTAGTATTGATAGTCCCTGAGGAAAGCCGCGGACGGACGGACAGACAGAAATGGCGAAATTATAAGGGTTCCATTTTTGCCATTTTGGCTACGGAAGCCTAAAAAGGGAATTTTTTCATGCGAAAAAATAATAATCTAATATTATTTATTACATACAGTTACGGATTTATAATTTATTGAATCAGGCGTTACTTTGCGGAGGTCCATATCAATGAACTAAAATAATTTCTTTGCTCACCCGCGACCTTGAGATAGCTAAGTCTATGCAAATTATGCGTGTTCATGCAGTTCCTCCACCTCCACACTGTAAGAACACACACAAATTACACAAACCCATCTATCACCACCACCACAATACACTGACGCGTTTCGAACTCAACCAGAGCTCATCTTCAGAGTGACACAACCTTACACCATGCTACCAGTTGTTAGACACAACAACACACACAACCAACACAACACAACACACACACACACACACACACACACACACACAGGTGTCTAACAACTGGTAGCATGGTGTAAGGTTGTGTCACTCTGAAGATGAGCTCTGGTTGAGTTCGAAACGCGTCAGTGTATTGTGGTGGTGGTGATAGATGGGTTTGTGTAATTTGTGTGTGTTCTTACAGTGTGGAGGTGGAGGAACTGCATGAACACGCATAATTTGCATAGACTTAGCTATCTCAAGGTCGCGGGTGAGCAAAGAAATTATTTTAGTTCATTTACGGATTTATATTCAGGATTATAAATGTTGTAAGGGTGTGTTGCTTACATTATTAATCAGTCAATTGAATGTGATGTGGTGAGAACTAGAGACCGGATTAAGTGCAATTGCATTCATTTGCATATTTAGCTCGTTTTCATCGGTTATTGCATATTTTATGTATAATCTTCTGATGATGCATATTTTATAATCAACAAGATTAAAAAACGTTAAATGCCTAAATATTTTGTGTCTTAACAATTGTATTTTGTTTTGGAATAAATTAAAAAATATTCAATGTTGCGTAGTCTGGTATTTTTCATGCATGTTTGTATGCATATTCCAAGGTATTGTATGTAATCCAGTTTTAGTGAGAACGAATAAGGGCATATAGTTATAACAATTCATTCCTTGTGACTCTACAATGGAATAAATTAAAAAATATTCAATGTTGCGTAGTCTGGTATTTTTCATGCATGTTTGTATGCATATTCCAAGGTATTGTATGTAATCCAGTTTTAGTGAGAACGAATAAGGGCATATAGTTATAACAATTCATTCCTTGTGACTCTACAATGCTGTAGTCCAGAAACAACAATACCACCCGAGAGTCTGACTACTATTTGACTTTGTGAAACTTTAAAACTATTAAGGCATTGACAAACCCAAAAGGCTAACAAAACTTTCTTAACTTGGCTAAAATTTGCAGTTCTTATACTTTAAGAGCTTTTAACTCTGTGAGCTTATAACTGAACTCAAAGTAAGCTCGAGTAAGCTCATCATTGCACAATAAATAAATAAATACAATATAGAAAGGTAGCAAACAAACGAGACACTTGACGGCTTAAATACCAAACCTTATACAATTACAGCACTGCCAACTTAACCGTGCAGACGGACAAATTAAAAACTAAACCCCGCTCATAGCAAAATACACTTTGCTTAACTAGTAGCGACTCCGATCACCCGCAACAACAAAGTGGTCAGTTTGTTCAGTTTTTATCGAAAGCTTTCGCCATCAAATATCAATCATATCTCGTCTCTTTCAGGCGCGCGACGAAGCTACGCGTGGGAGCGGGACGGGCGATGCGCCCGCGCAACTACAGTGGAGCCCACTAGCGACAGTTGCGCGGAAATCGTTACTGGATCTAGACGCGTGTGTTTTAAGTTATTTGGGAAATGTGTTTTTGTGTGCTGTGTTGAGTGATTTGTGTTTTTGTGCTTTTTGTGACAATTGGATGCCGTTCTTATTGGATGTGTTGGAGGTGAGTTTTTTTTTCTGTTTCGTGAGAATTATTAGTTATTTGATAAAAAACTGCGACTATAGAGGGTCGTGGGTTCGACGAATTCACAGAATTCGTAATTTGCTCTCTGCTATAGGAAAAAATTATGTGCAGATGTATTAACTGCGATATAGTTTGTTTATGAATAAGTATCAGTGCCCACTGGGCCATTATGCCCACTTTTAGGACTAAGGATCAATCTGTCGCCGAGATAAAATAAATAATAATATATACCCAATTTAACACTAGATCAAACTTTTTCAAACATATATAAAATATTTTGTTTAATTGTATATCTATAATTCATTGGAGCTCAAAAATTACAAACATACGCCTTCAGTGTCATATAAATGCCTAAAAGAATTTCTTTAAATTCCGACAGAATAAGAAATTACCCTGTTTTTAATATCTTACTGCGGTGAAACCATGGGAATAAATTGTATAGACATATTTGTCTGAAATTAGATAATTCCACTTGGCGCCATTTGCGAATAACAAACTCTAGGTACAAACAACTTTATTGACATACTTGACAATAAAGGAAAATTACCACTGAACTGACCATGTGTTACAAAGATGGTAAAAGATAACAGTTAATTACGCCGTTTAATTTAACTGATCGTATAGTAATATTACTAATGCCTTGTCTCATAAAAATTTCGCAAAATAAGACTTAATTCCTTATATGTATATTCATAAAGGACACCTTTGCAAATATTTTTGGGCCTAAAAGTTTGGCGTAGACAAATCAGTGAGGGCTCTTTACAAGATGTTCATATATCATTTATATGTACGAGAAAGTAAGCTGTCTTCAAATCTTACTAGGTAATTGAATTTCGCCTACTGGACACAAATTTTAAGTGCAGTTGCCAAAAAATAATTCAAACAAACAAAAAAAAATTATAAAATCTTATTTGATACTTACGTAAAATAAATTTACCTAATTATCAATTTTGTGATATCAAAAACCAATGAATTTAGTGCCAGAATAGTCTGTTATGTAACCCATTGTGTAATACAAACTGCGTGTTATGTGAAAGGTTATGTAATACAACAATGCAACGTGGTACCTATTTACTTAATATGTTACACAAATTGGTACCATTCATGGCTAATTTTAGTAACTGCTTGCATGTGTTTTGTTATTTTAATCTCATATTAAATGATATTGTGTATTTTAATCTCCTTTGACTAATCAACTCGCTGAATCTAATATCATTAAAATTCGATCGAATTTATTATAAGCAGTAGTGTTACGAAAGTCATTTTTGCATTTTTTTCTTATCACACTCTATTGCTGTAGGTACCTACTAAGGAGGTTCTACGCGTATTTGAAAAAAAAAGGTGTGTGAGTGTGCTAAAAAAACAGCTTTGCTTTTGCAATTTTTATGTTTACTTAAAATCCTAATGCCATTCAAATCTACCACATAGTTTGTACAGTCAGCTGCAGAGAAAAGGTACCCCCCTGTAATGGCGGTAGTATGGATACCGCCGTTACAGGGGGGTACCTTTTCTCTGCAGCTGACTGTACACAAGAAAATGTTTTCAAAATTAAATACCCATTTAATCGACCATTAAATATATTGTTAAGCGCAGCGATTATCGTCATGCGAAATCGTGACAAAAACGTATTTGGTCGGAGAATTCTTTGATCATTAAATCATTACCATTAATCTTCATTGAAGATGATGACAAAAGACTTGGACGGACGGAGATACAGGTGTGATGGATAGAATGATTCGAATTTGAAGTAAAAAGATGCTTGAAACTTTCTGCCTGGCTTTTTGTGGCGCTCTCTTCTCGATAATTGGTTATGGTCTTTGTTTCGAAATCAATCAATAATTATATTTAAAAAAAACTTTTGAGGCCAACCTACAGAATAAGTACATATTTGATTGAAAATACAAACCGAAACATAGATGCACAGAAAAACCAGAAAAATAAGACCAACACTGGGAATCGAACCCAGGTCCTCGGCATTCGGCGTAAAAGCAAAAATTTGGAATTGTAATAAAAAAATACAAAAAGATTCCAAAAAACCAATCATACATATTTGATTTTAAAATAATTTTTCGTTATGTATAATTTAAATAGCTTGATAAGATTGCAAAAACGAGGTGGTTGCTCGGTACTTGATTTTCAAGTATAATTTTAAAACTAAGCCACAGTGTGGAGTGGCTGTATGTTCGTTTGAAGTAGACTGAAGTAGTTTAGTAACTCTTTGATTTTTTCCCCGTTTTACTTGCATAAATTTAAATTTACACTTTGCACTGATTCGTACACAGTTAAGTCAAAAGTACATTTTCGTTGTACAAAGCTGATATTTTGCTTAACGCTCTTTCCCTTTTTTTCTTTTTATTGTAGGTAAATTTATTTTTAACTAAGTGTTTTGCTCTTATTTTTTTATGTATCATTCATGTTTAAATACAATTTTCTCTCTCTGTCTCTTAATTAGACCAAATTCAAGTCCATTTTTTCTTGAACCCTACCCACTGTGCAAGTTGTCGAAAGACATCAACGCGTCAGCGAACTTGCTTTGTATGCGGCACCTTATCTAGACTTCGGCTATTTTTAGCCGCTAGTTGTTGCATACGATTTGTTCTATTTATAGAAGTTACATTAATTATATGAGATAGAGTTGTAAATTGATTTGTATATATCTCCGTTTGTTTGGCCTGTATAAAAAGAGACAGCATCACAAATATCTGGCACTTCAATGGATGGTGAAATAAGCATTTAAGAGAAGTTTCCCTGCCGACAGCGCGGCCGCGTTAGGTATTCGTTTGGGATATTGCTGTCTTTATCGCTCGTGACATAAGCGCTCGCAGCCGTCCCCCCATGCACATCCCCTCCCGCTTCTTCGCTCCCCGCTAATGTATATCGAGATAGCTGTAGGCTTTTCAAGATTAGGGCGGTTGAATTTTGGGTTTCGCTGTCCTCATATTATACGAAAAGTATAACAAAGAAATCAATGATAATTATCTTACAATCAAGATTACATTATATTTTCTATGCACAGGCACTGCGGTTTTTTCGATTTTAGGAAAAATGCTTTAATAGTCTGTAATTCACGTGCAAAGATGACATCTTTTTTTCGTCGACTTTTGAGCTCCTGTAATTCTGATATTACACATTTATATGAAAATCTGAAAAACTACAGGCCTATTGCTTACCTTGTAATTTTCTCTGTGTACCTGTTTTCTATATCGCTTATTATTTCTGGTGTACAATAAAGAGTATTTGTATTGTATTGTACAGGCATAGATAATTAGATCTAGTCCATACTTACAAAATTTCATCTACTTCTGTTGCCTAGTTTTCAAATGAGACCGGGACTACGTTTGCATGGAGAATGGAACGAAGAGACTTCTCTTAAGGTGGCAAAGGAATTTCTTGGTTGACTGTAGAGCAGCAAGGCTACCACGAAATTCGAAAATCGAAGTTCGTATCGTACCATCCCGCCTACGCTTATATTTAACACGAGAGTGAGAGGGACGGTACGATACGAACTTCGAATTTCGTGTTTCGGAGTAGCCCTTCAGGTCATCAACTCGCGCAGACGCAGCGACGTCGTGGTTAGCGGGAATAAATCATTGGGAACTCGACCATTGATTTATTATGCTGTTTGATATATTTCTGTTCCTTTCGGATCGTTAAGTACAAATTACAGGAAAGAGACGCTATAAAAAGTCAGTTTTTTTGATAATAAATAATTTATTGCTATGATGAATGAGGAGGATATCGCTACGTCATCAAACTATTTGATATGACAAATCAATCAAGTCAAGTCAAAATATCCTTATTCAATTTAGGCTAAAACAAAAACTTATGAATGTCAAAAAAATCTACCACCTGTTCGGGAAAACCTCTGTTGAGAAGAATCCGGCAAGAAACTTAACGAGGTATATTTAGAAAAAAAAAACAGATTTACAATATTAATAAATGATATCTTTAAACTATCACAAGTATTTAACACAATTTTATTTTTTTAACACAGTAGGTTCGCTATTGTAAGGGATCGCTAATGCGGATCGGAATTATTTCCAAATATCCTTGTCCATGATATAATCATTGACTTATCAATTGATGTAATATAGCTATACATATATTTTTGGAGAAAAAAGGTTCTTGAGTAGCCAATGAACATGAATCGAAAGACGAAGCGTTGCAGCCTAAGGTATAAAATATACCTAAACTTGGAATGTTCCGTACGAAATACGAAATCCTTAGAAAAATATTACTTATTTTATTCATAATGGCTACGGAACGGAACCCTACTTCGGGCGTGTCCGACACGCTCTTGGCCGGTTTTTTAAACCTAAAATACTAACTAAAATATTGCTTATTTTATCACTTACTATCCAACCTTTCCTTTGTATATTTCCAAAAACTTTCCATCCGAATTGAGTTTAATGTTAAATAAAAGCATGTTTTTGGTTAATATCGGTTAACCTATCAACTCCTACGCAGCCCACACGCCTCGCCTCAAATCTGCCTAACACTAATAAAATTAAATAAATACACAAATTATACTAAAACAGACGGATCAATAAACATAAAAATATTTCGCGTTCTCAGATAACAATCGAGGTTGAAATTCCAATAGTTCCGGACTTTTTTATGGATATATTTATTTATTTATTTATTTATTTATTTATTTATTTATTCAAGGAGAACCAACAGCTAAAATCACAATATATGTAGTAATAATAGCAACACAGAGCCAATTACAGGATCCCACAGATAGCTACAGTTAACATGTTTAAGCTTAACTTAAACGAGGTGACGCGCACCAATCCGACGTCACACCATGCCAAACAAAACACCATAGAACTTCAAATAGAGTTTCTACACTTCTCAACACATCGCACTTATTTTCTTTAAATAAATGTTACATCAAAAATCAAAAATTTACATTAGGTTAGCACGGCACTGCCCAAAGAGTGAGTATACCAAGACTTCAGCTTAAGGATAATAAGATATCTAAGGTAGATGCCAACGGTGCGCTCAATCAAAGAACCTGGACGCCAATCTTCGCCTCACGGATGGAATGTTGCAGTTAAATATGTCAATGTCCATTTCTTTCATCAGATTATTTAGATTCCCGCTCGCTCGCTTGAGAAAGCTGTTTTGCCTGTACCTAGTTGATGTGAATTTCATAAAAATAGGAGGATTAAATCTTCTTATTCGTGAGGGCGTATTAAAGGACAGTTTCTGAAGCAGTTCAGGACAGTCAATGCTACCATTGATGATGCTCAGAATATAAATAATATCGGCTATATCACGGCGCTGGTGCAAAGGAATGAGATGGTGTTTTTTACATATTTCGATGTAATCGGACGACTTATAGGGACATTTAAGTTTAAAGCATAGGTATTTAATAAACTTCATCTGAACGCGTTCGATTCGGTCAATATATGTTTTATAACATGGGTTCCAAATTTGAGAGGCATACTCCAATTTACTTCTGACATAAGTACAATACAGAATCTTTAGTGTTTTTGCTTGAGTAAACTGCGATGAGTTACGCATTATAAAGCCTAATGATCTCAATGCACTTCCAACAATACCATCAATGTGCTTATCAAACAGGAGTTTTGAGTCATGGATTACACCCAAGTCCCTCATAAAGGGTGTCCTTTTCAAGACCTGACCTTTCAGCGTGTAATTAGTGGCGATCGGTTCACGCTGACGCGTAAAAGTTACAGCAAAACACTTAGATGGGTTTAAATCTAATCTATTAGCCTGGCAATACTGATCAAGCCGTGAAAGATCAGCCTGAACCAAATCAGAGTCATGCTTCGAACCTATCCTCGCAAAAATTTTCATATCGTCAGCAAAACATAGAAGTTGCGAGTAAATAAAGCACTTACTAATATCGTTGACGAAAACGTTAAATAATAATGGACCGAGCAAAGACCCCTGCGGTACACCACTAGGGACAGTAACCCACCCAGAAATGTAGTTATTAATGACAACAGCTTGTGTCCTATTATTAATGTAAGAGGAAAACCATCTTAATAAGTCACCGTGGATGCCAATAGCACACAGCTTCGAAATGAGTATGGAATGATCAATCCTATCAAACGCTTTGCTGTAATCAGTGTAGACCACATCTACCTGGGAGCCACTGTCCATGGCCTCGGTAACATAATCATTGAGCAGGGTAAGATTAGATACGGTAGAACGGCGTTGTGTAAAGCCGTGCTGGTTTGAGCTAAAAGAATTTTTTAAAGCATTATAAACCTGATCAGATACAATCCTCTCGAGCACTTTTGACAATATACACAATTTTGATATTGGTCTATATGTTTCAATGTCGGTTATGGGCCCCTTTTTATGAACTGGAGTAACGAAGGCTGATTTCCATAACAATGGCACGTAACACTCAGAAAGCGAGCGTTGAAACAATAATAAAATAGGTTTCGCTAAGCTTTTCGCACAATTTATTAAAAACTGGGATGGCAGATCATCAGGACCAGCTGACTTAGAAGGGTCAAGTTTAAGTAACAAATTAGTGATCATTTCGGCATTCACATAAATGCCGCTCAAACTAGCCGTAGAGTCCGCGATTGGATCGGAAACAGAACCAGCAGCAGGATCACTGCCACTTGTCATCGAAAAAGTCGAGAAAAAATAGTCCGAGAAAGCATCGCATATATCAGTACCATTATTAACCAGCCTATTTCCATATTTTAAACTGCTTGGTATGGTGCTGGAACCAGAGCGCGTTTTTATAAACGACCAGAATTGCTTTGGATTCTTAGCTATGTTACTTTCAACACACTTGATATAAGAATCAAAGCAATCCCGCTCCATTTTACGAACTCTGTCTCTCAGTAAGTTATAAGAAATTAAATCAGCTTTATTTTTATAAATTTTATACTTTTTCAAAAACTTATATTTTTCCTTTAAAGCTTTTTTTAGCCCGGAAGAATACCACGCCGGATGCGTGTTTGGTTTAATTATTTGTTTGGGAATAAATTTATCTCTCGTCTTTCTGAATGTTTCATAGAAGAAATCCAGTGATTGTTCCATGGAACGTTGCGAGAACTCCAAGTCCCAGTCAATACCTGACAATTCATTATTAATAGAATTATAGTCACCCTTATTATAGAGATATTTAATCCTTAAAGCTGGTTGTAAATTATTAGTCATAGGATAATTAATGTGGACAATCAATGCTTTGTGGTAAGGATCAATAGGTACCAGGGCGTTAACACATTCACTAACGCACACAACCTCATTTGACAGAACTAAATCCAGCAGCTTACCATACTGATTTAATACACCGTTATACTGGCACAGGTTAAGCGTTTGAAGGTCATCTACTAGAGTGCACTCGTCGCTACTCACATAATTGGAAGGAACCAATGACAACCCCTGTGCCGACCATAATATGCTGCTTAAGTTAAAGTCACCAAGTATTATATATTTATCATTTGGGTGATTCAATATAATTTCATTTAGACTATTTAAAAAATTAGTCAGCTGCTGTGAGAAAGTGTTACCATTGCCCTGCTTACATAAATACAATACGCATAAATGTACTTTGACCGGCCCACCACAGCGATCCCTGAGTGTTAAAGAAACCCACAGGTCCTCGGCTGAGGAGCAAAAAGTCGGCTGCGGGGTAACAGTCAATTCCCTGCGAGTAGCAATAACAACACCACCCCCACGACTCTGCCCAGTCCGCGCCAAATCACGGTCTCGCCGCCAAACGACATACCTACTGTCAAATAACTCCGAATCCAATACGCCGTCGACTAACCATGTCTCTGTTAAAACAATAACATCGTACGAAACCAGACTAAGGTTGCGATAAAATGTTAAAGTTTTAGAGCGAAGTCCGCGTACATTCTGGTAATAAATAGAACAATAATCATCCGACGAGTTTATAGTAGCCATTTGTAAATTTAAGTCCAGGCAAAACAGCATAACTTCGAATTAAACTCAATATCACGTTAAATATGGACTGAATAAGTGTAGTGATGTATAAATGCAACGATGGATTAAGTCGCCGCAAATAATTACAAGAGTTCGACCGGTGGCGAGTCATGGAAGGACTACCCCCATAACCAGAGAATAACGTGCCGCGTGCGAAAAGGAGTAAATAAATAACAGATAATGGATCCGATGAGTGCGAATAAAAGAGACAAGCGCAAAGCAGTGAGCACACCGATAGCAGCTTAGCAGATAAATAACAACGAGTGCAGGTAGCAGTTAGCTCGGGCGCCGAACAAAAGGAACGGTCAGTGATACTCAAACTTAATCGGTAGCGCCCAACGAGAACATTACACAATATTAACATAAGAAAAAAACTAAACAAAAATAACAAAAATAACCCAGAGAGAATAACAAAGAGAGCATTTGAATTAATCAACAGAAGATTAAAATAATACCAAACTAAAGCAGCTTGTTTAAATCTCGCTCACTACTTATGATAAAAACTTTGGAGTTTTCATCCCTGCGGGCGTGAATCTTGCAAAACTTCACCCATACGTAAACAAACCCTTTAGCCTTCAACGTAGATTTGGTTAGAGTGAGCAGCTTCTTATTCGCCGGCGTCAAATGATCGTTCACAAAGACCGTCAGCGGCGTACCCTGGAAGCCGATTTCACCAGCGGAGAACGACTTCTTCTTTCGTGCCGATGCTAAAAAGTCTTCCTTTATGTAACGGTTTGTAAAGCCGACAACAATGGATTTTTCCTTGGAGTCAAATTGGGGAACTCTGGCAATATAATTAATAAAGGATTTATCCACTTGATAGCCCACCACCGCACTGATCCTATCCATGATAGCGAAGAGGTTTTCGTCCTTTCTAACCGGGACCCCCCTTATCTCGACGTTGTTGACACGTAACGCTTGGTCATTTCGAGCAAGCTCACTCTTTATAGAAGATAAGTCATTGCAAAACCGCTGAATACTCTCTTGAATGGTTTCAAGCTCCGGGAGTTTCTTTTCCACCTCTGTTAGGCGGGAAGAGCAATCATCAAGCCCATGACTAATAAAATCGACCGACTCCCTTATCTCTGTGAGCTCGGTTTTTAAGATTCTCACATCGTTAACCAGGCCAGGGAGGCATAGGACCTTCTGCTTGATTTCCCGTAGCTCATCCATGATGGTGATAAGATCGACTTGTTTCGGAGGACAGGGTGAGCAGTCTCTCTTACACGCAAGACATCTCCAGGTTGATCTGCGCTCGTTTCCAAGCCTACGGAAGCCCTGCTCCGTTATACCAGCACAGCAGAACCCAAAGTCCTTATTACAGCCCGAGCACCTAGTACCATCGTTAATGGAGGCATCACATGAAGCACACTTCATCTCTACTGGCTATGCAAATATATAATGGAAATTAAATTAATTTATTTTTATTTTATTTTTTAAAGTAAAGAAGTTTTAGAACCACTGGAAATTACGATGTTAGGCGATACATGCGATCGTATCAAGTGCGCGTACCGAACTGTGAATCTGAGATGATATTGTACCCATTGCATAGTCATGGTGGTTATGGTTTCACTTTGATAGCGAAGAAGCCGACATCATGTTTGATAACAATATTTTTATATTATCATTAAACTAAACATTCATAGGTACTTAAAAATGCGGAAGTGTGTTTGTATGTTTGTGTGTTTATCCGTCTTTCACGCCGTAACGGAGCGACGGATCGACGTAATTTTTGGCATAGATATAGTTTATAGGCTCGAGAGGGACATAGGTTACTTTTTATCCCGGAAAAATGCACAGTTCCCGAGGGAACAGCGCGCGATAACCGAATACCAAAAGCTAGTATTTTAATATTATCATTAAACTTTTTTTCGTACCTACGCTGAGCAAGGCTACTTCAAAACTCGAAACTACATTTCTATATCTCTGACTGGCCATTCAAAAATTCCGATGTTCATTTGTTCCTCCGGTTCTTCACATCCAGTACCACCAGGAGGTGACAGGCACGAACCAGCTCCAGCGCAGCAGGCGCCCGTCCGTGGGCCACCAGGGCAGAGTGTTCTCGACTGTGACCCACGGGTTCAGTTTGTTCGGCGGCAGCTGGTCGCGACCGAACAGCGTCATCTCGAGGTAACAGTTGCCCGTGAAGAAAAATCGGAATTCTAGGTACGCTGTTGTCTTGAAGTAGACGAAGCATTGATGGCTGGAATAGAAGAAGTTATTTTGCTCTACATACAGGAAAATTAAAAGCAAATGGTTTTTATTGTACCCAGTTTTACGAATACAGCATACGCTAATTAAAAGTCTTTGCAAGGTTCCCTACTAAATATTTAGATAATTGGCTAAGTAAAGTTTTTTGAAGAGGTGCAGATTATCATTTTTTTCGATAGTCCTACTCCTAAAGAGTGAGACATGGCAACTTTTTATTTTTATTCCCTATCGTTTAGTGGTTTTTTTTTGTGATCGAGATGTAGTTTGATTTAGGCAACGCCTACTTTTACTTCTAAAAATGGCGGACAGCAACTGAAAAATACAACAATTTATTAAGAAGTAAATTAAAGGTGGCCCGTACAGTTTGTGGTCGGGTCCGCGGAACCCCGTGAGGTCGCGGTGGCAGTGGTGCTCGAGCCACAGCTGCGCGCTGCTCCGCGCGTACGACTCGATCTTCAGACGCATGCACGAGAACGACGCCACGCGGGCTACTGACACCTGCCGACATAGATAACAAACAAACATACAACACTTCTATACACTACTTATATGATACGTATCATCACCATATCAGACGAAAGACGTCTACTGCTGGACATAGGCCTTTCCCAAGGCTCTCCACTCAGACCGAGCTTTCACCGAGCTTTCCGCATCCAACGAGATCCCACGATCTTAACCAGGTCGTCGATCCATCTTGTTGGAGACCTACCAACAGTCTCCCCGTCCGCGGACGCCATTCGAGAACCTTCTGACCCCATGGGCCATCATGTTCTACGAGCAATGTGCGCCGCCCACTGCTACTGCAGTTTCGGAATTCTTCGGGCTATGTCGGTAACCTTAGTTCTACTGCGGATATCATCATTTCTGATACTATCTCACTGAGAAACTCCGAGCATAGACCTCTCCATAGCCCTCTGAGTGACTTTAAGCTTCTTTATGACGCCCATCGTTAGCGCCCACGTCTCAAATCCGTATGTTATCACTGACAACACACATGGTCAAATACTTTTGTCTTCAAATACTGCGGTAATTTGGACGAACATGAGAATAATTATATGTATAGCAAATAAAAACAATCGACGTCGCCAAACCGGCCATATTTATTCATCTTTTTAACCCCAACGCAAAAAAGGGGTGTTATAAGTTTGACCGCTATGTGTGTCTGTCTGTGTGTCTGTCTGTGGCACCATAGCTCTTAAGCGGGTGGACCGATTTGAATGCAGTTTTTTTTATTTGAAAGCTGGTTTTCTAGCGATGGTTCTTAGATATGTTTCATCAAAATTGGTTCAGCCATTTTTGAGATATTGAACTTTAAAGCGACAAAGTCGGGGGTTTTCCAACTTTTTGTTGGTTAGGTTATTACAAGTATTATTTGAGAGTGAAGAAGACTAGGCCAAAACCACATGGCCCGGAAGTAATACAGCTCAAATTAAATTTAAATCTAGTTAACAAACTGTACTTTATAACCGATCTACGTCTGTGTTAAATTCAGCTACGTTTTTGACCACATTCAAAAAGTATTGTCGTTTAAAATGTTTTTAAAACCACCACAACTATTCTACTATCTCATTCGCTATACCCACTGGTTAGTGGGCCAAAGGGCGTAGTTTTACTAGTAATTTCGTTGACGTACATATATTTATCTGATAATGGTAATCATAGAAGAGGGAAGATAAACTCTACTCACAAACACAATTAAAAGAAAGACTAGTAATCAAAGAAAATATTACTCACAAAATAGAACCCCTGCGCAAAGTTCTTGTTGATGTGGAGATGACTCTCATCTTTGTACATGACGGAGCCTCGCTGTCGACCCATGCACTGCCCTTGATGCTCCGTTGGGTTGGCTGTCCACGTAAAAACAATACAGTACTATACAATAACTCTTTGTTGAACACCAACACATAGTAAGCAATGCGGAAAACACAGCGTTTAGGTATAGAGATTACAGTTCCATAACAAACAACTCATTTCAAGAAAATCGCACATGCTCAAGTAATACAGAGGCGGCGTAGACGCTTAAAAAAAGTGCGATATAGAAAAGAACGTAATTATTAGATAAAAGACGCGATTTATATGCGGAATAAATGCCATCTTTTCTTCTACATAGAACGGAGGTTCAACTACTTCTTTAGTAGCGAAAACTCAGGCTTAAATAGAGAAAAATTCTGTAATATTTCAAGTATCTAGGCCCGTTTTAAGCTTTTATTTGACTACTCCGCTAACCATTTAACATTTCTAACAACATACTCACCTAGGTACATATAAATCTCAATAGGTGACACTGATCGCATCACAAAGGGCAGGGTTTCATCAGGCAGGTCCTCAAAGGGCACGGTGGAGATGCGCTCGTCGATCCACTCCAGGTAGCTGATGATGGAGAGGAAACGCGAAGGCGCTCCGCAGCCGGGACCCCGCACGCTGAAACCTAGCTGGAACAACCATGGGAAGCTTACCAACTTGATAGTCGCTTCAGAGACTTACAAAATTCATTAAACTCAATTAACGATAAGAACTACAAACTTGCCAGCCTTAATGGCAAAGCAAAGTGGTTAATCGCTGTAATCGTCCGCAAAGTAATCAATTAAACAAAAATAATTTATTTAGATTAAGAAGTAGCTAAGATTATGGGACTACAAGATGGAAGTTAAAGGAACTTGAAAAATATTTAGGACGAATGACAGGAATTTACATAGAGTCATACAACATTTTTACTAGGTGTAATCTATCACATTATCATGATTATTACTACTATACGGGTACTGTAAGATAATGTGTCAGCCCTAATATTTGTTTGCTGTTAAAGAGACTGTTACAAAATGATAAAGCATATGGCCAAGTGCTCAATCATTTTATGACAGTCTCTTTAACAGCTTTTTTTGCTTTAGACATTTTTAGAATTACATTACTTACATACAAGATACGCGCGAAAAACATATATCTCTCTTAGATCATTTAAGACATTATGTTAGATACCTCTCCTTACAGTTGCGTAGAAAAGGCTATAAATGCCTTATGCTATTGAGCAATGGCATAATTCTGGTCAGATAGAGTGACTACCAGAATTCTCACGGATTGTCTAGTCTAGGGTTTGGCTCAGCCTGCACAATGTACTATTGTCAACTTAACTATGAACTACTGACAATAAACAGGCGTAGTGAATTCAGGTACCTACAATAATCATTTAGTAAAGGACGACTAGTTTTCTCACGGCCTACTTGTATAGGATGTCAACCCAAATGGGTCAGTGAGGAGTCATAAACTATAAGAGATAGCGAAAGCTGTTAAGGAATCATGACGTCGATTTTGAATTATAAAAATGCACCCATGTACTAGGCAACGGATAGACAACCTTAAATAGATAAAAATCTGTCCGAGAGGGAATAGCAATAATCAAAAATAATTCTTCTCATTTATCGCAGAAAGATTTCAATTTTATAAATCGACGAGTCCAGAAAAATATCTACTGTTGTTCTAGGTAGAGCATCCAAAACTGGTTTTTATTGTATGGAGAAAACTCGGTTTTTGGTTTTTCTCCATACAATAAAAACCGATTTTGAATGCCCCAATTCTAGGACCCAGGGGGGAGTCATGACCCGTCTGACCCACCCCCCTGGATCCGCCCTGGGCCCTGTTTCTCAAAGACCACAAGTGTTTGTATTTTATCTCGTAAATTGAATGAGAAAATGAAACAAAACACTAATATTATTGGACTAATATTAGAGTTTTGTTTCATTTTCTCTGAGAAACTGGGTTCTTGTGTGACGCTCTCACCAGTTTCCAGAAGCCCCAGTTCTGCCGGGTGACGAGCGCCGCGCCGGCGTCCCAGACGCACGGCTTGCGCGACGCGTGCGCCGCGGCACACAGCTGGTACACCGGGCTCATCTTCTTGTACGTTAGCTGCGAACACACAGCACAGCATATAGTAAATCCTCCATTCATCATCATCATGTCAGACGTCCACTGCTGGACATAGGACTCCCCCAAGGCTCTCCACTCAGACCGGTCTTGTGCTTTTCGCATCCACCTCGATCCCGCGATCTTAGCCAGGTCGTCGCTCCATCTTGTTGGAGGCCTAACGACAGCTCGTCTCCCGGTCCGCGGACGCCATTCGAGAACCTTCTGACCCCATCGGCCATCAGTCCTGCGTGCAATGTGCAATCCTCCATTACGCGTTCAAAAACCATAGATAATGACCAGCATTACAACATTGGATTCTATTATGAACACGGCAGTATCGTAATAGTCATTAAGATACAGATATCTGTATCGTAATGAGATTTCATACATTATTACAGCACCGGTGCGGTGCGCGGTGAGCAGGCGCAGGTCGTGGGGCGCACACCAGGCTCGCAGCTCGTGGGGCAGACATCATACCTAGTTAGAGTTAATGCAGGCCATTCTCAATGGTTCGCGGAATGCATGATAGAGGATTTAATATATGGATTTAGATAAAATACGAGTAAACAATAGATAAACATATTATATATACGTCCACGACACGAGAGCAAACATCCGTATTATTCATACAAATATATACCCAGACCGGGAATCGACCTGGGACCTCAAGCTTCATAGTCAGGTTCTCTAACCGCTTGGCAATCAGGTCGTCAAAACAAACGGGGCAAGCCTAATAAAAGCTTGTAAATCTAAAAGTACCTCAGCTTTGTCATAAAACGTGTTGCAGTCGTCGTTCTCGATGTAGTCCATTTGGTAAACTTCTTTCTGCAACTCTCCGCTTTCTACAAACAATAATGTGGTATTTGACAACTTTCGGTTTTACCATGCAGCCGATGTTTAGTGTAAAAAAATATCGGGTTAATTAGCTACGTATAGAATAGATACAGACACACGAGTATCATTTGTTTGATACCAACTGCCAGCTTGATAATTTAAATAATAATAAAGATGAACCACAGACAGTTTACTTTGTCCCACGACCTCGATATAGATACGTCTATGCAAAAAATGTGTATTCCTTCACCTCCTCAATCTTTACACTCTAAGATCATACACAAATCATACAAACCCAATTATCACCAGCACCACACTATGCTGACTCGTTTCGACCTAAACAAGAATTCATCATCAGAGCAACACAATCGTTCACCACGCTACCAGACATTAGACTACATGGACACATCTGTTGCATTGACGTAGCTATGTAAGGTCACTAGTGAGCCAAGTACTTAATTATTTATAGTTTCAGAACATAAGTTTTAAGAATTCTGTAAAATCTAAATTTTTCCAGAACAAATTATTCCAACAACAACACAACACAACCCACAATTTATTTATTTTTTTTTTTTCTTTTCATCTTAGCATGAAAATGTTTATACCTAACCCTTACTTATGCGAAATAAAGATTTCTTATTCTTATTCTTAAACTGCGCGTTACAGCTAGCTTGGACGACAACGGGTTTAAAGTGAAACTTTTTCAAAATTAATCTTACCATCCGTCATTTTGACAGTGTACAAGTTGTCGTATGCGCCGGCGCCTTTGATCGGCATGCACACGGGTAGCACGGGGGCTGCGGACAAAGTATAGGTTCTGGTTATAATACAACTGATATTATCTAAAGCTTTTGCATTTGGAATAAATAAGTGTTCATCAAGTGCATAAAACGTGTTATTTTACCCGAGGCGTTGCACTAGGTTAGGCGATAAAAAGTCATTTCTGCAGCCTATATCCAGTGTAAATTAGCATTTTTTTTATCGAGAGACTAAAATAAGCCAATATATACCCGAGGTGGTTAGCCACCCGAGCTTTAGCGAGGGTGTCTATTTATCCGAGGGTTTATATTGACTTTTAGTCTCGCGGTGAAAACTCTATTTTTCACTTCGATTGCGAGAAAAAATAGTCAGTTTAGTACAAAAAGATTTAACAAAAAATAAAAATAAATCTTTCTAGATTTCGGCGGCAAAAGATCATCAATTATTTCTATTACTCTTTGGTCAACATCATAATTTTCACTATCACTTGATGACATTGTGAGAATAATCAATTTATTTTAATCGTTTACGATTTACGCTCTACAACAATTTCAAAGTTTTCACGTTAAGTTTTTTTTTCCATCCAGACACAGATACTACCAATACAGATACTAACAAAATAGCACCGGCGAAATGGTCCATACACAAACGGAAAAATAGAGTGGCGCCACCTTCTATGCGGAAAAAGCATAGAACTAAGACCACGTAGACTAAGAACGTAACATTTGCGTCATGAAAATGGTCCACACACAAACTTATTTTTTGCAAGTAACTGGCTGTTTGAGTTTATCTAAATCATTCGAAGTGAATTAAAAAAATAATTACTTTTACTCCTTAGGGACTAAAGTACTCACTTTACTCCCGCCTTGTAAGGCTATATTGACTTACTTTTAGAGCATGAGAAGTGAAAACGTACTTTATGATTATAAGCATGAGATTGTGAGAAATGTGAGAATGGCTCGAGCGATTATGAGTATTTTAAATCAATAATTCCGATGATAATAACAATTAAATTGTAATTCAATCTTCTACATAATATGTTCCGGAATTTATTTATAAACGAAATATTTTCATAATATATGTATTCCGGATTAATTTCAAAACACCTTATAACAACAACTCCATCCTGTATGTACACACTATACGATCAGCCACGCTGTTTTAACATTCCGTCCCTTTCTCAAACCATACTCTGAAAAGAGACGACATGGCTCGGTGAAACCGCCCTAACACTTACCCGGATGGGCGGGCCTGGTCTCTCCAGCAGTCATGAGCTCGACCAAAGCGAAGGAGGCCAGGGTTGTCGTCTCGTACTCCGGGTGGAGAGTGTAGTCGATGATGTCCAGGGAATACTTCTTGGTGGCGCTGTGCCAGAGTATCATGTGCGTGTTGTTTCTGCAAAGTAGTGTTAAGAGCGTTTATACTGGCTGAGCGGGTAACGTTGCATTTTTGTTAGTTTTTCTCGATTTTTCCAAATTTAATGAAAATTAAAAATGTGGTCTGATAGGACTCTTCTTAATATATAAGTAGCTTTTGCCTGCGGTTCCGCCCGCGTGGTATTCGGTTATCGCTCGCTGGTCCCTCGGGAACTGTATTTTTCCGGGATAAAAAGTAGCCTATATCACTCTCGGGTCCATAAAATATCTCTGTGCCAAAAAACACCTCGATCCGTCGCTCCGTTACGGCGTGAAAGACGGACAAACATACAAACACACTTTCCCATTTATAATATTAGTAAGGATGTACCTATCTACTCCAATAATTATTCGAGTTGGACTTTTATTTTCTTTAAAAACCATTAATAAACAACATTTGTTCGTTATCGTCCGGCCTACGAGATTAAAATTTATCCGTGTGACATACGTGAGTGATTTTCGGTCGATGCGAGCCATGTCCATAGCTGACGCCAGCGCGTACGCAGGGTGTATCAGCACCGCGCTCGTGATCGCAAACACCATCTTGCCTCCAATATCTACCAACAGATTCATGATTTAAAACATTTCTCTCCTCGTCAAAGTGAACTTGTCAGTGTTTTTGTGTCGGTGTGGAAGGCCCTCACGTATCAATTTCTACATATTTACAAAAAAAAAATTGTCAATCATAGGAAAACAGATGAAGGGTCCACGGAAAGAACATGTCTAGTCACCTAAGCAAATTTTTGAGTTCTAGCGGTTTGAAAGTTAGTCATCACGAACAATTACTATGGTTACCATTTCTTTAAAAGTTAAAAAGTATATTTTATAATGTTTCAGATTATTTAATTCAATGGTAAGTCATAGTACTTTGCGAGCTCTACATTTCGAGATTAAAATCTCAATTTCAAAAAAAGGTGACTAGGCATGTTCTTTCCGTATACCCTTCAGATAGCACAATAATCATAGACTTGTATCACTATGCTGCACCCAAGGGTATACACATACAAATGTCTTGTAGGTAGGTCAAGCAGTGAAATAAGTGAAAGTGAAATATTCAGTAATGCAGTGGGATAATATATGTATCATATAGTCCATATATAGTCTAAAAAGTTACTAAGCTATCACGCATATAAGTATACTCTTTTTTCAATGCCTATAGTAGGCTCTTATCCGCCAAAAACATAAAAAGTGGTCTTTAAAATCACGAGCATACTCGGTTGGAAGAATATACTGATATTCTTCGGAAGTTGCTAGTGCGAGCAATTCGAAAACAATTAAAACCACGGGGGTAGAATACGGTCTAAAAATTATCACCTAGCGTAATTAATGAACGCCCCCAACTTACCTCTAAACGGACTAAAGAGGAGCTATTTACAGAACCCCGAGTTACTTACAAAAGTCATGCTGAATGACCCCAATCCAAGGGAATCGGCCCATCTTGTCAGGAGGCAGCGGACCCTCGGGGATAGGGTCCTCGGCGTCCGTGGAACAGCGCACCTGGTCCCACTCCAGCCCACCGCAATATTGAGCTGGGATAATAACGTCATATAAAGCAAAGGCGACAAGACGAGTTATAATAACGTTTGAAACTTTCGTGATTCTCACTCATAGTCAAAATACCACTAACGGGACTTAACACGCTAACACACACAAGTAATATTTACCTCGACGTTTCGGCAACATTGCAGTGGCCGTGTAGTGGCATTGAAGTCTACTCGTGACCACGGCCACTGCAATGTTGCCGAAACGTCTCGAGGTAAATATTACTTGTGGTGGTATTTTTGACTAAGACGAGTTATACTTCATCTTTGTCTGATACGTCATTTATATCTCGCTTCTTTTCTGTCTCATGACCTTATTTATTTCGTCTCGTTGGCTTTGTTATTCTTGCAATTTATGTTGTCCTTTATATAGTACGCTTGGACTCACGCCGTTAAAATATATTGCAAAACACAGATTTTTATTTCTTAATTAATTCAATACATTACCTGTCCATAGCACTAAAAACACAGCAACATTTCTACTAAGTCCCATTCTGCTAAAACGTAATAAATCCAAATTTAAAAATGTCCGTTCTCCCAGACAATACCGATTCAACTGACCGACAACATCGATTCTACGCAAATAGTTTATAAAACTCACAAATGGTTTCCCAACAAATGTGTGCGGAATTAATGTTCTCACGGAACTGATGTTTACTGAAATGCACCAATTTCTAAAAACATTGTTAACCAAACGGCGCTTGACTTAGGACAACAACTTTAATCACTCTGTTTCAAACAAATAATAAGGTGAAAGTCATAGAACAATTTTTTCTTATACATAAATTGAAGCATGCTATGGGCTATGGAGCGCAGCATCCTAGGTGTTCGAAGAGATAAGATGATAGAATTAGAAATACTAAACTGCGCTCCAAAACTCAAGTCAAGTTATCGATGTGGGGACGAAGACCGCCAAACTCAAATGGGACTGAGCATGACATGTCCACCGAATGTGTTCCGATCATTGGGCGAAAAGCATCCTGATTGAGTTTCATGCGACAGGCACCGGAGCAGAAGAAAGCCTAAAAGGAGGTAGCGGGACGATTTTGAGCTATTCCAGCCGGACTGGCCACATTTTGCGGAAGCCAAAGACGAGTGGAAGGAGAAAGGGGAAGCGTTTGTCCAGCAGTGGGACAGCGTATTGGCTATTTGAAAACTGATGCAAAACTGGAAAACGAAATGGTGTAAACTTCATCAACAGGTGTAGATCTGTTGATAAATAAGGAAATAGCGAATGAAGTTTGGATTCTATGGTCATTGTAGAAAAAAATAATTACGGACTTTCTGTGGTTAGACCGTTGTATTATAAATAACCTATAGTATAGAATGTAACGGTGCGACCTTTGGGTAGGGTTCTAATCTGAATTATGAATCTTCACTTGGCAGATGGCTGTTTCTATAAACACTGCGTATTATTCAAAAACATTTTGACTTCGAATACAATTTGTCAAAACAATTAGCATATTTCTATTTTATTCTCAAAGCGAACAGAAATGGCCGCCTGCGGTGCTGTGTCCGTTTTAACCAGGGGTTGCGGACCTTTTTGATTAATGACTGGTATCTTATAGCTTTGTTCGCCGTTCGTGATAGTTCATCATCATGACGTCGCAGGACGTCCACTGTTGGACATAGGCTTTTCCCATAGACCACCAGTTTTTTCGGTTGGCAGCGGCCTGCATCCACTATGAACCCGCGACTTTAAGATGTGTTTCAACCAATGATGTGCGAGAATATGTTGCGAGTAATTTGTTTTTCATGACAATAATGCTAATAATATCTTGGGACAAATTATACCAAAGAAATGCTTCATTTGCCTGTTCTCGCACAGCCATTCTCTGGTGGAAACAGCTGAACGGAGTGAGGCTAGGAAAATGAAGCTTCTATTGGTACATGAAAAACACGTTCCTCGCAACACATCCTCAGTGGAAACGGATCTTCAACCAAGGCATCCGTCTACCTCATTGGTGGACGTCCTATGCTTCGCTTGCCTATCCACGGTCTCCATTCGAGAACTCGCATGTAAACCCCCTTGAAAAAAAATAGTGCACCTATGGTTTTTCAGATTTTTAGGCGTTGAAGCTTAGAAAGTAAGCTTTCATGCACATAAAATACAAAAACCATAGGTGCCCGTTTTTTTTTCAAGGGGTTTTATTTTCTGTCGTGTGTTTTTAATGGCTCCTCCGTACCCTTAGTGTAAGTTTTCTGTTACAAAAAATACGTCTCGATCGCGTTCGCGTTAAAATCTCAATTTGTAAGAAAACACAAACATCGCAAACGTTCTACTAGAGACGCTGTTCGTATTTCTGAGATTTTAACGCGAATGCGATCGAGACGTATTTTGTAACCGAAAACTTACACTAAAGGTACTGGTAGGTTACTCCGAAACTCGAAGTTCGTGTAGTGCGGTCCCTCTCGCTCTCGTATTAAATAACATAAGTGTCAGAGGGACCGCATGACACGAACTTCGTGTTTCTAGTTTCGGAGTAGCCAGCCTGGTTCCGGTTGGCGACCACTGCTGCGCGTGTGATTAATAGAACAATAGCCGTCTGATGCGCGCGCGCCTCTTTTGTTTCATATGAATATTAAACTAAAGCCCCTAAGCTCTTGTTGAATACGAAAGTTGGGAGTTGAAAAGAGGAAATGCTTTATGCCTGGTTTTATTACGAGCTTTCTACACAGTTTTATTTGCCTTGGAATGCAACGTAAGGTATTATTAAATTTAAAAGTACTTCTAGGTATATTAGCCCAGGGTTGGGCCAACTAAGGGCTTCTCGAACAGAGGATCATGGGTTCGAACCCGGGCTCACACCCATGAGTTTTTGGAATTAACCCAAGAACTTATAATTGTCATTTTTGTAATAATTATTCGGTGACCTAAATACAATACAATACAAAGACTTTATTGTACACCAGAAATAGTAAGCGATACAAAAAACAGATACAAAGAGAAAAAAAAATCATAGATATCACGAAGTAAGTATCGTTCTTTTATATAATATTTCATACAAAATCCGAGAAACGGACATGTATATCACTATATTAATTAATTATGGCCGCCCGTGGACACCTACAGTATTATTAGAAATACTGGTTGGTGCGTTACTGGCCTTATTTAACTGTAGATACCTACAAATCCCAAATACCGACTCTAAAATGCCTAAATACTCGTATCAGCTACAACAAAAAAGTACAAATATTTTTTTTAACAGGAACATATTTGATACAATAAAAAACATATCTATCAGACACCAAACTAGGCTAACTCTGTATCTTGAGCCTGTATCCTGTAGCTCTCGATATATATTTACTGTATCATAATAAGTTTTCAAGTTTACCTTTAAAAACTCCTAATAAGGTTTCAAAATTGACCACAGCTTACTGCGCTGGCGCACCTAAAGAGGAAAAGCTTAACTTGAATAATCCCAACAAAGCCTTGACGCGGTGTGATTTGCGCGCGGGCTAAGATGCATTGCCGTGGGAAATAGATCGCGTTAAATTGACTAGCATTTTTCTTATCTTTATTCTTTACTAGCTTTTGCCCGCGGCTCCGCCCGCGTGGTATTCGGTTATCGCGCGCTGTTCCCTCGGTAACTGCATTTTTCCGGGATAAACAGCCAATGTCACTCTCGGGCCCGTAAACTATCTCTAATATGCCAAAAATCATGTCGATCCGTCGCTCCGTTACGGCGTGAAAGACGGACAAACACACAAACACACTTTCGCATTTATAATATTAGTATAGAATCTATAGATGGATAGTATATATAGTAGTTTAGTATAGTAAGAATGATAGATAAATAAAATGTTTAAAATCCTTGAATGTACCAAATCTGGCAGCTGTAGGTAGTTTGTTTACATTTACTTAAAAGGGCCAATCAACTTTTTTACCGACACTAATCTGTTCGCGAATTTTTTCAAACAATTTGCAGAATTTTGTAAATAAACATGTTTTTCCTGTAATTTAATAGATGGTGTACATGAATACATGCCATCCTACGTAAGTTCAACCTATTCAACCGTGAAATATCTTGTTGGAAGTAAGATATGGTAACGCCAAAGACAATTTTGGTAACGCAGCAGACGCCCAAAGTGTCGGTAAAAAAGTTGATTGGCCCAAATACCTACCCAAACCAACTATATGTCATATTCATGATATAAGCCGGATTGCTATATGGCCAGCAATGGAACGCAATTCACGAGAGAGCGTCGTGTAAATAAGAATAAAGCTTAACGGTGGTTCGCTAACCGCGCGGCGGCGCGGCCGATCACGCACTGTCTAGATATGGTTTATGTCTATTGTGCAAAGGTTATGGGCCCGCCGGACTGTGGGACACAAGCCCCAGCCACATCTTAGCGTTATACCATAGTAAAATAAGAGAAGTATGTAACTGTATTATTATTATTTTTTTGTATTTTTTTATTTAATTGTATACTGTAGTTTTTGAGTATTTTATTTGTAATTATTTTATTTTGAAAAAATGACTTTCTGACAAGTTTCTTGCGGCGCATTCTTCTTGGCAGTGATGGTCTTTCCGAAAGCGCTGGTAGTTTAAAAATGGACGTGCAAAAGCGCCCATTGCGGCCTATTTACTGAATAAATGATTTTGATTTTGAAACTCTGACCCTTTAGGAGACTTAACTGCCTACTGCGGCGCGGGCGCTTAGGGTTGTCGATGTCTATTTAACCCCCGACGCAAGAAGAGGGGTGTTATAAGTTTGACCTCTATGTGTGACTGTGTGTCTGTCTGTGGCACCGTAGCTATTAAACGGGTCGACCGATTTGAATGCAGTTTTTTTTCCCATTTTGGCTACGGAAACCTAAAAAACACCCGAAAAAGAACGCCACCAAAAAAGACAAGTAAAAAGTAATTAAAAGTAATTATACACTACCTAACTGTTGCCCGTGACTTCATCTGAGACGAATTCGTTGATCACCAAAAAACCTATGCAGATTTCCCGCAAAATTAGCCTAAGTTCCAGTGTCCAATGCTATCTAGGTAGGACTAATTACAATCTTTTAGGACCTAGCCTATTGCTATGTATAGCTTTTTAAATAACACCCATACGGCTGGTGTGTACCCGACACTGAACAAGAGTGCTATAGGGTCACAATTAGCCCCTCACCTCGACGTTTGACCCACGCACAGCGCACACAACAGAGGGCGCGGTCTGCGCACACGCCTGTCGTTTTCCTTCATCGTAAAGCTCGTGGTAAATTTCAAATGTTACTTCGCACATGAAATTTGAAAAACTCAGAGGTGCGCGGGGTTCGAACCCACAAACCTCTGCTTGAGAGGCGATAGGTCAAACCACTAGGGCATCATGGCTTTTTCGAATCAAAATTCTGAGATTGTACAAAATTTCCGTAATTATGTCGTGGTCTTTATTTTCGTTGTACTTATGACAAACACCAAGGCAAAATCTCATATCGCTAGTCTTAGAGTGTTTTCAGATTTATCGGATCCGATGTCGGTATCGGACGTCGATACCGATATCAGGGTAAGCAAAATGTAAGAAACATATACCTGTCTTTTAAATCAGGTCCGATCCGATATCGGACCATGTTTCATACATTTTATTTGCCCCGATATGGTATCGGCGTCCAATACGGATATAGAATCGGATAATGCTCTTAGTGGTTGAGATTTTGGAATATAAATTAAATACTGTTGGAATATTGGAATAAACGGTAGCCTATATGTTATTTCAGACATTCAACTATCTACATAATCAAATTCTATCCAAATCCAGCTTTCCTGGCGTGAAGGAGTAAACAAGGAATAAAGAAAGAGTAAGCAGGCGCATACCTACTGATTAACTTTTGCATATATTAAAATAAGTAGAATTATATACTTATAAGTTGTATACGAGGCGGTTTTCCAAGCAAGTAAAGCCTCTGTCCTAATCCTAACGTAAGCTGTTTAGTTTCCATGGTTATAGACTACAAACAGAAATTAGACGCGGTTATTGAACTGAACACTAAACTCGTTGGTTTCGCCCATCGTCTGGAATTATCGATGTCTATCAGAGTTGCGGCGTTTTTTGTGTTTTTGAATTAAGAAAGATAAGCTGTGGCTTGTTCAATTATAATTGTATCTTTTGTAAATTTTGCTAATCGAAAATTGAAGTGACCAATTAAGTTAAAAAAAAAAACTATGAATTATTCTTGACGGCTGTACTTTTGGTTATTGCACTTGCATTGTAATTCAATATACATTAACGTGTAAACCGAGGTGACTTTAATCATGATCGGGCGTCTGTGTTACTTTTAAAGATGCTCTATAATCGATTAAATCGATTTTTGTTCATATATGAGGTGAATGGAGTTAAAAACGGGAAGAAGATTGACGAAGACATCAAATCGGAGCAGCAAACGTCAATTTAATGAGTGAGCTCGTCATCATACTAATTTCATCAGTATTACAAGTTATACTCACAATATCCCGCGATTTATCCGAAGATACATCTCTACGCCTACCTTTGCCTATCACCGGATTTCATGACCAAACGAGCTTATATCCATCATTCTTAAAATTATAATATAATTTCTATATATAAAAAGAAAGAAAGAAAGAAATCATTTATTCGTGACAAAGTATATACAAAGCATAACAAAAAAAAAAGATATTGAAAAGAACGAAACTAACTTGTTTGCTTGTTTTTTTTTTACTTACTAGTGTTTACCCGCGGCTTCGCACACGTAAATCATTAGATCCAGCAGCAGAATTGTCATTTCGAGATTTTTTAAAATTCCCGTCGGTATTCTCGTTAGTTAAATCGTGGTTTTCATTAAAGGTACATTAAAAACAATCATGTCAAATTTCATGACTCTAAGCCCAGCGGTTTTTATTTCGAGACTTAATCCCTACTCCGTAGGAATATCGTAGTAAATAGTAGCCTATGTTTTATTCCAGATGTCCAGCTATCCACATACCAAATTTCATCCAAACCAGTCCAGCCGTTTCAACGTGAAGGAATACCAAAACTCACAAACAACTCACTACACACACTACAAACTCACTCACAAACTTTCGCATTTATAATTGAAAGTAGAAAAGTAGGAATTTTCTTACCCTTTTTTCTGGGAGTGCCAAAAACAGATCTACCTCCTATTTATCATTCATTTATCATCCTATTTATTCATTGCCGATATCTATTTATTTTGATGACATTGTAAGTACAGTCAACAAAAAATTACAGCCAGCAAAATACATTTTCATCCAAAAACTTTTATTTAAAACTCTTCCTCTTGGCGAAACAAATTCATAAACAAAATGGTCATTGTACCATTTTTTTTAACTGGCACGCGGTGTTCCTAACTATAGCTTAAGTAAAGTTTAACTGCCGTTTAGCAGCACCGGGCCCGTGATAATGGTACTAATTTGCCGCCACAATGACGGCTTTGAATTCTTGTGGTTTTAGACGTTTTACCTGAGTTTTGAAGCAGAAATACCATTAGAAAGTAACAAAAGTCCATTTTACTATAAATTGGTTTAGGATATCTTGGTCAAATATCGCTTTTTGTGTAAAAAGCAATGATTTCCACTTGAGTTTTCCGCTAAAATATACAATAAAAATAAAAATATATAATTAAATTTTAGGTTACATTTTTTTCGACAGTGAAATTGTATATTTCCATGTCATTTTTATGATTTTACAACTTTAGATACTGTACACTTCACCTGAATATGAATATGGCTTTTTGGCCGACTTCAAAAAAGAAGGAGGCAATCTATTCGGCTGTTTTTTTTTACGTTTGTTACCTCAAAATTCCGTCATTAATGAATCGATTTGAAATTTTTTTAGGAAGTAAAAATAGATATAATTATTATTGATCGTCCTTTATAGCTCTAGGTAAAACTATGACAGATCACGCAGAGCCTAAACCACTAGAACTAGAAACTTGAGGTTTGCCACACAAACCCTGTCTATTTTATAATAAAATAATAAAAATAAAAAAATGATTTATTGCAGACCAGGATCCATAGTTTGTTAGTAAAAGTCTTATTTTAAAGGGTTAGTTTTTCATTATCATTAACATAAGCTCAAAATCAAAACAAAATAATCATTTATACTCGTACATGAACTAATTGAATTTTTCGTAATTCAATTTAAAAAGTCGCCTTTTTCGTTTAATTCCTTTTTCACGGGTGTGAAGCAACTGCTTAAACCTATAAAGGTCAAGTTCCCTGATATGATACTATAAAGGTCATCTTAAAAAAATGTACACAACTCTATCGGAATTAAAACACGCCTAGGGGCCAGACCTAATTAAAAGTAAATCAAGTCAATGAAAGTTTATAAGCAACGGACTAATGACGCGACCGTGAGAATGTTTTGAGGAATTCTCTACGCCCCCACGTTTGGGATAATACCACAGTTATTAACCATAGAGAGCTGTGCCACCTCTACGAGTAACCATGTGGACGCTGGACTTTGCCGCTAAAATATAGAACGACAGCAAAAAAAAACTGAAAACAAATACGTAGTTACTGTCGAAACAACTGAATCATGAATTCAAGACTCGCTGTGGAACCTTTTCGTAGAGAAAATCTTAGTGACGTCACATTGGTTGACAAGGAAATTCATTCAAAGTCAAAGTCAAAATCTCTTTATTCAATTTAGGGCACAACAAGAACTTATGAATGTCATATAATCTACCACCGGTACCATTATGTTATGACTACTTATGACATTCACCGTGACAGCGTTCTACAGTGGGTCAGGCATCAAATACATATCAGGAAGTAAATATTTTTTCGGCGCGATAATATTTAGACAAAATTCACTCTGGATGGGATTCATTTTGGTCCAATTTCAAAATAGTTAATTCAAGAAGACGATTTTCCATCTGCAGAATAACAGTAAATTATCTACATATACCTAGCTTTCATCAATGGCGGTGAAATGAAATTCGTTTTACAAAATTTGCAAGAGCATAATTTTGCCACTTTATTCGATATGTGCTCGAATCTAGTTACCAACTAAAAAAGTGATAAGATTGTTTAAGTATTGCATTTATGCACTTTATCTGCAATAAACGTTTATTATTATAAATCATAGAACAAAAGGCGGATTAAACCAAACAACTACACAACTATAATTAGCATTTAACGACTGTAAAATTACAGATAATCCTCATGTTAATCAGTATTTTGGTCCAAGCAACTAATTCGAAGGCAGAGTTCAAGCGGTTCAAACAAACGGTAAATTAAGCCATTAGCTTCTTATTTTAACAGCCTTTTGGTCATAAAAATACTATAAAACTTGGAATTTTGCTATACTTAATTCTCACTTGATACGCTCGCGCTCAGCAAGGTTTGCGATTGTGATATACTCGAGTTTTGTCAGAAGCAGAAAAAAATAAAGGCAAAAACAACAAATATTATAAATGCGAAAGTAACTCTGTCCGCCTGTCTGTTATTCTCTTCGCGCTAGCACTAGGTATGTAGGGAAGAACACTAATTTGTTTTTATTTGGAATACTAACTCTTCAGGTGCCCAAGATATAGGCACTGCCTAGTGTGGGGTCCGCTGGCACTGTGTTTATGGTACTGTTAAAACAAAATTTAGTAGGTGCGTATGCAGATGGTTTGAGACCCTGAAAATAACTAGGATTGATTTAATGTTATAGAGGAATTTTTCGCAAATGCTGTCGCAGGATACACCTAAGTAATACCTACTTAATACTGAGTAATATTTTCTGTACAAAAACATAAAAAATACATTTTATTAGTGTTCAAAGTTGTCTTTGTAGACACGCCTAGAAACACGATAACTCCAGTCCTTGCTTTTATTTACATTTTATTAAATTTTTTTTTGAGATGCTCTAATACCTATCTACTTTACTGAGAGTGGGTAAAAATTTTTCTCCAACATTTAGCCCATACTCTAACAGGGCGAATTAAATAAAAGCTAGCAAGTGAATCTGCTTCGTCTGGACCTCTGGCACAACTGAAAGATTTTTAAACATGACTGTGTTCTTCTTATTTAAGAGTTGCAGTCTTGTCGGTGTAGCCGATGAAAAGAAAGATTTTTTTTTTTATTTATTTTTTTTTTTTTATTTTTTAGATTTTTTTTTTTTTTTTTGGCTCCATAAGTACCGCCTAAGACTAAAACTAAAACTAGCACTAAAAATATATTACTTGGTGACACGACAGAATACCAAAAAGGGTCTCTACTCAGCATGTGTTGGCGCACATTATGTGCAGGAACGCTGATTTTCTGTGGAGCCCAACACGATGAATGACTCTCCACTTCTCTCTACTCAAAGCTACCTCCTTCACCTCCTTATACGACATGACCTACCTTCTCTTTTATTTGCTTTATAAGCCTGACTGTACACGTCTATAAATAATAAGGGCCTCCGATTGGATAATAAACATACCGATCGTAAATTAATATTAATAACATGCAAATTAAAAGACATTTCTTTAAATTATGCATTCAGAGCCGATAACTGTGCATTTAAAATTGTGCGCTTGTATTTTTTGCAAAAAGCTTGTTTTAAATGTTCTAGTTTTGATAATGAAATTGGTTTTGGTACAGACGCCGTCATAAACATCGGAACTGTCTGATTATACTTCTTTTCGTTTAACATTAAAATTTTAACGGTCAGTCTCATGCTTGATTTCAATAACTCAGCTGGAAGTAAAAAACCGGCCAAGTGCTTGTCGGACTCGCGCACCGAGTGTTCTGTATAAATACATGAGTGATTGAAACTCATTGTACGAGTATGTAGGTGAAGTAGACACCTATTGTTCCACTCCTGCTGGGTCGTGCTGAGGCACCGACTTCGAGCTAGTAGGCCTAGAAAAATATTTTCAAGGGTTTTGTAGTCGGTTCCATTTTTTGTTATTTCTTTTATTCGGTTTTACTTTTTTGTTAAACATTTTGACGTTATACAATAACTTAAGCATAGCTATAAATTTAGTTTAATCCCCAATTGCGGTTTTAGGAACCAGTTTTAAAACATCAAACCAGTCCAAAACGCACTACATAAATAATACCGTAACTGAATTATGATTATGACAGCAAAATGAATTAGACGTCTTTTTGATCGTAGATAGCATCGTTCTATGAATTACTTATCATTATTATAATAGAAGCAGCGATTTTTGCTTCACCTGCGTTAAAACGAGCTAGACACCAAAAACATACCATCTTCTATCTATATATATAAAAAAATGGATCGTAAAATACGTTGCTAAGCGCAAAACTCGGGAACGGCTGAATTAATTTCACTAATTCTTTTTTTATTGTGTTTGTTATTATCAGGAGTAGGTTTTTATAGCAGAAAATTTAGAATATTTACAACGCGGGCGAAGCCGTGGGCAACAGTTAGTTTTTACTAAAAAAAAAAAGCGACGTACCTAATTGACGAATTCATCTTTTTTTTAAGTTGTTTTAAAAATTACAGCAAATCGAAAAATTAGTATTTTTCGATTTGCTGTATTTATTTAAAAAAAACTGAATCTTATGCTACCACAGAAATAAATCAAAATACATATCTCAGCGCGCGGCGCCCATTAATTAATCCCCGACGCTAAAAGAGGGGTGTTATAAGTTTGACCGCTATTTGTATCTGTCTGTGGCACCGTAGCTCTTAAACGGGTGGACCGATTTTAATGCGGTTTTTTTCTAGCGAGATGGTTCTTAGACATGTTGCAATAAAATCTGTTCAGCCGTTTTTGAGATATTGAACTTGATAGTGACAAAGTCGGGGATTTTCCAACTTTTTGTTGGTTAGGTTATAAAAACTAGCACTATAAAGCCTAATATTTTCCAAACAGGTCGCTCAATCAAAAAACGGTCTTGACTGGCAATGTTTTTTTAAGACCTACTTATATTAAAATGGAAATCTCTGAACTAACTATTCATAGTGTGACGATAAACGTAGGTTATAACCCAGCGTTAATAGCCCTACCCATTAAAAAAAATCACGTGACATAAACAACTGTCACAACAACAACTATATTCAATCTAACATCTCCATATTTAAGCACAAACGGGACCACAGAGTACAACATAAATTATCCCATAAGCACCAGCAGAATTGCGTGGGTTCTTATAATTTTATGGTTATCATAAAACTGTCCGGGCGGCTGTGGCAGCCCATTGTTCCGAGGCCTAGATTGTCTGTGGTTGCCGTAGACAAGGAAATGGCGGGTTTTAGGGTTACCATGATGAAAAAAATGAAGATAATCGACTGGAAATATACTAAATGAAACGTAAATGACACAAAATGTAATTACTGATGTTATAAAAATAATAATAAATTTGTGAACACCATACACAATTTTGTACCTGTAACAGCTTATTTTCGTACATATTCCGTTTGACAACTTTTTTTTTTATACAGTATAGGCTTGCGTTTGGCCACAATCACGCCTTTGAAAGCGGCCAAATTGTAGTGTTCAGGAAACACAGTCGCAGGCAGGGAATTCCACTCTTTTGCTGTGCGGTTGATGAAGGAAGAGCGAAAACGCTTTGTGCGGATTTTTGGAATACTGACAACGTAAACATATTTTTTAAATTTAGTGAATTATGAAAGCCAGACTCAAGGCTAAAATAAAGCGAACTAATTTACACAGTACTTGTAACAAATAAAATGTAGACACGTCCGTTAAATTCTAACGTCTTCTCATGGTCACCCGATCTATAGAAAGCGGTTAAAAAGCTAAATGACGTTTGGAACCACAATGGATAGTTGCCGCCTTTTTGGGTGTACGTGAACTTGACGATGAATAGAATTGGGATGTTTTTTTTTATTGATACAGAACCACTGTTAGTGTACGTTGAAACGGGACCTACAGTGGTATCGGGTGTAGCTATATGTATAATGTTAAAGATATAGTAATGTCAAAGACAGCGGCGTCCTTGTTGCACCAACGGCCTTCTGAAGTTATTTGGAGACAGAATCAACTCCCAGTTCTCACGTCTTTCTTCCATCCCGAAATTGCCCGAAACCCACCCAATCGATCAACAGTTATTCGAAACGTCTTCATTCCATGCCATTCTTGAATTTTCAAATTATTGTCTCCACGACGCAGTGCTACAGGGCTACTACGAAACTCGAAACTCGAAGTTCGTATCATACCGTCCCTCTCGCTCTAGTATTAAATAGTAGGTATAAACTAAGTGTCAGGGGACCGCACGACACGAACTTTGAGTTTTGAGTTTAGTAGTAGCCCTGTAGCACTGCGTCGTGGAGACAATAATTTGAAAATTCAAGAATGGAAAGGAATGAAGACGTTTCGAATAACTGTTGATCGATTACAGGAAATCGTAGACCGATTACGACTAACGCTTTATTTATGGATCGCTTCCTGCGATTACATTGAAACCAATCGAATATTGATTCGAGCAATAACTGCATAAGGATCGTTTAAATCAGAGCCCGCGAACTTTTTTGCATGCACGACAAATATCGTCACTACTTTTAAAAAAGCTCGTAACTTAAAATTGATAAGTTTTCTAAGTGAACTTTATGCGCATTATTTGAAGGGTCGATTTTGTTGACGCATTGATTTGTGATACGAGATTTTTTGAAAGTAGTGACGATATGTTGAACCAGAAGGGCTACTCTGAAACACAAAATTCGAAGTTCGTGTCGTGTGGTCCCTCTGACACTTATACTATTTAATACGAGAGCGAGGGGGATCGCACAACCACGAACTTCGAATTTTGTGTTTCGGAGTAGCCCTTCTGCTTCCTGCCTGGGACAGCATTCCCGGAACGATACAACTTAGGGATTTTTATATCCTAACCTAACCAACAAAAATTTGGAAAACCACCGACTTTGTCACTTTAAAGTTCAATATCTCAAAAGTGGCTGAACCGATTTTGATGAAACATGTCTAAGAACCAATGGTATAAAACCTGCTATCAAATAAAAAAACCGCATACAAATCGGTCCACCCGTTTAAGAGCTACGGTGCCACAGACAGACACACCAATTCACAATTGACGCTCTTATTGGCTCTATGCCTAGGCGTTGTAAATCTTTGGCTATGCCACTAATTATTAAGTACTGTGGGGACTGTAACTTGGTAAGAGCTTAGGTAAAGGGGATCTACGCGCCTGACTTTTTAAACTCAGTTCAAATAAATACCCATTATGCGTCTAACATTCCTACCGCAGCGAACAAAAGAGCTGATGATCTTGAAACGGCTGAACCGATTTTGATGAAACATGTCTTAGAACCATCGCTAGAAAACCAGCAAGGCTACCACGAAATTCGAAAATCGAAGTTCGTATGTACCGTTCCGCCTACGCTTATGTTATTTAATACGAGAGTGAGAGGGACGGTACGATACGAACTTCGAATTTCGTGTTTCGGAGTAGCCCTTCAGCTTTCAAATAAAAAAAACCGCATTCAAATCTGTCCACCCGCTTAAGAGCTACGGTGCCACAGACAGACACACAGACAGACAGACAGACACACATAGCGGTCAAACTTATAACACCCCTCTTTTTGCGTCGGGGGTTAAATAAAAAGGATATTTCTTCAGTATTTAGGTTTATTGTAGAGCTTAAGAGCGTTTATACCTGCTGAGATTATTCCATAAAAATCTAATGATAAACAATAATGTTGTCTGATAGAACACTTCAATATCTAAGTGAATTTGTCTACTCCAATAATTATTCATTATAGACTTTTATTTTCTTTAAAAACCGGTCATGAACATTAATTCGTTTTTAAGGTATATAAAAGTCTACTAGCTTTTGCCCGCGGCTCCGCCCGCGTAATATTCGGTTATCGCTCGCTGTTCCCTCGGGAACTGTGCATTTTTCCGGGATAAAAAGTAGTCTATGTCACTCTCGGGCCCATAAACTATTTCTATGCCAAAACTCAGGTCGATCCGTCGCTCCGTTAAGGCGTGAAAGACGGACAAACATACAAACACACAAATACACAAACACACTTTCGCATTTATAATCTTAGTATGGATTACGAATAATTATTGGAGTAGACTTATATATTAAGAAGTGTTCCATCAGAAAACATTATTAATTTTCATTAAATTTTTATGAAATAATCGAGAAAAACTAACAAAAATGCTACGTTAGCCAATACTTTACAGAGATTGTTCCAGCCGCTCAGGCTGTCGGGAGCAATCTGTGCTCCGGCATGTATACCGCTGACAATCCTCTTTCAAATCAAATTATAGAGTCATACAATACAAAAATACTATCATTATACATAATAAAGTCATTCTAGCCTGCCAGATGGTCAGTTTTACCACCTGCCTGCGGTATACAACCTAGTTCCTACAGTACCTACCCTACTATCTGATAGGTATATCTTTGATGACTTTTAATTTTCTTATAAAGCCGTCGTGGCCTAGTGGTTTGACCTGTCGCCTCTCAAGCAGAGAGTCGTGGGTTCAAACCCCGGCTCGCACCTCTGAGTTATTCGAAATTCATGTGCGAAGCAATTAAATGGTGCGTGTGAAGTTCCCAATCCGCACTGGGCCCGCGTGGGAACTAGGTATGGCCCAAGCTCTTTTGTTCTGAGAGGAGGCCTATGCCCAACAGTGGCACGTATAAAGCCTGGAATGGGAGCAGCAGTGGGACGTATATAGGCTAGGATGGATGGATTAATTTTCTTATGGCTAAGTAATGTTAACATTTTGGTCATTTAAAAAAAATGGTGTGCCTACATCAACATATTGCTGTTTATATTATTTAATATAAAACTCATTACATGGCCTAATAATATACCTGTTAGTTGATATACGTGCTACGTGATAACAAATGTCGGTTAGTCCCCAAAAGTTTAGGTTTTTTTTTTTATTCGACTGGATGGCAAACGAGCAAGTATGTCTCCTGATGTTAAGAGATCACCACCGCCCGTAGACACCTGCAACACCAGGGGCTTGCAGTTGATAAGGTGGTATATTTTTGACCGGTACTGTATGGCCTGTAATAAATTTCATTCAAACCCCGTCCAGCCCTCATAACACTAAAGAATAAAAAACATGCATATCTTGCATAAACTTAGCTATCATAAGGTCGCGGGTGAGCAAGGAAATTCTTTTAGTTCAATAACAAACACACACATACGCACCAAATTTCGCATACATAGGTATTACTAAGATTACATCCGGTAATAGAACAAGACATAAAATATCTTTGTCATTTGAATAACTTTAAAAATACCTCTTTAGAAGATACATTGCCAAATTTTAATGTTGTAACAAACCTATAGCTTGTAATAATGGTTATTTTATACAGTCTCAGTCGTACAACCTCTTCTGATGCTGAGTGGGCCACTACACGTGTCGTGTCCGTGGTGACTTCCAATGCGTAGGCGCAAGACGGCTTTATTTTGTATGGATGTTAGTGGATTCAGATTCAGATGATTTATATTATTACTAGCTTATGCCCGTGACTTCGTCTGCGCGGATCTAGGTTATCGCGTGGTGGCGCGCTCTACCGGAATAAAAGGTATCCTATGTTGACCTTTGGGGCTCAAACTACCTATATACTAAACTAGCTTATGCCCGCGACTTCGCCTGCGTGGACCTAGGTTATCGCGCGGTGGCCCCCTCTACCGGAATAAAAGGTATCCTGTGTTGTTCCTTGGGGTTTAAACTATCTCCATACTCAATTTCATCAAATTGGGTTCAGCGGTTTCGACGTGAGAGCGTAACAGACAGACAGACGGACTTGACGAAACTATAAGGGTCCCGTTTTTGCCATTTTGACTCCGGAGCCCTAAAAACTGCATCGAAATCGATAGATAGATAGCATCAAGCTTATAAAACCCCTCTTTTTACGTCTGGGGGTTAATTAACGCAAACAGACTAATAATACCTTTTATAATTTCATCATCGCTTATCCCCCATCGCGGTAGCTTAGCCGTAATGGAAATAAAGTTGTAACAACCCGTAATGGTCGGTTACGACGCTGCCGTTTTATGCGTTCGCCGTAAAAAGGATATAATGGGTCACAAGCCTTAATGATTATAAAATAACATTAATTTGTGCATTTATTTTGGGATTAATCTCGTTTCGGAATTGGTTTTTTTCGTAGCATTTATTTTAGATTAAAAAACTCGAGCTTATCAATGATTAAGTTAAGTTATATCCTTTAGTCATTAAGTCATTAAAGTTATGCTTTACCGCAGGGTGGATTGGAACTCACACACACTTATAAATTGTTTCACTGATGTATCCCGTTTAGGCTCTTTAGCCTACTAACCCTATAGCCTAAATAGTACCTAACAGAACCGTGTTTTTTTATATCCATTAACTTCGGCAGACGACTCAGTTCATTGATATGAACTACGCGATACTTAAGATTTTTCTCGAAATGAAACAAAAAAAATCGTGTAAAAACCTTTTTTTCTTGCATATAATAGCTTCATATTAATTGTTTATTGTTAAATTACATAATAATATTTAATTTAATTTATATTACTTTGAGGACAAAAATTCAGACATACTATAGACACATTTCTGTAGCAACCAGTAATAAAGTTTTCGCTTAAAAGACACAAGAGGTAGTTTTTTTTATTTCGATTGGCAATCTATTATATATTTTTGCATTCATACATATTACGCTATTCGAGAAAAACGCTGACATAGATTTAGGACATTACTACATCACCAAATTGATCTTTGTCTTAGTCTTGAATTTCTTACTGTTTTCTACGCTAGCCGGGAAAAAAGCGCCTTTCCACGAAGATTTCGAAGCAAGTGAGGTGAAAAGAGTATTTTAAATAATATTTTTCGAGGCAACGCTTCCATCTACGTACAATAAAAATACTTTAATATTCTAACCACATGGTTTTATGATTCCTCTTCTACCAGTGCAATGTCCTTATGTGGTAGTTTTACCGTAATGCTACCCGCACTGCAGTGAACCATAATATCAAATTACGATGCACATTTCTCTCTACAAGGTTTTATATAACTTTTTGAATGGAATGAAACTTAAATTGGTAATATTTTTAATATGAAGAGACATACCTAATTTTGCATCGAAAATACAAACTGAAACATAGAAGCACAGAAAAACCAGATAGTGTGGGGTATCGTTGGATAGGTCTTTTAAAACCATTAGGGGGTTACTAATAGTAGATTGATAACCAAGGGTGGAAAGTGACCCATTTCACCCGAGATATTTCTGGCGCTCGAACGAAGTGAGAGCGCCAATAGTTCGAGGGGAAATGGGTTATTTCACCCGAGTTAGACAGTCTACTTTTCATTTCGACTGTAAGGAAACTGAAAAACTCCAAAAAAACGAGAATAATAATATTAATAAAAAAATTGAATTTACTTGTACCTATCCAACTTCCATCGGTACCTTTTCGACTGGCCACTTGCCATGCCGAAACGTGAAAAAAAAATGTCGTTGACGTAACTCAATTATCTTCGATGTCATGGCTAGCCGAAAAATTAAAAAAAAATTACTTTCCACCCTAGAGGAGGAAAAGCAATTTTCCACCCGGCTATCTACCCATGAAAATTAAACTTTCCGACCAGGAGAGATGAAAAACTATTTTTCGATTCAGTGGTTTGTTTGCAAAATATTCAACTTTAAAGTGCAAATTTTCATTAAAATTGAGCGCCCATCTAAAGTCGTCTAAAGGATGGTAGTAAGTATATAAAACTTACAAGGAAAACTATAGCGGTTCAGTTTTCTTGAGAATTATTAGTAGCCTAAGAGTAAATAGCAGCCTAAGGTTTAAAATATACCTAAACTTGGAATATTCGGTACAAAATACGAAAACATTAGAAAAATATTACTTAATTTTTTCGTAAAGGCTATGGAACCCTATGTCGGGCGTGTCCGACACGCTCTTGGCCGGTTTTTTTCCTAAGTAAAAGACTGCTCTTACACAGTGATGTGTTACATACATTTCGTGAATCGACCTATACCCGTAACTAAGTATATATCGATGCCCGTAACCTTTACCCACCTACACTAACAATTTAATCGAATGTTACCAAAGTTCTTTGTAAAACAACATACAACGGCAATCCAAATCGTATTAGCATAAGAATTGAGCACCTGGCTGTTTGGGGCCAAATAAAGTTCTAACGGCGGCTACACACGGCGACTTTTATGAGGTACAGTCACCAGCACCAATATTGACACAACTAGCGTGCATAAATATCTGATATAACTCTATTTCTAGGGCCAGAAGCTCGTGTCAGATATTTATGCACGCTTCGCTGTGGCAGATATTAATGCTGGGGACTGTACAAACGCGCAGTATCGATGCACAGGGGGCTACTTCGAAAATCGAAAATAGAAGTTCGTATCGTACCGTCCCTCTCATTCTCGTATTAAGTAATATTAGCGTCAGCAGGATGACGAGACACGAAATTCGAATTTTGCACTACGTAGTGAAGGGCCAGAGGCCGTAATATGTAACGACTGTAACGCTCATGCACTCACAAACGCATTCATCATTTCTTTAT
The DNA here is from genome assembly GCA_037349165.1 of Choristoneura rosaceana. Classification (NCBI taxonomy): domain Eukaryota; kingdom Metazoa; phylum Arthropoda; class Insecta; order Lepidoptera; family Tortricidae; genus Choristoneura; species Choristoneura rosaceana. The sequence goes on from JAZBNJ010000001.1 coordinate 1,115,711, forward strand.
GCCCTCGTCCTGTACCGTGTCACAATACACAATACACTACACATAACGTATATTATGACCGTGTGAAGAAGTCGTGAAAACTATCGTGATTTCAGCTCCTATACCTACTACAAAGTGCAAAATTCGTGCTTCGTATCTTGCCGTCCCGCTAACCGTAAAATATTTTAAAACGAGAGTGAGAGGGATAGTACGACAGGAACATCGATTTTATAATTTCACTAGCTTTTGCCCACGGCTCCGCCCGCGTGGTATTCGGTTATCGCGCGTTGTTCCCTCGGGAACTGTGCATTTTTCCGGGATAGAAAGTAGCCTATATCACTCTCGGGCCCATAAACTATCTCTATGCCAAAAATCACATCGATCCGTCGCTCCGTTACGGCGTGAAAGACGGACAAACACACTTTCGCATTTATAATATTAGTATGGATAGTAGCCCCCCAGGTTCGCTGGACAATACGGCCTCTGGTATAGATGCCGCACGTTCGTGACACACGCGCACGTAGATTTTGGTAAAAGTCGCCGTGTGTATCCAGCTTAACAGTGAAGCGGAAGCCACCAAGGCCTGCGCGTGCACACAGACATTTGAGATGTTTGATCTTGGAGCACTAAGCGAACCGCAGATGGCTCCTTTCTTCTTACTTCTTTTAGTAGTGCCACGAGAGTCGAAGTGAATGATTACACACGCAGCTACATAAAGAACTGATTGCATTAAAGGGGAATGAATGAAATTAATGAGTGAAATTGTGCATGTGCTGATCGGCGGGTCTATATCGAAAGAAAAACCGTTATAAATGTATACGCAACTTGTAACAGAGCGGAAGAAAATTTATCGCGCCAAACCGTCTTTTGTTTTTTTAATGGCCTCGCGCTCTTTGGCTTTGGCACATTCAGCCAGCACTGGCCAGCAGCATTATGCCAGCATGGAGGTTTAGAGGTAGGTACTTAAATATTACGCATTGCAATCTCCTTGTTTACCAGTCCGTGAATACAAAGGAACACCATTCGATTTTTAAATTTACTTACATCCAAAGATTTTTTTTTTTTTTTTTTTTTTTTTTTTATGGCCCGCACGGTTTGTGCACTGTGGCCCGGGGTAAAAACGGGGAAACGGGTAAAAGTTTTAAAAATTATCGGTAGGAACGGAATTTGGAATATTGGATAAAAAATCAGGTATTAAAGGAATAAGATATTACAGAAGGAAAAATGTATACATATACATATAAGTTATATTGCTTAAATTTTAATATCATTACATAGGATAAAATCTGCTAAAAGTTGATATACATCGAGGTCAGCTGTTGAAAGTAAGCAGGATATGGATGAAGGGAAAGGGATTTGAAGAGAAATCAGACCTTTGACAAGAGCAGATCGGTCGCGCCGAGAACAAACAAAGATGATATGGTTTAAATCAGCTTCCTCATATCCACATTCGCATGTGGGGCTGTCAATAATATTGAGCTTAGCAAGGTGAGCTGGGGTGCAAACATGACCCAGTCGCATGCGAGTCAGTATTGTTGTAACTTTTTTACCGAATCTCAGTTTCCAAAACCAGGGCTTTATGGGTATAGAAGGTTGGATGGCACGATAATGACGACCCTTAGAACCGTCTTGAGCCCAAGATTCATCCCAGGATTCCCTAAGGTAAATCTCAGGAAGAGCTACCAAGTCATGCGCGTAGTTTTTAAAAATATTCACATCTCCACTCTCCACTGCCTCATTGGCTATTTTGTCTACTCTCTCATTTCCAGATATCCCACAGTGAGATGGAACCCACGCAAATGACACGGAATAGTTTTCATTTAAACATTTCAGTAACAGATATCTAACTTCAGAAATGATCGGAAATTGATAATGTGAAACGAATGGGAACCGGGCCAGAGCTTGCAAGGAACTCAAAGAATCTGTAAAAATAACAGTTTTACGAAGTTTCATTAGGATGATGTATTCTATGGCTTTCGCTAGGCCGAGACATTCGCCAGTAAACACAGAGGATTCAGGAGGGAGTTTGGTTTTCTGAACGATATTGTAATTAGAGTGCAGCACGCCTACACCTACGCAGCCATCTTTGGAATGTTTAGATGCATCTGTAAATATCCGATGCCATTGTGGCCATTTGGTATCAGCAATGTAGTTAAATGATAACTTTTGGTTCTTCTCAGTCTTGACAAGACCCATGCTAGAATGGATATCAGGAGAGATGGTAAGGGAATCGTAACTGTATTTGAATAATGGATTAGAGTTCGTTTGATGAGTAGGGGCCTTAAGAGAGGTGAATCTATTATAACTTTGAACTAAACATGGTGAACGTTTATTTTTCCAGTAGCTACTGTTGGGGATTATAGAAGCCAGGCAAGTTAGTTTTGGTGTTAAGATATGGTTATTAAATTGAACACAGCGAAAGAGGAATTTGTCCGACAGAAATTGTCGTCTTAAGTTTAATGGAGGCTCTGCGCATTCAGCTCTCATACAGTTGATTGGACTTGATTTCATGGCTCCTAGGATTATTCTCATTGCTTTTGCTTGAATACTATCCAATTTTTTGAAAGCAGCAACATTACCAGGTTCCAACAAGAAAGTACCATAGTCCATAACACTTCTAATTATTGCATTGTAGATCAATTTTAGTGAGTATGAATGAGCTCCCCACCAGATGCCTGATAGGCATCTAAGAATATTTAAGTTTCGTTCACATCTCGCTGTAACATATTCACAGTGAGGTACGCCAGTAAGTTTGGAATCTAGTATTACTCCTAAGAATTTAACATCGTTCGTTGGTTGAATCAAGATATTATTGAACTTTACATGGACTGGGGGAGGAATACGCATTCTGGTAAACAGTACAACTTTACTCTTGGGAACAGACAAGTCTAAACCATTCCTGTTTAACCATGATTTTAAAAGGGAAAGAGTTGAAGTTAGAACTTGGCAATTGTTTTCAATTGATTTACCTGATTTGTATATAAGAAGGTCGTCTGCGTATTGCAGCACGTTAGCTGATGCCTTCAATGAAGTTTCTAGATCATAGGTATAGATGTTGTAGAGCAATGGACTCAGTACGGAACCCTGTGGTAATCCTCTCCATACTGTTCGAGATAGTTTGACATCATCAATGAACAAATTTAAATATCTTTCACTTAGCATATTAACTATAAAGTTTAGCAAAATAGGTGGCACATTTAAATAACGCATTTTTTCCCTGAGGACCGATATAAGGACGTTGTCATAAGCTGAGCTTATATCTAAGAAGGTGGCTACTACAGATTCATTGTTCGAGAAAGCAAGTCTTATGTCTGTTGTAAATATTGCCAAGCTATCCATTGTGCTTCTACTTTTCCGAAAACCAAACTGAGAGGATGCTAATAGGTTTTTACTCTCTAGAAACCATTCAAGACGGTTTTTCACTAAATGTTCTGTTATTTTCATTAAAACTGAAGAAAGAACTATAGGTCTGTAAGAAGAGGGATCATCTGCCGGTTTATTCTGTTTCAAAATAGGGATAACAGATTGAGTAATCCAAGACTTAGGAATGTACCCAGAAATCATAATGGTATTTATGATATCTAGGTACAGCAGCAGTACACGGTCCGAGAGGTTTTTCAAAAAAGAATATGGAATACCATCTTCTCCTGGAGTAGAGTCTTTTAAATTATTAAGTACTCCTTTAAGTTCAATCAGAGAAAAAGGAGAGTTTAATCCGGACAGGTCATTGGCTATATAACCAGGAATAGGTATTGGAGTGAAATCCTGTTCAGGTACAGAAGGGGGGGCAAGATTGTCCATGAACTGGTCAGCTAGTGTTAACGGTAATCTGGAAGAGGGGGAATTATTAAAGGCAGATCTAAATCTACGAATATTTCGCCAGACCTCCGACGGGCTGACATCTGGGCTAATGGATGCACAAAATGATTGCCAACCATCATATTTCTTTTTCTTAAATATTTTTTTAGCACTACGGGCAGATTCCAAATACAACTCAAAATTTTCGTCTGATATCTCCTCACAGTATTTTTTTTCAGCTTGTTTTCTTGCCTTGATTGCAGCTGTACATTCATGATCCCACCAGGGAGGTGAAGGAATTAAAGACCGGTTCTTAGCTTTAGTACAAAAGGTTTCATCCGCAGCCTCGATAAGAACATTACTTAAAATTTCGGCAGAAATCTGGTTACCTACTTGTGAGTAGCAACTGGTTTTCTGTTCTACTCTTTCGTTAAATAATTCCCAATCAGCGTTCAGTAACCTGTATTTAAAACGAGGAGAGCGAATGGTTTTGGTAGGTTTATGTGTGGGAAAAGTAATTATAAGTGGGAAGTGGTCACTACCATACGAAGATGCAAGAGGATGCCAGTCCAAAGTCGATGCTAAATCGGGCGAACATAAGGATAGATCAGGGGCACTTGCATTTTCGTTTGGACCAGTCAAACGAGTTGGTGATCCAGTATTTAGAATACAAATACAATGAGAATCTATAATATCCAACAATTGTTCTCCGTAGTAGTTAGAGGAAGTACTTCCCCAAGATTGATGTTGGCAATTAAAATCGCCTAAGACTAAGAATGGTTTTGGGAGGATGGAGAATAGTTGGTTAAGATGAGAAAAAATATTTACATTAGGACGAGAGAAATAAATAGACACTATACAAATTTTATTTACAATAGCAGCGATGACTGAAAAGTCATCGCTGAATGAGGGAAGTGGAAATTCCCTATAGGGGAGATTATTTCTGATGACTATGGCAACACCGCCATAGCCGTCAGGTCTGTCTTGTCGGAGAATGACATAACCTGGAATTCGAAATGTCAATTCCGGGCGAAGCCATGTTTCCGACAAAGTTGAGACAAATGGTTTAAATTTATTATGCAAATGGATTAAATCATTTTTATTGCAGACAGCGCTTCTACAATTCCACTGGATTATTTGCTCGCATTCGTGAGGCATAAGAAGATTTTAAATGGGTCAATGAATCAATAGTTGGGCGGCGTTGTTCGGTTACATTGTTCTGGTTGGAGTTAGAAATGGATTTTATTTCAGTTAACAGTTGGATTACATCAGAGATTGAGAACATCGTTTCATTATTGTTTGTGTTACCGTTTAAGGCGACTCCATTAGAAGGAGGGGGAGCATCGTAGTCCTTTATCAGATTAAAGTGTTCTCTTTTGTTATACCCCAGACGTTTTGGTCTAGGGGATGAAGGTTTAGCGAATACTGTTTTCCTGTAAGATCTACTATAAGATGGAATTGAAGGAGAGGAAGGTGATGCAGGTGACACGGGAGAATTAGGAGTATTCTGCATATTCGATAACTTAACTATGTCAGCAAAAGATTTTGAAACTGGTTCATGTGCTTTATTCGCTTCGGTGTAAGACACACATCTCTGAGCCATGTATAATTTAATCTTGGTCTGTCTTTCGTATTCTGGACACTTCCTGTTTGTAGCAAAGTGCAACCCAGAACACAAGCAACAATATGCAGAATCATCCTCAATATTGCATGTGTCTCCAGTATGGCCTTGGCCACACTTGTAGCAGCGGGGGCGAGAGTTACATTTCGTCTTAGTGTGACCAAACCGGCAACAAGAATAACACTGAATAGTGGGGTATGAATAGAGTTCCACAGGCAAGGCATTATAACATACAAATATATGTTTAGGTAGGGCTTGACCATCAAAAGTTATCACAATAGTCTGTGATGGCTTCCACTCGGGAGGAGAACTGTTTCGCACTTTGTAATTTAGACGCCTAATTTTAATGATTTTGCCACTGCCCACGGGCAGTGAGATATTGTCCAATATCTCCTCGGGGGACCATTCCGCGGGCACTCCACGGACCAGGCCCATTCGGGTCACATTAAAGGAAGGAATAAAAGATTTGAAATTATTCCTAGCCAAGCATGGATTATTAATAAAATCATTAGCATATTTGTAGTCTGAGAATGATAATGAAATTCGATTCCTGCCTATCCTTTTAATACTGCCATTAATTATGTTTTTAATAGAATTTTGTTTAAGAAAATAACCAAATTGTACGGGATGCAGGGATGGGATTTCTTTATCTGTTGCTATTTTTTGGACATGGACTACAAAAGGCCCTATGTCATATGCTTCATATAATGATCTGCCTATGGAAACAGGAGAGTGAGAGGGGTTCACTGGATTATTTGGCAACTGAGAAACCTCTGATGGAGGTGGTTGGTATTGGTGGATATTGGTGGAAATTGTATTTGTTGGCATTACTATGCTTGGGAAACCGTCAAGACTTTTAACATTGCTAAGCTCAGTATCAATTATGGTCATTTCTGGGAGTTGACATGAACAGTCAGTATCCTTAGGTTTGGTTCGGCGCGTCGGATCATATCTTTTCTTTCTTTTGTTGCAGTGTTTGCATATTTTGTTGGGTCGCGCTCTTTTCCGGTCGCTCCGCTGATCCACATCAGTGTCCATGCTGGACTCGTCCAATTTTGAAAACTTATTTTCAATAGTAATATTATAAGCTACCTCTGGGGGCGAGCCCCCGATGTCCGGGGGCTCGTCCATTTTGTGGCCTGACTCCAGGCCTTGAGGAAAATTACTTTTAAAAACTTACCAAATACCGTAGAATATATACACAAATGAATAACAAAGTAATTACATTAAACTAATACATACAATTATATACAAAACTGATCTTTTATAAAAGTTAAATTAAATTTTAAAAGTTCGCTAGAAAAAACACTCCCGCCACGACCAACGTTTCCCGCGCTTTTTCGCATCCAAAGATTTAAATCGAATTTACAACACGGATTTCAAGTTAAATGCAACCTATTTTCAGAGCTTAAGTGATGAAAATAATTAAATAATTTTACCAAAAAATACCAGTCCTTTATAATAGAAGCGTTAACCACAGCCTTTAAATAACTGCTGAATTTTATACACAGTGAAGATATTGACGAAAATACTTAAAAAATTGGAGTCCATAGGGAAGTACCTAGGTGTCTCGGCTTTTAGGGGAGCAAGAACATCTCCAGTTGGTATAATACTCTAATGCACACATCGAGCTGATTTGAAATGTTTGAGTAACGGGGCCAAGGAATGTTAAGTCACTGAATGATCTCTTAGCCTTCATTCAGCCTTCGTCTTTAGAGGTTTTACCATCTTAATAAACTTTTTAAAACCAAGTATTTTATGAGCAAATTGCTTTCTTTAGTTGCGGCAGTGGGTGGGCAGGGCATGTTGGACGTAGAAAGGATGGCCATCATAAGCGATACTGTTTAACAGTTGGACTAACAATGGGGATGATAACGCCATTAAAAAATAATTCTAAGGCACAACTCCAGTAAAAAACGCTTTATTTTAGCCCTGAAAACCAGATTAGTTTTCGTTTTACTGTAAAATTCCAGAAACCACGTGGAAACAACTTGCGCATTAAAAAATTACAGACACGAGAGCAATATAGAATTTTGTGATCACTGTTCACTGTTAAGGTTAATCGCCGCATAAAACACTATCAAAAATATAAGTACTTCAACTAGCCAAAGAAACAGAAATAGCAAAATTAGATACTGTCTACATCTGCCATGTTTGAATGCCACAAATCGAATCCCCATTGAAACTCTATGGGAGAATTGTGTTTTGACAGCTTATAAAAAGTACGTCATTTGATTGGTGATATCAACATCCCTATTAGTCTGACTTTATGGATAGTTCCTAATTGCCCTTAGTGTTACTAAACAGTTGTCTCTATTCGACGCTCCCGACATCAATCTATCACCATGAACAGGGCTCCAACTAAGCGCATCCAATCCATTCGGTATTCGAGAGCAGAACGAACTGCGCTCGCGTCGCTATTTGGAATTTGTCAGCGGCGAGTGCCACCGGCCTTATTAGCCCACTGTCCGAAGGAGGGTTATGTATTTCGATTGTATACTTGTAGCATCATCATCATCATGTCAGCCGAAAGACGTCCACTGCTGGACATAGGCCTCCTCCAAGGCTTTCCACTCAGACTGGTCTTGTGCTTTCCGCATCCACCGCGATCCCGCGATCTTAACCAGGTCGTCGCTCCATCTCCACGACCGGATGGCCGAGTGGTTAGAGAAACTGACTACAAAGCTTGAGGTCCGGGGTTCGAATCCCGGCCGGGGCAGATATTTGTATGAATAATTCGAATGTTTGCTCTCGGGTCTTGGATGTTTAATATGCGTAGGATTTAAGTATGTATTTATCTATATAAGTATGTTTATCCGTTGCCTAGTGTCCATAGTACAAGCTTTGCTTAGTTTGGGACTAGGTCAATTGGTGTCAAGTGTCCCATGATATTTATTTATTTTATCTTGTTGGAGGCCTACCGAACCGACAGCTCGTCTCCCGGTCCGCGGACGCCATTCGTTGGTGGGAAAATCATATTATGAATATTATAGGTATTCGCACGGAGTCGCAGTATTGAAATAACTGGGAACCCATGCGCGAGTCTGCGGGTAATAAAATGCCATATCATAAACTGAGCCAATGACCCCATTCTGCTCTGTTAAATACAATATAGCAACTAGACATTAGCATATGTTGAGTTTATGTTTCCGGTGTCGAGGTGAGAGGAACAATGCGCGCAGCTGGCTGACGTAAAACATGTTCAATCATGTTTAACACGGCGTGGGGGTTAGGGTAGCACCTAGGTTTGAGGGGGGTATTCTGTAGGGCTACTACGAAATTCGAAAATCGATGTTGGGATGGGACGGTGCGATCCTTATAGCTCCTTATAGATCCTTTAAGCTGACACTTATATTATTTAATACGAGTTTGATTTGACTATGGAATGGAATTCGGTTCTTTTGTCTGTTTTTCCAAATAAGTACAATTAAGGGCTCTTCAAGGCCGTTCGACGCCGTGTATCGCCGCAACGTGGACATGTGGCAGGCCCCGCTCTTGTTAGGTGAGAGTGAGATAGGTGAGCGCTGGAAGCTCTTGTCTGGTTATATGCAGAAGGTCACTAAGAGCTATATCCCCCTTAAACAAAGCTACAGACTCAAAAGGCAACGGGCACAACACATGCCAATACCAGCTTGAACTGCAACCATAAAACACCTCAAAAAAAAACTAACAACACCTCAACGATAAAAGACCCATTCCGATACCTCGAAGACAATGTGTTGACGTTAAAAAACCTCATTAAAATACCCCAGCGAGGCACGCGGAAGATGCTCTATAAAATACCTCGGCGCTGGCAAGAAAATAATGGAGTCTGTGACAGTTTTTTGTTGATGACATTTAAAGTGGTTTGAAATGATAAGGAGTGAGAAATTGGTTTGCAATTATGGGATACCAAGCTGTAGCTGCGGCTTTGCTCGGTTGTATTGGTGAAAATCCAGGATTTTAATTAATTTTATGGGAATTTCTAAAAATTACGTCGTAGTATGTGCCCTTAGTGTAAGTTTTCGGTTATAGAATACTTACGTCTCGATCGCGTTCGCGTTAAAATGACAATTTGTGTTGACTCATTTTGAGTATTTGTTAAATTGATTAATTTTGTATTAAAAATGTTAAAATTCATAGTCCTCCTTTTATTTTCGACACTATGTTATTTAGCAAAAAATAATCCTTATGATAAAGCCTTTCGATCGGTATGATAAAGCTGCACTTCACTTGTGTAGCGGGTTTGATTCCCAGTTCAACCATGTAATTATTTAAAAATCTTTAAATGCAGTTTAAATTGTTTTATTAAATTAAAATAATGTCTTCTTTCAGTAAAATGTTCCATGTGCAATATTTAAGGTACTTTCCCTCCATGTGGCATAGCCGTGGGACACCCTGTATATAGATATACTGCGGACCGAGGAATACTATCTTCCATAATAGGTATACTAAAACTGTCACCACTACTGTTCACAGCCGATTGCAAGTTAATTATATAAGAGGCAGTAGTAAAAAGTTGCGGCTCAGGAACCGCGGAATAAAGGTCTGTGTAGCAAAAACCTTAGCTCCTTTAGCTTTTTTTTACTTTTTTTGTCGCACAAGCGGCCTAAATTCACTTTATCACCATCAATAGCGAGACTAATCTCACTATAGATACCAATTTGTATTACATCCATCTCCGGAACCCGTTTCTTTAGTTTATTATGTGCCAGCTAAAAAAACTGGCGTTCGATTCCTTTGTTGAAATTTTATAAAATGACAGATAGGCCGACAACCTACTAATGCACATGACTGTACTGAAGGACCATTAATACATCTGGGCTTGTTTTTACGGTCACCAGCATTAATATCTGCCACAGCGGAGCGTGCAAAAATATCTGACACCTTCCGGCTCTAGATATAGAGTCGTATCAGATATTTATGCACGCTTGTTGTGTCAGATATTGGTGCAGGTGACTGTACGTCCCACTGCAACGCGAGGGTTGTGCTCAAGTCACCAGAGCCTGGCATTTTCACTGCATTTCTGTCGTAGTGACGTCTAGCGTCTAACGTCTAGCGTATCGACTTTCGATCTTCATTATCATTTATAATATTAGTATGGATTTGATAGTACCTTTCAGCTGTGCTTTCCACTTTAGATAGAAGAAAGCTTTAGAAGCTGAAATTAACAGATACAATGACAGCTCGTTATAATGACTCGACAACTCACACTGAAAGCGCGATCAATATCATTTTAGATTAAATAAACTGACACATTTGAGATCGAGCGCAGCCGGGTTTATCGTCAACATGGATCTTAGCTAATTGACACTACAGATACTGTATTTGTACTTGTTGGAGTCCCGGACATCCTGCGGCTTTAATTGACAAGAACTAGAGTCTGATTGGAACTTAGAATAACCCGGTGTTCAACACAGAACAAGTATCGTTTCGATAACAAGTGCGATATTTTCATAGCACAGCACTAGGCGCTGCTCTAATGAAACGCTCGAAAAATTCCATTTTTGGTAGGTATCCACCAAAGATGTGCGAAGGTGTGTTGCGAGGAACGTATTTTTCATGAACCAATAGAAACGCTTCATTTACCTATCCTCGCACAGTGCCTCTAGTGTGGTATTTTGACAAAACATTCGTTTACTATTCGAAGACGTAAATCGAGCGTTCGAACGTCGATACATAGCCGCCACATATCCACGGTGCGGCGTCGTCACCCGTTTTCGTTACGATACGCGGACGAAATAGTTAACGTAGAAAACCTACACACAAAAGTTGTTGCGCAAACTTTCCGCTAGAGGCGCTGTCCGTGTCTCCATACAAATTGAGATTTTAACGCGAACGCGATCGAAACGTATTTTGTCTGTAACCGAAAACTTACACTAAGGATACAGTTAGGTTGTCGCTGATACAAGCAAATATGTGTTTAAACTCTGAAAGTAGCCAGTTGCCATACTTACTCCGGATTACGAAATTTCGTCGAAGAACTAAAGTCACTGACATAGCTGGAAAAATATGCAAATTGAAGTGCAATGGGCGGGCCACATCGGTTATTTAGTTGCGACGTAATTGACATTAGCTATAGACATATTATTTAGACTAAGACTTTTGCGTATTTCGGTCGAAGAATAGATAACTGTTGAGGAAGAAAAGTTCTCGAGTAGCGACCACGAACCGGAAGACGAAGCGTTGGCATACCTCCCACCAGGTGGACTGACGACATCATGAGAGTTACGGGAAACCGGTGCACGCAAGTGGCGAGTTGTCGTTCATTGTGGCATTCTATGGGGAAGGCCTTTGTCCAGCAGTGGACGTCTTCCGGCTGATGATGGTGATGATACTTACTACATTGGGAATCGAATTGTTCCAGCGTCACACCACTGTAACCTACATTCATATGATGCTAATCTAAAGATTCTACATCCTCAACGTTACAGCTGTTTCCTCAAATAATAACCGTCAATCACTTAACGAGGTAACTTATCGGAACGGAACTGTTACGAAACGGACTGTAAAAGAACAATACGTAACGTGTACAGTCTACGCCATTACGAATTAGAGCGCCTTAGTCCTGCCGAATGTTCTCAATAAAGAACATGTTAGGGTAAAAGGTTCCTGTTGGAAACTTAATTCATTATTATTAAATATATTTTCGGGGATAACTCATGTCTTAAATCGAGTTTAGCTCGACTGTTTCGGGCTGATCCGTAACCCTTCTTCCTCGGAGCAACGCTGGTCTATCGCGGTGCAAAGGAGCAAGCGTTTTTATTGGGCACCTTTGCGTGGGTATTTGGCGGTAGAGCGGCAAAGTTCGCCTACTCTTCGTTTGTTCTACTCTTCTAAACCTTCTAAAACTACTTTTTCCTGAATTTTTTAAATGATTATCCTGTAGAGAACTATAGGTCAGGTTAGATTTGTTTTATAACAATTCTGAATAATTTTTGGTTCAGAGAAAAAAGAGTTATCACAAACGATTAATTCTGACAAACATTACATTGTGAAGTAAATTTTAATTTTATATTTAATTTTATTGACTTTCAATAAGTACCTATGCGAGCCGATATGGTCCCGTATTTGGCAGGTCACGCGGGGCGGTATATTTGACTGTACAGGTACAAAAACACAAGATATATTATATGGAAATAATATACGTGTCTAAAGATTTTTCAAGGAAATCTAGGCGGCCTTATCACTTACTTACGGGGACATATGCCTATGTGTTTAGTTTTAAATGGGTCCCACTGAAAAACAACGTTGCGTCTTACCGCAACATTATCCTGAGTGGGGCTCAATTTATACTATTCGATGTTCATTTAAATTTACTCTCTCCTTCTACTTAATTGTGTATCGAATATGTATCTCTCTCTCTATCTCTCTTATCTTGTCTGTCAGTGTTGCACCTGGCCCTATACCACGAAGTGCAAAATTCGAAATTCGTATCTTGCCGTCCCACTGACGCTTATATTATTTGAGAGGGACGGTACGATACGAACTTCGATTTTCGAATTCCGTACTAGCTCCCCAGTTATGCTGCCAACTGTACGTGCGTGACATGCCGAGTACTGACAGCACCGAAAGGGCTGGGCGGACCCAGTGGACCGCGGTAATTCCTTATTGTCAAGAATTATTGCTTTGCGCTGAGCAGACGTTGACAGGAGAAGCGGGAAATAAACCCCCTTGCAGAAAAAAACGGGCTCCAATGGTTTTTGTATTTTATTTGCATGAAAGCTTAGTTTCTAAGCTTCAATGCCTAAAAATCTGAAAAACCATAGGTGCCCGTTTTTTTTGCAAGGGTTTATTAATAATAATAAGAAACTACTTGACCGATTGAAAAAATTTGGTACACATATAAAAGCTAGTTACCCAAAAAAGAACTTGTGCGTAAATTAACGAATTTTAAAGATGGAGGCTCTTTCGTGGGATAAATTAATAAAAAAAATTAGTAACTAAATTTTGTGACACCAAAGGGCTCATTGTGAGAAGTTAAATATTATTTTAGAGATTTTAAGATAAATAATTTTGAAGCCATTTTAAATATGGGCAAATTTATCATGTCTACTTCCTCTCTCCAAAATAACGGGATCTAAAACTGAAAAAAAAACTATAGATTACAGGAGAACCTATGAGAAGTCTAAGGCAGCTTAGATAATTTTTACGTCCTTCTATGTCATTTTTAAGCTATATATTTTAAGCTAAACCCAGACTGCATAGATTTCCTTAATAGCTGGATGCTCTGGCTCTGCTAACACTGGATACTCCCAGACCTACCTACAAATCCTTACAGAATCTTTAATGCGAGAGTACGACTTGCACTAGTGCGATTTTTTAACAAAAATAAATTGACTTTTTTGAGTAAGGTCAAAGTTTCTAGATAATGTGTATTGGCCGGGGTATCGCTATCGCTTGTACACTGTACCTAGAGCCGTACACATATGATTGGCATAGTTAAAGTCACTGCTAAGATCAGTTTAGGACAGATTGTGGTGCGCACACGACTCGAATTCGCGATCCTTTTCCCTTTAAGCGTAGTTGTTTTCTAAAAAATCTCTTTAAATTTTTCTATATACCTACGTGGCTCCAATAAACTATTAATTGTTAATAAATCTTTTTTTAACTCGTTACATTTTCATTTTTAATTAAAACTTTGTGTTGTGTCATGTGAGCGTGAAGTTATGGTGAAGTTTTTTGTCTTACAATTAGTCAATCAGTACTTGGGCTTATTGAGGTAAGTCAGTCTGAAAGGATGGAATGATAATGATGAATATGTTTTATTAAATGATATGCAAATAAAAAAAACTTAAAAAAAAATCAATAGTGCTAATTAGTAGAAAATCTGGGAAGTTCATTGTCACCAAAAAAAAATTTATTAAAGGGAAATTTAAATTAAAAAAACAGCGTATGGAAATGGGAATAGTATCGCAAGGGTTTTTTTTTGGAAATAAATAAAATTATAGTGTTAATAATTCGTAAAAAGAATACATTGTGCAGGATAACTCAGTTTCAGAGAGTCTCAAAGTAGTTTCGTCGTAAAAAAATGCCAAATAGATGGCCCTTATAATGGCCATCGCTGGTGTCAAATTATAGCCAATTAGAAAGAAAACATCAAAATTATAACATAAAAAACCGGCTATGAGCTCGTGTCGCATTGGAAAGTCCATCTTCGAATCATAGTTCCATTAATATCATAAATTTTAGTCTACGTCCGGTGTATAGTATGCTAATATATTTATTTAACATAAATATTTTGTAAATATTTCTAGTATGCGACCAGATGAGATCTCGTGTTAATAAATTGATCTGCAATGGATCGAATGTTCATCTAATTAATCGAGATAATTTATTGGAATAGAAATCGGTGGCGATAATATGTATCGATATGAATCATTTATGTGCTAATGTGTATTGATTCGTGTAAAAATAACGGTAAATAATTATTTATTTTGGATGCATAACGATAATACTGATGTGATTGGGTTAGAGTTATAGCTTGGAATAAAAGGTTTGGTATGATTTGGACATTTACTTACCATAATTATGTCTACAACTTGCCATATTCAGTAGGTACTTATTTAATTGCAAAGTTTCTCAAACAATCAAATTGTTGCTCAAATTAAATTAAAATCCATACCTACTAATATTATGAATTTTCTGTTTGTATGTTTGTCTGTCTTTCACGTCGAAACGGAGCGACGGATCGACGTGATTTTTTTGCATAGAGATAGTTTATGGACCAGACAGTGACATAGGCTACTTTTTATCCCGGAAAAATGTACAGTTCCCGAAGGAAGAGCGCGCGATAACCGAATACCACGCGGGCGCAACCGCGGGCAAAAGCTAGTATATAAATATTAATAAGACTATTGTGTTTACAGTACCAAATTTGACCGAGGGACTGTGTTTCCTGAACTACAATTTGGCCGCTTTCAAGTCCAGGGTGATTGAGCATTTACTAGGCAAGCGTGCTCCATCGTAGGCCTCATCCTCGCTTTCCATCAGGCGTGATTGTGGCCAAACGCAAGCCTTTATGTGTATAAAAAAAAACTTAGAGATTTGTTGCCTATCTGTTTGAAGTCAAGGATTATTATTCCCAAATATCCCGCGATCTTAACCAGGTCGTCGCTACGTCTTTTAATTAATTATGAAACTTGTTGTGTGACCACTCTACATGGCTCTACAGTGTGCTAGGAATCAAATGGTTTACCTAAACAGTCCATTCATTTATTTACTTTGCCATCCGATTTCTACTGTTTTATGCTATTCCACTATCAAAATTTTATATTTCTGCGTTAGAGATCAGGTTCTTGGAACTGGCATGAAATCAATCGTGCGTTAGTCATTAGTCTCGATTATTTACGGCCCATAAACACTAAAAAACGTGGCTCTCACAGCGCAGCGGTAATTCATTTGGTTTTCATAATTATTGCCTCATAAGTTTACATTGTTTCGCTTTTTTGTTCGGAGATCCCGATGCATTGGTTTTTGTTTGAACGAGGAGCTCAGAACCTGTTACTGGATACATATACCGTGTATTGCTGGTAACTTGGACTGAAGCCAGACGAGAGTAATTTTATGAATGTGTTTCCATCAGAGATGTGCGGGGTTGTGTTGCGAGGAATATGTTTTTCGTTAGGTAACTAATATAAATATTACATTTATCATTTTTAATACAAACTTTTTTTTGTTGACTATAGTTGTATTGTCACCCATCCTACATTTGCATGCCAAATTTCAAGTCAATGCCATTAACCGTTGAAGAGTTCCGTCCTGTGGAGACGATCCTGGCTGGAATACCAGATCACTACCAGATTATTGTATTGTCACGCAATTTACACAAGTATACCAAATTTCAGATCAATCCAATCACCGAAATTTGGTCGAATTTAAATTGTAAGATTTGATTACAGACAGACAGATAACGTCAGGTGAAACTAAATAAAAGCTTGAGGTACCATTTGAGGTACGGAACCCTAAAAAAGATCCGTTATTATACAGGGTGAAATTTAGGACGTACCTAATACAAAATTAGTGTTTCATGCTCAGTTAATGCTAGGTAATATGTATAGTGCAATCACTCTTTTATTGAAATAAGTCTGAAAAAAGTTGTGGTTTCTATACATTATTGAAATACGAAATCATGAATAATGTATGGAAACCGGAAATTTCATCAGTCTAATTTCAACAAAAGAGTTAATGCATTATATTACCCAGCAATAACTGAGCACGAAACACTAATTTTGTATTACGTCCTAAATTTTACCCTGTATAGTTTCATGATTTAACTTTGACATTGGCGTCATTGGCATTGGCATAAACATTTATTCATCATATTTCTTACACACCGCACCGTTGCAATGCGCGCGGGCATATAATTTAAAAGTCATAACGCGTACATTGTGCGCATGCGTCCACGTCGCCCGTACGTGTGTCCCTCTGTTTGAACTTTGCGCACTGGGAAGGTATTGATTACGAGGTGGATGGTATTGTTACGGTATATTTTATCTTGTTTAGGTTGACTCTGAGGGCCTACTTCGAAACTGGAAAATCGAAGTTCTTATCGTACCGTCCCTCTCGCTCTTGTATTAGGTAAATTTAAATAGTATAATTGTCAGAGGAATCGAGCGGCGAAGCCGGGGGCAAAAGCTAGTTGTGTTTGTTGTTGGACGACCAGATGGCCTAGTGGTTAGAGAACCTGACTACGAAGCTTGAGGTCCCGGGTTCGATTCCCGTGTCGGGGCAGATATTTGTATGAAAAATACGAATGTTTGTTCTCGGGTCTTGTGTGATTAATATGTATTTAAGTATGTATCTATATATATAATTATGTTTATCCGTTTCTTAGTACCCATAACACAAGCTTTGCTAAGCTTACTTTGGGGCTAGGTCAATTGGTGTGAATTGTCCCGTGATATTTATTATTATAGAAGAATCCGGCAAGAAACTCAACGAGGTATATTTTTAAAAACCGATTTACAATAAGTATTATTAAATGATATCTGTACTGTATCTGAATCTGAACTGTAGTGCATCTGTACCTAGTGTAGTGTACTATCAGCTAATTGAACCGTGACCCACTGTGGAACCTTTTCGTAGAAAAATTCATAGTGACATCGTATTGCTTAACAAGAGAATTTTAATTAATTACTAGCTGACCCGGCAAACTTCGTACCGCCTAATTTTTTTTCATATTTACTCATCTTTTAAACCTTCCCTGGACTTCCACAAATAATTCAAAACAAAAATTAGCCAAATAGGTCCAGCCGTTCTCGAGTTTTAGCGAGACTAACGAACAGCAATTGATTTTTATATATATATAGATAGATGACGCTTGCTGTGTGACCGCTCTACATGGCTCTACGATGGGTTAGGAATCAAATGATTTGTTTGAATAAATAGACACATACCTAAATACACTTATATTAAAATTTAATATTAAACTCCCAAGAATCGAGAATAAACATTCGTAATTCTATTCAAATATCTACCTTTTTTTTTTCCATTAGATGGCAAATGAGCAAGAGGGTCTCCTGACCGGAGATCGAACCCGGGACCTCAAGCTTCAGTCAGGTTCTCTAACCACTAGGTTAACCCGTCGTCCAAATATGCGGTTTTCTAGTAGAGAACCATACACAGTCACGTTAAAAGTGACTTGAAAACTTAATAGTGCCAGTTTTTCTCCAGTTCACGGAATGTCTCTAATACCTCTACGTATTAGGAGCGGCGCGTGCTGTAATTTAGACACAGTTACGTTAAACTGTTAAATACCGACTGCCACGAGTACGGTTAAAGAAAACCTGTCTTTATAATACAAATATGTAAAGACTAGCTTTTGCCCGCGGCTCCGCCCGCGTGGTATTCGGTTATCGCGCGCTGTTCCCTTGGGCACTGTGCATTTTTCCGGGATAAAAAGTAGCCTATGTCACTCTCGGGCCCATAAACTATCTCTATGCCAAAAATCACGTCGATACGTCGCTCCGTTACGGCGTGAAAGACGGACAAACACAAACATACAAACACACTTTCGCATTTATAATATTACTAGCTTTTGCCCGCGACTCCGCCCGCGTGGTATTCGGTTATCGCGCGCTGTTCCCTCGGGAACTGTGCATTTTTTCGGGATAAAAATTAGCCCGTGTCACTCTCGGGCCCATAAACTATCTCTATGCAAAAAATCACGTCGATCCGTTACTCCGTTTCGACGTGAAAGACGGACAAACATACAAACACACTTTCACATTTATAATATTAAGTATGGATGGATATGTAAAGATTAACTACGTAAAATGATCATAACAGCTGCTTTAGTAATATGGAAAGAAAGGAATCCATCCTAATATTATAAATGTGAAAGTGTATGTGTTTGAATGTTTGTCCGTCTTTTACGTCGAAACGGAGCGACGGATAGACGTGATTTTAGTTTTTTTTTTTTACATTCATAAGTGCTTGTTATAGCCAAAATTGAATAAAGATATTTTGACTTTGAGTTGACTTTGACTTAGTATTTTGCAATTTATATCGGAAAACTACCTTACGCACCGGTTGACATTTGTACGAATACTTACCCCTCAGTTAAGTGCCGTTGCTATTAATACCATGACAGGTGTTTAGAAATATCACCCTTTAACATATGACAGTTACGCAATTTTCATAACATAGTAGTTTTACGATCGTGCTCAGTTATTTAACTTTTTAATCAATAACTAAGTACATAATTATTTTGCTAATTTTAAAACAAGTTAATTAAAAAAAACCGGCTAAATGCGAGTCGAACTCGCACACCGATAGGGTTCCGCACCATTTTTATACCTGAAAAACTTAAATAGTGAGACCGAGGAGAGTTGTGACAGAGGAGAGTAGGGACAATGTCGATTTTTTGGAAATCCTTAACTGCTAGCCAGCTAACAATAATAATAATAGTTATTTGTTATGCAAGGCTGGAAAGTGACTGTTTGGCGCGAGTGCATATATATTGAAACCCGAGCAAGCGAAGGATTCTAGGATTGAACCACGAGCGAGGCGAGTGGTTCAAATAAAGAATCCTGAGCGCAGTCGAGGGTTTCAAAGGCACGAGACGCTAAACAACTTTACAGCCGAGCGAAACACACAATTTTTCACCTCACTACAGCGAGAAAATGGCAAATGGAAGAAAAACTGTGCTACTATTTTGAAAAGGATTGCATGGCATAAGTATCAAGATGCACTAAAAATTAAAAGTAAAATTACAAAATAAATGTTTAGTAATAAGAATAAAATAACAGATTAATTAACAGATTTAAATATTAGGTACTTCAACAAATGTATGACGAATTTTCTTTGTGAACACGTCAATATTCAACGCTTTCTTCCTCAACTTCGTATCTACCCGAATTGTATACAACAAATAAACACTCTATCGTACTTAGCATAAAAATGATTCTATAGCAATTTTGTGGCCAGATACGAGGTTGTGAAAGTAAGCTGTCGATGTATTTTCAAGGGGGCAGCCATTCACGATAACGTTCGAATTTCAAAAACTCTTTCCAGCCTAGAGGATAAAAAGCTACTTTCCACGCAGATTTCGAAGGATAAAGAAAGCATTTTCGAGCTAGTGAGGTGAAAAATTTATTTATTCAGATAACTAGGATCCACCAGTTGTTAGTATTACTTATAAATATGTTAGGTACATGGTGGTAGTTAAATAGCGCGCGTTTTTAGTTTAAGCTTCGAACTACCAAACGCGTGCTGTTGCGAGCTTGCTAGCAATTAATAAGTTCCCAAAAATCGACGTTGTCTCTACTTCCCTCTGTCACAACTCTCCTCGGTCTCCCTAAAATTGTCTGAGATACTCGTATCTCAATTTGTACGGAAACACGAACAGCGCCTCTAGCGGAACGTTTGCGATGTTCATGTTTCCATACAAATTGAGATTTTAACGCAAACGCGATCGAGACGTATTTTGTAACCGAAAACTTACACTAAGGGTACAGCGCCTCTACAAATAATTTACGCCGTCGCTATCGAGTACGGTCACTGTAAGCTCATGGTAGTGGTTCATGTTTTTTTTTATTCGACTGGATGGCAAACAAGTGGGTCTCCTGATGGTAAATCACCACCGCCCATAAACATCTGCAACACCGGGGTATTGAAAGAAAGAAAGAAAATACATTTATTCACAACACAAGACAACAATACTATTTGGTACAAAAACAACACAAAGGTCTGTGTCATTGCGATTGTGAATCGGACACTGGCTCAGCATAATGCTGAAGCGTTAAAAACACCCCAGCGCTGATTTTCAGCCAGCACCGTAGGCAAACCTCTGAACGTTATAAAGACATAACCACTATAATACACACCATCAACTACATAAGAATACATAAATAAATAGATAATTTATAAACTAGAAAACGAATTTATTGTGTGACTTTAAAAAACATAAAAATAAATTTATTAGATACGTGTAGACATAATTAATTTTACTACTATTATTATTATTATTATGCACTCTCTTGCCAAGTATACATCCTTACGCGGGCTAAAACGAAAAATTAACTTAAAGAAAACGAAACAAAAAGCAGTTTTGTGAAATAGTACTGGAAAGGAAAGGAATTAAGATTTTTGAAATGCCAACAAATAGCCTTTAAGCTTTCGCCCAAAGGTGTACCTGCTAGTCACTCCAAGGATGGGAGGAGGAATGTCATTCCAGCACTTAGACGCTGCAAATCTGAAACTACCTCGAAACGCCGCCGTCCTGTGCGGCGGCACAATAGCCTTAGATCTGCGCACACTTTTTGACCATGAGATTTTTTCAAAAAGGTACGAAGGCGTCTTGTGCCGCACTACACCAAACAAAAGGGTCGCAAGGTGCAAGCGCCTGCGAGCCTGCATTTTTAGCAGATCGGCAGCGTTCAAGTACGGAGTGACATGGGACCGGGGAGGAACTTTGAAACAAAAACGAGCACAAGCGTTTTGAACTCGTTGAATCAATCTCCTAGAACTACCAAGTATGCAACTATCATAAACGACATCGCAATAGTTCAACCTAGACAATACTAATGACTCACACAGTTGGACACGCAAATCCACACTGAGGTAGTCACGAATATTGTAAAGTATCCGGAGGCGATAGAAGCAGCTGCTAACTACCTGAGCTATATGGCTCTCAAAACGTAACTCGCCATCCATAGTCAGCCCAAGATTTCTAGCTACATCTACCCTTTCTATTGGTTCTCCCATGATAGCAACATCCCTGGCAGCCAGATTTTTCAAAGTATTGCGAATCTGATGCTTAGATCCAAATATAATATATTTAGATTTTTGGGGATTAAGAGCCAGACAGTTCCTCCCCGACCAAGAGAAAACGCGATCAAGGTCTGCATTAATGTTTTCCACGCCAGTGGCCGCATCTGAAGGCACACTAGATGCATAAAGCTGCAAGTCATCGGCGTAAAGATGGTATTTACTGCTCCTTATACTAGAAACGATATCGGCGCTATAAAGTATAAAGAGCAGCGGACCCAAGATCGAACCTTGCGGTACTCCTCTGCTCACAGAGCTAAGGGAGGACCGCAAAGCACCACCATGCATTCCGCGCAGTTCAACCGCTTGTGCTCGGCCAGACAAGTAACTGTCAAACCACTTAATCGCCGTAGCATCAAATCCATAATATGACATCTTAGATAATAGCAAGGGCAAATTGATGCAGTCAAAAGCCCTAGAAAAATCCAAAAGAACCAAAATGGTACTTTTACCAGCATCCCTTGCCTGTAAGATGTTATCGACTACGTCGAGTAACGCAGTAGCAGTCGATCGACCCTTACGAAAACCCGACTGTAGTTCAGGCAAGATGCTGTTTTTCTCCAGGTATTCCGACAGCTGATCACAAATCACCCTTTCCATTATCTTCGATGTGCAAGGGAGAATACTGACAGGACGGAGGTCGGATAGGTCGGCCGGGTTCGGTTTCTTAGGTATTGGGGTAACGCGAGCGTTTTTCCAATCTTCCGGAAATGTCATAGTCGTAATACTTTTGTTGATAATGTATGTCAGAATGTCAGCAGTCTTTGAGAGTGTCAAATGAAGCATGTCAATAGAAAGCGAGTCCAGCCCCTTTGCTGTAGATTTTATCGTTGTAATAATTTTAGCGACAGTCGTCGAAGTTGTTGTTGTTAGTTTAAAAGTCGAGTCTCCGTATCTGTGAAATTCGAAAAAAGTCAAGTCTGACATAGCCACTCCTGCCTGCCCTGGGACGTTAAGAAAATGGCTATTCATTAAGTCAGGGTCATTAAAATGCATAGGTAGGTCGTACTGCATGTGATAATATTGCAGGTGGTAGGACCTTGTGCAAGGTCCGCCCGGATTGCTACCACAATCTTGCTCGCTAATCCTGCCGTGAAGCAGCAGTGCTTGCACTGCTGTGTTTCGGCGCGGAGAGTAAGACAGCCGGTGAAATTACTGGCACTTGAGGTATTCCAACTTAGGCCTTTAGGTTGGCAATGCATCTGCAATACTGGTGTTGCAGATGTTCATGGGCGATGGTGTTCTCTTACCAGGAGACCCACTTGCTCGTTTGCCTTCCAGTCGTATAAAAAAAAACACAATAGTGCAAGCACTGCTTCACGGCATCTCTCTCTCTGCATATTCCCTGTATACACGTAACGTTGACAAGAGTGTACAATATAAAACAAAGAAGCTCCATCAAATAGATACACTAGCTAATTGTTGCATGGAATGTTTGAGAATTGTAGTTAACCTGACCATGAAGTAGGGCAATTTATTTGACAGTTGATAAGGTGGGTAAAAGTACCTAATTTTTTTTGTACAGAACCTAGCGTAACAGTGTTCTCTTTCCAGTGATGGTGTGAGCGCGCATGGTGGGTGCGCTGCTCGAGGCGGCAGCACGCGGCGACGCGGCCCGGCTGGCGTCGCTGCTCGCCGCCGGAGCGCCCAGTGACGCCGTCGATGAGGTATGTGGATCATCATCTCAGCCTATATACGTCCCACTGCTGGGCACAGGCCTCCTCTCAGAATGAGAGGGCTTGGGCCATAGTTCCCACGCGGGCCCAGTGCGGATTGGCAACTTCACACGCACCATTGAATTGCTTCGCAGGTTTGTGCAGGTTTCCTCACGATGTTTTCCTTCACCGCAAAGCTCGTGGTAAATGGAGCACATGAATTTCGAAAAACTCAGAGGTGCGAGCCGGGATTTGAACCCACGACCCTCTGTTTGAGAGGCGATAGGTCAAACAACTAGGCCACCACGGCTTTTATGTGGATCGTGACCATTTTTTAGGGTTCCGGAGCCAAACTGGCAAAAACGGAACCCTTATAGTTTCGCCATGTCTGTCTGTCTGTCCGTCTGTCTGTCTGTCTGTCTGTCTGTCCGTCCGCGGCTTCGCTCAGGGACTATCAATGCTAGAAAGCTGTAATTTTGCACGGATATATAGGTAAATTATGCCGACAAAATAGTACAATTAAAAATTAAAAAACAATTTTTTTTAGGGTATCCCATAGACGTAAAGTGGGGGTAATTTTTTTTTTCTCATCCAACCCTATGGTGTGGGGTATCGTTGGATAGATATTGTAAAACCATTAGGGGTTTGCTAAAACGACTTTTCGATTCAGTCATTTTTTTGCGAAATATTCAACTTTAAAGATCAAATTTTCATAAAAATTTAGCGTCCCCCCCCTCTGAAATCTAAACCGGTGGGTCGAAAATTTTGAAAAAAATCAGAATGGTAGTCAGTATATCAAACTTCCAAGGAAAACTATAACGGCTAAGTTTACTTGAGAACTATTAGTAGTTTATGAGTAAATAGCAGCGTAGGGTATAAAATATACCTAAACTTGGAAGATTCCGTATAAAATACGAAATCCTTAGAAAAATATTACTTAATTTTTTCGTAATGGCTACGGAACCCTATTTTGGGCGTGTCCGACACGCTCTTGGCCGGTTTTTTTTCGTGTCAAAGCGGGATGCCTACGGAATTTCGTAATAATATAATAATAATAATAAAATTTATTTCACACAAATTTTAGGTACAATAAGTTGGAACAATAATGTAAGTTTCACAATCTATCGTGCAAGGCATGTGAAATTAACAGTAAAAAAAAGCATAACCTAATTGTAATCTAAAAAATTCTGTATACTGTAAAAAAATTATCAGCGAGCCATTTTTTAAGACTTCTTTTAATTTTTTTAAATGGTTAATCTTTAATTACATCTGGCAGTTTATTAAATATTTTTATACACATTACATAACTATTTTTAGCAACAAATTTACATAAATAAATACATATATAGGATACGTCAGTGTAAGATGTCATATTTGAGTGTCAAGTGCCCCATGATATTTATTTGTTTATTATTTATTTATTTAAAATAAAAATTATAGTTTAAAAAATTACTTACAATAAATTACCTATTGTGGTAACTTACCCTGAGATAAGTAAGTATTCGGTAAGTTTCTAAATAAACACATGCACGATAGATAAATGAAGTATTAATATTTAATTAATCAAAAGAAAATGCTGTTTTGAATAGGTATTTATTCAAATATAAAGGCAATCTTAACTTTTTCTTCAATTCGACTGAGTCTTTCGCGATATATGTATTAATTTTGACGACCGGATGGCTTAGTGGTTAGAGAATCTGACTACGAAGCTTGAGGTCCCGGGTTCGAATCCCGGCCGGGGCAGATATTTGTATGAATAATACGAATGTTTGTTCTCGGGTCTTGGATGTTTAATATGTATTTAAGTATTTATTTATCTATATTTAAGTATGTTTATCCGTTGCCTAGTGTCCATAGTACAAGCTTTGCTTAGTTTGGGACTAGGTCAATTGGTGTCAAGTGTCCCATGTTATTTAAAAAAAAAATTTAATGGAGCAAGTATTTAACTAGGTATAAATGATTATTAGTAAAAGCGGGACATTTTTGTTCTCGTTGGGGACAGCGGGACGGACGGCCTGAAAGCGGGACGATCCCGCCCAAAGCGGACGTATGGTCATGGTCACGTTAGGCATGTGGTCAGTATAAATGGTAACGTGAACCTCGAGAATGTGACGGAAGTGTTGTACGCTTTCGTACACCGCCAGTATTCCCGATATGATGCTGGCCACTGAGTCTGTTGTCCGGTCAACCTTTTGCTGAAAATCCCTCAAAAAACCGAAAATCCCAAAAAATGGCATATTTCCAACGGAATAACGGTAAACGAATTTTAAACGGTGTCATTATAATTAATTTCAAACAAATCACATTCCACACGATATAGCAATATCATAAACATCCGCACGATATTATAATGAGTATATTTCCATTCAATTCGCCACAAACATTCAGCTGCATTATAGCAGTAGCCATCCAATACAAAATTGGCACCCCATAGCGAACAAATTGATGGCTCGCTAAATTAATTCTGTAAACTAACCTCTACGCCTTTGACTTAAAGTCGAATAAATAAATAATTTACGGGCGACAACGGACATTTTCTCAGGTCTTGTAGGTCCCCGGTGTTCGATAAATAATAGTAAATTAATGCATGGATATTTTATTTTTAGTCTGCCTGCTATTTATTATGTTCGCAAGAGCTAAGTAGCGTAAGCTAGCGACTGAGGTTTTATTATAGATTTTTTTTACATTCATGTGCTTGTTTGTCATAGCCTAAATTGAATAAAGATATTTTGACTTTGACTTTTTATATATTTTCACCATTTTATGCTAAGATTACATTAGCTTAGGAAGGTAAGGTGCCCCAGTATTTGACATGCCAATTTTTACGAAATAAAACATGACAATTACTGGGAGAGCACTCGGACATCTACCTTACTTGTCATTAGGGCTAAATTAGAAGGGTATTTACAGAGTGATAACTCAACCTTTAGTCATACTCGTATTATGTGTACCTATCACTCAAACCGCTACCTTAAATTACAATTGCTTTAAATAGCTGACGTTCACGATTATAATTCTTATGTCATTATGTAGCCTTGCGATGGCCAAGTCATTTATGTGTTTAAAAAATAATTTGGTTTTCTCTTTATTTGAGAACTATAAATTGTATTTTTCCACGGTTTTAAAATAAGCAAGTTGGTGAAAATCGAATTCTATGGACACCTCCCGGTACTGACAAATATAACCGACTTGCATCTCAATTACAAGAACTGCATTGCGTTGCGAGACTTGCAGCTTTTTACATGTAATGTTTTTGATGAGATTTGTTATTTCTGTAGATCGTTGTTTAATTCTGTCTAAAACACACACACAAACACACTATAATAATAATAAATTAAAACTTAAATTAATAATTAAAGATATGAAAGAAACTATTGATTTTTTGATTGTGCGTTAGTAAGTTATTCATTCAGCCAGCTCCTTATTTTATATTCATACTAGTTGTTGCGCGCGACTTTATCTACGAGGAATTTGTTTTTATTATAGTGAGCCTTCAAAAACTACTACTTTTTGGAATAAAAGGTATTCCATTATTTATTCTGGTCATCTAAAGATAGGTACATTCAAAGTTTCATGGCGATCGGCTCAGTAGTTAAGCCGAGAGCGGAGCAAAGTATCTTTCGCATTTATAATATTAGTAAGGATGAGGATATAAAGCCAGGGGATATTTCTCAAGGCTAATTTGTCGCGGATGCTCGATAAATAATAGTAAATTACACTAACGAGGATATTTTTTTTGTCGGCTTGCAATTTACTGTCTCCGTGTGCCGTGAATTAAGTACCTAGTTTAAAAAATGTCAGCTTAGCTTGTATGCCAGGGTAGGTACTTACATTATCCGTTGCTTAGTACCCATAACACAAGCTTTGCTAAGCTTACTTTCAGGACTAGATAAATTGGTATGAATGGTTCCTTAATGTTTATTTATTTATTTATTATATTAAATTATCAAAACTAGCACAAGCTTTGCTAAGCTTACTTTCGGGACTAGGTAAATTGGTGTGAATTTTTCCTTAATATTTATTTATTTATATTAAATTATCAAAACTAACCTTACTCATGGATTCACTGATGCGAAAGATAGATATTTCGTGACATACTAATTTCGTACTTTTTAATATCTTTTTTTTTGTTATTATGCTACGCTACTTTGTCACGAATAAATGACTTCTTTCTTTCTTTTTTTCTATATGCCAATTAAATATAGCACTAATAAATAATTGTCCCAGGACACCTATAAAACATCAATAGGGATGTTGACGTCATTAAAAAATAATTCGAAGGCAAGACTCCAGTAAAAAATGCTTTATTTTAGCCCTGATAACCAGAATAATTTTCGATTTACTGTAAAACTAGATTTTTTGTTGCTATAAAGCAAATGAATAGTTAGTCAAAATAACCATAGTTAGTTGATTGAGTTGGCGAACAGAACGGTTTATGAAGTCACTGTACCTCATCTCTAAAAATTATGTATGAAGACTATAAGTATAAGTACATACTGCGGTAGTAATTATAAGTAGTTCCCACAATACGAGTATGTCACGTCATAAATGACACACAGTGATGACAAGTCGCAATCGTCTCCCATCATTTGCGGTGATCTGATAATCAACAGTTTTTCTAAACACGAGCCCTGTCGACAGCTAGTTGTTAAATTTATCCATTATTTTAATTGCGGCCGAGCAAATGAACTCGTTAGCGCTTGTGGTAAAAAAGGCAATCGGTTATTCCCTTATCTGTGGACATCTAAACTGACAACAAGCCTTCGTAGAAACGTGGAACTAACGCTAAAGATTGTCCGCAGGGTGCTCAAATTATTATTTATTTATTTATTAAGGAACTGTTACAAATTACAAACAAATACTATTGTAATTGACACATACATATATACATATAGGTATTAATAATAATAATAATAAACTCTTTATTGCCAAGTATGAACATAAGAATACAAAATATGCCTATTATAATTAAAAATTGGGTACAAAATAGCTCCACGCCTTGGCAATGGGTGCCGGTCTCAGCAAATGCTGGCTTTAGTGTCCAGCGCTGGTTTTCAGCCTGGACTCTTTATAGTGTACTATTATTGTTATAGTACACTATACTTGGTTTGGATAGGTATTTAACTAAATGTAAACAAACTTGCAGGTATTATATAGTATGCAGGTGGTAGGGCCTTGTGCAAGGCTACCACCATCTTGCTCGCTCATCCTGCCGTGAAGCAGCAGTGCTTGCACTGTTGTGTTTCGGCGTGGAGAGTAAGACAGCCGGTGAAATTACTGGCACTTGAGGTATCCCGTCTTAGGCCTCTAGGTTGGCAATGCATTTGCAATCCCCCTGGTGTTGCAAGTGTCTATGGCCGGTGGTGATCTCTTACCATCAGGAGACCCACTTGCTCGTTTGCCAACCAGTCAAACGAAAAAAAAAAAACTTCAGCTGCCAGATTTGGTATATTCAAGGTTTTTAAACATTTTACTTATCTATCGTTGTAATTCAAACTAGACTAGTGTATTTCATACAGAAATGTAAATGTTTAGATAGTTTTAATGGGGCAATTTCAATATTTAAGATACTAATTGGCGTTGTTTTGTTTACATTTAGTTAAAAGATCTAGTTAAAGAGATTTGTAACTAAGATAAGAGTGTAGTTTTCGCCAACAAACTGTTTTGCAGTTTGGCGAAGTATAATTGTAATCTTTTTTTGTATAACATAAATGAGTAAATAAATTAAAAAAAAAAAACCTATCCAAACCAAGTATAGAGTTTACCCGCGGCTAAGCATGTGTAAACTACTCAATCTGGTATGTAGTTACAATTAAAATTTCGGGATGTTACAAAATTTCCCTGGAAATTCCCAAATTTTATGTCGTGGTATTCATTCAGCTTGTGCTACGAACAATTTTTCAAAATTTCAAGACTCTAACTAAACCCAGTGTCCCACTGGTGGACACAGGCCTCCTCTCAGTATCAGAGGGCATCGACCGCAGTACCCACGCAGGCACAGTTCGCATTGGGAGCTTCACGCGTACCATTGAACTGCTTCGTAGGCTTGTGCAGGATCCCTCACAATGTTCTCCTTCACTGTAAAGCTCGTGCTAAACGAATGTAATTTCGCACATAAATTCCGAAAAACTCGGAGGCGCGAGCCGGGGTTTGAACCCACGATCCTCTGCTTGAGAGGCCATAGATCGAACCACTAGGCCACCACACGGCTTCAACCAAAATTCAAATCGACTGTCAAGAAGACGTTAATATCGAAGCCTTATTACAAAGTCAATGATTATATCATGGACAGGGATATTTGGAAATAATTCCGATCCGCATTAGCGATCCCTTCAAATAGCGAACCTACTGTGTTAAAAATAAAGTTGTGTTGAATGACTTGTAATGTATATAGATATCGGTCTTGTGCTTTTCGCATCCACCGCGATCCCGCGATCTAGCGAGGTCGTCGCTCCATCTTGTTGGAGGCCTACCGACAGCTCGTCTCCCGGTCCGCGGACGCCATTCGAGAACCTTCTGACCCCATCGGCCATCAGTCCTGCGTGCAATATGCCCCGCCCACTGCCACTTCAGTTTCACAATTCTTCGGGCTATGTCAGTAACCTTAGTTCTACTGCACAAGACCGGTCTGAGTGGAGAGCCTTGGGGGAGGCCTATGTCCAGCAGTGGACGTCTTTCGGCTGACATGATGATGATGATGATGATGATATAGATATCATTTATAAATATTGTGAATCTGTTCTTAAAAAAAATACCTCGTTGAGTTCCTTGCCGGATTCTTCTCAACAGAGGTTTTTCCGAACCGGTGGTAGATTTTTTTGACGTTTATAAGTGTTTGTTATAGCCTCAATTGAAAAAAGAGATTTTGACTTTGACTTTGAACCTTTTGAGTTACGGAACTCTAAAAATGGCCGAACACCAAACTTACGCAACACCGTCCTCGTAATTCAAGATCATTAAGTTAAGTAAACTAATTCCGCGAACGACATTTAGATGGCCAAGATAAGGATCCTGGTAAACATCGTTAAATTCAGAAGCCGCCATTTTAATTTGTTGGGGACGGCTGTTGACCTGACAGTATAAACCAAATTTATTAATTAGTTTCGATTTATTTATTGTTTATTTTAATTATCCTTAAGGATATACAAAAGCAGATCTATAAATAAATAAATATCATGGGACACTTGACACCAATTGACCTAGTACCAAACTAAGCAAAGCTTGTACTATGAACACTAGGCAACGGATAAACATACTTAAATATAGAAAAATAAATACTTAAATACATATTAAACATCCAAGACCCGAGAACAAACATTCGTATTATTCATACAAATATCTGCCTCGGCCGGGATTCAAACCCGGGATCTCAAGCTTCGTAGTCACTTAGTCAGGTTCTCTAACCACTTAGCCATACGGTCGTCATATGATTGAAACAATGCAACAAATTTTTTGCTCAGCTCCCAAAAAGACCAAAAGCCTTACTGTCTATAGAATCACGAAGGTTTTCACCATGGTTTTACTACTTCTTTCACGAGCGTTAGATGGTAATAGATCACAAAACCATTTGGTCGATTAAAGTTCCATCTTACAGACTGGCTACAGCGAAAAGATCTTTATTGGAAAATTTTATGATATACCCTATTACCGATAAAAAAAGCCAAAACAATTTGTACATGAAACTACCAACTCACGCGTTGAGTTGCGTAAGCAGAGTCCGAAACATGTCGAGCTAAACTCGATTTAAGACGTGAGTTATCCGTTACAATATCATTTAAAACCAATATCATTTAAAACAATTTGTACAAAAAAAATTGACCTACTCCAAAATAAGTTAAAATCAACAAAAAAAATATATAAGTAATTTGCCTTGAAATTTGGTACACATACGAAGGTTGGATGACAATGTAAGTACAGTCAACAAAAAAAATAGTAATACGAAAAGCTTATATTAAAAAAAAAAAAATCTCTACGTATAAAGCAGCTATTAAAGCTTTCTCGAACTAGGCTAGCTCACTTCGTTAATATTCAGTATCGCGTTATCGGCTGTCATCTGCGCGTGAGCATATCGCTGGCCGGTCGAAACCGGTTCAGCTTTTTACACCGAGCAGGACGGCGATAGGTTAGGTTTGATGAGTTTTATAAACACTGGTTTCTATTTAATAACTTTTTGTGATAGGAAGTTTTTTTTACTAACAGTCTCTGGTAAACATTTTTTCATCTCTCCTGTTCGGAAAGTTTAATTTTCATGGGTAGATAGCCGGGTGGAAAATTGCGTTTTCTCCTCTAGGGTGGAAAGTAATTTTTTTTTTTAATTTTTTGGCTAGCCACGACATCGAAGATAATTGAGTTACGTCAATGACATTTTTTTTTTCACGTTTCGGCATGGCCATCTAGTTGCACGTCGTGACCAACTCGATTTTTTTTTATAGTCTGCCATGGCAAGTGGCCAGTCGAAAAGGTACCGTTGGAGGTTGGACAGGTATAAGTAAATTCAATTTATTATTATTCTCGTTTTTTTGTAGTATTTTGGTTTCCTCACAGTCGAAATGAAAAGTAGAGTGTCTAACTCGGGTGAAATAACCCATTTCCCCTCGAACTATTGGCGCTCTCACTTCGTTCGAGCGCCAGAAATATCTCGGGTGAAATGGGTCACTTTCCACCCTTGGTTATCAATCTACTATTTAGTACTGTCATCCATGCTTAAAAAATCTTACGATCCCGTTGATGTCTTTTCAATGAAAAATGATCAATGTCAAATAAAGGTCGATGGAAAAACTTGAATTAATCAGCAAATCACGTGTCATTGTAGAATTTTCATCAATTCATCTTACATAACTATATCATTGGCATAAAATTATATTTGTTACAAATATGTTTAGGTTAAAAGCTCTAAGTGCTTCGACCAAACTTGAAATTTAGTAATATGCGTTTAAATGTAGATCTGACAACAAGATAAAAATGAAGTACAATCGAGTTCATTAACCTGTCATTAAAAATTGATCAAAAATATCTGAAGGGCTACTCCGAAACACGAAATTCGAAGTTCGTATCGTACCATCCCTCTCACTCTCGTATTAAATAACATAAGCGTAGGCGGGACGGTACGATATGAACTTCGATTTTCGAATTTCCTGGTAGCCTTGCTGAACACGCTCTACGCCGTTAACAATAGAGTCGTAATGAGATAATTTTGATAAAATTTTTGCTCACATCTATATGAATTCCACTGTACCATCTAAAAAAGCCTGTCTAAAATAAACCTTTTTTTAAGATAAAAGCCTTATCTACCTCCGCGTCTTTCAAAAAAAAAAACCGTCGGTCGGCCAACAGTGTTACGGAATTTCTCAAGCCATCGATCAATCATGGCCGCTCCACAAATAAATGTTTTGAATAAATTAAGCTTTCAAATTCAAACTTATTTAGACTGTCAGGTGAAGTACGGCGCGACTTGTCATTCGTTAAAGGCCGGTTTACACTGTTAGTGTTGACGAGAGTGGAAATTTGTGACAGTGAATTTGTGACTCTTCTCCTTTAAAATATGGCTTTCTGTCCTAATTAATAGGACAATTTCGCCAGTGTCAAAGTATTCTCTTTCGAGAGGCAACGTTGTACGGTGATTGTAGTTTTTGCAACTTGATAGTAAAATTCCAGAAACCACGTGGAAACAGCTTGCGCATTAAAAAATGTCAGACATGAGAGCAATATAGAATTTTGTGATCACTGTTCACTGTTAAGGTTAATCGCCGCATAAAACACTATCAAAATTATACTTCAACTAGCCAAAGAAACAGAAATAGCAAAATTAGATATTGACTTCATCCGCCATGTTCGAATGCTACAAACCGAATCAATTTGTGACTCTTTCACTCCAAAAGATGCACGGGTTTTCATGTAATTTGTTAAGTGTACGAAAAAGACACATATTCCCAAGGGACCCAACTAAATTTTTTTTAGCTTTCAAATTTCTATGTTAATTCAGTAAAATCCTTGAATTTTAATTCGACTGCTAGATCCAATGGTTTCCGTAAACAAAACCGCGGATAAAAAACTGGCAAAGAAATATTAAACTTTAATTAAGCTTTCTTGGCACGTGAAATACTGTCTTACCTACTCTGCTATGGTTAAGTATACAAACTACCACAATAAACAATTACGCAAGTAATTAAATTACCATGCTTTAAAACGTTAACGGTCTTCAAAAACGCTTCTTGAAACCACAGATAATGCGACATGATTGATGGCCACAGATAATAAGAATAACATAACTGCACCTAGTTACTGGCCATTAAATTTATTGGGACATTCTAGATTAAAAATAAAAAACTCGTCTGGCCATTTGCACGTTCGATAATTAATTTTTATAATCCTGCTGGGTTACCAGTTTAAGTCGATCGGGTTTTGCGGAACTCACTATTCCATTCCAGGAATGATATTGCCATTTATGTTGCTAGAGCAAACTAGTGTAATGAGACTGAGTTGTAGACCTAAAATGTTTTTTTTTTACGTTTTAAACCCATACGGCTCCGCTATTTTGAAAAATTTTATACTATTCGTATAAAAAAAAACTGATACGACTAAAATAAATAATTATCGAAACTGTTGACAAAAATCTCAATCGGTCGACCGAATTAATTGGTAGTTTTTAGAGAAAATGAGGAGGTTTAGGTAGGAAGTAGCCTTGTAACGTATTATGCTATAATGCAGTGATGGGCAAAGTTTCTTCATGGGGTGCCAGAAAGTTACAGATATTTTAGAGGAGGGCCAGGATTAAGGTGATTTTCCACCGGCGAATCGAGACGAGAATGGAAATTTGTATGGCGGCGCCCGCAGCGGCTCGCAGCGGGAGCGCGAGAATGCATAATGCCGGTGGAAAATCACCATTACACCGTTCATTTTACACTTTTCTATGTTTTTGTCAAATAATGAAATGATATTAAGATCGCGGGCCATATACCTACCTACCTATTCACTTCGAAGGAACGTCGGCGGGCCGGATTAAATTCCTTCGCGGGCCATAGCTGCAGGGCTACTCCGAAATTTGTGTCGTGCGGTCCCTCTCGCTCTCGTATCAAATAGTATAAGTATCAGAGGGACCGCACGACACGAACTTCGAGTTTCGATTTTCGGAGTAACCTGCCTGGCCCGCGGGCCGTACTTCGCCCATCACTGCTATAATGCAATTAACACTGATAAAAACCGTTTAAGTATTTTACATATTTTTGAATCATTAAAGTACAACTGCTATAGGTAGATATACTTACAGGACAACTGAAAATTTCAGACTATTATTAATATTTATCAAAAATTCAAAATATTCCACAACGATCCAATGTTGAAAATCTTCTGTCATTATTTAACACATTTTTAAATGGTTAATAAGGATCCCAACAATGTAGTTCTATCCCAATTCCGAACTCGTTCCGAACAATTAAAAAAGGGACTCCTTTTAATAAATCTCACTAGATCTCGATTAATTAGTGAAAAAAGAACGAAACAAAAAAGGCGTCTCAGAAAACTGCTTCTTTTTTCTGCCCATATACATTCTAGAAGAGACAGATAAGATCTCACTATACCATAAAGAAGACCACTTGTAATAACAATAAGTAATGAAGCTTAAACTGTAGGCAAAGGGTTGTCTTTAGAATAACAAGTGACGATTGCTTCGTAGATAGAGTCAGCAAAAGAATTAAGTGTATACATTTTGTGTTACACAATAATCAGATAAGTATATGAAATATGTTAATGAGAAGAACAGAACAGTTAAAAAATAGTTTTACTGGAAATAACAGCCAAATATTTTTTTGCAGCAACTGTGTTTTATATTTTGCTTTAGACATGGTAAAATTAAAGTGGCAGTGGGCGGGGCACATTGCTCGCAGGACTGATGGCCGATGGGTTCAAAAGGTTCTCGAATGACGTCCACGGACCGGGAGACGAGCTGTTGGTAGGCCTCCAACAAGATGGAGCGACGACCTGGTTAAGATCGCCGGATCGCGGTGGATGCGAAAAGCACAAGACCGGTCTGAGTAGAAAGCCTTGGGGGGAGGCCTATGTCCAGCAGTGGACGTCTTTCGGCTGACATGATGATGGTAAAATTGATTTTATAAATAATGCTAATGTACGGTGGCATTTCCAATTAGATAGTACACATTGGCATGCTATTTTAAAGTACATTTTTCAGCTACATTAATAAAATATACTTCTTGTGTTTATGTGATAATATCAATTTATTAAAAATTCGTATTGCCATTGAAACATAGTCTTGTCTTTTGAAATAGTTTGGATATGACTTGATAAACTTGCATATTTTATTTTATATTGCGATCACAGCGGAAGACCAGCGTTGGCCTCTACGGCCAGCACTATGCTGAGCTGAGACCGTTTCGCGATTTCACAAAATTACTGTCATTTCTTTATACTTGTTTATTTTCTGTATTTATTTATGTAATTTGTGAAATGTGTGAATAAACGTTTTTCTATTCTATTCTATTCTATTTCACATATTTTGTGAACACGGAAAAAATTAATCCTATAAGGGTTCCGTTTTTTCCTTTTGAGGTACGGAACCCTAAAAATGTGTATTTTAATCCATTATTCTTTTTAATCTTTACGTCTTTTAATACCTACATTCCCTGTTTTCGACTAACCTACTTTTTTTAAATACTAATTTCTTATTTAGCTACTTTTCACGCTCACTGTACCTGTTCAAGTTCTAGTTTTAGCGAAGATCGTGTGAGTTTTTCTATCGTGGTAACTCTCATGGATTATTTATGATTATAATTCAAACTGCAGTCCATCGAGCACCTTAGACCATCGCGTTAGATCTTAAAATCGATCGACATCATTTAATAATGCTAGGTGTACCATGTGAACTAAATTCGAAATGAGCCGATAATGCATTCCACGTTCAAAATGATTTTATTCTTTATAATGTTTACCATACTGATTGCCAGTACGCTTTATAGGTTTTTTAACGATAAGTATCGTTTTTTCTAACGGTTAATTATTTGTTGGTTAAGGAAGCTAGTAGATTGTTAACGGTTTTTGTAATCGATCGTTATTTTCTTTGCTTTTTCAATGTTCAATAATTGCCGTGTTTATAGCTATTGCTAACTATATGGTGTTTACATTTACACGTTTTTATTGTTGTGTTTAGTTAGTGAATGTTTTATAGTAGGTAAGTGTCTATTAAATCGACCATTTAATTTTCTACTTCAATTAAGTAGACAAGTAGGGTTCCGTACTTCAGAAGGAAGAAGTATCACTACGTTGCTGCGTTGCCTACCTGTCATTTCGTCAAGCTTTTTTTCTCAGAAATACGTTGAGATATCAAGTTGAAATTAATATTAAACAGGGGCTGTTTCACCATCCATTGATTAGTGTTAACTGACGGTTAAATGTGATGCCGTCTCTATTTGTTTTGTTCGAATAGACGGAGACGGCATCACATTTAACTGGCAGAAAAAACTAATCAAGGGATGGTGAAACAGCCCCTTAGAGATAAATGGTACAGGTATTATATTGCAACCGCAAAACTAAAAAAATTTAATTAAGTTTATCCTATTTTTATATTCTGTCTGTCTGACACATTTCTCATGAAATTTCCCGACCAAATTCGATAATTATCTATACAGATGATTTTGTCGATTCAGATTTTGTTTTTCTTTTTTCAAAAAACTTGTGCTACTTGTTTTAATTAGCTACTCGTCGTAGTTCCGACCACATCACCAACTAATCTTTAATTTTATTAAGCACCTACCTGCACAAATCGGTGTCAATTTACGTGCCATATTTTATTTTAATTACAAACAAGGCAAAACCTTTTAACACGACATAACCCTTAAACTTAATTAAGCGCTTTGAATTAGCGATTTCCAACCAATTAAAGAGACCGTAGTGATTTAAGCGCATCTTTAATTTAATTAAAGCCAACGTTAAAAATAACCGATATACAAATAACGTTTAATTTGAAACTCTAATGCTTGGGCTACAAGAGCTTGCGTTATTTTTCGTTAAGTATAAGTAAATCGGTGTTTATATCTTTATGACTTATTTTGTCACTTCTAATTGGTATTTTATGGCCTCCGTTTTGTTGCCTGCCAGCAATTTGTAGAAACCGTAAGTGTTTTTTATATTTACATGCCGTGGCGTTAAAATTAAACTGTTTAATTATTTTAACTATGATTAGAAAGCACATATTGCAGTTCATATTACGGTCTCATTAATTAAACATCGATTTAGGATTCTTCATTATATTATTCAAAAGTAATTTAGTTTAATTTACTTTATTCCTAAGGTTAGTAATATGTAATAATAACCTGTGGTAACTTTACTGGTTGGTGTATTATCTAAGATTTCATTTGTAATTGGCCATATTGTACCGTTTGTACCCAAATATACATTAAAACAATTTAAAACAATTAAAACAATTAATAATTTGACTGTAAATACGGCATCTTTTAAAAAGTGTTTTGCCAGAAAACAATTTTAAATTAGGTCTAGATTAAATATTTCAGTATATTATCTTCTCTGTGTTTCAGTAGAGGAACTAAAATAATTTCCTTGCTCACCCGAAGCTCATGCAAAATATGCGTATTCATGCAGTTCCTCCACCGCCACACTGTATGAGATGAGCTCTGGTTGAGTTCGAAATGCGTCAGTGTGATGTGGTGAGTGGTGACAAATGGGTTTGTGTAATTTGTGTTCTTACAGTGTGGAGGTGGAGGAACTGCATGAACACGCATATTTTGCATAAGCTTAGCTATCGTAAGGTCACGGGTGAGAAAGGAAATTCTTTTAGTTCATTTAAAAATTCTTTACTTTTGCCGCTTATACGTCATACAAATTTTATATCAGGTTATTTCATTTCCATGTACTTTTATATTTATAACGCGGGTAAAGCTAGTTATATAGGTACAAACGTTATAAATATAATCTTTCCCCAACAACTACACCAAGGTCAGAACACCTTCGCGCACAAAGCATTCATCTCGCATGTAAATTTGTACGCCATCATCACCTGCTTTGCGTAACTGCACGCAATCATGTGCCGTTACCGCAATCACAGGCTCCAACACTCTGCAATCACATCACAAACGGAGACCCCTAAAGCTGTAGGAATACTGATTGTGATTGCGAAATGCTTGGGAGTCGTGTGTGATTTGTGGAGCCTGGGGACTCGCACTTAGTTGGAGCTGTAATCTGTTTACTGTTTAGTCTCTGTCGTTAACTCTATAAAGCGTTATGTTTTGTTTTATTTAACATAAAAAACTCCGGTCAAATTCGCGTTTATTGTCCAACCAATGCCAGAAAAGCATATAAATTTAGGAAATCTAGGGACATGGTAGAACCTCCGCCAAGTCGAGCAAAAAAACCACACGGCCGTACCACTTTTCTCGAAGCAGTTCCAGCCATTTTCGACCCCCCCCCCCTCCTATAACTTCGTTATGGATAAAAAAAGCCTGAATTTTCAGTAACCAAGCAACCATTATTATAAGCACGGCAAGTATACGAGTATATTTCAATTTTTACGCTAGAAGAACTGAGTTGCGAGATTTGTTTTTTACTAGTTTTGATTCTGACGATATACTTATTGCTAGTCAAAAGAAAATAAGTGCCACTTGAGTTTCATCGCTAAAATTAAATCAAAAATAGGTTTTCGTTTTACCAGAATACATTCAATTGAATGAAAGTAAGTCTTAATGATATATCAGGTAATTTTACTTTTACAATCTCATTAAAATCTAATCCGTAAACGAAACTATCCTAAACTGAAATAATATTATCGACTTATCCTTATCCACATCCAGATCAGAAATTTCATATCCATAACATCCGTAGTTGAGAGACCAGCTTAATCAAAATTAAATAGTGGCTCGAAACTATGGCTTTTCTCTCTCATAGTTATTGTTATGGTGTTGAGAAAATATGTCCGTTTAGCATACAATGAAATTATCTTGCACCAAGCTTTGATTTCATTTTAAATGCTAATTTGATTATAATTATCTTGTTTCGTTTCTATTTAACGTTTCACCGTAGCTTGTTGATGCATTTTAACGAATCTGAGGCAGATACAATTTAAGTTTTTTTCTGCATCTTTCTTTTCCGCATATTTACGAACACACTGTTGTTGCCGAAGCAACTGGGGACACTTCCATTATGCCTACATGCGAGAGGCTTTTGTCCAATAGTGGACATCCTACAGCTAATATGATGATGATGATGGGATGGCCATCTGTTGCCTCTAATCCACATCAAATAGTGGAGATATAAGAAACGAATTCTTAGCAGACGAAGTTGCGACAAGATCTAATGCTTAACGTCTAGGCTTTATATTTCCATTTCCAATTCTAAACACATTAGATGTATATACGTACTTACCTTATTCAAGATTAAGAGGCTGTTTCACCACCCATTGCTTAGTGTTAACTGACGGTTAAATGTGATGCCGTCTCCGTCCATTCGAACGACACAAATAGAGACGGCATCACATTTAACCGTCAGTTAACCCTAATCAATGTGTGTTGTAACAGCCCCTAAAAATTAAGTCGATCACGAATTAACATTATCATGCGCAAAAAACACAAATTTGACGTGCAATAAAACATTAAAATTAAAAATTAAAATGCGCCAAATACAATGGAAGTTAATACAAAGAACTTTCCAGACATGGTTGTAATTTTCTGTAATGGAACCCAGCAAAATATAAATAAGCAAGGACGTGCCTTTAAACAATTACCGCTGCTTTTTTCTCGCCTTCTTAAACAGCATTTTAAAAATCTTGCTGGCATAACGCGTCGAGCCGTCGCCTCGCTAAAAGTCCAAGATGGCCGACGTTTCGCGCCATTTTTTCTACAAAAGCTGCTTGTCTTGGTCTCTTGGTGTTAATTATGTAGAAGAACAAAAACTAGAAATGTCTCAAATGTCACATTTAACGATGCCGCGCCTGTAATAATAAGTTTATGTCCTATAAATATGGCAAAGGTAATTCAATTTACTGCTATATCATCTCAAAGGAATAGAATCTACGTAGAGTTCTTTTGATTCCTTCAGTAATTCGATCTTGTGTAACTTGTGCATGAACACTTTGATACTTAGTTAGGTAAATAAACTTGATAAATAGTAAATAACCCTCAAAAAGACTTGTTAAGTAGGTACTTCAATTGTTTATTTTTACATAGTCGCAAGGAACCTAGTCCGTCCGTGTCTAAACATAAAGTCTGTTAGTGCTAGAAAACAGTAATTTGACACGACAAAGTGTAAAATAAAAACTTTTATATTTTTTTTAGAAAAACCTCCCTTAAATTTAAAGTGAGGTGGAGATAATTAGATACTTTATGGTGCAAATTTTTGTTAGAGGCCAGTGTCGCCACTGCGGAAGTTGCGGAACGAACGAATGTGAATGAAATAAATGAATCATGACTTATCTTTTTATTAAAAGACATCTTTTATATATTTTTTAACAGCTTATACTTACGATGTCCCATTGCTGGGCACTTCCCCTTTCTGCTTCCCCTCGTCTCTGGCTTCGGAAAAATGTCGCTCTACTCCGGTATAAAATAATTACTAGTAATTGTAATTACATTCTTAGTCGCAATGCAGTAGTAAAATAAAAAACCCCTGTCAAGTCAAGATTGTTTCTATGGAGTAACAAAACTATACTTTCTCTCAAACTGTAAGTGAGTGTATGTCAGATAAAAATAATTAAAAGTTATTAAAACTTCAATCTCCATGCATTTATAATTAGTGGCGGCTCCCGGTGGACATTCAGTCCGTTTTGTGGAATATTTAATTAAAATGGCAGACGGGTAGGTATGCCTCTGGCCAGTCGGCGTCCATTATTGTAAGATGAGATGGTAAAAAAATGCATGACATTACATTTTAGAAAATAAAATGTACTAATTAATGTTACTTTAAATTTTAATTTTCTTATCAAATTTATTTACACACAAGGTGGTTAATAATTCATTGGCCTTCGAGGGAAACTGCTCTTTAATCCTTTAATTAGCTTTATCTTAAAGGAAACATCCTTTTTTTTAAAAGAAACAAAACTGCATGCAAAGATTCTCTAGGAGTAAATTATGACATTTATGATGAAATATTATATTTTTAGTAGCGTTACCCGCGACTCCGTCCGCGTAGAATTCGTTTATCGTTACAACGCTGTGACACGAGAATTTTATATATCAGATTGAATTAATAAATTGATTAATCTAGGCAAACGCTAGCTCGTAAGTAGTTCATATTATTATATAAAAGAAAAGAAAGAAAAAGAAAATACTTATTCACAACACAAGACAACAATACTATTATTTGGTACAAATAAACAACACAAAGGTATGTGTCATTGCGGTTGTGAATCAGACACTGGCTCAGCATAATACTGAAGCGTTAAAAAGACCCCAGCGCTGATTTTCAGCCAGCACCGTAGGCAAACCTCTGAGCGTTATAAAGACACACTATAATACGAGTACACGCCATTAACTACACAAGACTACATAAATAAATAGATAATTTGTAAAGTAGAAAACTAACTTATTGTGCGAATATATACCTAAAGCGTTCAAGCCATTTGTTACAGTTAAAACTGGCGCTGAAGTAAAGGGATAAGTCTGATGTAACCAAAAATATCTCCGTTAAATTTATTCCATTAGCTACCGCGGACCGCGCACGCCCGTTTATTGAATGGCTGACATTTTTGCATATTAAACCTGTCTAAAATAAAACACGTTTTCATTTTTCAATTACCAGTGAAATTAAGACTGCTATCAGTGATGCAAAGTAATAAGTAATTTATAGCTTGAAATATCATCATCATCTCAGCCGCAGGACGTCCACTGTTGGACATAGGCCTCCCCCATAGACCTCCAGTTGTTTCGGTTGGAGATTTCGCATATAAAAACTGTTGGTATCAATTGAAGCAGCTCAAAAAATCAGACTTCATAGTCAACTGAATAAAATTCAAAGAATAGGTAGGTACATTTCGAGTTCAAGCAGACAGTTAATGCCATAGAAAAGAACTTTATTTATCGTTCCATTACTCTAAACAGCCAACTTAATTCAACCATACACGGCCAAAGCTGCCAACCTATAGCATTAATAATGCAAACTGTACTAAACACACACGACTCGTATTTTAGTATCGAGGCGAAAAATACCCTGTTTCAAACCATACTCACTCGGCATAAAGTTCACGGGCTTTATTATACATGATATTTTAGATGAAGACATTGATAGTATTTATTATTATGGCTGCACATTCAATTGACCGATTTAGTATCCAATTATGGTCACCGCAAATCTTTCCCAACGATAAAATTTAACGACATCTTCGCATGTGCTTCAATTTTTGAAGCGTCTTTGTAACGCGGGTTTTAAAGGCTGTTTCTGAGTGTAACGCTTTAAATAATGAAGAAGGCGGGATACAGATGCGGTCGGCCATTTCTTACAGCGAGGTCGTTAGGTGGATATTTGACAATTTTAATAATATTAAATAATGCTTATTGAAAATGACATTTAGCTTTAAAAGGCGTGAAACTTGAAAGATAAAGATCCTACTAATATTACGAGAAATTTATGCGAAAGCTCGTAAGTCTGTTTTTCTTGTGATGATTTAGACGAATTTCAATACTTATATAGATAGTTTGAGTTCCGGGGAAGGAAATAGGATAGTTTTATCCCGGAAAATTGCATGGTTTCCGCGGGATAGCGATAAACGAATATGCGGACGGAGTCGCAGGCAACATCTTTTCTAGTAAACTGTTTTTCTCAGAAATATTATATTAATTATCAGTAAACATTAAACGCTAAATTAACTATTTTAATACGGTATTAGCGTAACCATTAACTAGTTTTATAACGTAGTAATTTTATTGCGACTTTTTTACAATATCCCAGGAGAACATACGCGGCAAGCAGCGTTTTAAAATGTGGGAACAGAGCTCTTGTGTACTCCCTTGCACTTACGATCCATAAAGGTGGGTGGCCGTTAAATCATGAAGCCCTTAAGTGTTGAGCTCTGTTCCTCAAAAGAAAAAACCGGCCAAGAGCGTGTCGGACACGCCCAAAATACTAAGGAATACTAAGGATTTCGTATTTTATACGGAATCTTCCAAGTTTAGGTATATTTTATACCTCACGCTGA
The DNA here is from genome assembly GCA_037349165.1 of Choristoneura rosaceana. Classification (NCBI taxonomy): domain Eukaryota; kingdom Metazoa; phylum Arthropoda; class Insecta; order Lepidoptera; family Tortricidae; genus Choristoneura; species Choristoneura rosaceana. Next base: position 1,159,161 of record JAZBNJ010000001.1, read on the forward strand.
TATTTACTCATAGACTACTAAAAATTCTCAAGCAAACTTAGCCGTTATAATTTTCCTTGGAAGTTTGATATACTGACTACCATCCTGAATTTTTTCAAATTTTTCCAACCACCGGTTTAGATTTCAGAGGGGGGTACGCTCGATTTTAATGAAAATTTGCACTTTAAAGTTGAATATTTCGCAAACAAATTACTGAATCGAAAAATCGTTTGAGCAAACCCTTAATGGCTTTTAAAATACCTATCTAACGATACCCCACACTATAGGGTTGGATGAGAAAAAAAATCACCGCCACTTGACGTCTACAGCCAGTCAAGCGAACAGTTGTCGTAACATGTTGCGCGTTGTTGCAGAATGGTTGCAGCGCGTTGCAGCGCGCGGCCGCCGACGGGCACGTGGAAGTCGTGCAACTGTTGCTGCAACACGGCGCCGACCCCAACAAGCAGGATCATGTGGTAAGCATACTAAGGGGCTGTTTCATTTCTATTGATTGGTGTTAACTGACGGTTAAATGTGATGCGGTCTCCGTCTATTCGAACAAAACAAATGGAGAGTGCCGAAACATGTAGTACACGCCCATATAAACTAACATGAGCTTCTATGCCATATCTACACAAGTAGATGAAAAACCGGGTCGGTATGTCCATGTCAGTATTATTCGAGCCGGTAAAGAGTGTCACCTATCAAAACGATCGAGTAAAAGACACATAAATTCTTTTTAATGATTTTTTTATTCTGGACTATGTAACAACCTGTAACATGCCGTAACCCACTGGACTGTAGTAATTGAAAGAAAGAAAGAAAAAAATATATTGATGCTACTTAAAAATCTAATATTTTTTCTGTTAATTAGAAAGTTTATTGCTATCGATAAAAAAAGATTCAAACGTTTCGAAATTTTTCATCCATTCCCCATTTTCGGCATTTAATTTCATCATTTTAATGGTAATTTAAAAAAATGTAAAAAGTCTGAGCAGTTGCCAGTTTTCTGCTTTGAAAGCTAATAAAACGTCGCCTGATCAAGCAAAACGTGAATATTTCCAGCACGGCAACACAGCGATCCACGAGGCGGCGTGGAAGGGCTATTCCCGCTGCGCGGCGTTGCTTGCGGCCGGCGGCGCCGACCTGCGCGCGCGCAACAAGGGGGGCTTCGCGCCGCTGCACCTCGCCGCGCAGAACGGACACAACCAGACCACGCGCGAGCTGCTGCTGGCCGGCGCGCCGCCGGATTTGCAGAACAACGTGAGTATACCTCATTAGCGGTGCCAAACTAATTGAAACTAAGGGCCTGTTATGATAGGGATGTTGATGCCATCCTTACTATTATAGAAGGGAAAGTAAGTTTGTTTGTTACGCTTTCACGCCGTATCGGAGTGACAGATCGACGGATAGAGATAGTTTATGGTCTCGAGAGTGACATGGGCTACTTTTTATCCCAGAAAAATGCACAGTTCCCGAGGGAACAGCGCGCGATAACCGAATACCATGCGGGCGGAGCCGCGGGCAAAAGCTAGTAATTTTTTTTTATTCGATTGTATGGCAAACGAGCATGTGGGTCTCCTGATGGTAAGATATCACCACCGCCCATAAACATCAGCAACATCAGGGGTATTGCAGATGCGTCGCCTACCTAGAGGCCTAAGATGGGATACCTCAAGTGCCAGTAATTTCACCGGCTGTCTTACTCTCCACGCCGAAACACAACAGTGCAAGCACGGCTGCTTCACGGCAGGATTAGCGAACAAGATGGTGGTAACAATCCGGGCGGACCTTGCACAAGGTCCTACCGCCTACGATACGCATATACTTACGTTTATTGCCACACTAAAAATACCTACCAATACAATGAACATAGACAAAAACAGCAGATTGAGCAAAAGGATACATATAAATCCAAAACAAAACAAACACGTTGCAAATAGGTAGGCATGTGGCAAAAGGTTCAGCATTTATAATGCTGCCGGCGTCAGACAACTCACAAAAGAAAATAAAAATACAATCATATAAGTAATATTAAAATTATATACTGATATAATGCAATGCTGTCTTCGTCTATTCGGATAAAACTAACAGAGACGGCATCACAGATATCTGTCACATAAAATTAATCAATGAACGGGGGTGAGGTACGTTTCAAAAGGGTGTGCGAGGATGTGTTGCGAGGAAAGTGTTTTTCATGAACCAATAGAAATGCTTGTTCTACCTCACCTCGCTCCACTTAGCTGATTAATCCCGAATCACCCTGTATACATTACATTCAGGATATAAGTTAACCGAACGCTATTTCGTTTCAGTACGGCGACACGGCGCTCCACACAGCGGCGCGATACGGCCACGCGGGCGCGGCGCGCATCGTGCTGTCAGCCGCGTGCCGCGTCGCCGCGCAAAACAAGAACGGAGACACCGCGCTCCACATCGCCGCCGCCATGGCGCGCCGGAAACTCACGCGCATCCTCCTAGAGGCCGGCTGCGACAAAACACTCAAGAACCACCAAGGAGAGACCGCGAGGGACATAGCCACCAGAAAAAACCTCGACGAGATCATAGCCATCTTGAACACTCCTGTCGCTAAACAGAAGAAGAAAGATAAAAGAGACAAGAGCAAGGAGAGAGTTCTCGACGAACCGGACGCCGCGAAGAAAACGAAAGATGGCAAGAAGAAGAAGAATGTTCATTTCGAAAAACCGGCGGCGCCCGTCGCCTGGTCGCCCTACGGGTGCCATTACTATCCGGACCCTAAATACTTCCCCAAGCCGAAGCTGAGCTCGCTGCCCACCGAACCGCTTAGAAAAGGCGAGCAATACTTCCTCGACTTGGCGGGGAACATCAAAAAGGGACCGATAGGAGCCGGGTACACGTGCTACTGTGCGCCGTTCTTCAAACATATGGAGGAGAAAATGAATGAAGACAAGAAGGACTTGAAACGCCACATTGACCGAGCTCATGAGAGAATTGATCAGAAGGTCACCGATTTGGAGATGAAGACGCAAGGTCAGATATCGGAACTGACGAGATTCGTTGCAGCCGAACGGGCGCTGTGCAAAGAGCGACACCAGCATCTAGAGCACTGGCTGACCAGAGGCGTGATCTTCCGAGCGTCAGAGAGAGTCAGAAAGTTAGACTACAGTCCCAGAGGGTCGTTGGACATACCACCTATGAAGCGAACGAGGAGTTTGGAGATCCTAGACCATTCAGAAGACTGGCACAAAGTGAACAGGCTGATCAAAAGCTTCAACCAAGGTGCCGAGCTTTATGAAAGCGATGCCAAAGACCTGAAAGAAAAAGCTACGTCAAGAAGCACGGAATTACTGGACAGTAGATCACCTCCGACTCCAAGAAGAAAGCATATTCTCAAAAACTCCAAAAGCACTGACCAGTTAGACGCGGGGCCATCCCGCTTGTCCAGGTCGCCACATACTACTGCCTCACGCACGAGTTCTGACCAAGGCCACTTACAGAACGTCACGGCTGAAATCCACTTAAAGGCGAATAAGATATCGGTATCCCAGTCACCAGTTTCCGCAGAAGTACAAACATATAGCGAAAGGTTCGCTTCTCCTAGTCGTCAATCCAATACTAAATCACCCAGTGGCAGCAGGGAGTATAAGGCAAGTGATGAAGATCAGAGAAGGGAGAGCCAGTCTCCCGGTGTTCCTGCGTGGAAGAGTCAAGTCCTGCAAAGAACAGCTGACGATATAAGAAAGAGAGTTATGCTTGAAAAGGAAATGTCGCAAGTTGTCATGAGAAACAACGCGAAATCTCTAGACATATCTCAAGACGGGTACGTAAAGCTTCACAAGCAGAACTATCAGATTCGAGAGGAGAACAGCGTTGAGAGAGAACCTAGGAAGTCTGTGCAAGAGCTAGTAGCACAGGTGGAACAGCAAAGATGTATCTCCCCAGACCAAACAAGAAAACCCGCCGACGAAACCCTGCCTCCAGTATCTCCAAACCCTGGTATTTTAAAGATGCCTCAGCAACCACAAAGACCAGCACCTGTGTTGAAAGAAAAACCGCCGAAAAGCAAGCGGTTCAGTTTGCACAACCTTATTCCTTTTCCGACGAGAAAGACCTTCCAAACCCCACCGAAAGACAACGGCAACAACTCAGAGAGCAGCGACGAAGAAGACAATCCAATCAGAACGACCAACCAGCCCGGTCCTATGAAAAACACCAACTTACTCCAAACTCTTCCTCTACCAAACTATGAAACCATGTCGACCAAATCCCAATCTCCAGCCCCGCAAGTCCTCCCCAAGCCTTACCCACCGGACATGCGGCCAATGATACCAAAAGACGCTTACTTCCACGAAATACCAAACAGACCGAACCACCAATTGCCATACAACATGATCGAAAATGGTCTTCCTAATCAATACAATCAAGATTACAACGAGACCGGGCTACCTCAACCCCAAATCCAACCTCGCAATAGGAACCCGCTCTACCACCACCAAACTGACGTATTCGACGCGATGATGCAGGATCACATCATGAGGGAAATGGAGAAAATACCCCACTGCTATAGCGATCATTTGGACCAAAACACTGAAGTGGAAATCGCGAATCAGAATGAGCTTCACGGAGGATATTACGACAATCGCCCACCATACCCTAACTATGGGGCAAGAAAGCCCATCCCAGACCATAGTTTACTTCACAGTCGTCTGCAATCCTTAGCTATTAACACTCATTTGACAGAAACTCAGAGTCAAGCTGACAGGGAGTCCCATAACGATTCAGGGTACAGCACTAAAGTGTATGGAAGCTCTCAAGGTCCATCGCCAAGTCTATCAGGGCATGTAGACGGATCTGATACTTTGTCAGGGCAGAGAGTTAACATACTGCCTAATGGTAAGCCCATAGGGCAGATAGGGGCGTCTAGTTTGGTATAAAAAGATGTAAATGGTTGAACCTCGTATAATATACGTACTAGGTATACCTATACGAAGGTGAGCCAAAGAATTCTCGAAATAATCTAAAGCCGAGTATAGGCTTGCAAGAAAAATCGTGCAAGTTGCATTACATTGCGAGGCCGTAAAGCCAACGAGTTTGCAGTCGTCAATTGAGCGCCGCAATGTAATGCAACTTGCACGATTTCTCTTGCAAGTCTAAACTCAGCTTTAGTATAAAGCCTTTGTTCGCAATACATTAGATTTTAAGATTGAGATCGGTTTTTTATATGTTAACTCTATTATATCAGGCATTATTAATGCCATTGATCAGTCTGTGCCTTGTTCTGGTGCTTGACGTACGAATTGGTAACTGAATCTAGACCGAATTGTTTAAATACCTATTGTATGATTCAATTAGAAATTTTTATACCTTCCCAGAAACAAAAGTCACATGACATCATGTTACTGTCGAGTGATATGATTTCAATAATCATTCTCTGGAGATAAGCATTGTTTATGTTTGTTTGTGTTTTGTGTTTGTGCAAAAACCCATATACCTCTATTTACTGCCGCGGCTTAGTCATTCAACCAGCGCTCGAGTTTATTTGATTGCTTAACGACTCCTAGCTCCATCTAGTTCTCAAATAGAGAAACTGCTACATATGAATCGATATCGTTGTTTCTCAACTCTGACGCTTATACAGGGTGGCATATTTAGATCAGTCAGTATGAGAAACTCTGAAACTATAAGACATAGGAAGATCTGTTCTTGGGAACCATGTCATCGATAAAACTTATACCCAGCTCGGGAATCAAACGATTTGAAAAATAAACATACATTATTAAAGAATAAGAAACACTGTATTAGATATCGTGTTTTATTTTACAGTAACATTTTATTAACCTACACTATCGATATCCAAATAGAAGTAATGTAATTTTTATTTTTCAAAATAACTGGGTTCGACTCCCATTCTGAGTAATTTTTTTTTAAATCTAGTAAGTTTTTCTTGTCACTAAAATCGATGACATGGTTCCTAAGAGCAGATCTTCGTTTGACTTATAGTTTGACTTTCTCATACTGACCGGTCTAAATGAGCCACCCTGGATATATCTTCCGACACTCTTAAAATTAGTTCTGTGAAAAATACTAATCAAAGTGACTTTGCTAGTATAATAAAGTACAAATACTTTAATGCCACTTAGATTTAAATTTATAGTATAGGCACCCTCAGTAATACATTAATTATTTTAGAATCACCAGCACATATTTTTGTAACAGAAAATAATAAGAAAAAGTACAAAAATAGAAATATAACATTTTGATGCCATGTGTCACACGTTAATACATAAGTTTTTAAATAGAGATAAATGGTCTGTAAATAGCCAGTTTTTGAATGTAACGTTAATAAGCGATATTTGTGTGTTTGCTGTAAAATACTTATTCGTATTTATTTTGTATTTTTTGTACTGATTGATTCTAATAAAATTGCACTTGTGAAGTGTCACGACTATGTGATTGTTTTCTTTTTTTCTTTTTCTTTAATACGTCTGTGTAGAGCGGAAATGTTATAATCCCCCAATTTAAATAAAAGATGGCTACTTTCATCAGATATTATAGTTATCCCATCCCACTATCCCAATAATATTATAACGCGAAAGTTTGTAAGGATGGATGGATGTTCGTTACTCTTTCACGCAAAAACTACTGAACAGATTTGAATGAAATTTGGTGTACAGGTAATATGGGATAAAATCTCGAAATAACAACCGCTCGGTTTAGAGTCATGAAATTAGGTATGTAGGTAGCTTGAAATCTGGAATAACATAGGCTAATTTTGATCCCGATATTCCCACGGGATGGGGATAAAATCTTGAAATTTCAACTGCTGGGTTTAGAGTCTTGAAATTTTGGACTTTGTTTAACACCTCAATGAAGATTACGATATTTATTTTGGGATTTCCCAGGCTTAACGCTTGCCTAAAGCAAAATCTCTCTATTTTAACCTCTCAAGCGATTTTTAAAAGAGCTTAGGGCAAATCAGAACTTAAAAATCAAAACACAAAAAAAACTATCCATATTTACGTATAATTAAATATCAAACCCTAAGTACATTTCGTTCTCCCCAACTAACTTCTCTATAAAACTCACTTATACTCGTATGGTACAAAGCGATCCCACTCAAAACAGAAGCTTTAGCTCCTAAAATTTTCACAGCAACATAATCGCCAGGTTTCATAGTTTTCTTGCTATTATCTTGCGTCAATATCTCTTGCTGTTCAAAAACAACTTTCAAGTAAAACTCGTTTCTTCCCAGCAATTGTCCTGTTTTGTGAACAGCGCCCTCTATCAGCACTAGGTGTGTGTTGCCGATCTCAGCTTCGTTGAGAGTTTGCGATTTCTGCCGATAGAGGTCAATCATTCGGGAATGGCGCTGCTTTTTTACTTGTTCGGGCACGTCGTCTTGGTAACGCCGGTACGCTGCGGTTTTCTAAAAGGCAAGTAAATATATTTAGTATTTTATACCAGCTCATTGAACAACTACAAGGAAAAAAGGAACCCTTATACTTTGTTGTCCATTTGTCTGTCAGGACCCTTTTAACCAGGAACGAGTAGAGATTAAAAAAAAAAAAAAAGATAAAAATATTTATTTCTTAAAACATGAGTTACATTAAATACAGCTGTTCAGTTTCTTCTCCTGTTCTTGCATGTTTTGCCTTGCGGCGTACAGGTAGCTGTAATAGGGATGGTGACACCACCAATCAACTGACGTACTTTTTTTAAGCTGTCAAAACACAATTCTCCCATAGAGTTTCAATGGCAATAGCGAGTTATGACGTCATAAGTCGCTATTTGGTCGCCAACTCAATCAACTAACTATTTATTTGTTTTAAAGCAACAAAAAATCTAATTTTACATTAAATCGAAAATTAATTTGGTTTTTAGGGCTAAAATAAAGCGTTTTTTTTTACTGGAGCTTTCTAAGTAGTAATAGTCTCTGAGCTTTGCCGCGGACGGAGAGATAGACAGACGGACAGACATGGCAAAACTAAAGGGTTCCTAGTTGACTACGGAACCCTAAAAACTCCGCGTCCGAACGAAGATGTTTGAACCCACGATCCTTTGCTTGAGAGGCCACAGGTGAAACTTTTTACTAATCGATCGATATAGATCAGGCAAGTTACCTCTCTCATGCTGTAAGGGAACAGGAAGGCCACGTTGTAGTCCACTTCCTGAAGAAGCGTCATAGTTTCCTCGAACTCCTCATCGGTCTCGCCGCAGAAGCCGCAGATCATGTCCGTTGACAAACCAACTGCAGACGGACAGACAAATAGACATTTTATACCACTCTTGTGTAGTCTTATGTAGAAGAAACTGATACAAAATTTTAATCTACTGTCAAAAAGACGTTAATATCTAAGGCTTATTATAAAGTTAACGATTATATCATGGACAGGGATATTTGGAAATAATTCCGATCCGCACTAGCGATCCCTTCAAATAGTGAACCTACTGTGTTAAAAATAAAATTGTGTTAAATACTTGTAATGTATTATAGTATATGTATAGATATCATTTATAAATATTGTGAATGTTTAAAAAAAATACCTCGTTGAGTTTCTTGCCGGATTCTTCTCAACAGAGGTTTTTTCCGAACCGGTGGTAGATTTTTTGACATTCATAAGTGCTTATCATAGCCTAAATTGAATAAAGAGATTTTGATTTGACTTGACTTGACTGAGTCCGTAAAGTGAAAAGAGTTCTGCTTCTATTTTTTGACACCGCAGGTGGTAGGATCTTGTGCAAAGTCCGCCCGGATTGCTACCACCATCTTGCTCGCTAATCCTGCCGTGAAGCAGCAGTGCTTGCACTGTTGTGTTTTGGCGTGGAGAGTTAGACAACCGGTGAAGTTACTGGCACTTGAGGTATCCTATCTTAGGCCTCTAGGTCGGCAACGCGTCTGCAATACCCCTGGTGTTGCAGATGTTTATGGGCGGTGGTGATATCTTATCACCAGGAGACCCACTTGCTCGTTTGCCTTCCAGTCGTATAAAAAAAAAAACATTTTACAAGCGAAAGTCTCTTTCCAATTAATACTGTTAAACAAAGACTACCCACTTGTAACTTGTAGATTCGTGAAATAGAATAGAGCATTAGTACTGTAATAAATACTAAAGATATTAAAAAGTGATTATTTGCTTACAGTCAGACAGCAACACCTGTAAGGAGGCGCCGCTTTCAAAAATTCTTGACTTTTCATAGTCTTAATTGGCGACCGTGACAGGACATTTAAATTAATCCCACGTTCACTGTTAAAAGTTCATTAATGATATATTATATCACGGGTGACACAACGTTACCGAGTGGCGACAAGGTACAGCGCCATCTATCGGGCAGCTGTGCAAGCGTACCAGTTGCTGTAAATGGGTTACCAGAAAAGGTGTAAATAACATGGTATCATGGTAAGCCACCCGGTATCGCGCATACGTCTATATTAAGCCCTATATAAAAGACAGTGTTTGAAGTATCACTTGATATTGATACAACATATCAATTAAATGCTTTGTCCTGAATGACTGACTGGCGGCGGTGGTCTTTTACCATCAGGAGACCCACTCGCTCGTTTGCCATCCAGTCGAATAAAAAAACACATATCTCCTTGCTCCCCGTACATAACCACTAATAACCAGTACTGGTAAGCGCCAAAACTGACGGACTAAATAGAATAATATTTTTCATTTTCCATGCTCGTAAACTTCGTATTTATATTGGATCCAGTCGACATAAAATGAAATTTTATGCTCTAGCGTATAAAGTAAAATTTTCGTCGAAGATCAAGACAATTTGGATCACAAACAAATAAGTTTAATTTTTACTTGTTTTGAATAAATCGTAATTTATATTAATAACTCAATAAAAGTTAATACATAATATACATAAAGCAATGCAATGCATGCGAAATAAAAGGTACTTAATTGAATAATTGCTTCCACTCTTGCTTTTTAATTTCCTCGCTTTACGGGAACAGGACTTAACTGGTCTGACTCCTAACTGGTCTCCTTACTGAACTCAAACTTACTGAGCTTATATACTTAATCTATTGCCTACGCTTCTAATCTATGGAGACCTATCTGAATCAATGCGCGTGAGATCAATAACGTACTCCTATCGGCACGATTCAGATAAGTCATGTGCCAGGCCAGCCCTGGCACACTCGCAATCGAAGTGAAAAGTATTAAACCCGTTTTCCCCTCGTCGTGTCTATCCACCCTAGCCGTGGGCTCGAGCGGCTAGGCTATATCGGTCTCGGGTAAAATAGCTCATATTAAGCTCTCGTTGTACTATCTACTATTTTTGTCCATGACACTATCCAATTGCTCGTAGAATTTTTTTCTCAGCCGCCACTTTCTTGCCATTTTGTTGGCCTATCTACAAGGCGACCTTAGCCTCTGGGCAAATAATGAAACCATGGATAAGACTGATACTTAGCAATATCTTAAAATAGTTATTTGCTTAATTAGGCAAGAAAAAAAAACTATGAAATCAGATCATCCAAATACACATGCTGCTCCAAAGTGATACATTGAAAACCGTTAGTTTTTCGGTAAATATTGGACTGATTGTTATGACATGATACTTTGCAGTTTGGTTTTAAATATCTTTATAAGCCAGTAGTATTCTTATTTGTCCAGAGGCTAAGGTCACCCAGTATATGTCTTCCAGTTCCAACAGCTCACCTCCAGCGATCCTTCGTTGGACGTGCCGCACGAGGTCCAGATAGGCCTCCCTCGTGTACCCGCGGCGCATGCGCTGCAGCACGGCGCTGCTGCCCGCCTGCGCCGGCAGGTGCAGCAGCTTGCAGATGTTGGGACGAGCGCTCACTATGTCCAGCACCTGGGACAAACAATACACTCACCTCAATCAATATCTGACACCACATTAATATCTTACACCGCATTAATATCTTACACCGTATTAATATCTGACACCGCATTAATATCCTGACACCTCATTAATATCTGACACAGCATTGAAATTGAAATTGAAATTGTTTATTGAAAATAAAATATTTGTTTACAAATAAAAAGGTTAGTAGGTAAGCATTGAAATTGCATCTAGGTTTTAGTAAACATTAAACTGATATACTAGGTACACTTTTGACTCAATATAATACAAATGTGTAAGTACATCTAACTAAATAGAACACTGAGTAAGTACTTAAACATAATACAATATCATGCTAATTCATAAATAACTTAAATGCCTAAACTAGGATACTGAAGTAGCCTGTATCTTAGGCAAATAAAAATATGGGCTTATAACATAAATGATAGTAACAATTTATTTCATCGTGTTTCCCAAATATACAAGTGAATAATTACGCTATACAACTATCATAAGCAGGCATTAATATCTGACACCGCATTAATATCCTGACACCGCATTAATATCCTGGCACCCCATTAATATCTGACACAATAAAGCATGCATAAATATTAATAATATATGCGACAGTAAGTCGTTCGGCTTTAAAAAATGTTTTTGAAGACCTGGATAACTAAATTGTATCGCATCATTACCTCGTCAGGGAAGTCCTTGGGGTGTGCGGCTGTAAACCGGATCCTCATCTCGGGGTCCACGGCAGACACCTGCTCCAGGAGGTCTGCGAACCGCAGCCCGCCCTTCTTTGACTTGTACACTGTTTTGAACCCTGAAAAAAAAAAGTGAAACGTCTTGAACGTGGAGTCGGTAATTTTTTTTTCACAATCCATGTTCTATATTACTAAATAGATAGATAAAAAGTTGATAGATTATCAAAAAAGAAACTAGTTAAATAACACGTGTCGCATTTCTCTGAGTGATTTCTTTCACCCTTTGCTCCACTAGATGGTGCACCTCGTCCAGGATCGTAATGAGGGTTTCTGTGACAGACGCTAGTATTATGAGCTCCATTTGAAAACTGATATTTGTGTCTCGTTTGTAATTGATTAAATAACTAAATGAGCCAATCGCACAAGACTGTAACGTCAAATCCGTTTACGTTTACCGTTCGATACTACCGCCATCTAGCGGTATTTCGTCAGTCAAGAAGCCTTCATTTACTTGTATTTTTGCCTTCAACACCTAAGAACTAACCTTTAGCCAGTCTTGTACCGCACCTCTACGTGTCCGCACTGTCATCCCTGTTGCTGTTGACATTTTGTCCCAGCAGCGTGACCTCCTCCTCTTGTTCCGCCAGATGGCGCACCTCGTTCAGTATCTAATTTACTTACATTTCAGTAAACAGCAAGTTCTAAACTAATCTTTAGCTTTGTGTCGCACTTTTCCGTCTCGGCAGTAGCGATTCTGTAGCTAGTGACAATCTGTCGCAACAGCGTGACTTTTTTAACTCCCTGCTCCGCCAGATGGCGCATCTCGTCCAGTATGTAATTTACTTACATTTTAGCTATCAGCAAGTTCTCACTAACCTTTAGCCAGCCTCGTGTCGCATCTCTCCGTGTCCGCACTAGCGTCCCTGTAGCTGTTGACATTCTGTCCCAACAGCGTGACCTCTTTGACTCCCTGCTCCGCCAGATGGCGCACCTCGTCCAGTACGGAGGCGACGCGGCGCGAGCGTTCCCGCCCGCGGGTGAACGGCACTATGCAGTACGTGCACATGTTGTCGCAACCACGCATTATTGAGCTAGGGAAATAGGTAGGGGTCACAAAACCGGTTTTTGATTTATGGAGAAAAACCGAAAACCGGGTTTTGCTCCATACAATAAAAACCGGTTTTGTGACTCTTAGAAATAGGTAAGGTAAAAATATAAAAGCTAAAAAAAGTGTTTATGGGAAAACATAAATTTTAACACTATTACTTTTTAGTACGACTAGTAGTATTTTGGTTGACCAATAACATTTCTAATATTTTATGAGTGTGCAATATAGTGCTCTTGTACTCGCTGTGCGGTCGCAGCAATATCAACGCTCACGGCGATATCGTTACGCGCTCCCGACGAAAGCGTTGCAGCCTCCCTTCGCTAGTGTGATAAGGCTCTAATCTATGGTAGTTTAAAAAACAACATTTTTATTTTAAAGTTGAAATCGATTGTATCTTGCAATTAAAAGCTTTTTGCGGGATCTGCAGTTCATGATCAGGAGGAGCTCTCATCTTTAGAAGACCCATCCTTAAAAAAGTTGAGACAGGCTGATATTATAACTCACATGAAGGCTGATACACTGTCTTGATTCAGTCGAACGGGCACAACATCGGCATAGGTTTCGTCTAAAGACAGCAGCACATTCACGGCTGTCTGGCCACTGTCCGTGAGAGCCAGGAGCCGGGGTAAGTCTCGGTAGCTGTCAGGGCCTGCCACTGTAAAATAAAATATATAATTATGCTTTAAAACAGACTAGTGATTGTCATGTTATCTTAGTGGTTTGACCCACTGCCTCTGAAGCAAATGGTTGTGCGTTTGACCCCAGGCGTGCACCTCTAAATTTTTCTGGATTTATATTTGAAATATAACATGAGGTAGTGTGTTAATAATTTAATTTTCAACCCTAGACAGAAAGAGGCTCTTAGCGCAAAGGTGCGTATATCACAGATTGATTAAAATAGACAAACAGAAAAACCATAAAAATGTTTGAGTGAAAGAAACTTAGATTTATAAAGTAGTTACCAACATCAACTGCTTTTTCTTTTTCAATTAGCTTGGTCTTGAGCCGCTCCGCCATACAGCCTAATAAACCAATTTTTACCGGTTTTTCCTTATTTTTCAACGCTCGCCGCCGCTTGAACCCCCGTAAGTGATCCAAACGATGCCAAATCTTACTTTCGGCACCTTCTCTGATGGCGCACGTCATAACCAGGAATATATCAGCTTCATCCTCAATTTCGGTCTTCTCAAACCCTTCTTTCTTCAAAATAGACCAAACTATCTCAGTATCATTCAAGTTCATTTGGCAACCATACACATCGAAATATACCTTGCGTTTTGATGCAAATGTTAAATTTTCCGGTAAATATGGTATGTGAGGGCGATCTAGAAGAACTGGCTCTGAGTCTCCAATGATAAAGTCCTTTAGACCCGGTCCTTGTTTTATTTTATCACGCGTAGAAGTCAACTTCGTAGCGTCAGAAAAACATCGACAAGTATAGAAAGTGTACTTGCTGGATAACCTCAGAAACCGCTGCGTGCGCTGCAGTAATGCCATCGTAACTGATCCACTATTAGACTCCTTTTTAACTATAATGTTTTTTCTCAAAAATTTCTAAACATCACGTTACATCTACAAGTTTTTGGATCATGTAACCTGTAAATAAAATAACCTACAAAATGTAATCAGCTGATTCAGTCTCGCGCAACTTAGAACAAAAAAACTTTTGTATGGAATCTGCATGGCAAACCATTACCATAATATAATATAAACTAAAACCTCAGTACAGTTTAGCCATAGTAAAAGGATAATCCTTTTACTATGGTTTAGCTGTCAGGTCAACTGTCATGAGTGTCATGTCAGGCATGTTGCTTAGCTTGTGATTGTGACTCGCATACTTTATTCGTTAATTTCTTTAGATTTCTATTTAAGTTCGTCTTAATTGTTTTCTAAAGTAGTGACACGTGACTGACGAAAACATATTTTGTGAAATTGGCACCGAAAAGACGATTTATAACGTGTGAAATTTGTGGAAATCGAACAAGTCGACATAATCACGAAAAAAGGATTTTTATGGCAAAATTTCCCTTTGACGAGAACCGGTAAGTATTGTCTTAGATACTTTTAGCTATATTTTGTAGCAGCAAGTTAAATAAACAAAGGGAAATAGATATTTAATATCCTTATCATTGTCCACTAGGGATGTGTACTACAACTATCGATAACTGTAGGCTTATTTGTTTATCAGTGCAACTAATATTACTTTACATAAGAAGAAGAAAGATCGGAACTTTATGACAACTTGCATGCAATATGACCATAATTATAGGCATTTTCAAACTTCCAATATTTCAATGCAGTTGAAAATATCTTGATCATGGGTAGACAAGACACACACGGCCTGGATAAATTATTGAGTTTAGTGATTACATAACATTTTAACCGTAAATTAAAAAAATAAATACCTCTGTTTTAACGATAAAATGTTTTCAGATGCAGGGCACAAACTAGTGGGAAAAGAAGATTTGGTGAATGTTTCCATAAAAAAATTACATGTATTAAAATACATACGTGAAATTCACTTTGAAAACAGGGCTTTGAAAAAAATAAAGGAAATCAATAGAAAACTTGTATTTTATTTTGGGTCCACACCTAAATCCAATACTATGTGTAGGTATACGACTTAAGTGTGGACTCGATCTTAACCTAAATTTGATTACAAAAATTGTTGACCTGCCTGGCCTGTATTTCAACCCTCACCATTTTATCGATATCGATAAAAAGCGCAAACGTTTAGCATGCTGCACTATTTAAATCTGTTATGTTGGTAGTATTGTTTTTTGGCGTTAAACGGATCTTACACACACATACATACACGCGTAGGCGTACATTTTGGTAATGGTTTGCCATGCAGACTCAATACAAACTCGATTCCATTCGCTAGTATGGGAGTCCCGCCTCTTAAAACGTAGTGGTTATATTCTCTTTGAGCTGATTTGTCAAAGTTGACAAATGGAGTGATATCTTGTGTTCGATTGATAATACCGATTCAAATAGCTATAAACCACTACGAAAACACGACTGATAAAACTATCTGTATGTTGGCTAATTGGTAACCATCTCATCTCCTGCAATGCTTCCATTCTGTTCTTCCCTTTCTACGTCATTACATTAGCTTAATCTGTGCTCATTCTATTTTGTTTATGGGTAGAAAAAATGGCGGAGGTGGATTTGTAAAGTAGTGTGTGTTGTATTCATCTGTCAAGTCAAATTTTATTGATAACTTGAAGGAAGAATTCTATAAACCAGCGGATTTTACAAGGTGAAATCAACAATGAGCAGTCGTTACGACTACGGCAAAGGTATTCGAATGGCATTGGATAATTTTTCACCCATCAGAACCATAGTGAAATTCTTGTTTAGATTTAGACTCTTATGAGTACTTTTATTTATCGTTGCCAGTGTTTTCGCATTGGCAGGGTCGTCTCGATCCGCGCGTGATGATTCTAGGCACGAGAAGCATGGACGGGAGCGCGTGCGGTCGCGGTCGCCGCGCGAGCGCGAGCCTAAACGCCGTCACTCTCCCGCCAGCAGACACTCGAGAGATCGATCCTATGGCAAAGAAGACAGACATAGCAGTAAGTCAAGTTTATAGTTCTTACCACCACTGTAATCAGTTTCACCTATGTTTGCAAATAAATCATTTTGACTTTGACTTTATATTAATCTTCAAATCTTCAATTATTCATATTTGCAAACAAAAATTTCATATCATATCACAAAATAAGTTCATATCAGCAAGTCATTATATTTTTACAGGTAAACTTAAGCATACAGAGTGGGATGATTCTGATGAAGAAGTCCCTGCACCACCCCCTCCTCCACGTATCACTAAAATCAGCATCCCAATGGCTAAACCCAAAGCACCCATTAAGATGAACTTGAGCGGCCCATCCAAATTGAGTGCCCCTGCTGCCAAACCAACAATTGCATCAGTGTTCAATGATGATGATGACGATGATGAGCCTGAGGAGATGCCTGCAGAAGCAAGGATGAGAATGAGGAATATAGGAAGGTAAGACAAATTCTTTGACTTCAAAGCTTTCCAAACAATTTATTTACAACTAGCTTTTGCACGCAGCTCCGCCCGCGTGGTATTCGGTTATCGCGCGCTGCTCCCTCGGGAACTGCATTTTTCCGGGATAAAAAATAGCCTATGTCACTCTCGGGCCCATAAACTATCTCTATGCCAAAAGTCACGTCGATCCATCACTCCGTTACAGCGTGAAAGACGGACAAACATACAAACACACTTTCGCATTTATAATATTAGTAAGTATAGAAGTTTTATCAATGAGGAAATCGAAATAAACTTCCTTGTTCAGTAACAGTAATAATTAAAATGCTTGCTGATATTATACCAATTTTATAAATTTTAATGTCTTCTTTGGGGCCATGCATATAAATTCTGTCACACTAGTTTTGACCCTTTTAGAACCCACCCCTTGTCACACTTATTGCTATGAAATTTGCAATTATTTTGTTCCTGTGTCACAAACCGCTTGACCCCTTCCCCCCCTAAATGTGTGTTTTACTTTATGGATGACCCCTTTCATGAGAAAATTACTGAAAGGATTTTGATGAAATTTGGTAGGTATTCTAATAGCCTGGATATTTTTGAGCCCAGGAAGGATTCTCTAGGCTTACTCCAGGAGCTAGGCTGGCACGAATAGTACCTATAGCCCTTATAGCCAAAAACACTAAGAAGCACGATAGGGTTATTGCCTATTGAATAAATCAAAATTTTCAACAATGTGTTAATGAAGTGTTTTTTTTTTACCAGAGAAACACCAACGTCAGCGGGACCGAATTCCTTTGGCAAAACGAAGCAAGGCTTCTGTGACGCCAAGAAAGTATTTGAGAAGAACCTGAAGCATGCCCTGGAGACAACCGTGGAGAAACCCGTCATGACAAAGTTTCCTCAGACAATTTATAAGATTAAGCCATGATGCGCAGATTAGGGAAACTATTGATAAGGCCTGTAATGATTTCAGTTCTAAGAGCATACGGTATTGGAATAAGCAAAGGTGGAAATTACAGTACATATTGTACAGATACTATGTCAACATCTTGTGAAGTTTGTTCTAAAATGTAACTTGTTTATTAAAATCTAAATTCTATTGCTGTATAAAACAAAATCTACAGACAGAATCTTATCCAACTTTGACATGCAGAACCATCAAAAGTTTGATAGTCTGCTTGTCAGACTGTCAAGCAAGTTGTGTCCCATGAAACAAGCGGTATTTTCAAATATCTTTTGTCAACACTACTACTAGACTGTTACTATGCTCAATATTATTAGTTTGTCAGTGCCACAGTAGTTAAAAAAATAGCTACATAAATTCAAGAATTAATCATAGTTTTCGGTGTATTATTCAGTGATGACTTTTAAAATGTTTTTGAAAATACCGCCTTTTTCAAGGGACATGACTCATTGGACAGACTCTAGGGCCATCATTACGTAATTTGAATTTAAGTTTTTATTTTTACGTTCTTAGGACTGATAAAGGGAACTATGTCTATTCAGGAACAAGTCTGTAAAAATATTAACTAGAATGTCATCATTAGTCACCTTGGACTAATGCTTTACGACTAGAAGGTGGAGCCGTCTTAGGGATAAAAAACGAAGGCTGTATTTGTACACTTGAATCCTTTTTGTTGGTCACTGTCATATTCACTTGTAGAGTTCCCACCTGCAAATCTAAGATTATGTGTAATGTGATTAAAAATATTGGAGAAACTGCCTATCAAATAACAACCATAGACAATTATACTGTGTGCTCTTATTATTTGTCATTTTATCTTAGATTGGTTTCAAATAACGATTTTATTAAGTTTTGGCTAATTATTGTCATTGCTTAGCAATGCAATGTAGTGTATATACATTCTTGAGAATTGAGGAGTAGCTAATTTTTATAATCCGGTATATTGGCCTGAATGGTTAGTATGTTTTAAAATGTCATGAAATTAGTAAGGTACATAAAGTAATACCAAGGACGATTAATACATTACATGTGGAATAATGTTTTGCCATTGTATTTTTGTCGGCTAAGTCCGTATTTATCATGCTGTCTCAATCAGATTGAGTAAACTTCAGTAAGCAAGTTGAGAAAACAAGATAAATACTAATTTAGGTGATAAAATAAAAATAACGATGACAAAACATTATTAAACTACTTTTGTACCTTATAGATACAGTACCTCCCTCAGACAAAATGGTGGTAAAACTACTTGAAATCATTGCTCTGCGTTTACTGCTCTAACTTTTTAGCATTACATTCTATTGTGTAACGAAAATTGTATAAATTGACTATGAAATTATAATTTGTTACAATGGTGTGTGCTATTATTTATTTAAAATTTATACTGGCATAATTATAACTTAGGTTTCTATTCCCAGACTTGGAGTTTTCTTCCAAAGGCCTTATTGTCTAACACTTGTAATCACTAGTTTTCACTTCTTTCTCGCACGCGGTCGGTATAAGACGAGGGTAGAAAGAGATGGAGAATGTCTTCGCGAACGTCAGCGCGTCAGACAATACAGCCTCAGGCCCTATACTATGAAGTGCAAAATTCGAACTCCGTAACTTGCCGTCCTGCTGACGCTTTTATTATTTAATACGAGAGAGAGAGGGTCGGTATGATCCGGATTTCGAATTTCGTAGTAGCCCCCTGTATCATAAGGGTCTTCATATAGCAGCACTGCGTGCGGGAGATCCCTTCAGTTTCAAGTTAGAACTTTTTTTTCAGGAATCCAATTATGGTTAGATTATCCTTCCATGTTCTTATATAATCTGGAACTCATTTGTTGCAGTGTTCTAGGTTTTAGTCATTATGCTATCCTGTCTCTGAATTGATCAATTGTATTACCAAATGCAATGTATTTTAAAAATTGTGCTGAAGTAATTTATTAGAGGTAGCTTTTTCATGAATTATTGCAACGATTATTGTTAGTATTTTAAAGATTATTTGAACCTGAAGAATATAATTTTAATGCTGAAAACAGTCATTTTATTCGTTGCCCGATTGTTAGCTTAGACTTAAAACTATCTCGATTGAAAAACCACATCAAGTACGATCCATCCGTTTGGGAGCAGAGGTCACAGGCAGACACACAATAGCCTAAACCAGGGCTTCTCAAACGGACGTCGCGTATCGATGCAACCCATTGGCGTATCTAGGGTTATTTTTCAGGGGGGGGGGCTTGATTTTTGTGTGAAGATATCAGTATTATAGAATTTTGAATCAGTAGCCTAACATCCTGGGTGGGCACGGCCATCCAGAGAATTCGAATTGCTATACAACGTGAATGAAGACCAGACTTATTTTGAACATATAACTACACCGTGAGACTCACTTATTATTGACCCGGATAACACGCGTCTAAAATCGAGTTTAGCTTGACATCATCATCATAAGCCTATGTTCGTCCACTGCTGGACGTAGGCCTCATGTCTAGCTCGACGACATGTTTCCGACTAATCCATAGCCCTTCATCCTCGGAGCAACGCGACTCGGCGGCTGCTGCAACACGCCCACTGCGCGCCGCCGCACTGCTCGCGCGACTAGTAGTCGAAACATGTCCAGTTAAACTCGATTTAAGACGTCAGTTATCCGGGTCAACATATTTAAAACCAGATTAATTGTTGGGAATTCTCATGAAAACTTAATTAAATCCCAAAATTTCAAAACTAGAATCTTCAGTCGACTACAAAGAGATTCATACGGTCAATCTTATAAAAATATACAAGACTTTACTGGCTTAGCCAAAATACCATCAATGGGACTTATCACGCTAACACACACAAGTAATATTTACCTCGACGTTTCGGCAACATCGCAGTCGGCAATTTTATTAATTTATTTTTTTTAACCCCTGTCGCAAAAAGAGGGGTGTTATAAGTTTGACCGCTGTGTCTGTCTGTGGCACCGTAGCTCTTAAACGGCCGGGTGGACCGATTTGAATGCGGTCTTTTTTTTATTTGGTAGCAGGTTTTCTAGCGATGGTTCTTAGATATGTTTCATCAAAATCGGTTCAGCCGTTTATGAGATATTGAACTTTAAAGTGACAAAGTCGGGGGTTTTCCAACTTTTTGTTGGTTAGGTTATAACTAGCTTATGCCCGCGACTTTCCCCCTTATTCATAAACGACAATCAAACCTATTTTAGTTAAAATGCCGCTAAAATTCGTTTGTCCTTATCTGTCACTTCGACATTTGTATTTGTTAGAAAGGGACAAAGCATTTGTTAGTTAACATAGGCTTGTTAAGTTTTATGAATAAGGGGCCTAGTCTGCGCGGAACTAGGTTATCGCGTGGTGGTGCCCTCTACCGGAATAAAAAGTATCCTATGTTGATCCTTGGGGTTAAAACTATCTCTATACCAAATTTAATCAAAATCAGTTCAGCAGTTTCGACGTACAGCGTAACAGACAGACAGTTACTTCCGCATTTATAATATAATATTAGTAGGGATTTATTTTGACTATGAGTGAGTATCACGAATGTTTAAAACCTTTACTGGCAGCATTAGTCTCCCCTCCCCATATCGCGATAGGCGCAGAATCGGCAAAAAAAACTGTTTACGCAATAAAAGCGAAAAAGACGTTTACCATATTGATGTTTTTGTAGTTGAAGCGAACACAGGTAAAGGCATACAATAAATAAAACAGCATCTAGTTTTTTACATTATGTATTAAAGCCTACTTCCGCTGCACATTCTGTGGGCGGTTCATGTCCCTGGGGAAGTTGCTCTTGGGCGGCGTGCGGATGCGCCGGTCCTTCTTCGACCTGTTGCGGACGACCTTGCTGTGGATTGCGCATGACACGCAGTAGTGCAGCTTCGCATAGAGCTTCGGGAGCTGGAATGCTGGAAGATAAAAAAAAAAAATTTAGTGTGGCAACACAGGAACTATGAAACTGGCTGGTTTTCCAGGCCATAAATTTTAAAATAAAAGAAAAAGAAACTGTCCGGAACAACAGATCAGGCTATGGGTACACAGCCTGATCTGTTGTTGTGGCCAGAAAAAAATTTTGCTCATTGGCAGAAGGGCTTAGCATCTGTAGTAGAAAAGTTTTAAAAAATTGGTTTGGAAGAAAACTTTATTTTTAGGGCTGCAATCAATTTAACACTACATTTAACTACATTTACAAAGAGCAATGGCATTACCTAATAACAAGTTTGTTAGGTTTTAGGGCACTGTAAATTAAATTTACTTTTATTCTGGACAATATTCCATTATTCAAATACAAACTGCACAGGTATGATTGGTATTGCCATCAAACATTCGTAAAACATAAAAAAAACTTTTTGTTTGTTATTTTTATGTTAGCATCAGAAGATAATCTACAGCAGGGCTACTACGAAACTCGAAGTTCGTGTCATGTAATCCTTCTTACATATATTTTTTTTAAATTAGCCTGTATAGTGTCCCACTGCTGGGCAAAGGCCTCCCCTCTTGACCTCTACAACTCTCGTTCTGACGGAATGTCAGGCCACTCAACTCAGGTCAGGTAACTCTCATATTAAATACCCAATATTTTGACATGACATATTTTGTTTATATCTAGAACTATAAACTAATTCAAACATACTTATAGTTCGGAAAGTAAGAGGATGAATATAGCAACAAATAAATTAAATGACTGCAGATAAAAATAAACTGTAGGCTGTATGTTTCTTCTAAAGGGTACATATCGACGGTTTCCGGGCTATTTGTTTTAAGCGACATAGGAATATGTTGTCGCTTAAAACAAATAGCCCGGCAACCATCGATATGTTATTAACATCATGTGTCATAAAAAATATAATGCATGGAGTATGGCATGAGGTTTACCATCATTTTCTATGGCATTAGGCATGCCAGTCATGTCAAGAAATAATTCTTCACCACCACAACCAGAAGTTTTTGAAGCCAGTTGCCACAATGAATCGGTTAAGCAAAGCTTGCACATTACCAAGAGTTGGGACAATGCCTGTCCTTTTCATCATCATCCTAGCCTAGAACATCCCAATGCTGGGCAGACACCTATCAGAATTAGAAGATTTGGGCTGTAGTTCCCACACACGCCCAGCATAGATTGGGGATGTCAAACACACCATTGAATTGCTTCACAGGTTTGTTGCAGGTTTCCTCAAGATGTTTTCCTTCATTGTAAAGCTTATGGTAAATTTCTAATTTAATTGTGCACATGAATTTCCAAGAACTCGGGTGAGAGCCCAGATTTGAATCCACTATCCTCTGCTTGAAAGACTACAGTTCAAACCACTGGGTCACCCTGGCTGTCGAGCCTATCATTTTAAAAACACTGTTATGTATTGTAGTAATCGATGATGTACAGGCTGAAAGCCAGATAATGTATCTGGCATCATCTGCCTATATGCCAATTACAAATCGAATGAATGAATGATAAACAATCCTATTAAAACCCTATATGATTTGATATTGAGACCTGGATTTTTTTTAAGACTTGACATCCTTAAGGTATCAGTAGCAATAACTGGTCTTCGAATATAGTAATCATTTGATAGATTTTGTAAGTAGATGTAAGGAGATACAATGTACAAGAAACATATGAAAACAATAATTTGATGGCTTACAGTTAAAATAAGATGTTAAGTAATGAGTTTTCTCAACTTACAGGTGTAGACGGAGGCTTCGTTAATGTCCCTAACCGCTGCCGCTTCCACAATATTCCTGATTACGAATTTCTTAATAGCCTTGTCCTTAGGAACGCAACGCGCGCAGTTGGTGCATCGTACGGCCTTCACGTGCCCACGGCCGTGCTTGGCCCGTCCTCCGTTACGGCGTTTGCGAGTCTGAAATCAGAAATATCAAAATTTAGCCACATGTTCCTCCAATACAGTGGGTGACGCGTGCTTGTCAAATCTTAGTTAATTCTGCAAGGTAACTTGTAAACTGTTGAGCTCAACGATTATCAACATAATCAGGATAAAATTTCGTTAACAGCACTGGCATAAAAGTAATTTTTGTAATAAAAATGCACGCACCATGATTATAACCTCTGTTTCGGTAAACGAAGAGCGATGGAAAAGAAAGAGGTTATAGACAAGCACGAACGTCAAGAACTACTTCCGTTCCGTCTGGCCATTGACAATAAATTTTGTGTTGCCAGTTGCCATATTAAAGTTTGTTCACACTTATCGACTTTTACTGAGTAACTTTAATTACGTTCTCTGATTTTATATCTTTATTCTTCTTTTTGATTATTTGCAAGCATAAAAACTAAACAAGCTATTTTTACTAACAAAATACTGTCTTTGTTTATTTTTTCATAAACTAGACCACGTCCGTAATGAATGTTTGTTCGTGTCCGTGAATCATTCAACTTCATTTCATTCACCGTCTTCGGAAAAAAAAAATCTGCTTCTGTTCTGTTCTGTCACGAAATTGTATTTATTTCATTTCAGTCACTGAATTTATATTATTTTGTTGTATTATAGTGGTAGATTGATATAAAATTTCCATTGTGTAGTTTTTTTTAACTGTATCGGTTATATAATAACGATAAACATGTTCGATGTGTGTTTGTAATCGGCCACATAGTTTACTTCGTCGCAGCGCGATCGTGCAGAGGCTGGGGTATTAGTGTTATATTTCACGGCAATTGGTGAGCCGCGATGTGGTTTAGATAGTGTACATAAAGTGATACGCGTGTGAAATGTCCCAACATGGATGCCCGGAGAGACTGTCGAATAGATCGAAGGGTTTCCAAGAAGAGAGTGCGGGGCAGGCCACGATGGAGGTCTTAGTGGAAACATTGACGGGGACCGCGTTCGAGATGACTGTGTCGCCTTCAGACACTATCTTCGCGATTAAATCGAAGATCTTCAGGGTGGAAGGTGAGTTGCACAACGAAATCGGGTCTTACATTGATAGTGCGTCATTGGTAATCAACAAAGGAACCTGGCTTTTACGCAGCGAATTTGCGTTTACGCCACTTGATCAAATATTGCCAGAGAGTGCACTGTGCCCTATTCTCAATCTTGTTAAAACACACCTTGATTTAACCTCCTTGATGAGCTAAAGCCTGTAGCACAAACAAAAACAATATTTGTGTTAATTTTTATTTGCCTGCATTAAGCCCATTGCCATAATAAGCTTAGTAGCTTAAATATTTACTTTATCATACTAATGATCAAATCCTGAAAGTGTATCTTAACATATGCGTTGAAAATTGGGCTCTACATGATTCAATTACGGGTTTAATACTTTTGTTTACAACATGAAGCTGTTATATAGATAAATCAACGTTCAATGCATACATCCTTTGTCAACAGCTCTTTAATTGAGTAAAATGTACACGAAGATCAAAATTATAATTTATTCATTGAGATTTAGGGTTTTCTTTAAATATTTACCTGACAATTCACTACAAATAAGTTTGCATCTGTGAACATGCCACTAATTGGTGTTACGGTAAATGTGGTACACATTAATGGGAAGTAATAAAGTGAAAACCCAGCCCCTAAGGCTGGCAATGCATCTATAATTGTCCAAGTTTCATTTTGTAGATGTTCATGGAAGGCAGTGCTGACTTACTATCCACGTGAGCTTGTCCCATCCTTTGTAATAACATAATTTTTTTTTTAACAAACATGCCTGGTCAATTTTTGCTTCTGTCCCGTATAGAAAACCAGATTTTAAATTTAATAAACATGTATTCCAATCAGTCCACCCGTTTAAGAGCTATGGTGCCACAGACACATAGCACATAGTGGTCAAACTTATAATTCCCCTCTTATTTTATTGTGGGTTAAAAACAATTACAGAGATGTCTATCACTATATTAAAGAATTATGAAGCTTCTTTAAAATTAGGCCTTCACTACTTTAATGTCGCTACCAGGAAAAAAACGTATTTTAGCATTTAAAATAACATCAGGTGACCTTGTGTATTGATGTTTGCACATGATAAGCTTGAAGGCCGGCTATTATTAGACTATTCCATGTTAAAATGCTAATTTATATTTTTGCATGGTCATGTATGTATGTATGCCATCATACATGATGCCACTAAGGAATACCCTTTAAAACACTACACATATGCATAAACCATTAGATCCAGTTGAATTGAAATTCTGGGAATCTGTAAATACCCAAATTAAATTGTGCATTTCATAAATGTTGCATAAAAACACCTGTGCATAATATCATGTCTCTAATCCTGGCAGTTAAAATGAGGGCTACAAGACAGGATTATCCAATTGCAAGCAAGACCGTAACATCAACAAAACCTCAAGATACTAATGCCATCTAGCAATATGTCACCTGTTTTTTAGCCACACTGATCCAATGGGAATATTCTGGATGTCTGCTATCTACATAGGAAATTTTAACCAAACCCATCAAAGTATTATTGTGTCAAGGAGAAACAAACACAATATAATTGTACTCACAAACTTTAGCATTTATAACATAAGCAGGATAATGCTCACAAAATAATATTATGATAGGGAAATATTTTTATTGGAGTGCTCTGGCCATTTCATAGCCATTTTTGGTTCTAATTGCAAGGGTTAGTGCTAATAGAATAGAATAGAATATGTTTATTTGTGGAACATAGGTGTACATAATAGATCTTAAAAGCATAACATTCAGGAATCTCTATGTTTTGCCAGTAGGATTTCTGTTTTCCTTTAAATAGGGGTGTTTAATTTTTATTTATTTAAGCATTTATTTTCATAAAAACATGTTTTTAAAAAAGGAAATGATTTTTGGGTTAGTGGACAGGATTTTAATCCACACCCCATAAATAGTTTTAACTTGAGGTATGATGTGATGCCACGATAGCACAAATTTAAACTTAACCCCTCTGTTTTTAGTTAAAGTAAAATAAATCTATGTGATGTTCATGCAGGAAAAATCAAATTTAATATGTCTTTCAGTGAATCATTAATTACAGAGGATTGTTAATGATATTCTTCATAATTCAATTAGTATTTATTAATGAAAATGATAACTAGTGATTCATTCATGTTTGACAGCTTCAACAATACACTTATATA
Source organism: Choristoneura rosaceana (assembly GCA_037349165.1). Taxonomy (NCBI): domain Eukaryota; kingdom Metazoa; phylum Arthropoda; class Insecta; order Lepidoptera; family Tortricidae; genus Choristoneura; species Choristoneura rosaceana. The sequence goes on from JAZBNJ010000001.1 coordinate 1,185,785, forward strand.
AATTTATTTATAACTAACATTTAACACAGTTTTCAGTGTTAATGTTTATTTAATTGATTTCATTGTATTCAGAACTTGTTATTTGGGATTTAATCACGCAATAAATGTCTATGTAATGATTAAACCTGGGAGTGGTTGTAATAAAAATAAGTGAAAATAGCAAAAGTTTTCTAATAGCCTCTTAAGGGATAAATTCTCTTGTTATACAATACAATACAATACAAATATTCTTTATTGCACACCATAAAGCAGTACAAAAACTTAAATATAAACACTTAGATACAGGGCTCAGGGCTTGTTATCTGTTAATTTCATATATTTTATGCACAGTAAAGAATTATATAAGTAGAAACAATACATACTTTGCAAGTAACTTCAATTAAATTATTGCTGCAATGGCTGACTGGAAAAATTCCGTTGTGTTACTAATTAAGCCTGTAAACTGTATGATTCATACTATTTTACAAGCTTTTATTTCGTTTCACCTGTCTGTCTGTAAACAAATCTTGCAAGTTAAATTCAACCAACTTCCAGTAGTTGGATTGACTTGAAATTTGGTATATGTAAATTGCATGACAATACAATATAATCTGGTAGAGACATCCTTGTGGTCTGGCCAGAGTCCAAGAGGCCAACAGTCAAGGACCACGTCTCCGGGGCATAGTTCATCTCATCACATCTCTGGCAACTCGTATTGGTTGAAGATACTACTATTTCAAGTCATCAGATAATGTGGATTATTGGATGGGAAGTTTCTCAAATGCTGCCCATCCGAGTTTGATGCTTTGGGTGATCTCTTTATCAAAGTTAGATTTACCCAATTGGACAATTTCAAGGTAAACATAGTGGTCAACAATTTCGAGTATATCATTTCTAATGATAACCGGCATGGGTGTGGCATGGACATTTGATATAATTTTTGTGTTGTTCATGTTAATTTTAAAACCCACCTGTTGAGAGATGATACTTGAGATCACAGCATGGTATTGAGTTCCTTCAGGGACTCCACCATTATGACTATATCATCTGCAAAACGAAGATGAATTATGTACTAGCTGTTGATTTTAACAACAAACCTGTTCCAGTCTAAGAACTTAAAAACGTCCTCTAACGCTTTTGTAAACAATTTCGGGGAAATAACGTCTTCTAGTGTCACTTCTCGTTGCAGTTCTAAGAATAATCTGCTGTTGGATTGGTTCCGTACTCTCGTCCGTGCGTCCTGCAGCCGTACAATACAGCCCAGACTTTGATTGAATCAAAGGCTCTCTAATACTGCACAAGCTAAATATAACTAGCTTTTGCCCGCGGCTTCGTCCGCGTGGAATTCGGTTATCGCGCGCTGTTCCCTGGGAAACTGTGGATTTTTCCAAGATTAAAAGTAACCTGTCGCTCTCTGGCCCATAAACTATCTTTATGCCACAATCACGTCTATCCGTTGCTCCTTTGCAGCGTGAAGAAGGACAAATATACACATGGCGTTAAAAATTCCATCGTTTATAGATAAAATCGATGGTGATAGGTCTCCATAGATCTCGATGCCGCAGAATCAGGGCTGGTCACTGGTCAGTGTCCATCGCGCGTGATTAAGGTCAGGCCATTCATCGGCCGGCGCCGGCGCAGGCCATGACGTCAGCAGTGTCTGCAGCTCTAGAAAAACCCACAGTCCATGTCTAATGGCAATGGCTTATGTAATACATAATAGAGCAATACAGATGACTGATCGCAAGTATTTTTCATTTCTACTTAATCACGTTGTTATTGATTTTCAATAGTAGATTGTACAAGAGCGTAAAACGAGGCATTTTACCCGAGACGTTCATATAACCAAGGTACGGCGAGGGTGAATAGACACGTCGAGGGAAAAATGGGTTTAATTCTCGAGTTTTACACTCTGCTTTTCACTTCGATGGCGAGGAAATGAAATATCAACAGTGGAAACAATTTTTCACTTAGGTACTATGTATACCTAGTGACGTCCACGAAAACGCGTGATTTAGTGTCAAAATTAGCCATTTAATCACAGGAAATAGAGTATTGTCAAACGACGTGAAACATAAGAGAATCCTTGCCATTTTGATTTGTGCGAAAGCAATGGTAATGGCAGTTAAAATCAAAACTCCGTTCGTATACAGTGGGTTTGTTTGTATTCAACTTATTGCTATAAATAGAGTAGGCGAGCTCGAAACGTGCCGTTTTTAGTTTTTATCGGCCAGGTCAATGAGATTTACAATTACATATTGCAACTTTGAAGTCATGCCAACGGGTTAGTGCTATTGTCATTATAATTTGTTGACTGTACCCAAACAGAAACTGGATTTGGTCCGTGTACTAGATAACTTGGAAGTTTTAGGCATTATGATCGATCGTAGTAATCTATGGCAACGGCCGCGTTACATGATGTTTCTAAGTTAGCATTAATCGAACGAAGACAATTAGGTATTATTATTATACTAGCTTTTGCCCGCGGCTCCGCCCGTGTGGTATTCGGTTATCGCGCGCTGTTCCCTCGGGAACTAAGCATTTTTCCGGGATAAAAAGTAGCCTATGTCACTCTCGGGCCCATAAACTATCTCTATGCCAAAAATCACGTCGATCCGTCGCTCTGTTACGGCGTGAAAGACGGACAAACATACAAACACACAAAGACACTTTCGCATTTATAATATTAGTATGGATTTAGCCTATAACCGTGACGCGGAACTGAGTGATTGGCCAAATATAGCTCTGGATAGGGAGATGTGGAAGTCAAGAGGAGAGGCCTTTGCCCAGCAGTGGGACACAGTTATAATTAGGTATATGGTTTGTTTTTATTGTGTGAACTGTGCGTAAATGGGCGTTTAAAAAAAAGTTTACGTTTCTTTTGATATTTTGGTAAAAGTATGGTTTTTCCAACTCAGAATTCAAGAGTACAATCGATTCCGATCGTTTAAAATGTCCCCATTTTGTTTATACAAAATTTAATGAGTCACGAAGTTTTCAGTCCAAGGTTTCCATTTTCGAGATAAACATGAATTTTCGATTGTTATGTAAATAATAATATATCATCATCAGCCCACAGCAGTCCACTGCTGGCCATGACATAGGCTTCCTCCATGGCGCGCCACAACACTGTCTTCAGCCCCTCGCATCCATCCGCTGCCAGCGACCCTCTTAAGGTCGTTCGTCCACCTTAATAATAATATACTGAGTGCCAAATTTTGTACCGCTGAGTACAGTTTAATACATATCCTTAAGGCTCCTTAGGACGAGAGCTTGCCGTTATTCAAATATGGCTGACTACACTTGGAATTGTGCAATAGCACAGTTGCCAAATATTAAAAATACTTTTCAGAATGGCCGTGAACTCCAGCTTTAATTCGTGACCGGACCGTAGGTACGCGAATAGACACGTTTTTTTTCTAGTTTTTTACATACACTACATATTCTCCGTTTGCAGTAATTTGTTTCTAGGCTTCATAATACCAAGTGATTAGGTCAACACATGTGTATGTGTGACGAGGCCAGTATAAAAGAGAGCAAGGATTCTACGGAGAAATGGAAGCAGTTTGTTTTTGCATCGAGAGTTGTGCTTGGTCATTTACGTATCGCTCCCAACTAGAACAACCGTGCAGATCTACCTATAGGCAGTGCCACCAGAGTTGAACTATACGCACACAATAACAACATTTCATTCATTCTCCTTTTATGCAATAAGTACTTCATGTAGCTGTGTGTGTAATAATAAGAATAATTCAGTTCAACATTCGTGGCGCTATCTATACTGCGCATACAGACTGCAGGTGTAGAAAGAAACGGAAAAAGCTGGAAACAAAACTACAAAAACAAATAGCTACATAGTTTCCGACTGAAACTTCGTCAAATTAAGAGTTTAGGTTTTGGTAGAGAATCTGCCGAAAAAGGGTTAGATAGCTGCACTACATGCTTCTGTTTCTTTCCACGATGCACGACCGTTGTCTTGTGTTATTAGTCGTTTGATTTTCCTTAAAGTTGTTTCATTGATTTATTACAATTATTTGTTGTGGTTAATCCGTCATCAGGTTTTGCCGAAGCTATACGTAGTATATACGTATTAAGTTATCTGTCACGTTTCGTATTCATTGAAATGCGTAATTTAGTTACCACCCATACTGCATTGCCTGTGCCTGCTTACTCAAATGGTATCAAATTGAATTAGATCGTTCTTCCTTGATACTCGTATACATGATTAAAACCTAACATATACATAACACACAACATAGTAAAGCGGCTATGCATTACGTGTGTTTCAAAGTTTAATAAAACATGAACAATAATATGTGCAACAATGTAGTATCTGAACTAATGAATGGCATATACTGAGAAGCACAACATTTGACCCACTCTACCTTTGATGAAGAGTGTTCATACAAAATTACCTAATTTTGAATACATTTGAGGGCCAGTTTTTTTGCCGCTCAGTGTATTTTCGCCTAACAAACGGATGCAAAATTCAAATCTATTTTCATCATCATCATCAGCCTGCAGCAGTCCACTGCTGGACATGCCTCTTCCATGGGGCGCCACAACACGTCTGCAGCCCCTCGCATCCATCCGCCGCCAGCGACCTTCTTCGCTTTTCCGCTGGAACTATGCAATTTTCCTGGATAAAAACGATCCTATAGCCATCCCCGGGACTCGAACTGTATGTTACCGAATTTCATCTGAACTGGTTCAGCTGTTTAGACGCGATGAAGTAACAAACAGATAGACTTACAAACTTTCGCATTTATATTTGTGGGATTAACTTTATCATAACCAAAACAGAAAGGTCAGAAGGGCGTCTAAACATACATTCAATGTTATTGTTTGTCCAAAACAAAACTCGCGAGTGGACGCGATTCGAAGAAGTTCTTTCTTGGCGACGATCCAGACGGTGATTCATGCCATATCAGTTGGGAATGACAAGCGCTGGTTTTATTTTGATTCTCGTCGTTAATCAGTGGGAATTGTAACGGGACGGCTAGCACCGACTGCAGTTTGCATATTCCATTTCTTTGCGGGTAAAAAAACTTCACGTTGTAGGTACTTGAGCACTAGTTATGTATGAGATGATGCGTAAAAGAACGAGGTCACCGACATAGCCAAGCGTAGCAACTGGAGGTCTGTACCTAGGGGAAGCCGAAGCCTATGTTATCATTATATTAGAAGCTTTTATTAATTTGCCCGGTTTATTACTATTGGTCAATTCTATGAAGACGAATATTACCCTCTTCCAGATCTTATCTTATCTTATAGCTAGGGGTCCTTGCGGATACAATTCGACCCGTAGGGATCTTTTGTGTAATTACCCTCCTTCGCACTTACTACATTGCCTTTATCACCTCGTCCATAAATTGGATGATTTGGCGTAGCGGTGTGCCTTAAAGTCTCCTGGCGCGGGGTATCCGACGCCAAAGAGTCTCATTCTTAATCTGGCAAGGGCGTCACATTCACACATAATGTGTTCCATTGTTTCGTCTTCCTCGCTACATCTTCTACAATCACTGTTCTGTAGTCCCATCTTTACTAGTATGTGTTTAGTATCGAAGTGACCTGTAAATGCCCCGACGACATGTTCCAGATGACGGATTTACTTAAAAGTTGGCATAGCTATGTATACAATTTATAAAGTTTAGTAAAGGTGTATCATAGGTACGCAATGCAAGTACAATCAGAATAAAAACTTGTTATAAATTGAAAATTTTAACAAAATCCTATTCACTCTCGGTGCATATTTTCTGCTCACATCGTTGATGAGTTATAATAATAATAATAATAAAATTTATTTATTCAGATAACTAGGATCCATCAGTTATGAGGCTCTTACTTAACGACAAGTCACTCGCACTAGATGAGATGTTTCGGCGAAAAACTAGTTAGTCTAGTCGTCTATGTTTTTATAAAGCTCTAAATCTCGCCATGCGGTGCTAAAGCCGTTCCAAAATAATGCTGGCTGAAGATAGATTCCCACTTCGTAGGTGGTCCAAGCGTTAGATCTATTCTATAGTTCGAACAGTACATACAAGGTACGGTGAGTAAGTTGTTTTAGGGTGACTTGATCACTTAGCTCCCCTCTTCTGGAGCTTCCACGGGACGATGGGAAGAGATCCCTGATGGCTCAGTTACATTTATATTGGTCGATAGGGCCCAAATGCGGGTTGCGGTAGATTTCTGTAACGCATATCATATTAGAGCCCGCATTCAGGGAATCGTTTTCATTAGTCTATAGAACTCGCATGCGGGATGCGGTACATTTCCGTAATGCATATCCGCATTCGGGGAATCGTTTTCATTGGTCGATAGGACTCGCATGCGGGATGCGGTAGATTTCCGTAACGCATGCCGTAGGGACCGCATTCGGGGAATCGTTTTCATTGGTCGATAGGGCTCGCATGCGGGTTGCGGTAGATTTCTGCAATCTAAGTTATCGACTTATGAGTCACTAGTCGACCGCGTGCAGTATATCGACCGGTTTATCGACCAATGCAACTGAGCCGTAAGAGCGTAAGAGTCTTGCCTAAGTTAACTCGTTAATCGATCGATGCAGACCTAACTCTACATAAACTTGTCCAACATCTAACTTTTCATCTTTTCGGCAACGTTGCCCCCAAAAACCCGACCTTGTCCGCTTACCCTCATTCGCGAGACTAATGGGAGGTCGGGAGGAACATTAATTTTGTATTTATAGTAGAATGTGATCGAATCTATATTATTATGTGTACCTATTTAATTTATTGGATATAGTTGTCCCTAATTGTGGATGCTAAGAATTTTGTATTCTATTTGCTACAAAAATAGCGTTAGGTAGTGTGAATTCTTTTTTTTTTTTTTGATAGCTTATATTGTAGCCCACTGCAGGGCAAAAGCCTCCCCTTTCTTATTCCACTCGTCTCTACTCTTGGCTAGTTCTTATACTTTTGGATTAATTTGCAAAATGAAAATATTTGTGGAGCACAAATCTATCGATAATTTTTTTTTATTCGACTGGAAGGCAAATGAGCAAGTGGGTCACCTGGTAAGAGCTCACCACCGCCCATAAACAACTGCAACACCAGGGGTATTGCAGATGCGTTGCCAACCTACTCTAACTCAAGTGCCAGTAATTTCACCGGCTGTCTTACTCTCCACGCAGAAACATAACAGTGCAAGCACTGCTGCTTCACGGCAGGATTAGCAAGCAAGATGGTGGTAGCAATCCGGGCGGACATTGCACAAGGTCCTACCACCTGCAAAAAATTTCAACTTCCAATTCGCTAAAATAAGATGAAAATGAAAACGTAATTTCGATTGAATGCCATATACTAACCCAATACCACGCTCAAGGATGAACAATGAGAATGCGGGATGCCTATCTACACTGTACAGTCGAATTCATAAACTTGGGAGCAAAAATTTGATCAATATTACAAAAGCATGCAAAGCATGTAAAGCTGTACCTAGTTAAATTTGTATACCATGTGGCGAGACATAGTGATACAATTAATTACCTAATGTAACATCTATTGACATAACCTATGTTTAACAAACAAAGAATTTTGATTTTGAATTTGAATTTGAATATTATCTGAACACAACTATTGTTAACGGCGTTGAAAAGCGCGTTCAGACAGCTATGGCTGACATGATGAAGATGATGAGATGAGGCTCTAATAAAGCTGGCAAAGACTCGAACGGCCGTGTTAACTTGTACGATCGTCTATCGTTTAACTATGGAAATTCTAATTAAATGAAATGAAATATTTTATTTGTTAATAGTGGGTTTCGATCAAGGTCTTAGAGTTATACAGTCATAAGATCGCCAGATCGCCACATTACCAACCAACGGTGTCACCAACGGTGCTGGCTGAAAATCAGCGCTGGGGTGTTTTTAACGCTTCAGCATTATGCTGAGCCAGTGTCCGATTCACAACCGCAATGGCGCATAATTTCCTGTGTTGTCTATTTGTACTTAATGCTATTGTTGTGTCTTGTGTTGTGAATAAATGTATTTTCTTTCTTTCTTTCTTTACATTATGCCAACAGACTGGCGTACGAATTTAGAATTGAGTTTTAATGTTATTAATTTTAATCACAGAAGCCAATAAACATTAACTACTTAGCAAAGAACTCACGAACGCTATAGAAACACTTTTCACTTAACCATTGCATTACAACATTTTTAAATGCCTTTATTTTGTTATCTTTAAAGACATCCGGTTGCTTATTATTATTATTATTATTATTGAAATAATACACTAGCAGCTCTTAGAGCTGATGCGTGTACATCACTGCACTTGTGTTTTTACTTAGTCTTTCTTTTTTAAGTGTCTATTATATATTATTAGTGTGTGTTATTATATATCTTAATGCACATAACATGTAGACCCGTAGCAATACGTTTTGAAGTTTAAAAAATATTAAAGTTTTTTATTTTTCGCATATAGCTTCCGGAGCATTTGCCCAACCTAATACAAAAAATTGTGTCATTTTGGGTACCTGCATAAGTAGAAATTTAGGTATTAGTGTTTTTCATTAGTACAGGAGGATGAAAAAAAAATTAGAGACGAAAATTTTACTTTCTTATTAATATCTGAGCAGTAACTGATGTACATAAGCATTTTGTGTCATATCTGTCCACGGGAATCCTGATTTTTAACCAGTACCTAAAATGTCGCCGAACTAACTCTAAAAGAATATTACAGTTTGTTAAAAAGATGTCAGACGTTTAAGAATACTGATATCTGTTATCCAAAATATTTTGTGTCACATTCATCCACGATATTTATAAATATTTAATTTTTTTAATACAATACCCTGTAAAACCCACAAAAGAAAATTCAAGTTTTTAGAGTTTACGTATTTTGATTATTAACGGTGTAAAAAAACACTATTCATAATTTGTGTCATTTTCATCCACGGATTCTCATTATTTGAAAAAAAAAAACGTACTTTGCACGAATGCCGAGCGCGGGGAAGAGCACATCGGGTGCAGGGGGGGGAGGGGGGCGGCTGACAGCGTCCGTTTGTTTATATTACCCGCGGCGTCACACGCGTAATCTATTGAAGAATGTTAATAGGTGTGCAAAATCACTTGAAAGCTTTGTTCTAGTAAACCTTTTATGTTCACAAATACATTTGTTTTTATTTCATTGAAAAATACCAAGGAGTTATGATTTTATCCGCATTCAAAGTTCGCATAAAATATCGCGTCCCGCCAAGAGCCACGTGACAGCGTGTGACGTCATTTTCCAACGATCCGCGCTCCGCGTAGTCGAGTACCTGTTATCAGCCGTACATGCCAGAAGGTCCAACGCGCCGTGTTTTGTTTTGTTTCATCGCTTCCAGACCACCCAGTTGTGTATATTTAATTTAATAAAAAAAAAAAATTAAAAATTTTAAAAACCCCCGCCAAAAAAAGCCGCCAAAAAACGACAACTAAAAAGTAAAAAATAATTATGCACTACCTAGCTGTTGCCCGCGACTTCATCTGCGAACAATTCGTTTATCCCTATCCCGCTGGGACTATGCTGATTTCCCGCAAAATTAGCCTAAGTTAATTTAGTATAAGTACCTAGTAATATTCTTTTTATCTAAGCGTCGTCGGTGTCGGGGGACCGCTAAGGTTAACAGAAACTAAAGTATGTTGTATTTTTTAAAGTACAGTCAGCATCAGAAGTCGCTATACACTTTAGGCGCTCAAAGAGAGGTAAACGTTTAAATTGTCAAAAAGTTGTTGACTGTCATGGTAGTATTTACTTGTGAGCGCTCAATGTGTCAAAAATACCTAAACAGTCGATATTCGTTAATTTCTACACTCCTAACAAGTCATTGATACCTTAGCTGTCAAAAAATCACTGATATCTAAGCACTCAACATATCAAATATATCTGAGCAACATGGAAAAATAGACGTTAAAAGTATATAGCTATGGTCGAAGTTATTTCAGGTAAGCGATATGACAATCATCGAAAACAGTACAGACTTGTCATCACATACATCTGTCTCATGTTTTTCTCTTCAATCAAATTTGACAGAATATGCATCTAACTCTTATTTTACTTTTCAGCAGAATCAAAGTCAAACCGTCTGACACATAGCAAAAACTAAATGAAGGCTAATTTCGAACTCATAGTCAAGGCACGTCGTGGCACCATTGATATTCCTTTGCTTTTCAAAGCATAGATCCCGGGTTCAAATCTCAGTCGACACATAATTGACTTGATCTTTTTCTTGGTTTTATTATTGTTTTATGGCTTTTTTTTTCTTTTAAGTTTGGATCGCATTAGTTTTTACGATTTTTCTCAATTTTAACATAATGTAGCACTTGCTTTTTAAGAAATTAGTTATTTTTATCGACAAATTAGTTTTTATTTTATACCTTTTTTCCCACCCTTGGGGTAAAAGGGTTTTTTTTTCCAAATTTATATAATATCGATTTCAAGGCTATCCAATAAAAAAAGAACTCAGAACTCCGTCATTTGTGAACCGATATGTAATATTTTTTTTGCGTTCGTCTAGGAATGGTTTCAATTAAGTCCCATAAGCACTAAATCAGGATCTGATGATTGGATCCTAAGGAAATCGAGGGAACTCTTCAAATTTTGTGGGGACACCTATGGTAATTTTGATATATTTTGTAGCAACTCGTGCATTTGCTTTTATAAATCATCATTTGGTGAAGCGAAACTGATGATGAAGACCACAGTTGACCATAGGAGTTACTACTCGATAACAAGTATTTCATGGGTTGAATTTCAATTACTTTAACATAGTGGCTAAGCAATTTATGCTCCTCGTAATGCATATGGTGAAATGGAGTAAGAAAGAAAGAAAGAAAACATTTATTCGTGACAAAAACAACAATACCAAAATAAAAAACAAAAACAAAATATAGTTATGCATGTCACGAAATGGTCCCAAATCAGCAATCTGCCGTTCTCGCGAACGGCGCTGTTCTTCCTTAGTAGGTGGTGAAGCACCAGAACTCCTCAATAATGAACGTCTCTGCATCGGAAAGAGCAATTTTTCGTAGAAGGTGGCGGGCAGTTGAAATTAAACTATTGTATCTTAGATCCTTTATACTAAATAGCGTGAAAAAAAATTATAACTACAAATTGAACCGACTACAAAAAACCACGAAAATAATTTTCTACCAGTCTGAAGTCGGTCGGTGCCTCAGCACGAGCCAGCAGGAGTGGACCTATAGTCATCTATCTTACCTACGCACTTAATATTGGGCTTCAATCACTCCTGCTGGCTCGTGCTGAGGCACCGACCGACTTCAGACTTGTAGAAAAATATTTTCATGGTTTTTTGTAGTCGGTTAATTTTTATACCCTAGGCTGCTATTTATTCTTAAACTACCAATAATTCTCAAGCAAACTTAGCCGTTATAGTTTTTCTTGGAAGTTTGATATATTAACTACCATCCTGAATATTTTTAAATTTTTCCACCCACCGGTTTAGATTTTAGAGGGGGTGACGCTCGATTTTAATGAAAATTTGCACTTTAAAGTAGAATATTTCGCAAACGCTTTACTGAATCGAAAAATCGTTTTAGCAAACCCCTAATGGTTTTAAAATACCTATCCAACGATACCCCACACTATAGGGTTGGATGAGAAAAAAAAAATCACCGCCACTTTACGTCTATGGGAGGTACCCTAAAAAAAATTGTTTTTGAATTTTTAATTGTACGATTTTGTCGGCATAGTTTACTTACTTAGATTATATACAACACTAGATGGACCGTAGGCGGCACGAAAACGTCCCCAAAAAATATAAGCCAACTGTTGGCTTATAAGTCATTTTCCCCCCTCAGTCTGCATTGTGACACCGTAGGTGACGTATGCGGAGCGCGCAATACAAAAGTGCCGAAATATGACCAAATGTGCTATAAAAGTGTGCCGCAATTATAAAGGCAGGATTAAAAATCCTAATAACGTGATTTTCCATTGGTAAGTACTCGAGAATCCATAAAATTTCGTAAGAAAAGATTAAATTATTTAGGTTAGTGTTGTTTGACATTTTTTATAGGTGTTACCAGTTTCCAGTGCAAAATTCCCCACAATTCAGTCAAAATCGTATTGAAAAGTTTGTATTGGGCACAAAATCGAAATATATCGATTTCACGCATCAACCTGAACAGTTTTTATTTTTAATCTATTTGAGAAAATGACAAATCTAATTAATGTTCTTTGATATTTTAATGAATATTTGCACCATCTTATTGAGCTTTCTTTTATTCTGTATTTATTTGAGATTGATAAGTAAGCTGTAAACAAATACATATAATGTGGGTGTTTAGGTCATAAAAACTGGAATTTAATAATGCAATCAATACTGAATTCGCAAAAAGTCAAGTGTGTATAAACATTCATAAGATGAATATAAATTCAAGATTATGAAAGATAATATATTTAGTTTGATATACTGAACTACCATATGCAATTTGATTCATACTTTTTATCTGTCTTCAGAATACCTATAGATCCTGTAGTTAAAAAGGCATGGGTGGACATTATAAGAAAAAGTCGGGAAGAAAACCTTTGGCTGCCTGCAAAATCAGCTGTCATATGCTCCGAGCATTTCAAAAGATTTTTCGATTTAGTAATTTGTTTGCGAAATATTCAACTTTAAAGTGAAAATTTTCATTAAAATCGAGCGTCCCCCCCCCCCCCCCCCCCCCTCTAAAATCTAAACCGGTGGGTGGAAAAATTTGAAAAAAAAAACAGGATGCTAATCAGTATATCAAACTTCCAAAGAAAACTATAACGGCTAAGTTTGCTTGAGAATTATTAGTAGTCTATGAGTAAATAGCAGCGTAAAGTATAAAGTATACTCTCTCTGACTCGAGTGTAAAGATGAAGCTGTCACGTGGTCGCCACGCACACAAACAAGAAAAAGTGTGGACGTTTTCAATCGCATTGTTTCTTACTGAGGCTCGGTCTAGTGTTGTATATAGTCTAAGTTTACTTATATATCCGTGCAAAATAACAGCTTTCTAGCATTGATAGTCTCTGAGCAAAGCCGCGGACGGACAGACAGACAGACAGACAGACGGACAGACATACAGACAGACAGACAGACAGACATGGCGAAACTATAAGGGTTCCGTTTTTGCCATTTTGGCTCCGGAACCCTAAAAATCAACTAAGTACTTAAAACAGTAACGCAACAATGAACAATAACAAAATGAACAATAACAAAAATCAAACTCGCGACGCAAAAAATAAAATATACTCGCGGCGACTGTAGTTTCCACTCATGAACCAAACGTGTGTTGCTTAGAAGCACTCGGCGCACACAGGCGCACGAATAAACATGGCGAGCGCGGTCAGGCGCAATGTGGGTGTACTCTCCCGTCCCTACCTGCTCACATCCCGCAGATACCGATAACGCGCTACTGGGACGACAATCGTCTTATGTTGAGAGCGAGCTAAAAGTTTGTCGCGGGCGGCGCGGACTATACCTACAGCCAATTCAATCTGGTTATAGGTATCAGTTATTTTGTTAGAATCTCGGACTTTTTTTAATGTACCCATCTGAAATAGTTCTTGGTGTTTTCGATGGAAAAATACACATGCAGTTTTTTCAAGATTACGATTTGGAGTCTTTTTGTATTTTTTATTTCAACTCCAAATTTTTGTTTCTTTTACGGTCATCCCGTGAAAGTTTATATAAATTTCACACGAAAACACAAGCCGAAACATGAATGCACAGAAAAACCAGAAAAAATAGACCAGCGCTGGGAATCGAACCCAGGTCCTCAGCATTCCGTGCTGCGTGCTATTCCCCTACACCACCACTGGACAGGAGACTAGACACGAATTTTTCCTATGCACCCATATTTCAACTTGGATTCTTATTAGTCACTTTAGCAGCGACACTAACGCCATCTATGATCTACGTTCTCAACGAGAAACATTTTTCACTCCCATCGAAACTATCCGTTCACCAGGGACAAGAGATGTCGCTATTAAGCAATCAAATCAAGATTACGATTTGGAGTCTTTTTGTATTTTTTATTTCAACTCCAAATTTTTGTTTCTTTTACGGTCATCCCGTGAAAGTTTATATAAATTCGTGAAAAATTCGTGTCTAGTCTCCTGTCCAGTGGTGGTGTAGGGGAATAGCACGCAGCACGGAATGCTGAGGACCTGGGTTCGATTCCCAGCGCTGGTCTATTTTTTCTTGTTTTTCTGTGCATTCATGTTTCGGCTTGTGTTTTCGTGTGAAATTTATATAAACTTTCACGGGATGACCGTAAAAGAAACAAAAATTTGGAGTTGAAATAAAAAATACAAAAAGACTCCAAATCGTAATCTTGATTTGATTGCTTAATAGCGACATCTCTTGTCCCTGGTGAACGGATAGTTTCGATGGGAGTGAAAAATGTTTCTCGTTGAGAACGTAGATCATAGATGGCGTTAGTGTCGCTGCTAAAGTGACTAATAAGAATCCAAGTTGAAATATGGGTGCATAGGAAAAATTCGTGTCTAGTCTCCTGTCCAGTGGTGGTGTAGGGGAATAGCACGCAGCACGGAATGCTGAGGCCCTGGGTTCGATTCCCAGCGCTGGTCTATTTTTTCTGGTTTTTCTGTGCATTCATGTTTCGGCTTGTGTTTTCGTGTGAAATTTATATGCAGTTTTTTATAAATTTTGAGAAAATGTTTATATTAGTCTCGGCTGGTATAGCGATTGCTGGCTTTGTATAGTTAAACGGAGTCGCAAGTTCGTTCGTTTAATACTCTCACTCAGCCAGCAAATGCCTACTTCCATACCACGACAATACCTGTATTATCTAATATGAACGCTTCCCATACATGAAATCGTACCGAACGAACGTGTTTGCGCGCGTAAACACCCGTGCGTGGCCCCCGTCCGCCGCCGCTCTGCCGCGTCTGCACGTTTCGACCACAACCATTTGTTTTTATGTTTTATTCCTTTAAATATCGTGGGCGAAAATGACACAAATTTACAATGTCGATTTATCATGCATTTATGATATAGAATATGTGAACTGTAATAACTGTAATATTTTTTTAAAGCATTTGTAGGTTAAGAAAACAAAATAATTTGAAATCTTAAAATTGCGTGGTCTAATTTGACACAATTTTTTTTAATGGGCGTATGTAAGTAATCTGAAATAGGAAATAAATATTTCATAAACTGTAATTTTTTTTTCACACTTTTTTTACATACTGACTTTATAACAGTTTGCACTGGACGAAAATGACACAACTTTGGTTTACAGACTCCAAGGGCTATCCTAGATATGATGCCATAATTATTTTTAACTTTAAATTTATTTTGGGAGATTTATTCAAATAAAAAAAAAACAACCAAAAATCTTCGAATTGCTGAAAATGCAGGCGACAAAAATGACACAAAACGCTATAATAAGCTTTATAGGTACAACTGTACCCACAGGCAAAAAATAAGAAACTTTAGAATTCTTGAAACCTGTCACCTCTAAATAATGTACTCCTGCCGGCCTAATGGGTATTTTTGGATGTCAATGCCAGTTTTACGGCTGTTTTATATAATCTATATTTATTTAACCTTACGCGAGTACATTTCTTGAAATTCTGTGAACTGGTTTTTATATTTATGGACAAATATACAGACTTCTAATATATATAGGCACGGAACTGTCAAAATATTGTAGTTAGCGAAACCAAAGTTGGTTGCTTCAAATGGCTCATAAACTGATTAAAAACGTAACTAAGTCTAACCGGCTCTGATAGGTTCTAGCCCGCGGTTAATTCAATCAGATTAGAAGCACTAGGCAAGTTGCCTTGTGTAACGGTTACGTTGATTACGCTATTTTTAACTGTATAATTTAAAATGTATTGGTTATAATTTGTTGTCTCGTCGGTTGTTTAAGTAGGATGACGTGGTTTTAATTAACATGTTTAAATTGGTATCGACTTCAGGGTAAATGTTCAGTGTTTGTGCGACGTTTCTTTTTTGTCATTACCGTTTAGGCGAGTATTTTTACAAGAGGTGATGCTGATGGGTTAAATTGTAATGAAAACTAAAGGCAATACTGATGCTAAATATAGCATTATCAGTTTTGAACACAAAACTACCGTGAGAATCACTCATATTAAATATATTGATCCGGATAACTCACGACTAAAATCGAGTTTAGCTCGAGATGTTTCGGGCTAAAATCCGTAGCCGTAGCCCTTCTTCCTCGGAGCAACGCGACTCGGCGGTTTCTGCAACACGCGCACTAGCCCGAAACAAGTCGAACTTTCAAGTTGACAAACATATCAACTTTAGGATGGTAGACCACATATTTGGCTGATGTACGACTAGGGTTATGACCGAAACCCCCCAACAAGCAAAGTAATCCTATAAGAAAGGGCTATAAGTCTATTTTTACTAATAACATTCTTATAAAGAACTTGCTCTGGACTATTTTACTTATAATAGCATTTGACAAGCCGTAACATACTCAAGAGCATTTGATTTTATATTTCAACATTATAGTTTACTACAAGATCATCTTATAGGACAGTTATAGGACACTTTTACTTATAATAGCATCTCACAAGCCTACATATTCTCAAGAGCATTTGCTTACATTTCTCAGTCTTATAGTTAGCTACAAGACTATCTTATAGGACACTTATAGGATTAATACTCTTATAATGGTCTTCAATAAGACTAAATAATCTTGAGCCATACTTTGATCCTATAGTAGCATTCTGTAAGAGAATAAGGTCTTATAACATACTTATCTGAGATCACTATAAGTTAGCAACATTTTAGTCTTGTACAAGAGTCTTATAAGTGTTAAAATACTTAATAAGAGCGTTATAAGATTAAAAAATCGTATAAGTCACTTGATCAAGCACTTTGTTAGTTGATGTCAGCCATTGAGATTCTAGTTGTATCATCTTAACGATTCGAAGTGCTTAATTATGGATTTAAATGGTTGGAAACGATTTAAAAGGAGCGGTGGCTACAGACGAAAAGTCACAAATAAGTATGAAGAGTTGAAAGCGGGTTCTTCAGGAATTGCATTGGGATCACCGAGTACGTCAAATGCGTCAAGTACGAAACCTGAAGAAGCAAATGAGGGTTCCGCAGAAACGTTCTCGTTCCAGCCAGAAAGTGCAGAAAATGAACATTTCAAAGAAGAGGACTCGGATTTAGAAGAAAGTACTGACTTTGAAACCTGCGAAGCAATTCAATGGTGCGTGTGAAGTTCCCAATCCGCACTGGGCCCGCGTGGGAACTATGGCCCAAGCCCTCTCATTCCGAGAGGAGGCCTGTGACCAGCAGTGGGACGTATATAGGCTGAGATGATGATGATGACTGACTTTGAAAAAAATCTGGAACTAAATTTCGCGTTAATACAGCGGGCGCACAATAAACACGCGTTCACTTCTGGACAACTCAGGCGCTACTAGAGTAGGTAGAGAGAGAGAGAGTTAGTCAGGACGGAACAGGGCACACATAAGTGTTGCCAACTTTTTTTTACCGATCGGGCGATCATTATTATCCGGCTAATAATTTGGCCCACTATATACAGAATTACCTATTAGTATTACTGCTTACATTTGAAGGCCACATTTTTTGGCCCCTCAATATATTATTTGGGAAATCAAGTTTCTGACAAAAATCATTGTTAAAATTTAAACTTAAAATTAAAACAGAATAAGTAATAGTAGGTACAAGTAGTACTAGCCTCTTTTGTTTCAAATAATATTGATAACGCGGATTACGAAAAATCATACAGACCAACTGAGAACCTCCTCTTTTTTTGAAGTCGGTTGACAAAAACACAAGAAGATGAAAGAAGCCTTCATGAGGAACCCTAATATGTTTAAAAATGGAGGTAAGTTATCTGTTATAAGTACTATTTTACTTATAATTGTCCTATAAAGTACTTATAGCAGAGCATGTATAAAAATGGCGACGTATTCATAAGGATTTTATGAAAAAAAAAATACAACTAATAATATATTGCCATTATTCGAAGGGGGCGCTGTGAAACTAACCAAATTACGGTATACATTATCAGTAAAAATAACTTCCCACAAGAGTTTACACACTATAGTTAAAATAATATTGCTAATAATGTTCTACAATAAGAATAAAAAGTGTAATTACGTTTTAAATGTATTTATTTATCACAAAACAACCGGACCAACCAGCAGAAAATCTACGCTGAGGACACCTTTAAAAACATACTTATAACTTAAATCCAAGTAAATTACTAGTCCATTATAAACAAGATTGCTCTAGTAAAATACTTGTGTTAGATAACAATAAGAGCATTAGTACTTGTAAAGGACTTGAGTCAGATTCATATAGGAGCAATTGCGCTTCGGTAAGTGTGTTATAGGTCTTAATAACATTCTGCAAGTACATAATAAGATGGTTATAAGACTAAATGCTCCTATATCTGCGCCCAAATCCAGGCTTGTAGTATACTACAAGTATCTTATAAGTGTAAATAAAAGTAGTCTTGAGAGTGCTACAAGAGCAGATTTTGCTAGTTGGGCCGTCATGCAATTTGCAATAATTAAGCGACTGTATTCAGTCTATAGGCCAGTGGCCGAATCGTCTAACTGTGTATATCTTTCTACCAGCGTTCTACACCGTGTGACGAGAGAACCAGTGAAAACGATTATGTTTCCGAGGATGTTCGAGAATAAGGCGTCTAATCGACCTTTAGGCCTTAGTAATTCACTACAAGGCTCGGAACCGGTTTATAAAATAGCGGTAAATACCGGTTTATTTCGGTTTACCTCCGAACTTTCACAAGAACGCGAACGTTTTTAAGAACTTAACTATAACCTAAATAAACCGGTTTATTCGACGAGTGACAGCTGGCCGGCTTGCGACGGGCGACGACGGTTATCCTGCGTCGGAATAAACCGGTTTTTATTGTTCTATACCGGTTAATCTGACAAGAACTTTATAGAAATGTTCCCTTATAAACCGGTTTAAAAATAACGGTTACGCTAACGAAACCAAAATGAAAAGGTTTTCCGCCAAGTACATGATAACGGTTTGGAAATTTAACCGGTATCTGAGCCTTGATTCGCTATTTTACTACCTTCTTTCAACACCAATATCTCCCATTTCCAGGCATACCGGTCTCGCAACAGCACCTAGTGTATAACCTGAAAGAACTCGATGACTCGGCGACGCTCCGCGCGCTCGGCATCGCGGACGGCGCGCGGCTGCGGCTCGTGCTGGGCATGCGCGGCGGACCCATCAGCACGCGCCGCCTGCCGCCGCCGCCCAGCGACCTCGGCGGGGAGTTGGAACGGCTCCTTAACACCAGTAGATACAGGTTGGTTGTTAGTGTACAGCCTGAAGGAGCTCGACGTCTCCGCCTCTCCGAGCGACCTCGGTGGGGAGTTGGAACGACTCCTTAACACCAGTAGATACAGGTTGGTTGGTACCTAGTGGACAGCCTGAAGGAGCTCGACGTCTCCGCCTCTCCCAGCGACCTCGGCGGGGAGTTGGAACGACTCCTTAACACCAGTAGATACAGGTTGGTTGTTACCTAGTGGACAGCATGAAGGAGCTCCTTAACACTACCACAATTGTTGAAGACTAGGTACAGTTGCCATCAGATATGTCGTAGCGAGCGATGTATCCAAATATTTCGGAGCAGCATTACATTTTATTTAATTCCTTGCACTAGATAAAGTTAATAATACAAGAACATGCAATCTGTCGTAAATATGCTCAGCGGCACAAAATTTGGCCCAGACTCCACACAAAAATAGCTGTTAGGTACTACATACATTTGAGGGCCAGATTTTTTGCTGCTCAGAATATAAGAGCACCAAGTTTTCAATTAATGTCAACACGTCTTACTTCTATTCTTACAATTAGTTTTGTATCTCCAATAATCGACTGAAACATTCCAGATCAATTTTATGGCACAGTGTGTGAAGTTTTTTTGGTGATGTATATCGATGATAATGTTGTTTGTTCCAGGGAGTCGGGGTGCGGCGGCGCGGCCGGCTGCAAGGTGACGGTGCTGGTGTTCCGCGACGGGGAGCGCGTCAACATGCTGCGCGTGAGAGAGAACCGCGACGGGAGCCTGCAGCCGCTCGCGCACCGCGACTGTACGTACACACACACAGGCGGGGAGCGCGTCAACATGCTGCGCGTGAGGGAGAACCGCGACGGGAGCCTGCAGCCGCTCGCGCACCGCGACTGTACGTACACACACACAGACACACATACACACGCGGTGTGTCAACATGCTGCGCTACAAAGAGGAGAGAGAGGGAGATCCGCAGATATACGGGCCCAGAGAGAGACATCTAAACGTCAAGATACTTAGACACAGACACTCAGAGATCTGATATAGAGTGAGGCAGTTGCTACTGTGCGTTCACAACGGTCTATTCCGACTAGTTCCATTATTAGTTCACTAGCTTTTTCCCGCGGCTCCGCCCGCGCGGTATTCGGTTATCGCGCGCTGTTCCCTCGGGAACTGTGCATTTTTCCGGACCATCTCTATGCCAAAAATCACGTCGATCCGTCGCTCCGTTACGGCGTGAAAGCGTAACAAACCAACAAACTTTCCCCTTTAAGGATTGATGGAACTAATTGGACTTTTTGCTCAATAGTTACATTCAACGAAGAGGGTAGTCCAACTAGTTCCATCAATGGAACCCCCCCAATACCCCCCAATACCCCTGGTGTTGCAGATGTTTATGGGCGGTGGTGATCTCTTACCACCAGGAGACCCACTTGCTCGTTTGCCTTCCAGTCGATTAAAAAAAAAAAAAAAAAAATAGACCACAACCAGATCCTGGCTTTTCTCCGATAATATTCTTTTCAAATGATTCATTTCCAAACTGTTTCATATGAAGGGATGTTTTTTTGCTGAAACTAAACTATTCAAGTTTATCTCAAAGAGCTCTATCAGTTAATTTTATAATAATTCTGAAGTACTTATGCAAAAAGATGATCTTTATAAGAAAATCTTTACTCGTGGCACCATTAAAGTGCGATACCGCCTATTGTCTACCTTGAATCTAACCCCCTTATTCATAAAACTTAACAAGCCTATGTTAACTAACAAATGCTTTGTCCCTTTCTAACAAATACAAATGTCGAAGTGACAGATAAGGACAAATGAATTTTAGCGGCATTTTAACTAAAATAGGTTTGATTGTCGTTTATGAATAAGGGGGTAAGTGTTTATACCTGATGCATCCTTACTTGTCTTATCATGTAAACAAACACTTCTCGAAGACACAGACACACCTTTCTCTTGGATTACATAATAACCATCACTTAAAATGTTCCTGTATACTTAAAGAAACTCACAAAGTATTGAAATCAACCGATTAACCACTGAAAAATATCATTTCTAATAAGATTGCCTTCAATAATTGAAGGAACGATTGAATAACTTCAAAAATGTCTGACATTGCAGTGTCAAGATTGTCTTTGGAACGGATTGAAAAGTATTGATGGGA
The DNA here is from genome assembly GCA_037349165.1 of Choristoneura rosaceana. NCBI lineage: Eukaryota > Metazoa > Arthropoda > Insecta > Lepidoptera > Tortricidae > Choristoneura > Choristoneura rosaceana. The sequence goes on from JAZBNJ010000001.1 coordinate 1,207,237, forward strand.
AACGACAACTTATCGATGTGGACAAATGTGGCAATTAATACTTAATGTCCTCCTAAGTCCTTGCGTACTTTATAAAGAACTAATCTATATACATAAAATTCTAAACTAACTGACTGTTGATATATCAATGCACAGCCCAAACCACTGGACTGAGAGACTTGAAATTTTTTCACATATGTAGATACCTTATACAATGTAGGCACCCACTAATGAAGGATTTTTGGAAATTCCCACGGGATAAGGAAAAAACGGGTTTTATATTCAGTTCAACGGGATGGATTTTTCGTTTTATTGGTCGTAGAAAACTGAAATTTATTATTTAGATTCCTTGGGGGGTGTATGGGAGCACTACAAAAGTATTTCCCGAAATTCTGACGGGAACGGGAAAAAACGGGATTTTTCGTTTTACTGGTCGTAGAAAGCTGAAATTTGGCATGCAGGTTGCTTGAAAAGTATAGGAAAGTATTAAAGAGATAATTTACCGAAATTCCCACGGGAAAGGGAAAAACGGGATTTTTCGTTTTACTGGACGTAGAAAGCTGAAAATCGGCATGTAGGTTGCTTAAAGGAGTGTAGAGGAGCATTGAGAGTAATAATAATAATAATATTTAATTCAGATTAAAATCCATAGCTTTGTTAGTAGATACAGTCACTCTTATAGACTAAGGGTTAGTAGTAGAGTGTAGTTTTCAAAATTCCCACGGGAACGGGGAAAAACGGGAATTTTCGTTTGACTGGTCGTAGAAATCTAAAATTCGGCAAGTGGGTTTCTTGGGGAGTGTAGGTGAGCTTTAAGAGATCATTTCCCAAAAATTATTACGGGAACGGGAAAGTTGCACATCGATGGCATACTAGACGAAGCATCAGTCCTACCGACCCCGAATTTTATTATCCATGTCTCAGAAGAAAGCGTAAGTGAGACAAGCAGTGAATAAAAGTATTATACACACACATATATTTGTATTATTTCTTATATCTCTCTATAACAATATACATCACTATAACTTTGTTTTTTAGACGGGCACAGAATAAGTCTAGTCTTTCGACTGAAGGGCTTTGTACCTGTGGCCAGCAAAAATATTAAAACAACGAAAACGCGCTTCAAAATGGTAATTTATCACACAAATCAAACGAAATCTGGCAACGGCGCTTAGCAAGGAATTGTCGGTGAGTTCACAAGGTAGCCGCAACGTACACAACTAACCAAGACGTTGGCGTACGATACTATCGCCATTTACTCACATATTGACAAAAAATTACTAAAATGCCTAAAATAAAGAACAAAATAAACGTCAACAGATGTGATTTTAGTTTCAAATTATTCTTTCAAGCGCACATGATTGTGTAAATAAATTAGTATGGAAGTCGTGCCACCTTACGTGTTTAATTATAACAAAATCAATCAATTTACTATCATAATGTGTCTTTGTAACATGAAATAAAGACTTGAATTTGAATATATTTTATCGACATTTCCCATCACTAGTCATTGTCTATTATCTATGTCTACCATCTATGACGTCACGTTTGTTTACATGATAAGACAAGTAAGGATGCATCAGGTATATATTATAAGTTTTTTGTACTGCTTTGTGGTGTGCAATAAAGAATATTTGTATTGTATAGTATTGTGCTGGTCGCATTTACCCCAATCGACTACTCCACAGATTCATCGTCCCTGTCGCCGCTCGGGTCGCCCGTGCCGTCTTCGAGCGCGGAGGCGGAGGCGGAAGCGGAGGCGGGCGCGGGCGCGCGCGACAACGCCGTCACCATGCACAAGATGCTGGAGCTGCGGAGGCGTATGGAGGCGCTCGCCGTGCAGCGGCATCACCCCGCAGGTGGGATATTGCTTGTAAAAATATGAAAAATACGGATGACCTGGTTAAGGTTAAAGCCGCGGGTTCAAGGTGGATGCATGCCGCTTCCAAGCGAAGCAACTGGAGGTTTAATGGGAGAGGCCTATGTCCAACATTGGACGTCCTACGGCTACAATATTCAAATCTACTGTCAAGAAGACGTTAATATCTAAGGCTTATTATAAAGTCAATGATTATATCATGGACAAGGATATTTGAAAATAATTCCGATCCGCATTAGCGATCCCTTCAAATAGCAAACCTACTGTGTTCAAAATAAAGTTGTGTTAAATACTTGTGATTAGTATATAGATATCATTTATTAATATTGTGAATCTGTTTAAAAAAAATACCTCGTTGAGTTTCTTGTTGGATTCTTCTCAACAGTGGTTTTTTCCGAACCGGTGGTAGATTTTTTTTTACTTTCATAAGTGCTTATCATAGCCAAAATTGAATAAAGATATTTAATAAATAATAAATAATAAATAAATATCATGGGACACTTGACACCAATTGACCTAGTCCCAAACTATTTTGACTTTGACTTGTGACTTTGAATATGATGATGATGACTAGAGATGTGTAGCTCCCGAGAGAGTGATGCATAAATAAATGCAGGATGTTTATATGTTTTTTTTTTTACAGAAACCAAAGCAGAGATACAGAAGACTCGCAGCGAGGAAACCCTTTCCGTCCCTTCTCTGCTCGACGACGGCGGCTACGCCTACACGCCTTACAGCGAGGCCGACGACGCTTTTACCCCGCTCTATGACGGCCATTATACTCGCTATGACTACGAGTGCTCGTTCAACGACCGCTACACGCTGCTGCCGCCCATAGGTGAGTGTACTGTGTCTGTGCGTACAACGAGACCGACGACGCTTTTACCCCGCTCTATGACGGCCATTATACTCGCTACGACTACGAGTGCTCGTTCAACGACCGTTACACGCTGCTGCCGCCCATAGGTGAGTGTACTGTGTCTGTGCGTACAACGAGACCGACGACGCTTTCACCCCGCTCTATGACGGCCATTATACTCGCTACGACTACGAGTGCTCGTTCAACGACCGTTACACGCTGCTGCCGCCCATAGGTGAGTGTACTGTGTCTGTGCGTACAACGAGACCGACGACGCTTTCACCCCGCTCTATAACGGCAATTGGGATGTTGACACCACCAAACAAATGACGTACTTTTTATGAGCTGTCAAAACAATTCTCCCATAGAGTCTCAATAGCAATAGCGAATTATGACGTCAATATCCGGCAACTCAATCAACTAACTATTTATTTGTTTTAAAGCAACAAAAAATCTAATTTTACAGTGAATCGAAAGTTAATCTGGTTTTCAGGGTTAAAATAAAGCGTTTTTTACCGGAGTTGTGCCTTCGAATTATTTTTATCCCTATTGCTTTATTCATGACAGATTCATATGAGTGTGACAGATGACAGAACCTACATTATTTCTACTTTTGACCACTATTAGCGACCAGCGAATACAGAAACGTAAATATTTTTAGATAGATCATTCCAATATTTAAAACACCAATTGACGTTGTTTTTTTTTGCATTTAGTTAAATACCTATCCAAACCAAGTATAACATCAGGTGAGATAGGGGTCAATCACCGTCAGTCAAAAGGTTCTCGAATGGCGTCCGCGGACCGGGAGACGAGCTGTCGGTAGCGGCTTGGGGGAGGCCTATGTCCAGCACTGGACGTCTTTCGGTTCACATGATGACATGGTGAACTGCATGAACACGCATAATTTTGCATAAGCTTAGCTATCGTAAGGTCGCGGGTGAGCAAGGAAATTCTTTTAGTTCATTGATGACCGTCAGTTTTATGTTAAAAAAAATACGTTTATGTAAATGTATTTGTGACGTCAGCATCACCGGCACCACCGCGTGACGTCACCACGCCCCACCGCGGCCGGCGGCGCTTGCAGCCGCGCACCCCGCGGCCCTCCATCTCGCTAGTATATAAGCCACCGCGCGACGCGAGAGAGTCATTCACGTGGAGCGCGCTGCGCGGACGCTTGAACTGGTCCCCAGTTCGTGTCGCACAGCGCCAACTCCAGTGGATCTTCCCTTCTCCTTTTCCCCTCGCTTTCCCGTAGGAGTCACTCATGTGAAGCGCGCTGCGCGGACGCTTGAACCGGTCCCCAGTTCGTGTCGCTCAGCGCCAACTTCGGTGAGCCTCTCCCTCACATTCCGATCCGTGTAGGACCTTATCGCTCTCCCGAAAGAGTCACTCACGTGGAGCGCGCTGCGCAGACGCTAGAACCGGTCCCCAGTTCGTGTCGCTCAGCGTCAACTCCAGTGAGCCTCTACCCTGCACCCCGATCCGGATAATAGACCTTGTCGCTCTCCTGAAAGAGTCACTCACGTGGAGCGCGCTGCGCAGACGCTAGAACCGGTCCCCAGTTCGTGTCGCTCAGCGTCAACTCCAGTGAGCCTCTACCCTGCACCCCGATCCGGATAATAGACCTTGTCGCTCTCCCGAAAGAGTCACTCACGTGGAGCGCGCTGCGCAGACGCTAGAACCGGTCCCCAGTTCGTGTCGCTCAACGTCAACTCCAGTGAGCCTCTACCCTGCATCCCGATCCGGATAATAGACCCTGTCGCACTCCCGTAAGAGTCATCCAGGTGGAGCGCGCTGCGCGGACGCTTGAACCGGTCCCCAGTTCGTGTCGCTCAGCGCCAACTCCAGTGGACCTCCCCTTCCTCCCGCCTTCTCAACTAACCGTGCCTACCCCGCTATTAACAGTCTCTGGACCCTGCCTCCCGAGCGTGCTAAACCTTAGGCCATACGGGACCGATCCCGGGCCTCGCGACTCGCGTAGTTTGTAAGGAAACCTAGAAGTTAGACGCAGTTGTATCCTTAGCAGTTAGACCTAGTTCTTAGACATAGATTGATTGTATATAAATAAAAGGCCGATAGAGCCCACCTCGTTGTTTCCTTCAGAATCCCTGTAGGCTACCCCAGGCTAATAGAATCAGAAATACATTAAAAAGACCCTCGCAGTGCCTAACACCGAGGGTCACGTGACGAGCTGCCCTCCCCACCTGCCGGGCCAAGAGCACTCCGTCACAATTGGCGCCCAACGTAAAATAGTCTGGTAGTTCTTGGGGAGCCAGCATTCTTTATCTAGAAACCGTTAACCCGTCCAGAAGGCACCAAATCCGTCACATTTGGCGCCGAACGTAAAAAGCCTGGTAGTTCTCGGGGACTCAGTATTCTATATCTAGAAACCGTTAGTCCGTCCAATAGGCACCAAATCCGTCACATTCATCCCGTCTCTAGTTGCAATTCATAATTAAAATCCAGTGTAGCAGAAGCACGTATAAGAAATACCTCTTAATTTCAGTCCACAGGAACAAAATAAGTAGGTAGGTATTCACGTGTAGCCAAATGACGTCTTGGGTTCACCATTTGAAGAAGGAGGCACTAATAGCAGAGTTGCAGAAGAGAAACATAGAAACCGAGGATCAGACAGTAGACAATCTACGAAAGATCCAAAAAAAAACATTAAGAGAAGAGGGCACCGAAGAAAGAAGCGAGCCGGAACAAGACGAACCAGAGAAAAGAGAAGAGAAAATAGACAAAACCGAAGAAACTACAAACATGACTAACCCGATACCCGAATGGAGAATATCATTCGACATTGGAGAAGACGCCGTAGAATTCCTAGAAAGATTAGAAGAGCTCGCCGACACAGGCGAAGTGCAAAAGGAAAGGCTACTGAAACTGTTGCCCAAGTATTTCCGAGGCAAAGCTCTCTCGTGGTACAGAAACAATCACGAATCGTGGGAAACCTGGAAGGAATTGACAGAAGATTTCAAGACACATCACTGTCAAGGAAATTATGAAAACAGCTTGCAAGAACAGATCATATTCAGAAAACAAAGGTACAGAGAAAACTTTGTTACATATATGACGGATATCCAGACACTGATAAGACGATATGGCAAGTTAACCATACATTACACATACATTACACATTACATTACATTACACATTATACATTAGTATGGTTAAGTTAAGTTGTGTTATTGTGACGGAGTGCTCTTGGCCCGGCTGGTGGGGAGGGCAGCTCGTCACGTGACCCTCGGTGTTAGGCACTGCTAGGGTCTTTTTAATGTATTTCTGATTCTATTAGCCTGGGGTAGCCTACAGGGATTCTGAAGGAAACAACGAGGTGGGCTCTATCGGCCTTTTATTTATATACAATCAATCTATGTCTAAGAACTAGGTCTAACTGCTAAGGATACAACTGCGTCTAACTTCTAGGTTTCCTTACAAACTACGCGAGTCGCGAGGCCCGGGATCGGTCCCGTATGGCCTAAGGTTTAGCACGCTCGGGAGGCAGGGTCCAGAGACTGTTAATAGCGGGGTAGGCACGGTTAGTTGAGAAGGCGGGAGGAAGGGGAGGTCCACTGGAGTTGGCGCTGAGCGACACGAACTGGGGACCGGTTCTAGCGTCTGCGCAGCGCGCTCCACGTGAGTGACTCTTTCGGGAGAGCGACAAGGTCCTACACGGATCGGAATGTGAGGGAGAGGCTCACTGAAGTTGGCGCTGAGCGACACGAACTGGGGACCGGTTCAAGCGTCCGCGCAGCGCGCTTCACATGAGTGACTCCTACGGGAAAGCGAGGGGAAAAGGAGAAGGGAAGATCCACTGGAGTTGGCGCTGAGCGACACGAACTGGGGACCGGTTCTAGCGTCTGCGCAGCGCGCTCCACGTGAGTGACTCTTTCGGGAGAGCGATAAGGTCCTACACGGATCGGAATGTGAGGGAGAGGCTCACCGAAGTTGGCGCTGAGCGACACGAACTGGGGACCGGTTCAAGCGTCCGCGCAGCGCGCTTCACATGAGTGACTCCTATGGGAAAGCGAGGGGAAAAGGAGAAGGGAAGATCCACTGGAGTTGGCGCTGTGCGACACGAACTGGGGACCAGTTCAAGCGTCCGCGCAGCGCGCTCCACGTGAATGCCAACAATGCGTGGAAGGTTAATAGCGTCAGTTTTATTTCAAGCTGCCTACATCCAGCATAAATACCAGCAGTACTGTCAACACAACAACAACAAGTTTAAGTCCAAGCTAAATGAATGGCTTCTAAATAATTGTTTTTACTCAATGAAGGAGTTTTTCAAATACAGCATCAATAAATAATAATTTGATTTGTATGTTTTCAACAACTATAATATGTATAATAAGGACATGTAATATAATTAATATAATATAATTTTATTTTTGACATGTTAATTTTTAAGAAACTGACATAGCATATTTTTCCTTGTATTTAAAATAAGAAAATGAAATACATAATTATTGTACACCATGCATGTGGTAGATTACGGTCATGTTCTGAATTTATCAATATAACTATATTTTGTACCCGTTATCACAATAAATATATTGTGATTATCAATATTTTTGAAGGTTCCCGAACGGAGTCGGAGCAGTCGGTGGACCGGCTGCACGGCGAGTCGGGGCTGGTGTCGGAGGCGCTGGGCGGGCTGCTGCGCGAGCGGGACGCCGACGACGCCATCTTGGAGGAGTGCCTCCGCGCCGCCGACGACTGCCGCGACGAGCCGCCGCGCCGCCCCGACCTGCCCGTGCCCACCGACTACGGTGAGCCGACACAATCATGATAATGATGATGATTACCGGATGGCTAAGAAATCAAACGGCTGTTCAATCAAACACAATTCTCCCATTGTTTCAATGGCAATAGCGAATTATGACGTCATTATCCGCTAACTCAATCAACTACCTGACTATTTATTTGTTTTAAAGCAACAAAAAATCTAATTTTACAGTAAATCGAAAATTAATCTGGTTTTCAGGGTTAAAATAAAGCGTTTTTTTACTGTGCCTTGGAATTTTTTTTTGATGACGTCAACAACCTTATTTCTTACTCGTGAAGGAAAAGGTCGCTAAGCTGGTGTCCTTTTCCAGGTCCAGTGGTGGGCGGCGGGTGGCGCGGGCGCTGGGGCTCGAGCTCGGCGCTGTCGCCGCTGGGCGCGGCGGGCGGCGCGGCGCACTCGGCCTCCTCGCTGCAGCTGCGGCGCGTGCCGCCGCCGCGCCCGCCGCGCGCCGCCGCGCTCTACTCCGCCTCCACCTCCGACCTGCAGACGCTCACCGCCGCCGTCCTGCCGCTCAGCAGGCACAGGTAACACCGCCATATTGACACCACCACAGATATGGATTACACTAGATAACGCACTCACCACCACCACCACAGATAGAGATTACACTAGATAACGCACTCACCACCACCACCACAGATAGAGATTACACTAGATAACGCAAACACCACCACCACCACAGATAGAGATTACACTAGATAACGCAAACACCTCAATCATTATCATATCATCCCAGCCTATTACGTCCCACTGCTGGGGACAGGCCTCCTCTCAGAATAAGAGGGCTTATTTATTTATTTATTTATTTATTAGACATGCCAACAGTACATGAACAAGACATTTAAATTAATCTAAATTATAAGTTATAGTCCCCGCTCATGCACCAATAACAGGCATGCAACAGCATTGATCATGTTCGGGGAAATACACTAACAAGTAAAACTATATGACGATGTAATTATACTAATTATCGCATTGGCTTGGACCGTAATTCCCACGCGGACCCAGTGCGAATTGGGAACTTCACACTCACCATTGAATTGCTTCGTAGGATGTGCAGGTTTCCTCACGATGTTTTCCTTCACCTTAAAGCTCGTCTAGTATAATCTATACCTGTGCTCATCAGGCACTGGTATCGCCGCCATATTGACACTCAGCAGGCACAGTTACCGACTCGCTGGCGACCCCCACCCCGCGCCCCGAGTCTCCGTCGCGCACTACGCATCCTCGCTACGGGTGACACTCTTTCCCGGCCCGAATGACACCGACATGGAAATACCGGCCCTGTTTTTTGTGTAAACGCCCATAGAAATTGACAGGAGCTTCTATGGGCGAGTACATGAAAAACAGGGTCGGTATTTCCATATCAGTATTATCCGGGCCGGGAAAGATTGTCACCCCTCGCTACAGCTGCGCCATCAGCTGTTTCTTGTCAGAATAAGATGATTTAGGCTGTAATGCCCTAGTACGGATTGGAAAATTCGCAGACACCACTAATTTGCTTTACAGAGGTATTTATTAACCCCTACGATGTTACCCTCATCGAAAACCCTACAATACATTTCGCTCATGTAAATTGCCCTGCATGTTATCACTGTGTGAAATTACTGTGGTGTGCAATGAAATACTTGCATTTATTGGCAATTTATGTCAAGGTTTTAGGTAAGCGAAGTTTAATTGATTTAAACTAAACTTCTTAATTACCTTGTAATAACGTAAAAAAATAACTCGAAAAAGAAATATCTCTTCACGAATATTTACAAACTTAAATTTAACTTGCCATGTATTAACATGGCAAGTTAAATTTCAAGTTCCAACATTAGTTGGAAGTCAAATTTAACCCACTTCCAGTGATTTGATCGACGTTAAATGTGGTATACATATTTAAATTAGATGACAACAACGCAAGTATAAAATTTTCTGAAAACTTTCCTTATTCGTTGCAGAAACCGCGAGCACTTGCATTTGAGCGACGAAGGTCTGGACGTGACGCACAGAAAGGCCCTCGAGGCCGGCAGCGAGCGCCGCCAGCGCCGCATCAAAAAGATCGCCGAACTCGAAAACTCGCGGCTATTCCGCTTCGGCGACTCCTTCGAAGACGTCAAAACCGAAGTCGAGAAGGAACCCGAGAAGAAAGAAGTCAAGAAAGTCACAAGGATACGCTGCGAGTTCTGCAAGAAACGACTGAGCATAGCCACTGTACACAAGTGCCGGTGCGGCGCCGAGTTCTGCGCACCCCACAGGTACGCAGAAGTACACGGTTGCGCGTATGACTACAAAGCGAACGCGCACCAGTATTTACAGCGCGCCAACCCGCTGGTGAGCGCACCCAAACTGCCTAAGATATAGCACACATTGCCTTCGGAAAATTCATAAAAATCATCGATACGTCAAGTGTCTTATTGGTCACGATAGTTGTAGTATGCTAATCCGATTTGATTAACACGTATTTTTAGATCGGGCGGGTTAAATTGAAGTTGCTATTGGATGTTCTTGTCATAGGGTAGTTAGGCGTGTAGTGAGCGACACTGGCGTTTAGTTTCATGATATTAAATTTTAAATTGCAATATTAAACACGTTTGAGCCGGGTTCGCAACGTATGTTATTAAAATAGTCGAATAACTATTGTTTTTGTGTACCTTTCATCCGCCTTCGCTCGTCTATTTTTATAACAAAAACAACATCTTAAACTCGTGCTGTGCGTGAAAGTATAATGTGAGCCATAACGGCTTCTTTCATATTTTTGTCTGTGTCTGTCATTCAAAGAAAAACTTTAATAACATAAAAGCTTTTGCACTTTCAAAATTTGTTTATAAAAAGTAATGTTAAGTGTTAGTCGATGTTGAAAGAGGTTTTGGTGTTAGGATAACTTTCCGGTGTTTGATGTGTGTACAGTATATACTAGGCAGTTATCAAAATTTGTATAACTTTAAATGTGCACACTGTTTTATCAAATCTTAAATAATTAAGCACTAAAAACAAGTAATTTTGTATCAAATTTAAGTTATCACTTGTTTGTTGCAGTCCTATTCGCACGAATCTTGTTTTTGATATACTAACATTATTTTTACCTAGATAAATAATGTTATTGAAATTAATATTGTAATTTAAAAAATACAGACCCGTTTGCTGTTGAATTTGTTAGTGTAAAAGTCACATTCTTTACTAGATGTGTTTCACTAAACTGAAAATCAAAGCGTAGAAAAGGAATAGAAAAAGAAATGTAAACGCGATGTCTTTATTCAAAGGGGGTTAGTTGTTGCCCACTAACGCCATCTAGCCTTTCGCTTGTCAAGATATTCTCATTTCAATCGTTTGTTGTCGGTGTAACTTTTCGTTTTGTTTTTTTCGTAACCTCTAAATGCTAGTGTCGCGTACTATTTATATACGTTGTTATGGTGTATACTTGCTTGTACTAATACTAGGGCCGCGCGAGCTGTGCGCTGTCGAACGAATTGTGATATATTCTGACCTAAATTAAGAAGAAAATGTTATCTTCTGCCACGTGTGCGTTTGTTTTGTAAAGAAATTATTGAGAAAAATTACGAAAAAAAAATGCTCCTCGAAACGCCCTTGACCAGAGTCGGTAGAGTTAGTGAACAATGTTATTTTGTCGGATAAATTCGTATTTTTTAAGTCGGTTAACAGCAGCTAATTGAGATGGTAAGATAAATACGAAATTTTCCGACAAAATACGATGACAAAACATTATTCACTGTATGATGAATATTAGGAAGCGAAACTGTTACATCTGTCACTATTGAGATTAAGAACCGGGTTTTTCTCCATCTGAACCCGTATATAGCCATGAAAAACCCGAGGCCTTATTGCCTAACGTTTCTGACAGTCGCGATCGCAATCAAATGACAGCTTTTGTATGCGAAATCTGTCATTTGATTGCGATCACGAGCGTCAGAAACATTAGGCAATACGGCCTCTGGTCTCTTTGTAGCACGAAGCAGTTCAGCTTTTCAACGTCGCGCCTCATGTGCCATGTATGACGCGTCACATTGAATGTGACATTAGTAAACTAGTGACAGCCCCAAGTGTCAGTGTGACAGATGTCAGGGTTTCGCTTGTGTCAGTATTCGTTATTATGTCGTTAGTGTAAAGTTTGAGATCACACTGACATGTCTGAAGTTGTTAGGCTGTAGTTTTTGCTTTTCGTAATAAATTCAATGCGGTTGTAGCTTTAAGGTTTAGTTTTAAAAAGGTTTGACCTAATGTCGGGATTTAATTTACTTTGATCTGTACAGTCGAGGGAATTAAATCACGTACCAGGGTGGAACTTTTTCGTAATCAATTTCGTCATGATTTCTTTAGCAGATGTATGAATGTCAATATGACATTAGTAGCACAAAGGTTCCAAGGTGTCTTTTCAACCTCGACATTGGCGGAATCATCGATAGTTTCGATGGAGCTATATTTTTTCTAAAAATTGATTGATTGATTTAATTTCCTGGACTGTAGCTATGGACCTTAAAGTCTAGCTCATAGATTCGACTGGTTCTCTGGTTAGATGTGTCTGTTCAGTTAAATTCGACACTCGTGTCAAATCTGCTATTTTAATGTTTAAAAGTATGGATTTTTGACAGAAGACGCAACTATAATCTGTGCTAAGGAATAAAGCGTTTGCCATATTGAATCTACGCGCGACAATGTGGCAGACGCATACTGATCTCGAGCTAAACTTGTCTGAATTTATTACGAAAATGCTTTTCTAGTCTTAAATTTCATCGGCAATGGTTAATGTGGTGCTTTATTTCGTGCTAGATCTCTCGGTTTCTATAATTCGTTGTAACATACGTCGTGTAACACTAGATTTATTGCTTATACATATTAATTTGTTTAACCGAACACTTGCTTCTGAAAACTAGGGGAATGTCAGTCGCTAAATTATTTAAAAAAAACTCGAGTATAGCTCTGATATTAAATTTAAAAAAAAGGCTTAAACGAGTGAATTTTTTGAACATCAGTTTTTAAAAACCTTGCTTAAGAAGGGAAAAAATTAATTTGATTTTTTATTTAATTTGTAGACACTTAGTTTTATACGAATGGCGCTAAAATCTAGTCTTTGGTGTACAGTCAAGCGCGGACTGTATGGACACGGCCAAAGTTACAAAAATATGTATATACGACCTCAATGTGCGCATACAGTCATACCTATATTTTTGTTACTTTGACAGTGTTGATATTTTTGCACTTGACTGTAGGTGAGGTGCGTCAATTAATTTTGCTTACAAATTACATGATTCAAGTCAAGAAGAAAAGCAATTAAATTGACTTGGCTGAAATGTCAAAGTGCTCTGGTAAAAGTGACAATGCAAGGAAGACTTAGTTCAATCAATAACTTGTGCGACTGTGTCTCATTGACTAAAGGTGCGATGGGCGATAGACACTCCTCTAGTTCTTCCCCGAAGTTACGTTCACATGGTCTTGTGCCTTTCCCATGTCATAAAATTACTACACGAAAATGTTCCATTTAAATTTTTGTGTATTATTTTTATGCAAGGTATCAGACTGCGTCCGTTGTCCGTTTTAATTGAATTTTGGACGCGTCGGGTGATATAGGAATATATTTTTTGTAATAATAATATTAATCCTTCGTTTAATGGCCTTTAATTATTGTAATTATAGAGGAGTCTGACGCGTCGGGAATGGAATTAAAACTGTATTTGACAACAGGCGGGATGTTAAGAGCGGACAAGGTAGTCTACTGAAATTGTTTATTTTTATATTTTTTGATTTTGTAATTTTGTTAGTATAAAACGTAACTTTCTCGCTTCTGTTTTGTCAGATTTTAGTTTCTCATTGGCCAATATTGCTGCTGGCATGCAAAAAAAATGAAAGCGACGGAAAAAAGTTATAATATTGAATACTGTAAACACTGGAACGTCCCATTGATTCTGATTCGTGTGTATACTTGTCCGCTCGCGTGTCTCCCGCCTGAACCTCGATATTGTTCATGTTGGAATGAATTTATAATAAATATTGAACTGTTATGATACGTGAACTTAGTTCGGCCCGTTCGGGTGTGCCACATTTGATTTTCTTATTAGATAATATATTAAGTTTATAGATAATTTTTATTTGGGTAAATAATTTTGGCTGATTTCGAAAATAAATATTTATAATGCGAAAGCGATACATTTGTACTTATTTACAAACCTTATCCTAAAAACGAGCACTTTAAAAATGCATTAGTTAGAATTAATTACAATGACTTTTGGTCACTTGCTAATAACACATAAATCTCGAGTTAGCGTTAAGCTTAGCTTAGTAGTGTCAAAATGTATGGAACTGTCAAGCTTAAGCCAGGCTTAACAACTAAATCTAGATTTATTTTTACCTGCAAGTGGATCTTAACCGTAAACAAAGTAAACATAACAATAAGATTAAGCACATAACAAAATCCGTCAAACATAGGATGACATTTTTAGCGTGATATAAAATTAGCTTTTCAAGGTCAGGTAATTTATTTATCACGCATTAATTTGCGTAATTTATTTATTTATTGATTCCATACAATTACAATAAATAAATAAAAAACACGTCTCTCCGCCCCAGTGGCGCCGCAGCCAAAGTGGTAGTTTTCAAAACACTTGATCGTCAGTCTCTTTCAAAAACGCTTCAAAAATGTCAACGAAAGCGTCTATACCGTCCCTGAAGTTTTCGTCTACCGCCATTTCATCTTCGTCATTGAAGAACGCGTGCGCGAAGTCTATAATCTTCACCGTCCCCCACTCCCTAGGGTTAGGGGAATCCGAAGACAACTGGTCAAGTATAGCTCTATAGTTCATTTTTATTTTCGATAGCTTATCCTCATAATTATGGTCAAAAGAGTGGTTTAAGTTTATTTTCTCGAGCGCTTCACTCCATGGGGAGTTGATTGTGGGCGGTTGCGCAAAACTGCCTTGTGCTACGTGCATGGAGGTAAGAGGTACGGAGTTGACTTTCTTGTAGACGGGCCCCTTGGCTGAGATTTGGCCGCTGAAGTTGGAGCCCGTGTCGCTGTGCATTGAGTGGATGGATTTGCGTCGCGCGACGGGTTCCGTCCGGCATTTTGTCTTAGGACGGGGTCTGGAATTAAAATAAAATGGAATTAAATTTTGACGACCGGATGGCCCAGTTTAATTTATTTTTAATTTATTGGTTTGCCAACAGATATAACACCATTAAAATAGCAGATGGTCGATGTGTTGGTAACATAAACAGAGTGTTAATCCAATATGTTTGCATGCCAATGTACCTGGCTAGGCATGTCATAGCACATTAGCACTATTTTATAAGACCATTTTACCATGTCTAAAGCAAAATAAACTACAATCCGTGAGCTTTTAGAAAACCCTTCGGGTTTCGGGGGAAATCGGAAGAATTCGTTAGTAAAAAATGACAATTGTCTTTTTGATTCAGTAGCAATCCATCACGCGTAGAGTGCACTCGTTGTGTTTTCATTGATGTATATAGAGCAGTTAAAACCACCAATTGCATATATTTATTTAGGCAGTTTGTTATTTTTCGGAAATTGATTTCCATGGCGAGTCAACTTAAGCAGGATATGTCTGTAAATAGCCAATCACTGGAAATTGATTACAATATATTTATAAATATTTTGTATATAAGTTGAATTTTTTAAGAAAAAAGTGGTCGTAAATATTTTAATAAGGTACTAGACCGTGTTATAGAAGCAACGGGGATTTCGAAAAAAGCATTAAAAAAAATATAAAACGAAAGCAGACCAAAAAAATTCATTTGACATACCCAAGAGAACTAGATACAGTATAACAACAGCTCTATATAATTCCAAACAAAAGTACTGTGTTGAGGCAGAGTGTTCTCAATTTAAATTGACGATGGAAGAATTCGAAAATGCTGATTTTGTTTTATTTGTATCATGACAAAAAGTCATATTGTATTAAAATTAGAAAAAGATAAAGAAGCGTAATATTATTATAGTAAGGTTCATTTTGTACTGATGGTTATTCTTTACATAACTTTTTACGGTAACTTTGAAAAGTTTTGCAAGTTGATAACAGAACAGAACCGCGTATCACGATCGCGTGTCATCGTCAATACCCGAAGCGTGCTTCTAAAATCCGAAGGTTTTTTTAAGATCTCATGGACTGTATGAACTATTTCATTTCAATAACAGGCAAACACAACCTGCATTACTTATACTATTCGTTACAATGTGGAGCGCAGCTCCCTTATAGATAATTACTATATATAGTAACTATAGTAAGTAGTAGTAGTAATTACTATATGTAATAAGTTAGAGAATCTGACCACGAATCTGGAGGTCCCGGGGTCGATTCCCGGCCGGGACAGATATTTGTATGAATAATACGAATGTTTGCTCTCGGGTCTTCATCAGCACATCTTCCTCCCAGCACTCCCTGTATCCTACTCACATCAGCACATCTTCCTCCCAGCACTCCCTGTATCCTACTCACATCAGCACATCTTCCTCCCAGCACTCCCTGTATCCTACTCACATCAGCACATCTTCCTCCCAGAACTCCCTGTATCCTACTCATATCAGCACATCTTCCCAGCACTCCCTGTATCCTACTCACATCAGCACATCTTCCTCCCAGCACTCCCTGTATCCTACTCACATCAGCACATCTTCCTCCCAGCACTCCCTGTATCCTACTCACATCAGCACATCTTCCTCCCAGCACTCCCTGTATCCTACTCACATCAGCACATCTTCCCAGCACTCCCTGTATCCTACTCACATCAGCACATCTTCCTCCCAGCACTCCCTGTATCCTACTCACATCAGCACATCTTCCTCCCAGCACTCCCTGTATCCTACTCACATCAGCACATCTTCCTCCCAGCACTCCCTGTATCCTACTCACATCAGCACATCTTCCCAGCACTCCCTGTATCCTACTCACATCAGCACATCTTCCTCCCAGCACTCCCTGTATCCTACTCACATCAGCACATCTTCCTCCCAGCACTCCCTGTATCCTACTCACGTCAGCACATCTTTCCAGCACTCCCTGTATCCCACTCACATCAGCACATCTTCCTCCCAGCACTCCCTATATCCTACTCACGTCAGCACATCTTCCCAGCACTCCCTGTATCCTACTCACGTCAGCACATCTTCCCAGCACTCCCTGTATCCTACTCACGTCAGCAGATCTTTTTTTTCCCTAGCACTCGCTGTATCCTACTCACGTCAGCCCATCTTCCTCCCAGCACTCCCTGTATCCTACTCACGTCAGCACATCTTTTTTTTCCAGCACCCGCTGTATCCTACTCACGTGAGCACATCTTCCTCCCCGCAGCACTCCCTCAGCTTGGCCGCGTCGTAAGCCAGCAGCAGCGAGCACGAGTAGACCCGGAGCGCGGTCTGGCGCGACGCCCACTTCTGGATCTTCCACAGCGTGCCCAGGAACTGCAGGATCAGCGCGCGGCACAGGCTCGTGCCCACGCCGTTCAGGAAGTTGCGGATTGCTGACGGAAACCAAAGTTTACCCATTACACCGTATCATAATTTAATTTAATAGAATATTAATAACTAGCTTTTGCCCGCGGCTCCGCCCGCGTGGTATTCGGTTATCGCGTGCTGTTCCCTCGGGATCTGTGCATTTTTACGGGATAAAAAGTAGCCTATATCACTCGGGCCCATAAACTATCTCCATGCCAAAAATCACGTCGATCCGTCGCTCCGTTACGGCATGAAAGACGGACAAACATACAAACACACTTTGACATTTGTAATATTAGTATGGATATGGATAGTATATTAAATGCCTAAATGCCAAGTTTCATAGTTTTATCTTCGACAGCGACGAACTTCCACCATATAAACTTTCACCCGCTATTTTAACCCCTTAAAGACTCTTTTTCGCGATAAAAGATAGCCTATGTCCTTTCCCAAGGTCTATTCTATCTCTGTACCAAATTTCATCCAAATCGGTTCAGCGGTTTTGGCGTGAAAGCGTAACAGACAGACAGACAGAGTTACTTTCGCATTTATAATATTAGTATGGATAAGTTAATTTAAGTATAATTGTTGTGCCCTAACAGGGTTTATACTGGGAGATGATTTTATTGATAAGACCTTGTAAACGTATAAAACAATAAATAAATTATTATGATTATGATTATAGGTAGTGCCACGAGACTACCGAGAGACTCACTCATATTAAATGATGTTATTTTAACGAATGTCTTAAATCGAGTTTAGCTCGACATGTTTCAGTCGCGCGAGCAGAGCGGTGGCGCGTAGTGCGCGTGTTGCGGCAGCCGCCGAGTCGCGTGCTCCTTAGAAGAAGGGTTTCGAAATAGCCCGGAACATGTCGAGCTAAACTCGATTTAAGACGTGAGTTATCCGTTACAATATCATCATTTAATATGAGTGCCAAGAGAGTTGAAGTGAATGATTACCAACAAAAAGTCGGAAATCTCCCGACTTCGTCACTTCAAAGTTCAATATCTCAAAAACGGCTGAACCGATTTTGATGAAACATGTCTAGGAACCATCGCTAGGAAACTTGCTTTCAAATAAAAAAACCGCATGCATTTGCAGGTTGTAGTACCTTGTGTCAGAGGGATCGCACGACACGAACTTCGAGTTTCGTGGTAGCCCTGCAGATTTACGTATGATTTACGTGATCTTTTTTTTTATAGAGACTAAACAAAAGCAATGGATCTATTGTATCGTAGTTTTGTAGTTACGCCCTTTTAGAATAAGCACATCTAAAAAAAAAATCGTAGCGAAATTTTAAAAATATCAGCGCCGTTCAATTTCCAAACAGAATACAGAGAACGAATCAAATATCTTGTCAAACGTTTGCATAGTTGTCTGATAGATGGCGCTGTACCATGTCGCCACTCGGTAGCGTTGTGTCACACGTGATATAATATATAACTATTAACAGTTCAGGCGTTATCGAGAATCGAAAGCGTGTCGAAAGACTTTGAATTTGTCAAAAATTTTTGTAAGCGGCGCCTCTTTTAAGGTGTTGCTGTCTGCCAGCCAACTACAAATAATTTCATTTATTCATATAGATACAGACAGCCTGCTCATTCTAGCTTTTTTTTTTTGGAATTAATCTATATAATATAAAATACAAGTCCTGATTCATTCGATAAATTTCGATATAATTCATTCATTTTGCAGGGGGTAGGACCTTGTGCAAGGTCCGCCCGGATTGCTACCACCGTCTTGCTCGCTAATCCTGCCGTGAAGCAGCAGTGCTTGCACTGTTGTGTTTCGGCGTGGAGAGTAAGACAACCGGTGAACTTACTGGCACTTGAGGTATCCCATCTTACGCTTCTAGGTTGGCAACGCATCTGCAATACCCCTGGTGTTGCAGATGTTTATGGGCGGTGGTGTTCTCTTAGCATCAGGAGACCTACTTGCTCGTTTGCCATCCAGTCGAACAAAAAAAAATCAAATCGGTCCACCCGTTTAAGAGCTACGGTGCCACAGACAGAGAGACACACAGCGGTCAAACTTATAACACCCCTCTTTGCGACGGGGTTTTATAATAATAATAATAATAAATTCATTTATTTCGGTCAACTTAGGCCCATACAATAAATACCTTACAGACTAACATACATATTTAAAAATAGCGAGAGCAACAATACACTGCTTGTGCAGTCAGTGTTGAAATGTATGAGACTACGCCCACTAACGTTTCCTATGCGCGACATTCCGTTCCTGACACGTTCCTGTTACAGTCATGGTCATGGCATAATACCATAGTAGAACAAGTAGGTTCACTACGAACAAAAGTACATCGCGCGGCTTAAATGTGTGCGCGCCGGTACGCACGCACCCGCCACACGCACACACTGATAATTTAAGAAGGATTAAGAGGATGTACCACCCTCAGTTTCTCCATACAAACGCAGTTCTCATTTTCCTCCCTGGATAATTACATTAGAGCAACAATTTTATTTATTTTTTCAAAAAATCTATACTTGCATCTGCCGTGTATGTTTTGTTTCTTTCGATAATTCGTAAATGTTAAGAAATAGAGACCCTCGAAAACTCCAAAAAATTCGCTATTTCTAGTTCCTCAATCAGAGGTTTCGTAAACAAATGAATGTAGAAGAAAAACAGAAAACATACAAGCATCTGGGAAACCTTCATTAAAACATATGTGAAAGAAAAATTAAAATCGGTTCAGTTTTGGTAGAGGAAATTGAGGACTGCGAAACCCTATTTTCGGACGTTTTTTACAGCTAAAATCGTCTAAAGCTGCAGTCGTCCCTTTCGCACTATATGCGGGTAATAGCGACGTCAATAGTTACTTCAAATACCTACCTATTTTTCAAAATGCTCGTCCGTGGGATATCCTTCAAAGTTTCCTTTAGTCAAGGTGCGCTGCCGTCGGTGCCGTACGTTTTGATTTTAACTCGCAATGCAATTTGTAATGCGATACTTTTTCAATAAACTATTTTTATTTTTTGCAATACAATACAAATATTCTTTATTGATCACCAAAAACAGTACAGAGACATTACAAAAATAAAAAAATCAGGTAGACAATAGGCGGCGTCATCGCTAAAAAGCGATCTCTTCCAGACAAACAATTTCTGAGAAATTAATAAATACGAACAGACTAATGTAGGTGGCAGAAATAACAGACAGGGAGAAACGTAGAATTAATAGGCAATAAATATTAAAAACAATACAAAAATATAATATAAATTATGTATATAAATAAACAAAGACATTAAACTATAATACTTGTAAACTACGTATTATACTTAATACAAAGTATCAAAAGGCCGCATGTGAGAAAAGGAATTTAAAAAGGAAATTAAAGAGAAAATATAACCAAAAACAAAAAGAATTGAGAAGGATCAAAGCCTGGGGATTAACTTACTGACAAATAGTGAGCCTTTAGGAGGTCTTTAAAAATAGGAAGGGATTTCGTTTACCTTAACGCCAAAGGAAGAGAATTACAGTACACATGCTACATTTGCTTACCATCTTTGACAGTCTGTCCATGTAGCCGCTTGCCGTAATCTTTGTTATACTTCAGCAATTTGCCCGTGGCCAGCCGGAACACTTGGAAGCCCGGAATACAGAACCCGTACTCTTCCTTGCACTGTTTGTATTTGGACTGCTCTTTCTGTATTTTCTCTTCTGTAGCCAAATGGTCCCAAGTTCGTTTACCTGAAAAAAATAAAGTAGATTGTACAACGAGATCATAAAACGAGCCATTTTACCGGAGACTTTTATATAGTCTAGAGAGACGTTTATAGAACTAGATATAATAATGTATAATAATAATAATAATAATAATAAATCGACTAACACTAGTTTTTGTAAGACCAATTCTACTAACAAAAATATGGAGTTTTGTTATGGTCTGAAATAAAGTATTTTTTTTTTTTTTTTTTATAATATTGTAAATCTGTTTAAAAAAAAACCTAGCTGAGTTTTTTGCCGGATTCTTCTCAACAGAGGTTTTTCCGAACCGGTGATAGATTTTTTTGACGGTCTTATGAATCTTTTTGTGCTTGTTATAGCCTAATAAATATATAATAATAATTAGTTTGTAATCTCGTTTATAAGAAGAGTATAATCGGCCCCTGTGCTTAGCGTTTGTGGACTATGAAATGGCCTTTGACTCGATCGAGATTTGGTCTGTTCTGGAATCTTTGCAGCGATGCCAAGTCGATTGGCGGTACATCCAAGTGTTGAGAGGTCTTTACAATGCCGCCACTATGACCGTCCAAGTCCAGAACCGGCAGTCTGAACCTATCCCTTTGCATACTTCTATGAAACTTAACCCTTTCATTCCGGCAAAGCCATAGACAAAATCTACCCAGTTTTCCATATTCAGTGAATTGATACCAGCTCCTCAGTCCTGTAGGCGAGTTAACTCGTTCACAGAAATGATGCACTTACGTCCGATAGACGACTTAACTCGTCTTGTGCGATGTGCTCTCAGATCTGGTAGACGAGATAACTCGTTGGCTTGGTACAGTTATTTTTCTCCATGTTGTTTGTTCAAAACGTATTTAGACACAAATCCGTAACGAATATTCTTGGGGTTGACTAATATCTTTATTCACTAGTTGACAACATTACTAACTGCATAACTACAGCAAATAAATATGGCTCAAGACTAAGAGTACAGGAAGAAATGTGTCCGGTTGTGCAAGTGACTGTCGATTGCCCTAATCTAGGATGTAATGACAATTTTTTTAAGACGAGTTTACTCGTCTACCGGTTCTGAGAGCACATCGCACAAGACGAGTTAACTCGTCATCCGGAACGAAAGGGTTAAAAAACAATCACTCCCTATTTTATTATACTTATTAATTATGAGGATTATTATTCTGGATACAAATTTTCTTTACTCTTTCAAACATTTAATTTGATCTTAATCTCGTCTGAAATACTAACGCAAAAAGCATCACCATAAAGGGCGACGCCTTCTCAAAAATTCCTAACATCAGAAGTGGGATAGTAAATCATCACGGTCTTCAATCTTAGAGGCATGTTTATTTAATATATTAAATCACGGATGACACAACGTTATCGAGTTGCCGCGTGGTTTAACGCCATCTATCGGGCAGCTGTGTAAACGTACCAGATGGAATTTTAAATGGTGTATACTCCAATTCAATAGAATCTGACAATCCTGTAGACACTTCCAGCCTACTAATATGAACACCGGGCTGCCTAAGGCTTTGTGATGTGACTATTATTCTTTTTTGATTCCTTTTAGATGATAATTGCAACAACAGGGACATATACAGCGTGTATTTTTAATACTACCTCAAACTTTAAGGGCAGTTAGTGAATGCCCTAATAATCACATTTTATTACGTTTTAGTAAAAAATTTAGACTTAATATTTTCCTTACAAAATTAATTAGCACGCAATGTATCACTACGCGATACTACTTTGTTTTTATTCAAAACGTCGCACTTGTTGACGTGACAGCTGTCACAGAACGGTTCTCTCTCGTATCAAATTATTGTACGCATTACATTGCTCTTCGAAAATATTTCAAAAATTAATTACGCTCTGTTAGTTAATTCTAAATTAACATTTTTTTTTGCAATCGGTTCACATCACTTAAATCTTCGTCTGGTTACAGTTTGAGGTAGTATAAAAAATACACGCTGTATAATCAGGCGTGCTCACGTTAGGGTGTGTTAAATGTGTAGAAAATTGTCTACTTTAAGTAATCACATGGTAAGTCACCCGGTAGTATTCAGAGCAGTCCAGCACCGTTATGAACAAGGGTTCCAACCCTGCCCTGATTCAAGCGGAAGATGTTCGCGTGACTTCACGAAAACCATCGATTTTTCGGCAACACTATTTTAATTTCGCTTTATTACCTCAGTTTTTAACATGAAACTACCGTGAGACACTCATATTAAATGATTTGGTAACGGACTGGGGTCCTAGTGAAAAAGGGGTTAAGTCTGCAGAGATTACACAGCTATTTTCTATTTTATGTGTATAGGGTTGAAGTCGAAATCAGCTATTCAACTTCTGCGGTATTAACCCCTTTTTCACTAGGTCCCCAGCTCACGTCTTAAATCGATTTTAGCTCGACATGTTTCGGGTTATTTCGAAAGCCTTCTTCTAAGGAGCACGCGACCCAACCCGAAACCTACCCGAAACATGTCGAGCTAAACTCTATTTAAGACGTGAGTTATCCGTTACCATATCATTTAATATTATTACCCCAGTCTCCTAAAATTTTCGCTCTAATTAAAATCAACATTAATTCAAATAAGTACCTAAGCAATATTTTTGGATAAAAAATTAGGTCAGGTAATTTGCAAATGTATTCTTCAATAATGCACCAAAATGTATCATCGCGACAGTAAAATTTTATAAAAAATAATCTTTAATAATTCTGTAAGAATCAGGCGAAATTGCTATAAGCCTAATTTACTTCATAATTTACTCGTTTTATTTATGTTCTTTGTGAGTGTAAATCCACTATTTTTTTTTTTAAAGATCTTAATAAAGGCTTCATATTTTCTAAAGTAAAAATCACAAATTAATTACAATAGTGGCACAATTGTTGTAAAGTGAGCGCAATATTCGCCAATAAACATCATAGTTTGGCGAAATTAGTTATGTAATTAAAATTATGTACCTTTTTTGAGAATAAATAAATAAATAAATAAATAAAAACGTATCGTATGAAAATAATAGCTACAGTAATGAAGACTTTTGATTGTTAATCACTGACGCAAAAAAGGGGTGTTATAAGTTTGACCGCTATGTGTGTCGGTGTCTGTATGTGGCACCGCAGCTCTTAAACGGGTGGATCGATTGGAATGTGGTGTTTTTTATTTGATGACAGGTTTTCTAGCGATTATTTTTAGACATGTTTCATCAAAATCGGTTCAGCCGTTTATGAGATATTGAACTTTGACGTGACAAAGTAGGGGGTTTTCTTTTTGTTGGTTAGGTTATTATGAACCTGTCTGTCTGTCTGTCAAGACCCTTTTTCTCGGGAACGCGTGGAGGTATCAAACTGAAATGAATGAATGACCAGTGGCCCATTTCACGAACCTACAAGTTACATTTTACAAGCGGAAGTCTCTTTCCAATTAATACTGTTAAACAAAGACTACCGCTTATAAATTGCAACTTGTAGATTCGTGAAATAGGGCATTAGTACTAAAAATGTTGAAGCGGTGGTGGCCTAGTGGTTTGACCTATCGCCTCTCAAGTAGAGGGTCGTGGGTTCAAACCCCAGCTCGCACCTCTGAGTTTTTCGAAATTCATGTGCGGAATTACATTTGAAATTTACCTCATATGAGCTTTGCGGTGAAGGAAAACATCGTGAGGAAACCTGCACAAACCTGAGAAGCAATTCAATGGTGCGTGTGAAGTTCCCAGTCCGCACTGGGCCCGCGTGGGAACTATGGCCCAAGCCCTCTCAGTCTGAGAGGAGGCCTGTGCCCAGCAGTAGGACGTATAACGGCTGGGACGGATGATGATGATGATGACTAAAAATATTAATAGGCGATTATTTACTTCCAGTCGGCAGACAGCAACACCTGTAAGGAGGCGCCGCATTCAAAAATTCTTGACTATTCATAGTCTTACGACCGTGACAGGACATTTAAGTCCATGACGCAATGACTATTAAAAGTTCATTAATGATATATTATGTCACGGGTGACACAACGTTACCGAGTAGCGACATGGTACAGCGCCATCTATCGGGCAGCTGTGCAAGCGTACCAGTTGCAATTGTGGGTTACCAGAAAAAGTGTAATAAATGGTATCGCGCATACGTCTATTCATCATCTCAGCCTATATACGTCCCACTGCTGGGCACAGGCCTCCTCTCAGAATGAGAGGGCTGGGGGGGGCATGGTTCCCACGCGGGCCCAGTGCGGATTGGGAACTTCACACGCACCATTGAATTTCTTCTCAGGTTTGTGCAGCTTTCCTCACGATGTTTTCCTTCACCGCAAAGCTCGTGGTAAATTTCAAATGTAATTCCGCACATGAATTTCGAAAAACTCAAAGAGGTGTGAGCCGGGGTTTGATTGAGCCCACGGCCCTCTACTTGAGAGGCGATAGGTCAAACCACTTGGCCACCACAGCTAAAAACATAGATAGGTGATTATTCGCTTGCAGTCGACAAACAGCAACACCTGTAAAGAGGCGCCGCTTTCAAAAATTCTTGACTTTTCGGTCTTAGCGACCGTGACAGTAAATTTAACTTAACTTGACGTTCACTGTTAAAAGTTTATTAATGATATATTATATCACGGGTGACACAACGTTACCGAGTGGCGACATGGTACAGCGCCATCTATCGGGCAGCTGTGCAAGCGTACCAGTTGCAATGAATGAGAGGGCTGGGGGGGGGCGGGGGTCGGGCATGGTTCCCACGCGGGCCCAGTGCGGATTGGGAACTTCACACGCACCATTGAATTTCTTCTCAGGTTTGTGCAGGTTTCCTCACGATGTTTGCCTTCACCGCAAAGCTCGTGGTAAATTTCAAATGTAATTCTGCACGTGAATTTCGAAAAACTCAGAGGTGTGAGCCGGGATTTGATTGAACCCACGGACCACGGACCTCTACTTGAGAGGCGATAGGTCAAACCACTTGGCCACCACAGCTAAAAACATAGATAGGTGATTATTCGCTTGCAGTCGACAAACAGCAACACCTGTAAAGAGGCGCCGCTTTCAAAAATTCTTGACTTTTCGGTCTTAGCGACCGTGACAGTAAATTTAACTTAACTTGACGTTCACTGTTAAAAGTTTATTAATGATATATTATATCACGGGTGACACAACGTTACCGAGTGGCGACATGGTACAGCGCCATCTATCGGGCAGCTGTGCAAGCGTACCAGTTGCAATGAATGAGAGGGCTGGGGGGGGGCGGGGGTCGGGCATGGTTCCCACGCGGGCCCAGTGCGGATTGGGAACTTCACACGCACCATTGAATTTCTTCTCAGGTTTGTGCAGGTTTCCTCACGATGTTTGCCTTCACCGCAAAGCTCGTGGTAAATTTCAAATGTAATTCTGCACGTGAATTTCGAAAAACTCAGAGGTGTGAGCCGGGATTTGATTGAACCCACGGACCACGGACCTCTACTTGAGAGGCGATAGGTCAAACCACTTGGCCACCACAGCTAAATACATTCGTAGGTAATTATTCGCCTGCAGCCGACAAACAGCAAGTAGCAACACCTGTAAGGAGGCGCCGCTTTCAAAAATTATTGACTTATCATCGTCTTACGACTGTGTCATCAGTAAATTTAACTTAATCATGATTGAACTGTTAAAAGTTCATTAATGATATATTATATCACGGGTGACACAACGTTACCGAGTGACGACAAGGTACAGCGCCATCTATCGGGCAGCTGTGCAAGCGTACCAGTTGCAATAATGGGTTACCAGAAAAGGTGTAAATAACATGGTATAAGTCCGCGCGACGGTTGAAGACGGCTCAGGGAATCTGGTGGGGGTAAATGGCGCATGGGTACAATCGCGCACAAAATCTTTTAACAAAATAATACATATATCAGAAAAAAGGACACAATTTTAGGTAAGTGTAATTTTAATAAGATAATGTAATCCATACTAATATTATAAATGCGAAAGTCTGTTTGTGTGTTTGTATATTTGTATGTTTGTCCCTCTTTCACGCCGTAACGGAGCGACGGATCAACGTGATTTTTGGCATAGAGATAGTTTATGGGTCCGAGAGTGACATAGGCTACTTTTTATCCCGGAAAAATACACAGTTCCCGAGGGAACAGCGCACGATAACCGAATACCGCGCGGGCGGAGCCACGGGCAAAAGCTAGTAGGTAGTAACGGAATATTATTAATTCAGTGTTTTTTCATCCAAATTACCGCAGTGTTTGAAGTCAAAAGTCTTTGATCAGTGTGTGTTGCCAGTGATGACGTACGGATCCGAGACGTGGGCGCTAACGATGGGCCTCATAAGGAAGCTCAAAGTCACTCAAAGGGCTATGGAGAGGGCTATGCTCGGGGTTTCTCTGCGGGATATAATCAGAAATGATGATATCCGCAGTAGAACTAAGGTTACTGACATAGCCCGAAGAATCACGAAACTGAAGTGGCAGTGGGCGGGGCACATTGCACGCAGGACTGATGGCCGATGGGGTCAGAAGGTTCTCGAATGGCGTCCGCGGACCGGGAAACGAGCTGTCGGTAGGCCTCCAACAAGATGGAGCGACGACCTGGCTAAGATCGCGGGATCGCGGTGGATGCGAAAAGCACAAGACCGGTCTGAGTGGAGAGCCTTTGGGGAGGCCTATGTCCAGCAGTGGACGTCTTTCGGCTGACATGATGATGATGATGATTAATTGAACTTTTTACATCGAATAAATTAAAATTATGTAGATTTCGTATACCTATGTTAGATCTTTCACGTCAATAGAGATACGAAATAAGTGAAATGTTGCCGAAACGTCGAGGTAAATAATAATTGGGTCAAATAGCGTGATAAGTCCCGTTAAGGTATTTTGACTACGAAATAAGTGTTTTATAGACAATGTTTAAAAAAAATACAAAATTAAGTATTCATTTTTTTTTCAAAATCCGTTAGATAAAAATGGAGATAAAAGATTGAAGAAGAACAGTTCGCGTCGTAAACCAATTTTCTGGCTTGCCTAGTTAAAACTTTATTTTTCGGCATTTTTTTCACTACGACGAAATGAAAATAAAGTTAAAAAATTTGTGCGCGACAGTACGTAAGGGAACACGAAACGCATGCACCAATAAGCGCGGCGGAGAGCGACGACTAACCAATAACGTGACGGCGTCGACGCCCACCTGCCCTTCACCCCTGTACCCCGCAAAGCAGACCGAAGAAATGACTTCCACTTTTCCCGAGCCGTCTTTAACCGTCGCGCGGACTATATCATGGTAAGCCACCCGGTATCGCGCATACGTTTATATTAAGCCCTATATAAAAGACAGTTTTTGAAGTATCACTTGGTATTGATACAACATTTCAATTAAATGCTTTGTCCTGAATGACTGGCAGACGGATTAACGCACAGCCTAAACCGCTGATCGTAGGGACTCGAAACTTGGAGGGTGTATTCTTTGTATGAAGAAGACATCCGATAAGAAAGGATTTTCCGAAATTCTATCCCTAAGGGGGTGAAAAGGGGGGCAAAGTTTGTATGAAACATCGTGATTTCTTGGTCCAATCTACTTCAAATTTTGCATAAACATTCTTTGACTGTGTAGCTTTCTATTAGTGAAAGTTTTTTTTTAAATCGGTGTATAGTCATATTTTATCTATTCCACACAGTTAACCCAAGTACAACGCGAGCGAAGCTGCGGGCAAAAGCTAGTTTCAATATAAATTATTCATACGCTAAGTTTCCTAACTTAGCAACACCCAAACATGCCTAGTACTGCTAATAATTTATAACAGTTGAGTAAGTACTTTATCGAAATAGGTTGCACGTTGCCAAATGTACCGCAGCCAATTGGTTAATTTCTGTTGTGCGTGAGGGCTGTTTATACACAAAAGTAATAATAGTAATAATCGGGTACGTTTGGCATTTAGCTACTTCCCATCTATTGTATTCTCCTACCTCTTTATTTGCATCTCACAGCCGCCATGATTTTTTTAACGTAACCTATCTAACACTTGGGTTGCTGGGACGATTCTTATTCAATCTAATGATACCTTAACCAGCTGTTTGAGAGATATGCGGTAATAAAGAATATTACATACATACAATATACGCACGAAAAACAATAGCTCTCCTCGCAGTCGGGTAAAAAAAGATTTTAGTCTTATCCAAGCATGCGAAAGTGATACGAAAAGAAAGATGATGTGTTTGCAGTATGTATGATAATGGTATAATTATATCACTAGCTATAGTATTTCCATCATAATTTTTATTTATATTTTATTAATAAGCGCTACAAGCAACACCAACACTCAAGGATGTCGCTATCAAAAATTACATATTTGCTATTATTTTTCAACTAGTATTAGATAACTACATTAATAATATCATATTACGAGTGACACAACGTTACCGAGTTGGGGCATGGTTCAGCGCCATCTATCGGGCAGCTGTGCAAACGTACCAGATGGAATTATGGGTTACATACAAGAAAAGCTGTAATAACACGGAAAGTTACTCGGTATCGCGCAGGTAACGCTCAGCATGCCATTCCGGCTCGCTCTTGGCCGGTTTGTCATCGTATACAGTGTGTATTTTATATAGAAAGCGATTTTGAAATAAACTTTTAGTACGTTAGTACTATTATATATTCTGTGCTTTTAGTTTAGCAATATAATGCGTATAACTGCGTACAACAATTTGGACACGTGAGAGGAACTTTCTGTGACAGCTGTCACTAAGCAGTGATCACAGTATGTTACCTGCAGCCATGCTTTTTTAAAGTAATGTTAGAGTAACGTATTACCATAACTTAACCATGACATTAATTTAATTAATAATAATGATTTATTCAGAAAAAATGCGGTACAATATAAAAAATACAATCTTATAATAAGATCTACGTAACACGTTTGCCTGAACTAAAATAACTAAAACTAAAATTCTGACTGGTAACTTTCTAACAAAATTATAATTGCCAGCAATGTACATACAGAAAGTAAAATGACAAGAATTAATATATATATTTTTTATTCGACTGGATGGCAAACGAGCAAGTGGGTCTCCTGATGGTAAGAGATCACCACCGCCCATAAACATCTCCAGCACCAGGGGTATTGCAGATGCGTTGCCAACCTAGAGGCCTAAGATGGGATACCTCAAGTGATAGTAATTTCACCGGCTGTCTTACTCTCCACGCCGAAACACAACAGTGCAAGCACCGCTGCTTCACGGCAGGATTAGCGAGCAAGATGGTGGTAGCAATCCGGGCGGACCTTGCACAAGGTCCTACCCCCTGCAAAATGAATGAATTATACCGAAATTTATCGAATGAATCAGGACTTGTATTTTATATCATATAGATTATTTCCAATAAAATTACTCGTAAAACCAAAAACTAGACTCGACTGGAAGGCAAACGAGCAAGTGGGTCTCCTGGTGATAAGAGATCGCCAACGCCCATAAACATCTGCAACACCAGGGGTATTGCAGATGCGTTGCCAACCTAAAGGCCTAAGTTGGAATACTTCAAGTGCCAGTAATTTCACCGGCTGTCTTACTCTCCGCGCCGAAATACAACAGTGCAAGCACTGCTGCTTCACGGCAGGATTAGCGAGCAAGATGGTGGTAGCAATCCGGGCGGACCTTGCACAAGGTCCTACCCCCTGCAAAATGAATGAATTATACCGAAATTTATCGAATGAATCAGGACTTGTATTTTATATTATATAGATTATTTCCAAAAAAAAACTAGAATGACCAGGCTGTCTTAGGGATATCGAATAAATATCGATACATCGATATATCGATATTTTTGGGCGATATATTTCGAAACGATATATCGATAGAAAATATCCAGTATCGAAAATTGTATCGAAAACGATATTTTTTTTAATTCTTATGGCACTGAAGTCGCTGAAATCTGAAACTGTAGAAGATAGGAACGAACGAAAAAAAAGAACTATATTGTCTATGACTGTAGAAGGTAGCCTTTTAGTTCTTGATATTTGTGTAATTTCGTCTAATAAAAAGGAATACTGGTAAAATACTTGTGTTTATTGAGATTTAATCGATATATCGATATTTTTCCTTTGATATATCGACGCTAATATCGATATTTTAATAAATATCTATATATCGATAAAACGATATTTTTTTTTCATTTTCGACATCCCTAGGCTGTCTATACCTATATGTATTATTTTCCTATAATAGGAGATTATTTATTTGTAGATGGCTGGCAGACAGCAACACCTTAAAAGAGGCGCCGCTTACAAAATTTTATGACAATTCAAAGTCTTTCGACTGTGCTTTCGACAACGCATGAACTGTTAATAGTTATATATTATATCACGTGTGACACAACGTTACCGAGTGGCGACATGGTACAGCGCCATCTATCAGACAACTGTGCAAACGTTTGACAAGATATTTGATTCGTTCTCTGTATTCTGTTTGGAAATAGAACGACGCTGATATTTTTAAAATTTCGCTACGATTTTTTTTTAGATGTGCTTATTCTAAAAAGACATAACTCCAAAACTACGATACAATAGATCCATTACTTTTGTCTAGTCTCTATTAAAAAAGAAGATCACGTAAATCGTGCGTAAATCTGCAGGGCTAACATGAAACTCGAAGTTCGTGTCGTGCGATCCCTCTGACACTTATACTACTTAATACGAGAGCGAGAGGGACCGCACGACCCGAACTTCGAGTTTCGTAGTAGCAGTGTTGAGCTGACGTAGACGTTGTCAAAATTATAGCTCCTTCTTCTGGTGAAAAAGGCGAAGGAAACATATCTATTCTGTCGTAGTATTGGCAAATTCAGATACATTTTAATTTTTTTTTAAATATGGTGAAATAAATTATAATAAATATTTTCCCATGTTCAGGAGGCAAATCTTTTTCGATTCCTGCAGTAATTTACAGGTGTTGAAAAAATTAAATCTTGTCAATTATGAGTTACCAGAAACGGTGTAATAACATGATAAGTCACCCGGTCGGTATCGCGCACACGCCTATATTAAGAATAAGAAAAAATTATTTTATAACTAACATAATCAATTAGGAAGTAACAAATATTCCAATAACTATCTAAATACGTTTGTTATGAAAAAGGAATCCACTCAGCATTTGTCAGGTCACGGAGGGCGATTTGACGCTGATATTATGTGGATCCTAGCCTGTAGCGTATTAAGCCCTTTATAACACCCAAACATAGTACCGCTACGAAACATAACAGTTGAGTACTTTATCGAAATAGTTTTTTTTTTTTCAGACGGACTGTTGCTGTTACCTCTGACGGCTTTTACAGCTTACCGGAGACAGGCTGAAGCCAGAAGGGCCGCTCAGCAAGTGGGTAGTTTTATTAGCATACCAACAAAGGGTGCTCCTATTCTGCCGCCTTAAGGAGAAAAACCATAAGTGACATTTTTTGCAAAATTTTCTTTTCACCAGCCTCGTACTCAGTTTTTTTCCTGAGTGCGAGGCTGGTGAAAAGAAAATTTTGCAAAAAATGTCACTTATGGTTTTTCTCCTTAAGGCGGCAGTATTGAGCCGACCTCGGACTTTGGACGCTAAGGGAGAGTTTTTTGCAATGAACTAAAAGAATTTCTTTGCTCACCCGCGACCTTAAAGGTCTTAAATGTCAAGGTTAAAGGTTAAGGTCGCGGGTGAGCAAAGCAATTCTTTTAGTTCATTGATATGGCTCCGCAAAGTAACGCCTGATTCAATAAATTATGAGTTTTTTGCAATCAATCGGCGTTTTTAATGCTACGTCGTTTCGGAAAGACTACGTTACGTCCTGACTGAGAAGAAACGACAAGAAACTCAGTCTGGTTGAGGTCTGATTGGGGAGAACCTAACCGGGACGTGCCGGTATCGGTTAAAGTAGTGGGGTCGCCCACGTGTTTATCGAAATAGGTTGCACGTTGCAAAATGCACCGCAGCCTATTGGTCAATTTCTGTTGTGCCTGTGGGCTGTTTATGCACAAAAGTAATAATAGTAATAATCGGGTATGATTGGCATTTAGCTACTTCCCATCTATTGTATTCTCCTAGCCTACCTCTTTATTTGCATCTCACAGCCACCATGTTTTTTTTAACGTAACCTATCTAACACTTGGGTTGCTGGGACGATTCTTCGAGATATGCGGTAATAAAGAATATTACATGCATACAATATACGCGCGAAAAACAATAGCTCTCCTCACAGTCGGGTAAAAAAAAGACTGGACTTATCCAAACATACGAAAGTGATACGAAACGAAAGATGCTGTGTTTGCAGTATGTATGATGATGGTATCACCTGCCATATTGTTTTCCATCAACATTTAAATTTTATTCTAATTAAATCATAATTACGAGCAACACCTAAAAAACAAGGATGCCGCTGGCAAAAATTAAATTTTTACTACATTTTATCCAGCTGGTAACTGGTTAACTGTTAATCGATAACTTCATTAATAATATTATATTACGAGTGACACAACGTTATCGAGTTGCGGCATGGTTCAGCGCCATCTATCGGATAGCTGTGCAAACGTACCAGACTTATGAACTATTATATTATATTCTGTGCTTATGATAAGATCTACGTAACACGTGTGCCTGAACTAATTCTAATAAACTAAAATTCTGACTGGTAAATTTCTAACAAAATTATAATTGCCAGCAATTAGTGCAGTAAATAAAAGTAGTGGACCCAACAGTAATTCCTCAGCCCGACAAAACTTGACAGTATGATAAAGTATCAATAAATAAAGAGTATTGTATAAATATCCAAAAAAAAAAAATGTTCCGTTCAAACTTTCTTCAACATAGACATACTCATGTAACGTATTGGAACAATATATGAAATATAAAAAAAATATATCCCAGCAGAAATTAAATTAAATTACTAATATAAACAGATTTGTGTTTCGTCACTACTTTGAAAAAATCTCGTACCTCAAATCAATGCGTGAACAAAATTGAACCTTGACGTAATGGTCATAAAGTGCACTCGGAAAAATTATCCATTCCGAGATACGAGTTTTTTTAAAAGTAGTGACGATTTTTAGCTTATAAATACCTAACTTAGGTGGTTTTTTTTGGATTTTTAATATTTTAGTTACGGCTCATACTATACAATAACCAAGCAAAATTTCATCGACTGAGGAATTAATGCTTGGGTCTCCATACAACAGTCATTTACTGCACCACAATGACAGCAAAGTAAATTGACAAGTAATAATTCATCAAAGTATCTGTCGGCTGTCATTTTCAATTATAATTTTGTTAGAAAATTATATCAGGGGATTCGATTTGTGGCATTCGAAAATGGCGGATGTAGACGATGTCTAATTTTGGTATTTCTGCTTCTTTGGCGAGTTGAAGTATAATTTTGATAGTGTTTTATGCGGCGATTAACCTTACCAGTGAACAGTGATCACAAAATTCTATATTGCTCTCGTGTCTGACATTTTTTAATGCGCAAGTTGTCTCCGCGTGGTTTCACCGGTGTGAAGTTAGCTGCCTAAAGTTAGCTGCCTGAGATAATCCGAC
Source organism: Choristoneura rosaceana (assembly GCA_037349165.1). Classification (NCBI taxonomy): domain Eukaryota; kingdom Metazoa; phylum Arthropoda; class Insecta; order Lepidoptera; family Tortricidae; genus Choristoneura; species Choristoneura rosaceana. The sequence continues at coordinate 1,241,413 of JAZBNJ010000001.1, forward strand.
CAAATTAAGAAGTTTCGTTTTTGAAAGTGTTAAAATACAAAAAAACGTCATGAAATAGGTCGCAAAGTACGCAAAATAAACACAACATAAGACAAGGCTTTGATTAAGTGCAAAAGAAGGGACAACCGGCGAAAAAACAAATTTTGGGTAAAATTGCCAGGAATGGCCTTTTATATCATAAAGATAAAGTCTAATAAGTAAAGCCAGGAGTGGTGGCTGTATTTTTCACACAACCACGTAACTACGGATCTTAAAACTGAAGCGTCTAAATTTATACCTCACTTGGTTTAGTAGATAAGCGCCGATCAAATTTAGCTGCCTAAATCCAACGAACAAATCAAGTAGAATTTCTGCCAAATACGATGCCAGCCAGAACTGACTTTTATGTGTGTTTTATAGCCAATATATATATCTTTCAAAATTACTAAAAAATGGTGTGATACCTCACTGATAAAAAAAATTAGAGGGAAATTCTCAAAATATTTTTCTTTGTGCTCGCTGCATAGAACGTTATCGTTTTTTGCGAAATAGAAGTGAAGCCAGGAGCAGTGACTATATTAGTCGTTTAGCTATATAACTATGGATATAGAAACAGGTACGTCCTGAGTGATACACAATTTGGTTATGGAAAAACAGGACAATCAAGCGAAATTTTCGAATAAAGCTGCAAAAATTTGAGGTTATGTCACATTTCCGCGAGATAGAAGTGAAGCCAGGAGTAGTGACTATATATACCGTACAGCCACACCACCAGGCATCTGAAAACTGAAAAGTCTAGGTTGATACACAGTTTGGTTTAGGAGATAGGCGCCGATGAAAGTTAGCTGCCTAAATCCATCGAACAAATCAAGTCGAATTTCTGCCAAATACGATGCCAGACAGGACTGACTTTTATATGTGTTTTATAGCCAAGATATATATCTTTCTAAATTACCAAAGAATTGTACGATACCTCTCTCTAATAAAAAAAAAATTGAGGGAAATTTTCAAAATATAAAATTTTTGTCCTCGCTGCCCAGAACGTTGCCGTTTTATGCAAAATAGAAGTGAAGCCAGGAGCAGTGACTATATAGGTCGTTTAGCTACATAACTATGGATATAGAAACAGATACGTCCTAAGTGATACACAATTTGGTTATGGAAAAACAGGACAATCAAGCGAAATTTTCGAATAAAGCTGCAAAAATTTGAGGTTATGTCACATTTCCGCGAGATAGAAGTGAAGCCAGGAGTAGTGACTATATATACCGTATAGCCACACCACCAGGCATCTTAAAACTGAAAAGTCTAGGTTGATACACAGTTTGGTTTAGGAGATAGGCGCCGATGAAAGTTAGCTGCCTAAATCCATTGAACAAATCAAGTCGAATTTCTGCCAAATACGATGCCAGCCAGGACTGACTTTTATATGTGTTTTATAGCCAAGATATATATCTTTCTAAATTACCAAAGAAGTGTACGATACCTCTCTGTAATAAAAAAAAATTGAGGGAAATTCTCAAAATATAAAATGTTTGTCCTCGCTGCCTAGAACGTTGCCGTTTTTTTGCAAAATAGAAGTGAAGCCAGGAGCAGTGACTAATGACTGATCTTTCTAAATTACCAAAGAATTGTACGATACCTCAACCTAAGAAAAAAACATTAGAGGGAAATTCTCAAAATATAAAATTTTTGTCCTCGCTGCCCAGAACGTTGCCGTTTTATGCAAAATAGAAGTGAAGCCAGGAGCAGTGACTATATAGGTCGATTAGCTACATAACTATGGATATAGAAACAGGTACGTCCTGAATGATACACAATTTGGTTATGGAAAAACAGGACAATCAAGCAAAATTTTCGAATAAAGCTGAAAAAATTTGAGGTTATGTCACATTTCCGCGAGATAGAAGTGAAGCCAGGAGTAGTGACTATATTTACCGTACAGCCACACCACCAGGCATCTTAAAACTGAAAAGTCTAGGTTGATACACAGTTTGGTTTAGGAGATAAGCGCCGATCAAAGTTAGCTGCCTAAATCCAACGAAGAAATTAAGTCGAATTTCTGCCAAATACGATGCCAACCAGGACTCATTTTTATATGTGTTTTATAGCCAAGATATATATGTTTCAAAATTACTAAAGAATTGTATGATACCTCACTCTGGTAAAAAAAAATTACAAGGAAATTCTCAAAATCTACAATTTTTGTCCTCGCTGCCTAGAACGTTGCCGTTTTATGCAAAATAGAAGTGAAGCCAGGAGCAGTGACTATATAGGTCGTTTAGCTACATAACTATGGATATAGAAACAGATACGTCCTAAGTGATACACAATTTGGTTATGGAAAAACAGGACAATCAAGCGAAATTTTCGAATAAAGCTGCAAAAATTTGAGGTTATGTCACATTTCCGCGAGATAGAAGTGAAGCCAGGAGTAGTGACTATATATACCGTATAGCCACACCACCAGGCATCTTAAAACTGAAAAGTCTAGGTTGATACACAGTTTGGTTTAGGAGATAGGCGCCGATCAAAGTTAGCTGCCTAAATCCAACGAAGAAATTAAGTCGAATTTCTGCCAAATACGATGCCAGCCAGGACTGATTTTTATATGTGTTTTATAGCCAAGATATATATCTTTCAAAATTACCAAAGAATTGTATGATACCTCAACCTAATAAAAAACATTAGAGAGAAATTCTCTCAATACAAAATTTTTGTCCTCGCTGCCTAAACGTTGCCGTTTTATGCAAAATAGAAGTGAAGCCAGGAGCAGTGACTATATAGGTCGTTTAGCTACATATCTATGGATATAGAAACAGGTACGTCCTGAGTGATACACAATTTGGTTATGGAAAAACAGGACAATCAAGCGAAATTTTCGAATAAAGCTGCAAAAATTTGAGGTTATGTCTTATTTCCGCGAGATAGAAGTGAAGCCAGGAGTAGTGACTATATATACCGTACAGCCACACCACCAGGCATCTCAAAACTGAAAAGTCTAGGTTGATACACAGTTTGGTTTAGGAGATAGGCGCCGATGAAAGTTAGCTGCCTAAATCCATTGAACAAATCAAGTCGAATTTCTGCCAAATACGATGCCAGACAGGACTGACTTTTATATGTGTTTTATAGCCAAGATATATATCTTTCTAAATTACCAAAGAATTGTACGATACCTCAACCTAAGAAAAAAAAATTAGAGGGAAATTCTCAAAATATAAAATGTTTGTCCTCGCTGCCCAGAACGTTGCCGCTTTATGCAAAATAGAAGTGAAGCCAGGAGCAGCGACTATACAGGTCGTTTAGCTACATAACTATGGATATAGAAACAGGTACGTCCTGAGTGATACACAATTTGGTTATGGAAAAACAGGACAATCAAGCAAAATTTTCGAATAAAGCCGCAAAAATTTGAGGTTATGTCACATTTCCGCGAGATAGAAGTAAAGCCAGGTGTAGTGACTATATATACCGTACAGCCACACCACCAGGCATCCTAAAACTGAAAAGTCTAGGTTGATACACAGTTTGGTTTAGGAGATAGGTGCCGATGAAATTTAGCTGCCTAAATCCATTGAACAAATCAAGTCGAATTTCTGCCAAATACGATGCCAGCCAGGACTGACTTTTATATGTGTTTTATAGCCAAGATATATATCTTTCTAAATTACCAAAGAATTGTACGATACCTCTCTCTAATAAAAAAAAAATTGAGGGAAATTTTCAAAATATAAAATTTTTGTCCTCGCTGCCCAGAACGTTGCCGTTTTATGCAAAATAGAAGTGAAGCCAGGAGCAGTGACTATATCGGTCGTTTAGCTACATAACTATGGATATAGAAACAGATACGTCCTAAGTGATACACAGTTAGGTTATGGAAAAACAGGACAATCAAGCGAAATTTTCGAATAAACCTGCAAAAATTTGAGGTTATGTCACATTTCCGCGAGATAGAAGTGAAGCCAGGAGTAGTGACTATATATACCGTACAGCCACACCACCAGGCATCTCAAAACTGAAAAGTCTAGGTTGATACACAGTTTGGTTTAGGAGATAGGCGCCGATGAAAGTTAGCTGCCTAAATCCATCGAACAAATCAAGTCGAATTTCTGCCAAATACGATGCCAGACAGGACTGATTTGATTTTGATATGTGTTTTATAGCCAAGATATATATCTTTCAAAATTACCAAAGAATTGTATGATACCTCAACCTAAGAAAAAAACATTAGAGGGAAATTCTCAAAATATAAAATTTTTGTCCTCGCTGCCCAGAACGTTGCCGTTTTATGCAAAATAGAAGTGAAGCCAGGAGCAGTGACTATATAGGTCGTTTAGCTTCATAACTATGGATATAGAAACAGGTACGTCCTGAATGATACACAATTTGGTTATGGAAAAACAGGACAATCAAGCAAAATTTTCGAATAAAGCTGAAAAAATTTGAGGTTATGTCACATTTCCGCGAGATAGAAGTGAAGCCAGGAGTAGTGACTATATTTACCGTACAGCCACACCACCAGGCATCTTAAAACTGAAAAGTCTAGGTTGATACACAGTTTGGTTTAGGAGATAGGCGCCGATCAAAGTTAGCTGCCTAAATCCAACGAAGAAATTAAGTCGAATTTCTGCCAAATACGATGCCAGCCAGGACTGATTTTTATAAGTGTTTTATAGCCAAGATATATATGTTTCAAAATTACTAAAGAATTGTATGATACCTCACTTTGGTAAAAAAAAATTACAAGGAAATTCTCAAAATCTACAATTTTTGTCCTCGCTGCCTAGAACGTTGCCGTTTTAAGCAAAATAGAAGTGAAGCCAGGAGCAGTGACTATATAGGTCGTTTAGCTACATAACTATGGATATAGAAACAGATACGTCCTAAGTGATACACAGTTTGGTTATGGAAAAACAGGACAATCAAGCGAAATTTTCGAATAAAGCTGCAAAAATTTGAGGTTATGTCACATTTCCGCGAGATAGAAGTGAAGCCAGGAGTAGTGACTATATATACCGTACAGCCACACCACCAGGCATCTCAAAACTGAAAAGTCTAGGTTGATACACAGTTTGGTTTAGGAGATAGGCGCCGATCAAAGTTAGCTGCCTAAATCCAACGAAGAAATTAAGTCGAATTTCTGCCAAATACGATGCCAGCCAGGACTGATTTTTATATGTGTTTTATAGCCAAGATATATATCTTTCAAAATTACCAAAGGATTGTATGATACCTCAACCTAATAAAAAACATTAGAGAGAAATTCTCTCAATACAAAATTTTTGTCCTCGCTGCCTAAACGTTGCCGTTTTATGCAAAATAGAAGTGAAGCCAGGAGCAGTGACTATATAGGTCGTTTAGCTACATATCTATGGATATAGAAACAGGTACGTCCTGAGTGATACACAATTTGGTTATGGAAAAACAGGACAATCAAGCGAAATTTTCGAATAAAGCTGCAAAAATTTGAGGTTATGTCACATTTCCGCGAGATAGAAGTGAAGCCAGGAGTAGTGACTATATATACCGTACAGCCACACCACTAGGCATCTCAAAACTGAAAAGTCTAGGTTGATACACAGTTTGGTTTAGGAGATAGGCGCCGATGAAAGTTAGCTGCCTAAATCCATTGAACAAATCAAGTCGAATTTCTGCCAAATACGATGCCAGACAGGACTGACTTTTATATGTGTTTTATAGCCAAGATATATATCTTTCTAAATTAGATTTGGTTTTACTTTTTGTTATTTTTTTTTTATATTCACTTTTTAGTGATTCGTAGCCAAAGTTAATCTCATAACGATTCCATTAAGCCCAAACACGACTAAGTTACGTTGTTTTATAACAGAGTTCCGTTGCCTACCTTCTGGCTTCAGCATCAGATCAGTTCGAAAGAATCATTAACTTAAAACTTCTTCTTACTCGCTTATCTAGGTATGTTAATCATGATAGTTTATAGACGAGCGAGCATTACTTAGCTTTGATGAGTTCCATTGGTCACCTATTGTCTTCTTCATCAGGTCCAGGTTACCAAATGATACTTTCTGAATGTAAATGCTCATCTTAATGCTAAAAATGCCAAAATCGCCATAGGTGTGCCTATTAAATTTGAGGTTAGCCCTCGATTTCCCTAGGATCCCATCATCAGATACTGACTTGGTGACAATGGGACCACTTCAGAAGAATACCCTTTCGATTAAAAAATGAATTTTGAAAATCGGTTCACAATTGACTGAGTAATCGGTTAACAGACATAAAAAAAATACAAACATTGGAACATAGAATCTCCTCCTTTTTTTGAAGTCGGTTAAAAATCTTTAGAATCCCTTCTTCTGTGTCTGTGACCTTCTAGAATCCAATGTTATCCTGAATGGACTATAAGTAAGTGTTTTAATTGTGTTATAACGCACATAATATTACTTGATTTTTTTCGTAATAATAAAGCTGCCATGAGCTGAGCCCCTGTTGGTTCAAGATTGGAACTAGAAACCCAATTTAAATCCATACTATATACTTATACTATATATACTATATACTATTATACAATACTATATACTTATCTATACTATATATACTTATACTATATACTATATACTTACTTCTTGGGTACAATGCCCCGCGCTGCGCTGCCTTTGGAAGAGGAAGCCCGTTTTAGTTAATTTATGTTGTGTTTTTATTTTTATTTATGAATTGTTATGTGAAATTTTTGTTCAAATAAATATATACTTACTATATTTATTATTTATATATATTAATATTATAAATGCGAAAGTAACTCTGTCAGTCTGTTACGCTTTCACGCCAAAACCGCTGAACCGATTTTGATGAAATTTGGTACAGAGATAGACTACACCTTGGGAAAGAATATAGGCTACTTTTTATATCGAAAAAAAGGCTTCAAGGGGTTGAAATAGGGGATGAAATTTTATATGGAAGTTCGTGATTTATAAAGATAAAACCATGAAACTTGGCATTTAGGCAGTTAATAAGAAATAAGTAGATATTTGTTCGAGCGTTTTTGTAAATTCAACCTGTGAGGGGGTGAAATAGGGGATGAAAGTTTATATAGAAGTTCGTCATTTTTAAACATAAAACCATGAAACTTGATATTTAGGCAGTTAATAAGAAATACGTAGATATCTCTTCGAGCGTTTTTGGAAATTCGAACTGTGACGGGGTGAAATAGGTGATGAAAGTTTATATGTATGGTCGTCATTATCGAAGATAAATTGAAGAATCTTTATAAAACTTGGCATCTGAGCATTTAATAAGAAGTAATTAGATATTAGTTCGGGCATTTTTGAAAATTCGGCCTGTGAATGGATCAAATAGGGGATGAAATTTTATATAGAAGGAAGGAAAAATACTTCCCAAAATAACTATTCAACGCGGACGGAGTCGCGGGCAAAAGTTAGTACTACATAATAACAGCAGGACTACGACCTTTGGTGAACCCGGGTTTATTTGGTTTTGAGTCTGATTTAAGCAGCATTTGGAGTTCTTCGCTATTTTTGATATTTGATAATTTTTTTTTGGCTTGCACAACGTCGTCGCTAATAAATTCGGATTTAAATAGAACAAACATGTCTCTAATGTGGCATGAAATTTCTTGTAAACTGTTAAAAATAAAACATTTCACTATAATTTCTTTTGCTTCGCTTTTTGTTCTGTTAGGTAAAGTGGATTGGTGCATTTCATTAGATGCGCAACACACAAATAAAGGGGAACTGTTTCAAAGTTGTTTGTGCCTATTTCTGTTAAATGTATAAAGCAGTAATTTAGATATTCCAGCAATGTAAGTTCATTAAACGCCTGGCAGGCTGCGTTTATCAACGCAAAGCTGAAGTCCGTAACTACTCCCGCGAAGCATGGCCAACAGTTTTGACTGACACAGTATTTTTTTAAATCATTCAGTATTTTAAATATACTGTTTGTGTCGTGTACGGCAGATATCATATGAAACACTGGGAAATGCCTGTGAGTGAATTAAAATTAGATTATACCAGAATACAGCAAAGTCCTCCTAGTTTTTTTCTTGTCTTGTGTGACATCGCGGACAACACTACCGGTTGCGTCTAAGTATAGCAAAGTAGGGGCCTCTCGCTTCAGACACGTCACTTGTTCTAAACTGTATGTTTTGACATTTAAAGGGAAAGACACTTCCTTGACATACTCCATGTGGGAATCTTGATACGCAATTAAATCTATTATATCATTTTTACTTCTGTCATTAGCTGCTAACGCTTCGGATCTTATTTTGCGGAGTGTACTGTCAGATTTGATAGTTTTGAGGTCGCATGTCTCTGACAAATATTTGTCACTTAACTGCAGTAGTTGTTGCTTCTTATATGCGAAAGCCTTTTCGTTCACCAATTTTCTTTTTAAAATACTTCTTTCGATCCCTCTAACCTGCATCGTCACATTTTGTAAGTGGCAGTAATTAATACTTTCACTAAAGACACTTAGTTGTTTGTCCTTGTCCAAGTAAATTTTAAATTTTTTACAATAATTGTGGTTACACACAGCTTTAATTAATATTTTGTTGTTTTTTAAATATTTCGCATATTTGAATATGATTTGACACGTATTATTTATATGGTCTCTTATTATGTTACGCAAAATATATGGGTAATTCTTTGTAACGAGTTTCCCGTCTGTAATCATTTCACCCCAAAGGCCTTCACTTATTGTGGTCGTTCCCTCATTTGTGTCAAACTTAAGCCTATTGCTTAAGGATGGCACATTGATGGTTCCAATCGGTAGCAGTAGTCGGGAAGACTCCGTGCTTGAAGCCGACCGATCGAGAGCCAATATATTTTGAGGCACTTTTTCAGTAAGTGGGGAAACTTTTTTTGTAAATTGTAGATCACCGAACACATCTGTATGATTTAAACTTAACGGACTACTCGACAACGAAGTTCTATTCGCCGGAGAATGCTCGCAAACATTTGGTGTTAAAACTTCAAAATCATCGGCTGGTGTTTCGTATATCGGGCTATTTGTTGAGTTATATCTGTGATATATTGAAGGCTCCAAACTGGGCTCTTCTCGTTCAGACTTAGATTCGGGGGGTAAATCCCCTGTACCACAGAATAGATAATAGTACAAGTACAGAAGTCTCTCTGTTTTGATTTTCACAAATGCCGCCTTTTTATGTGCCTACATAATTATTATTAACAAACGGACCGCACGCGAGCAGCCGACATTGAGCTCTCTGGCGCCGTGTGAAGGTCGACATTATTCCACACCTTGTCAGATATTCCGAAAATAGGGTTGTCAATACTTTAATAGAATACCTATTATACTATCACATTTATGCTGTTTATAATATTTACTTAGCGGTTGCACTTTTATTTATTCTATGGCGCAGGGTCGAATATTATGTAAGAATAAGCTAGGTACCAGTCTAGTCCAGCGCAACTATGCTTAGTGACTCTCGTTGCGAGACGTCACCCGTCACTTTCTCACAGTAGTGCACAGAAAGAGAAAGGTAATATGTACATCTCATGCGAGAAATAGTCACATGTTACAGTTGCTTCAGAATGGCTGGTAAGTGTTATAAGTATAAATACCACGCAAGGTACATATGCAAACTGTTATACCTACCTATTAGGTAAATTAATACCGAACATATAAATCAGTTTACACAGGTATACACGACACGTGATTTTCTTTTGATGTAGGTATGGATTATATGTATATGTAGCTACCTACCACCTATTTTAAATAAGTATATGATATAAAACATTTGTGTGTATATTTATTAATTATTGTTATAGATTTAGGCACCATGACAGTAGATATAAATGAGTAATGAATACCGTACATTTCGCTATCTTTCTCACTTGCCGGAACCGAGAAAAACTGACAATTACTATTTTTTTCATTGTTCCGACAATCGGCTGCAATGCAGTATTTTTTTGGATACATATTGCCAATTAAAATTATGACACGCGTTTGCGACGTAAATTGAGTCGTACTGCGTAAGAGGCGCGCGCGTGCGCCACGGGTCAGTGCGCGGCAACCACTGAATCGCCTCAACGTTGGGGAGGCCCGGTACGCACTGTTAGCTCGGCGGCGGAATGGCGTAGTGACACCCCCCTGCCTGTACTCAACGGACTATCACTAGGTACAGTCGCTGAGGCTGGAAAAGGCTGGCAATTATAAGAAGTCAGAAGTTGAAAATCATCTGGTGCCTCATATACTGGACTTTCTGCTATATTTGTCGAGGAAATAGAATATTTTTTGTGAATTTCTGACCAGTTTTTATAAATAATTAAGCGATTCCGCAAGTTATTTGTTTTATTTAGCTTCTTACAGAGTAATGCATAATACCGATCTGTTTTTCTGTAAGACGTGGGTTTAGAAGGATAAAAACCGTTTTCCAAAATTTCTCTTAATTTAGCTGTTATATTTTGCTCTGATATAAATATTTTGAATTTTTTTGATGCTATTATCTTTTTTATAGCGCTTTTATAAGCCCATTTGGAGGGTTTAAGCGCGGATATTATAGAATCAATATCGTATTCACCGCAATTTTTATAATGCAAAATTATGCCATAAATTTTACTTTTCTTACCCTTTCATATTTTCTTAACTTTATTTATTTTCTTAACCTAACTGTAAACTAACTGTAAACTGTAAACTTAACACCTGATTGCTAAAACTAAAGTTAAGCAACAAATTACCAGAGTTGCACCTATAATTATGTACATGTTTAATGTTCAGTATCAACCAGCGATTTTATACCAAAATACCTGTCTACGTAATCCAATAAACCGAAAAAAAAAATTTAGTGAAATATACCTATTTACTGCTGCCTGGATCAGTGATAATGTAGCTAATTAAAATAGTGACCAAAAATAGCAAAAAATTCAAAAAATAGGTCAAGACAAGTATAAGTAGGCACTTATGTATATGACCAACAGATAACTGTATTTAGCGAAAATTGAACTAAACTATAAAATGAGAGAAACCTATGTTATTAGAAAAATATGAGAATTGTTAGAAAAGTAGTTGCTATTTGGATTAAAAAACTAGTAACCGTATCAAACTAAAATAAGGGAAACCTAACTAAGTATAATAAGAAAAGAAGACAGTCAAACAGTCTTATACAAAGTTATATTCTGCCGCCCAGATTAGCGACAATAGTTCAAAACTAAAATAAGAAACCTAACTAAGTAAAATTACGTTAGAATAACAATTAAACACTTCTAAGAGTTATTTTTGACACTAGAGCAAAACTTAAATGACGAACTAAATAAAATAAGGAAAGAAAGCAAGCAATATTTCATGTTATTTAAACAGCTCGTCGTGTTGCTATAACTGCATTGTATGTAGAATCAATTACTGATCAAAACGAATCCAAACACGACATATGTGCTATTATTTTTTATAGTGTACTAATGTGCTGGATATCTTGGCTGCAGCATCAGCTCATCCTGTTGCCACTTTTGCATTGTAGGTATGTAGAATCAAATACTTATCTATATCTGCTATGGTTTTATCAAGAGTGTATCTACTAGTGTTCTGGATATCCTGGCTGCATAGTTACATAGCATACATGGGTGTTTCAAGTTTTAGGTCCCAAATATGCTTGAAAGTAAAGTAAATACCCATTATGCGCCTAAGATTCCTACCGCAGCGAACAAAAGAGCTGATGATCTTGAAACGGCTGAACCGATTTTGATGAAACATGTCTAAGAACCATCGCTAGAAAACCAGCTTTCAAATAAAAAAACCGCATTCAAATCGGTCCACCCGCTTAAGAGCTACGGTGCCACAGACAGACACACAGACAGACAGACACACAGACACACATAGCGGTCAAACTTATAACACCCCTCTTTTTGCGTCGGGGGTTAAAAAGTAGTTTATGTCACTGCATGGCCCATAAACTATCTCTATGTATACCAAAAATCACGTTGATCCATCGCTCCGTTTCGACGAGAAGGACGGACAAACATACACATAAAAATACAAACACACAGACTTGCGCATTTATAATATTAGTACGGATGAAGTCTTAAAAAACGCAATTCTCGTGGGATGTAGAGAATTGATGTCATGTCCTTAAACCTGTATTTTCTAACGTTAACTTTTTGTAACTAATTTAAAACAAAAAAAGGCTACTATACCGTGTCAAATCGCGCGCGACCATGCCATCTATTGCACCAGCGATAAAACATTTTTTTCTTCTATTCATAAGATGGCGCTAATTGTACTCGTTTGGAAATACATTCTCTTAACTAATGTATGACGTAAAGTGAGTACAACTAGCGCCATCTTGTGGATGTTAAAAAAATTAGTTTTATCGCAGTTGCGGTAGATGGCATGATTACATCCGATTAACTAGGTAACGTTTGGTTTTAAATTCGTCGCAGAAAAATCATGTTAGCGATACAAGTTTTAAAACTTTAATTTTCTGTGCCTCGTGTGTAATGCGTTGTTTATGCTGTATCGGAAAATTAATTTGCTATAATAGTTGGTCATAGTTTAATTGCTAAATTTAATTCGTTTTTGTAGTTCGGTTTTCTTGTTTACGTTCTTTTAGCAATACGTGCTTAACACGTATGTAGGTTGGTAGTAATTTGTAAAGTTAGCTCAGTTCATTTTAGATTTATATATATATATATATATATATATATATATATATATATATATATATATATATATATATATATACATCATCATATTAGCGGTAGGACGTCCATTATTGGACATAGGCGTCCCTCATTATTGTATCACATACTTTAGTCGTATTATTAGTCAGTTAGGTAAGTACTTACGTTAAGTAAGTTTAGTTTTAGTTTCATTCATTTATGCGGCATTAAATATCTCTTTTAGGCTAAGTCATCTTAATTTTATTAAGGCGGATTTCTTTTGGTAATATTTTGTGTTATTTTACTTTAACTCTATTTTCGGTAGTTCAGGAGGAAGACAATCATTTTTAACTTGTTTCATTGTTTTCTTTCCTTATTTTCATTATTTTGATATCTTTTATTTTAGTAGCTATAGTGTCGCTAATCCAGACTGTAAAAAAATATTTTTTGACGTGTTTAATTATTTTCTGTCCTTATTTTAATTAGTTAGGCTTTTCATAAAACTTATGTACCTACCTAATTGCTTTCTTTCCTTATTTTATTTAGTTCGTTAGATATTTAAGTTTTGTTCTAGTGTCAAAAAATAACTCTTAGAAGTGTTAATAACTCTTAGAAGTGTTTGATTGTTATTCTAACGTTATTTTACTAAGTTAGGTTTTTCATAAAACTTGTGTAGGTACCTAATTGCTTTCTTTCCTTATTTTATTTAGTTCGTCATTTAAGTTTTGCTCTAGTGTCAAAAATAACTCTTAGAAGTGTTTAATTGTTATTCTAACGTAATTTTACTTAGTTAGGTTTCTTATTTTAGTTTTGAACTATTGTCGCTAATCTGGGCGGCAGAATATAACTTTGTGTAAGACTGTTTGACTGTCTTCTTTTCTTATTATACTTAGTTAGGTTTCCCTTATTTTAGTTTGATACGGTTACTAGTTTTTTAATCCAAACAGCAAAAAATAACTTTTAGAAGTGTTTAGTAACGATAGATATATCTGTAATATAGATAATCCGGGCGGCAGAAAATAGCTTTTTGAAAGACTTGTTTTTTTTTATTTTACTTTTCTAACAATTCTCATATTTTTCTAATAACATAGGTTTCTCCCATTTTATAGTTAAGCTCAATTTTCAAATTTGTTTCAAATCTGTTGGTCATATACATAAGTGCCTACTTATACTTGTCTTGACCTATTTTTTGAATTTTTTGCTATTTTTGGTCACTATTTTAATTAGGTACATTATCACTGATCCAGGCAGGAGTAAATAGGTATATTTCACTAGTTTTTTTTTTCGGTTTATTGGATTACTTAGACAGGTATTTTGGTATAAAATCGCTGGTTGATGCTGAACATTAAACAGGTACATAATTATAGGTGCAACTCTGGTAATTTGTTGCTTAGCTTGTTTTAGCAATTAGGTGTTAAGTTTACAGTTAGGTTAGATTATGGGGAAGAAAATATTAAAGGGTAAGAAAAGTAAAATTTATGGCATAATTTTGCATTATAAAAATTGCGGTGAATACGATATTGATTCTATAATATCCGCGCTTAAACCCTCCAAATGGGCTTATAAAAGCGCTATAAAAAAGATAATAGCATCAAAAAAATTCAAAATATTTTTATCAGAGCAAAATATAACAGCTAAATTAAGAGAAATTTTGGAAAACGGTTTTTATCCTTCTAAACCCACGTCTTACAGAAAAACAGATCGGTATTATGCATTACTCTGTAAGAAGCTAAATAAAACAAATAACTTGCGGAATCGCTTAATTATTTATAAAAACTGGTCAGAAATTCACAAAAAATATTCTATTTCCTCGACAAATATAGCAGAAAGTCCAGTATATGAGGAACCAGATGATTTTCAACTTCTGACTTCTTATAATTGCCAGCCTTTTCCAGCCTCAGCGACTGTACCTAGTGATAGTCCGTTGAGTACAGGGGATTTACCCCCCGAATCTAAGTCTGAACGAGAAGAGCCCAGTTTGGAGCCTTCAATATATCACAGATATAACTCAACAAATAGCCCGATATACGAAACACCAGCCGATGATTTTGAAGTTTTAACACCAAATGTTTGCGAGCATTCTCCGGCGAATAGAACTTCGTTGTCGAGTAGTCCGTTAAGTTTAAATCATACAGATGTGTTCGGTGATCTACAATTTACAAAAAAAGTTTCCCCACTTACTGAAAAAGTGCCTCAAAATATATTGGCTCTCGATCGGTCGGCTTCAAGCACGGAGTCTTCTCGACTACTGCTACCGATTGGAACCATCAATGTGCCATCCTTAAGCAATAGGCTTAAGTTTGACACAAATGAGGGAACGACCACAATAAGTGAAGGCCTTTGGGGTGAAATGATTACAGACGGGAAACTCGTTACAAAGAATTACCCATATATTTTGCGTAACATAATAAGAGACCATATAAATAATACGTGTCAAATCATATTCAAATATGCGAAATATTTAAAAAACAACAAAATATTAATTAAAGCTGTGTGTAACCACAATTATTGTAAAAAATTTAAAATTTACTTGGACAAGGACAAACAACTAAGTGTCTTTAGTGAAAGTATTAATTACTGCCACTTACAAAATGTGACGATGCAGGTTAGAGGGATCGAAAGAAGTATTTTAAAAAGAAAATTGGTGAACGAAAAGGCTTTCGCATATAAGAAGCAACAACTACTGCAGTTAAGTGACAAATATTTGTCAGAGACATGCGACCTCAAAACTATCAAATCTGACAGTACACTCCGCAAAATAAGATCCGAAGCGTTAGCAGCTAATGACAGAAGTAAAAATGATATAATAGATTTAATTGCGTATCAAGATTCCCACATGGAGTATGTCAAGGAAGTGTCTTTCCCTTTAAATGTCAAAACATACAGTTTAGAACAAGTGACGTGTCTAAAGCGAGAGGCGCCTACTTTGTTATATTTAGACGCAACCGGTAGTGTTGTCCGCGATGTCACACAAGACAAGAAAAAAACTAGAAGGACTTTGTTGTATTCGGGTATAATACAATTTAAATTCACACACCGGCTTTTCCCAGTTTTCCAAATGATATCAGCCGTACATGATACAAACAGTATATTTAAAATGCTGAATGATTTTAAAAAATATTCTATCAGTCAAAACTGTTGGCCATGTTTCGCGGGAGTAGTCACGGACTTCAGCTTTGCGTTAATAAACGCAGCCTGCCAGGCGTTTAATCAGCGTACATTGCTGGAATACTTAAATTACTGTTTCATTCATTTGACAGAAGTAGGCACAAACAACTTTGAACCAGTTCCCCTTTATTTGTGTGTTGCTCATTTGATGAAATGCATTTGTGCAGATGTTGACCAATCTACTCTACCTAACAGAACAAAAAGCGAAGCAAAAGAAATTATAGCAAAATGTTTTACTTTTAAC